>OY723283.1:325405-925405 GCA_963210315.1 Rhynchopus euleeides
ACCTCTTAATTCTAAGACCTTAGTTTTTCTGCAGGGGTTTCCCTATTGGGAAGGGGTTACAGAACATCTTTGCTCAGAAACTGACCTCGGCTCGACGGACTAGGATGGTATCAGCCCAGGAATCTCTCATCCCACCCCCAATCCTGCAAAAGCCTGCACGGTCCAAATAACATTCGCTTTTTTGCATGCTTGTATGTATGCGCGTTCCTCACTTCCACACCTGGCACACACAAGCAGCCGCAATATGGCAAAGAGAGCGGCTGACTCCGATGAGGATTCTATTACTGCGGAGCTGTCACAGGCACAAACTGTTGCCGTAGATGCTGCAGCCCTGTTGCTGCAGAAAAAGGCGAAGTCGTTTCTGGTGGACCTGGCGAAGGCGGAGGGGGTGGAGGCGGCCGGCACGAAGCCCCAGCTGGCCACAGCCATTGCCAAGGCCCGCATCCTGGCTGGCGAAAGAGGCACGGAGGAGGAGGAAAAGCCCAAAAAGAAGCGGGGCAAGAAGGCGGGGGCGAAGACTGCTGCCAGGAGGCAGCTCGCGCAGGACCTGGGGGCCCTGGCAGATCCCCCGGCGGAGGACGTTGGTGACGACGCGCCGGCCGCACCCCCTGCTGACCCCCCACCTGCCCCCTCCCAGAGGAAGGTACTGGGCGATGCTCTCCGCAGGGAGATGAAGAAGCACACCGACTGTGTCTGCGTGAAGGTCGGCGACATCAAATCACACTACAGGAATTCCAAGCAGCTGACGAGCGTTTACGCAGCGGCTCAGGAGGTCCCCTCCTGCGATATCTGCGAGGTGTTGTGGATGCCCCATGTCCAGGCAGGCGACCTGGGGGACCACTTCACCGGCAGCAAGCACGTGGGGAAGAAATCAAGGCAGAAGAAGGGGGAAGAGGGGCAGGTCACAATTGTGACTGCATTTGAAGCGAGTGAAACCGCTCTGCATGACAAAATCGCGAAAGGGGTGCTCTACACGGGGATCACAGCGGGCGCGATGCAGGGTGTACTCTCCTGCCTCGCAGGCACACGCATCCCCAAGGACCCCCCGAAGGTTGCTCCGCTGGTGAAGAAGCTGGGCGACGAGCTGACGAAGGACAGCGAGAAGGTCATCACGGCCAAGCTGAAGGGGGGGAGGTACTGCATGTCGCATGACAACAGTGGGATTGGCGACACGAAGGCGACGGCCATCATCCTCAGCGCTGTAGGATTCGCCGCATCGCTGATCTTCATACGTCCGGAGGAGCGGAGGGGGAGCCAGACCGGGGTCGAGCTGTCGCAGGACATCAAGCGCGAGCTGACGCGCCTCAGCTTGCCCCCCCCCTTCCTCATCAGATCCGACAAGGGCGGGTCCAACGCAGCTGCAAGCCGTGAACTCGCCGAAGCATTCGGTGTCCCCTTCGTGTCGTGCGTCCCACACTTGGTGAACAACTGTGGCGACGTCTGCGAGACCTGGATGCTGGCCAACCTGGAGAAGAAGTTCCCGGGGTGTGCCGCCTTCGAGGTGTCCCGCCTACTCAACAACTTGCTGGGCGGGGATGAGAACAAGTATCGGCACAGACGGTGGGTCGAAGTGCAGATGGAGTGTCTCTCCGGAGTTGCTGTGTCATCGCTGGAGACCATCCTCGGGGAAGTCGAAGAACTCAGGGAGGACTGCACGCCGCAGGAGGAAGCCGATCTCTTCGAATCGTGCGCCGGGAAGATCCGTGCAGCCCTCCGCCAGCCGAACGAGGCAGTCTCCACCGCTACCACCCTCAAGGATATCCTTCCAGCAGCGCATGCTGTTCTCGACGCTGCAAAAAAGAACAACACAAAGGAGAAGGTGCCGGCTGTGAAGTGCCCCCTCCCAGGTGATACTCGGTACTCGTCTCGCATCGAAGTGTACACCCACGTGCGCCAGCGCATGAAGGCGCTGTTCGTGTTCGTGAGCACCGAGCTCCAACAGGGCAGTACGACACCCAGCATGGGGAAGCTGGGCCAGCTGCTCAAGGATCTGGGGGTCACACGGCTGGAGAAGGAGTTGCTGGAGATGGAGCGGGCAAATTCGCCGATCATGGAGCTGCTGGCTTCCTACACCACCCCCTCGAAGAAGTCGCACAGCCACTCTGTTTGGGGTGACATGGAGGGGAAGATTCAGGACCTTGACAACATCGCGTACGCCAAGACGGAAAAAGAGAAAGAATTTCTCGAGCGGGAAAAGAAGTCCCTGGAAGACCTGCTGGATGCCAAGTCCCCAGTCGCAGCTGTCCTCTCAGAGGAGCTGAAGGTGCGGTGGTGGGGGAACAAGTCGGAGGGGTCGTACTACTACTGGAAGGCGATGAGACACGTGAACCCACGTGCTGTCAAGATCATGGGGAACACTGACAACCTGATGTCCTTCCAGGATATCACTGCCTGGATTCCGGCGTTCCGTGAAGTCGAGGAGGCGGCGTGGGTAGAGTATGTGGATCACTCCAAGAAGGAGGGCATGAAGGGCGATGTGGACTCCTTCTGGCTGAACTACGGGGAGTGCGCGCTGCGTACTCTGTGCCTTGATCTGCTGGCGGTGACTGCATCGACTCTGGGGTGTGACAGCGTGTTTTCTATCGCGCGCCGTGTGCTCCCCCCGTCCCGCATGGCAGCGCACGCATCAACTCGGGCCCGAATCCTCTTCCATGCCTGCAACCAGGACCTACCCAACCAGTTCGACCGGACCCTGCGGAAGGGCTATCCTGCTGCGACTGGGCCGAAAGTCGTCGAGTGGGAGGACGACATTCTCCAGCCCACCACCATCCCGAAGAATGTGCTGGCTTCTTTCGAAGAGGCAGTCTCTGCCATCAATGCACACGCGTACACCGCGTGAGATGATCCGCTGAGCGGCAAAACTCCAACCTGTATTCTGCTGCCGCTCTGTGACTCAAGCGTACTTTTGCAGTGTGGCATTTCTCTCACACTATGTTGCCACTTGCTGCCACGCAAATAAGAGTCCTCGTGGGGGATGTGAGTGTTGGAGTCAACTGAGTGTGTGGTGGGGGGGGGGGGGGGCACGAACGTGCGTGTGGTGGGGGCGCGGGGGGCGGGTGTGTGCAGGAACCTGCTGGGTTCACCCGCTGTCAACGTAATATTGCTGAAGATCGAACTAAGGTCTTAACCTCTGAGTGTAAGACCTTAAAGAGGTTACACTAAGAGGTTTAAGACCTTAATTAAGGGGATTCAGATGTTGGGCTTTTTTGGGCCGTTTATGGACTAAGGTCTTAATCTAAGAGGAGGAGGAGGTAGATTTGGCGAAAAAAATTCCTCTCTTATTAAGATCTGAATACATCCATGTTATTAAATTGTATTTTATTGTATTTTATTCGCCGGGATTTGAATAAAATACAATAAAATACAAGGTACCACTCACCTGCACACAAACCCGCACACAAGCCCTCAAGACTCTTGGAGCGGCCTGACTATTTAGTGTCTTTGTCGCAGCAAGGGAGTTACGATACTGAAGGGGAGGTGCTACTGCCCGTGCAGGGCGACACCGCCTTAAAACTTGATAACCACACCAACCCGCACACCCTCCACTGCAGGCCACACTGCCCAGGTATGCCCGCGGGAAGGAGAGCCTGCTGGTCACAGAAGCACTTTAGTGAAGCAGCGGGGGGGAGAAAATGCAAGTTCTGCGATGAACTTGTCAAGGCGACGAGCGGCACCCGCATGAAGGCGCACCTCCGCCTATGCGAGAAGATCAGCAGTGCCGCCAAGGACGAGCTGAAGGCTGAGGATACTGCGCCGACCCCCGCAAAGCGCCCTGCATCAAGAACACCAGAGGGAAAGGCGCTGCCGAAGATCGCACGCATGCTCAACGCATGCCCCACCCCCACGGTCGCCGAGAAGGATGCGATCGTTGCTGCCTGGGCCAGATTTTTTTTTGGCTCAGGCACACCGTTCAGCCACGTGGAAGACAAGCTCTTCCTCGAGGCGTTGAACGCAACCCGCCCGGGGTTATCCCCGGAGCTCTTCTTCCCCAAGCGCCATTCGCTGGGAACGAAGTGGTTGGATCGCATCCACAAAGAAGAAGCGGAGCCTCAAATGAAAGACCTCCTCGCCGCAGCTCACATCGCCATCATGTGCGATGTGTGGAAGAACGACCGGTCGGAGAAGGTCTTCGCAGTCACTGCGATTGGGGATGGTAGCCCGGTGCTACTCCAGTCGGGTGTGCTGAGCGAGAAGCGGCACCGGGCGACGGAGTTCTTGGGCCACCTCAAGAAGATACACGAGCAGGTGTTGGGGAAGATCGTAGCCATCCTTGTCGACGGGGACTCCACAGCCGTTGCTTCGGCCAATCTGTTCAAGGCGTTCCAGACAGAAGCAGGCAGGCAGACGCCGTTCGTGTGCATCTGCGCGTGTCACACGGTAGCACGTGCGCTCAACGACTGCATCGGGGTGAGGACGGAAAGGAAGCGCGAGGCGAAGAACGAGTTCCACTTCGTCGCCGCACTTCTCTCTGCGCTGTCATCACAATTGCGCAACGTCGAGTTTCTATCCAAAACGTATGCGGAGAAACAACAGCAGTGCGGGCGCCGCAAATCAAAGAAGATGGTGAAGCCGGCGGTGACGAGGTGGCACACGTTCTCAACTGTGTGGAAGGAAGTTGAAGAGAACCGCAACGCGCTGCTGCTCATGAACCAAGAGGAGGCGGTGTGCTCCTCCTGCCCAGAAATCGGCAAGGTGCTCGACGCGACGTTCTGGGGTGTGTTCATGGGCTTGAAACCCTTTGTGGCAGGTGTCGGGGAGGTGATGAACTTCCTTGAGCAGGACGGATGCACCGCTGGGATGATCATTCCGGCACTTTCATACCTCATCGACTGCCTCAACGCCTGCAACCTCACCTCCGCTGCGAACAAGGCCAAGCTGGCCGCAGTGACGGAAAAGGTGAAAAAGAGACTGCAGAAGTATACCACCCACGAACAGGGGTGGCTCTGCGCAGCAACAGCACTGACGCCACTCTTCTTCGCCCCTGATCGTGAGAAGCAACCGACCTTCATCAAGGAGTTTACGCTGAAGCTGGATGTCAGGAAGGCGGCGCAGGCCTTCATCAAGAAGGTCAAAAACGCAGAGGCTGCAGCCGAGCTCCTAGAGCTCATAACACGAACGGGGGGTTTTGATGATGATTCCCTCTGGGACCTTGCGCAGGGAAGAAAGGCGTGCCAGTGGTGGAAGACTGTTGCACAACTCCACCCGACGTCGCAGGTCGCTCCCCTCGCTGCGATCCTCACTCGCATCCCCGCATCCACCAGCGCCGCAGAAAGAGTTTTTTCGACGATGGGCTGGATGTCGGAGCACCGCCGCCACCGCCTGACGGCTGCGAAAACCCACAAGCTCACGCTTGTGCACCGCAGCCTGAAGGCGAAGAAGACCGTCGTGGAGGAAGGGTGGTGGAACCTCGAAGAACTGGAGAACGACGAAAAGAATATGATGGTGATCGACGAGCAGGACCCACCGGCAGCGGGAGAGAGCGGCGGCGTCAACGCGGATGCGGGTGAGGCGGACGAGGAGAGTGGCAGCGAGACGTCGTGGGACTGAGGATACTTCGGTGGGTGGGGGATTGTGTTGTGTGTTGCGCGTTGTGTGTGGGGCGGGGTCAGGAGTTGTTCGTTCGTCTCTCCACGCAATCTCTTGGCCGTCGATACTCCTTTATTTGTTGCACTCGTGTGAGCAGAAAGTCACCCACCACAGCAATCATCCAAGCGTGCTCTACACCAGCCCCTGATTATCATTTCAGGGTTTGTGTGTAGAAGCGTCGACGCATCAACAAAATACAGGCAAATAGCGGTTGCTTCTGAATAGTGCTGTGACTTTTTAGATTTTTCTGATTTTCCCGGTGAAGCTGGCCCCTTCCTCGCCCGGGTCCCAGAGCGTGCCCCCTGTGGGTGCCTTACTCCTCTTCGGACCATGTGGTTCCCCAGCTTCATCCTTTCTTCCTCAGGCTGCCCCTGTGAATGGTAGACTGCAGCCTCTTTTTGCCGCCAGCACAGAGTCACGAGCCGCTCAACCCCGACCAGTGCGCGGTTTGTTTGCCCTATTGATGTTCGTGTAGTACATGTTCCATGTGAAGAGCCCGAAGAAGCAAAAGTAGGACCTGCTGCGCTAGCCCCGCCAAGCAGCTACAAAACGACAGGACGCGCGCAGGCACCGGGCCCCCTCTCCAATAGAGCGGCACCTCATCCCAGGAAATCCCCCACCCGGCGTTTAGATTCTGAGAGATCGCAGAGAGTCACCCACCAGGCCTTGCCTGTGTATTATATTATGTATTTTATTGTATTTTATTTGGGGTAATCAGGCTGGGGAAAAAACAACAAATCACAACAAATCACACCCGATCGTCAGCTGATTGAGGGTGTGATATGAGGGTTCTATCCAACAAGGATATCAAGGCGGCACTTTCAAAGTCCTGCCAAGGACAGCGCCACGTGGGTGTGTGCTTCTGATATATGTTATGTCATCATGTGAACCCTCCCCAGCGTGTGCCAACATCCCTGACACGCTCACGAAAAGCATGACACGGAGAAAACAGGTGCCGAAACAACCTGCCGAGCACACGGGTGGTGCCACGTTGATCCACGCAGCGATCTCCCATGACAGGAAGCCTTGTCGCCACGGCAGAGTCGCCGCAGACTGTGGGAGAGGTGTCGCCAGTCACCTTGAGGTTGCAGTGTGTCATCAGGCTAAGACCCGTGCCCTCTTCACCTCCCCTGTTAGGTTGCTCCCATATCGTTGCCTGCTTTGGGGCCTGAAGGACATAGGGGTCCAGCAGGCACTTGAGCATCGCAAGGCATGAGTGGCTGTTTCAAACTCCTGGTGCAAGCACCCGTCATGGTCTGGGGAAGCCCTCCCAGGTAGTTTAACGTCTTGCCCAGGACCCCCCAGGACACCCGATCACAACAGATCACAACAAATCACAAGGCAAATGTTGTGATTTGTTGTGATTTTTTGCGATTTGTTGCGGCCAGTTGTGATTTGTTGTGACTAGGTGTGACGTGGTGTAATTTGTTGTGACCAGTTGTGACGACTTGTGACCCTTTTGTGATGAGTTGTGATGAGGTGTGATCTGTTGTGATCTGTTGTGATCGCGATCCAAAATTTTAAATTTTTGAAATTTTGGATCGCGATCACAACAGATCACAACAGATCACAACAGATCACACCTCATCACAACTCATCACAACTCATCACAAAAGGGTCACAAGTCGTCACAACTGGTCGCAACAAATCACAACAAATCGCAACAAATCACAACAAATCACAACATTTGGCGTTGTGATTTGTTGTGATCGGGTGTGATTCGTTGTGATTTGTTGTTTTTTCCCCCAGCCTGATTACCCCATTATTGTATTTTATTGTATTTTGTATTTTATTATTTTGGGTCAGTGGGGTAATCAGGCTGGGGAAAAAAACAACAAATCACAACAAATCACACCCGATCACAACAGATCACAACAAATCACAAGGCAAATGTTGTGATTTGTTGTGATTTTTTGCGATTTGTTGCGGCCAGTTGTGATTTGTTGTGACTAGGTGTGACGTGGTGTGATTTGTTGTGACCAGTTGTGACGACTTGTGACCCTTTTGTGATGAGTTGTGATGAGGTGTGATCTGTTGTGATCTGTTGTGATCGCGATCCAAAATTTTAAACTTTTGAAATTTTGGATCGCGATCACAACAGATCACAACAGATCACAACAGATCACAACAGATCACAACAGATCGTCAGCTGATTGAGGGTGTGATATGAGGGTTCTATCCAACAAGGATATCAAGGCGGCACTTTCAAAGTCCTGCCAAGGACAGCGCCACGTGGGTGTGTGCTTCTGATATATGTTATGTCATCATGTGAACCCTCCCCAGCGTGTGCCAACATCCCTGACACGCTCACGAAAAGCATGACACGGAGAAAACAGGTGCCGAAACAACCTGCCGAGCACACGGGTGGTGCCACGTTGATCCACGCAGCGATCTCCCATGACAGGAAGCCTTGTCGCCACGGCAGAGTCGCCGCAGACTGTGGGAGAGGTGTCGCCAGTCACCTTGAGGTTGCAGTGTGTCATCAGGCTAAGACCCGTGCCCTCTTCACCTCCCCTGTTAGGTTGCTCCCATATCGTTGCCTGCTTGTGACGACTTGTGACCCTTTTGTGATGAGTTGTGATGAGGTGTGATCTGTTGTGATCTGTTGTGATCGCGATCCAAAATTTTAAATTTTTGAAATTTTGGATCGCGATCACAACAGATCACAACAGATCACACCTCATCACAACTCATCACAACTCATCACAAAAGGGTCACAAGTCGTCACAACTGGTCGCAACAAATCACAACTGGCCACAACAAATCGCAACAAATCGCAACAAATCACAACAAATCACAACATTTGGCGTTGTGATTTGTTGTGATCGGGTGTGATTCGTTGTGATTTGTTGTTTTTTCCCCCCAGCCTGATTACCCCAGTCAGTGTATTTTTCCATCTTTGGGGGGGGGGGGGTCAAAATTGGACCCGGACATCCGGACACCCGGATTTCCGGGTCCGGGCATGTCCGCCCTGTCCGCCCTGAAATCGCCTAAGGGGCCGGGGGAAATCCAGGAAATTCGGGAAATCCAGGAATATGAAGAATCCTCCTTTGCTTGTTTTGTTTGGTGTGTCTGTGTGCGGGTGAGGGGGGGGAAGGGGTGGGGTGGGGGGGCTCCATTGTATAACTTTTCTCTTTTTGCTGCCGAAAAAATACGGAAACAGAGGGGGGGGGGGATAGGGGGGGAGGGGGGGGACCCGTTAAAATTTACACTTAAGCCTTCTTCCGCGAGAATGTGGCCGTCACCCCTCCCCACCCCCCACGCCCCCGACACAGAAAAATCATGCACATCACCCCCACACTCATAGCGCCTTCGGCGCACGTTTGATCTGGCTCGCCTGTTGACAACAGCGGGCGACACGGCTGCCGCTACTCGGCAACAGAACGCTTTTTGCGCCACGTGTTGGTTACGAACAAAGAAAACCACCAGCCCACATTTTTTCGTTCGCTTTTTCGTTGTTCTCGCCACCCCCGCCCCGCCCACCACACCTTCTGCGGAAGGCTGCGGAAGGACCGACAGGAGTCACACACTTCCCACACCCCCTTCCCCCCCCCCCCTTTGCCTGATTCACTCTCCAGTAAAATCGAGGATACTTTCCGCTTTTTTGGGGGGAGTCTTCGCTAACATACTGAAAAGGCGCACACAGCATCCGTTTCGCCAGGATCAAGAGGCTGGCTTGTCGGCAGGCGGCTGCCGCACATTGGTTTTAGATAGACAGCTCGTCGTCTCTCCCACTGAATGATCGGGAAGGGGGGTTTCAGGGGAAGAAGAGGAGGAGGCAGCGATAGAGATGTGCATGATGCACGAGGAGTGGGGGGAGGCAGAGAGAGAGAGAAGAAGAAGAAGACGGGCACTCTTGCAAAATCAAAAAAACTTTTATGTGGTGTCCATAGTTTGCACGAACGGTGCCCTGCATTGTTGTGCAGGGATACCGCAATGCGGACACGGCAAGTCCTTCCATTTTTAGTGCAAAAAAAATACGCCATCCGTTTCTTCCCTAGAAACAAAGTCACAATACCTCCATTCGTCGGAACCTCTCCCACTATAACATTGGTTGCGCTGCTGCGTTGACGCTTCTACACACAAAAATAACCCTACCCCTGAAGTGATGTTTGGCCCTTCCACCTGATGAAGGGTGAGGGGTTCATGCGTAGAGAACACGTTCAGTAGCTGCCCGACGGGGGAGAGTGCCTTGGTGGATCGACGTGGCACCTCTGCTCACACGAGAGAGTGTGCGAAAAATAAAAAGGAGAACAACTAACAGGGGCGGTGTGTGGCACGGCAGACAGACAGTGTTGTTTAAACAAAGGGTGGGGAGGGTGGGGGGTGTGGGGGGGACCGACCCTGCGTGGCTGGGGCCTCCGGGCGGGTCGGGGGTGACGGCGTTCGCACCTGAGGCCCGAAAGAAAAACCCCTCCCCCTTTTGCTGCGACCTGCACCCAGAAGGAAGGGCGTTACTCTTCTTCTGGGTTGTGCTTTTGTTGGAGCAAGAAACAGGCAGGCACAGGGGCAGCTCCCCCCCCCCCTCCCCCGCAGGCGAAAAAAAATAAGAAAATGAAAGAAACGACTCTTGGAAAACGCCAACAGGGCACCAGGACCGTGCGTCGGTAAAACGGAGATTTGACAAATGCGCAGACATCATGCGGTCTCAATGGCGTGTTGGTTTGTGGCGAAAAATTTGGGTGGGTGGGGGTCAGCAACGCAAACATAGTGCTCGACACGGTGACCAGCAAGCGCCAGTGTAGGGTGAGTGAGGAGGTGGGTAGAGCCGGGCGATATCTGGGAAACCCGTGGCCCTTCGCCGGAATTGCGTGCACACTGTGGTGCCCAGAAACCGAAAGAGATGCAGAGGCGGTGATCTGTGGAAGAAGAAAGAACGCGCGTAACCCCTGCCGCCTTCGCAGTGCTGGCGGGGCGGTGTGAGGGGGTCCAACTGACGTGAACGACGAACTCGCTCAGGTGGCATCGGGGTGTGGCACCTCCCCCCTCGCCCACCATTGCATCCCACCGGCAGGTTTTTCCCGGCTCATCTCCAAAACCACGTTTGGCTTACTGTCCACACTTTAGAACAGCTCAACACCGACACAGGCACCCGTTTGTTGCGTTGACGCTTCTACACACAAAACCCTGAACTGATCACACCCTGAGCCTGATGAAGGGTGGGGTTAGTGTATAGAGCACGTTTGGTTGCAGCTGTGGTGGGGCGCTTTCCGCTCACACGAGTGTGCTTAACCAAACACCAGGGGGGCTTCACTCCCGTAAGAAAAATACCCTTGAGAACAAATCGGATTCCTGTCGCTTTGTGGTAGACGCCCTGTCTAGCAACTGCATGAAAACAGATCCGGGCTGCATAGTTTTGTTGAGCGCACACTTGATGTCTCAGGGCTGTGAGCTGAGGCCCTGTGAAAGTGGCAGGGGGGGATATAATAGGTGCTAATACTAAGTATCCAGTCGTAGGATTTCCTTCGTTGCGTCGCGACTTTCGCTCAACTTCATCCCTTGCAACTCGTGAAAGCAGAAAAAGAAATGAAAAACAGAACTCCGGAACGCGGCATGGGGGTCGGAGGGGATCGGGTGGAGCGGGGTGGGCACGATGGCGGTTCGGTGGACACGACAGGACCCCGAAGCAGTTTTTCGCCCTCGGCTCCAAGGCGGCATACATCGAAGCAAAATAAAAGAGAATGGGATCCGGCGCAGCACAGCACGGCCATGTGATAGCCAACGGGCTGCGATGTAGATACCAGGAGGGTAGCAGTAACGTGGAGAACACAACACTCAGCGTGCCCCTCAGTGAGAGAGGACGCGTCTGGCTGCTGGCACCAACCGGAAAGCGAACAATCCAAAGGCCACAGAAATGGACCCCTGTGCCGAGCAGTATCCCCAAGGGCGCCAGGCGGTTTGACTCTGTGGCGATTTCAGTCTCGATGGCCCGTGCTTCTTGTGTATCTGTATCCGGATTTATTTGTCGAAAAACCGGCAACAGAACACAAAGAGAGCAGCGGGTGGACACACAGAAGAAACAAAACGGCTCTGGGCGTTGCCCTGCTCGCCCTGTCTCTCGTCTTCGAGACAAAAAAAAGGCCCGAAGTTGGCCTTTTAGCATTTGAATGAGAGAGATAAAAAATACACAAAAAACCCGTAACACAGAACGGAACAAGGGCCCAACGACAACGGAAGTCGTCCCCGCTGAAGGCTGAAGAGCAGTCCACGGCAGGGCCGACACACAACAACCCATCGGTGCGTAGGAGAGTGCATCGTTGCAACCATTTTTTGCAGAACCACTGCACAATAAACCCCACTCCCTCCCGGCCTCTAAGTTCTTTCGAGGCAAGGGTGTGGGGGCCGAACTGTCGTCAGGACCAACCATCCTCTGCAGGTGCAGAATGTATGCGACAGTACGCATGCTATTGGTGTGGCAGTTGGGGTGGTGGTGGTGTGGGGAAGAGGGAAGCTGAGAGAGAGCGCGCGCATTGTGGGGGGTTGCCCGCGTGGGACGGCAGGCAGCCCAAACGAGCCCGCTCCGTGTCGATTTGGTGCTCTCGTGCATTTTGGCTTCTCATTTGGAAAGAGAAGATAATGACGAAGCTCGGAACAAAGGGGACGGGGAGCGGGGGGGAAGACACCCACCCCATCCACTCCCCCACCCTTCTGGGTGAACCAGGCGGAAATTCTGCAGCTGTTTCGACACCCTGCGTCGCAAAATATTACCTTTCTCCGGTGGCCTCTCGTTTAGGGGGGGTAGAAACGACGTAAAAAAACAGCCGCTTCAAGGGCACCGCTTTTTTTCGTTTTGTGTTTTTTTCTAACAATTTGAAGTGGCTTGATTTATTGTCTCCGCAACCGCACAACAGCTCAGGGGACGGGGGGGGGGGGGGGAAATAAAACAAAGGCAGCACAGCCAGGGGGGTGTGTGTGGTGGGTTATGTGCACCTCCCATGTGTCTTTTCTCCACGATGCCTTCTTCGGATTCCAAAGCCCCCCCCGCCCCACCCCACTATCCATCCCACCCCCTCCTTTATTTTGTACAAAACAGTATCACCATCGGATTAGTTTCGTTCCGAAAAATATTGCATCTCTCTCTGCCGCTGCCCCGTCCGTCCCACACAACCGCAAAGCCCCCCTGTGGTGGCCCACACTACAGATTCGCCTGCTGAATCGCATCGTTGAAAGCGCGGGCGATGTGCCCGACGTTCTTCTTCGTGATACCCGCAATCGAGACACGGCCAGACCCCAGCATGTAAACGTGGTGGTTCTTAATGATGTGGTCCACCGCCGCCTTCGAGATGCCCGTGAAGCTGAACATGCCCTTCTGGCTGGTAATGTGCGACCAGTCCCCCGGGGTGCCCAGCCTCTCCAGCTCCTGGCGGAAGAGGACACGCATCTCGGAGATCCGGACAGACATCGCCTTCAGCTCGGCCTCCCACTGGGCCCTGAGCGCAGCGTCGTTCATCACGAGGGCCGCAGTCCGCGCGCCGTGCTTCGGGGGGTTGCTGTAGTAGATGCGGATCAGCTGCTTCAGATTGCTCATCACGGCAGATGCTACCTCCGGGCTCTGCACCACCTGGATGAGGGCCCCCACACGCTCGCCGTACAGACCCATGTTCTTCGAGAAGGACTGCGTGATAGCAAACTCCATCCCCTGCGACTCGAAATACCGCGCGGCAAACGCATCCGCGTTCAGATCCCCGCTGCAGTACCCCTGGTATGCCGAGTCGAAGACGACACGCAGCTTCTTCGACTTGCAGATCGCAGCCACCTCCTTCCACTGCTCCTCCGTGGGGTCCACCCCGGTGGGGTTGTGCGCGCAGAGGTGCAGCACCACGATGGAGCCGCCGGGCATGCTGCGGAGGTCCTCCATGTAGCCCGCGAAGTTCAGCGACTTCGACTCGGCATCCCAGTAGCGGTAGGTCTGCACGGGGAACCCGGCATCCACAAAGATGCCCTTGTGGTTGGCCCACGTCGGGTTGCTGACGTACACCGACCCGGTCACACCCAGCTTCTTGTAGAGCCCGCCCACAAGGCGCAGGGCGCCTGTCCCGCTGAGCGCCTGGGCAACCACGACGCGCTTCTCGCGGATCGCCACCGAGTTCTCCCCGAGGCAGAGGCGGGCAGCGGCCTCCTTGAACTCCGCAAGCCCGTCGATCGGGAGGTACTCCTTGTCGAGCCTGGCGTTGGCGACCCGGATCTCGGCGGCGGAGATGCTGGGAAGCAGGTAGGGCTTGCCGTCCTCGTCGCGGTAGGCCCCGACCACGAGGTCCACCTTGTCCGGCGAGGGGTCCTTCTTGTACTCCGCAACAACGCCGAAGACAGCATCCGCAGGCTGCTGCGGTGCCTCGGACCACAACGAATCGGACATTGTTGAGAGGAGGGTGTGAGGCTGCTTTCCTGCATGGGGGTGGTGGGATGGTGGGGAGGGGGGAGGGAGGAGAGAACGTCCCTCTGCAGGAGCAGTTCCAAACAAGGGTGGGGGTGGGCAGGGGGTGGGGCTGGGACCTCTCTGTCGCGCACACTCTTTTTGCTAACAGATGACAATCTACAAGCGACACGGGGGAAGGAGGTGTGTGGGGGGGAGAAGGCTGTAACAATTATGCGGCACGGCACTCCGGTGGAAATGAACCCCTCCCCATTCCCCACCCACCCCCGCGCGGGCGGAGAGGTGGGAGGCTGTGTATTGGGGAGGAACCAGGTTTAGACATCCGTTGCAATCTCCATAACACTGGTGCCAGAAGTCGCCATTATTTTTTTCTATTCGCTGCCTCAGCAGCGTTTGCCACTGGGCAGACGGTGGTGGTGGTGGTGGTGGTGGGGGGTGGGGTTGGGCTTAATTCCGCGAGCTCAGCTCTGCAGGCGGGCGGATGACACGCTGCTCCTGCAGCAGGCGGGTTGCATTGCGGTGCTCCTCCTCGTGGCGCCGCAGCGCATCGCGCTGCTCGCAGACACGTATCTCCTGCTCTATCAGCTGCATGCGGTCTGGCTGCGTGCCCTGCGACCCTTCGTCGATCCTCTCCAACGCACGCTCCGCATCCTCTGCCAGAGCCTCTGCCCTGTCATGCTCGCGCGCACGCTGCTCCTCAGCATCGCATGCATCGCGGTACTCCAGCTTGGCCTTGCCGGCACGCCCCTTCATCAGGCGCACCTCCGCCTCTGCCTTCTCGAGGCCTCCCTCGCTGCGCTCCCGCTCGATGGCTGCCTCGTCTTCAATGTCGCGTGCTCGGTCATTCGCAGCCTCCTCCTCCTGCCCGGCGAAGGTCTGGAGCTCCTTCGCAGCCTCGTGGTGCAGTGCGACAGCTTCGATCTGTGTGTCGACGTCGCTAACTCTGGCGCGGAGGGAATCGACGCGCTGCTGCTGGTCGGCCACCATGCGGTGGAGGTCTGCGAGGCGTGCCTCTGCTGCGTCCACCTCGCGGAGCTGCTCGCGGCGGAGGCGTTCCAAGCGCTCCGTGTCGGCGCGTGTCTTCTGCACATCCGTGCGGGCGTCTTCGTGGAGTACAGCGCACTGCGATGCAACCTGGAGGCGTGCCATGTGAACCGCCTCGACTGTCTCGCCAGAGAGGCCTTCTAGCCGGGCGGAGTCCTGGCGTGCCTCGGCGCGTGCTGCTTTGCAGAGGTCCTGCAGGTCTGTGGTGGCAAGGGCGTCGGCCCATTGGAGGTGGACGGCGACGTGTGAGTCCTGTTCCTCGACGCGCGACACCGTCAGGTGCGCCAGAGGGGGCAGCAACACCTCTGTCTCCGCAGGGTATTTGCTGATGCCCTGCAGCGGGACACCGCAGGCCGTGCCCTCGATGAGGAACAGCAGCGCCCCGGAGTCAGCGCCTGATGCCTTCGTGGCGTTGGCAGCCGCGCCGTTGATGTATGCCTCGGACACCGCAGGGTCCACTGCGCAGGATGAGGGTGCCGGCCAGTACACACTCTGCCCCTCCTGCATCGCCTGGTGATCCTGCACAACTTTTGCCGGCAGCCCGGCCAGCCCGCGGGCCAGGCGGGGCGTCTGCGGGTCGCGCGACGAGGCCAGGGCCATCAGCAGCACGATGAACTTCACCCACTGCCGCACCGTCTTCCACGACTCCTCCCTCTCTGGCGCGGTGCGGAGGGACCAGTTCACGGTGCGGAATATCACGGCATTGCGGCTCCGATACGCATCCCACGCCGCGGTGTTGCTCGGGTCATACGCAGGCGCATCCGCAAAACCCATCACCGCGTCGACATCCTGCGATGCGAGCGTGTAGAGGTGCAGGGCCAGCACCTCCAGGCAGGCCAGGTCGCCGAACTCCCCTGGCGCCGTGTCCTTCAGCGACAGGGCGGCTGCCGCGAGGCGCCGCACCTTCACATCCTCTGCAGGGGACTTCAGGTTCGCAGCGAGCTCATCCAGCACGGTGCCCTCCTTGGCGTGCCAGGCCTCGCTGAGGCGCTGCCCAAAGGCACGCCACGCAGCCTCATCCGGCAGAGACCCCGCAAGCTCATGCGCTGCAGTGCAGGGCGCAGTGCCAGGCCTTGCGGTGAGCACCACAGGGGCCAGCACCGCCCGCGCGGCGCGTTCCTGGAGGACGGACTTCATCAGCTGCTCGTCAGCCTCAGGGATGATCGACAGCTTCTTCGCCTTGAGGACGCATGCAGCTGTGTGGGCGTCTGATAATTTCTTTGCAGCTGCCCTGCGTGCCGCAGCGAGGCGCTTTGCCGCCAGGAGCTCCATTTCCTGATAGCACGCATCGAGCAGGATCGGGTAGGGGGGGAAGAACCGCAGGAAGTCCGCAGCGGTCCCGCTGCCGAGGCCCGCGAAGAGGTCGATTGCCGTGTCGTGGTCCACACCGATGGAGACCAGAAGCTCCGCCCAATCCTCAGCGCACACCCTGTTGCCGCTGCCGCGGAGAGAGGCCCATACGGCCTGGGCCCGTGTCTCATAGTCCCCCATCGCAGCACAGGTCACATGGCACCTGGTGGGGTGGTGGCGTATGCTGTGCGAAACGTTGATGTGCGGCTCGCGTTTTGCACACACCCGGATCGGTGTCACAAAACATATCCCTTGCAACACAAAAAGGATCAAGAGAGGCAGAGAAGAGCCCGGCTCTCTCCCCACTCATCCTCGATGCAGGTGGTGTCTGAGGTCTGGTGGTGCTGTGGGCGCAGGGAGGTGGGGTGGTGGTGGGGTGGGGTGGGGTTTGCCGCCATCAGTGTTCTTTTACCACATACAGCATATAGGCGCCCGGTTGGGGCTGTTTGGGGGTGTTTTGGGGGCTCTTGTCCTGCCCCCCACCCGCTCTCCGACAGGGTGGGGGGGGAGGGGCGCAAGCTCTCTATCTGCCTCGTGACAGGCATGTGTTGCCCCCTGTGTGCACCACCCGTTCCAGTGTTCGGATTATGTATCCCATTGGTTGGGTTTTTTTTTGGCATCGACAACTACCATTTGCCTGGTGTGGATAAGGGAGGCGACCAGGCAATGCTGTACACAAAAATATGCCAAGAGAAGTTGAACGAATCGTATTCGAATTTCTTTTCGGTTCTCTCTGCCCCTCATTCGGAGACGGGCAAAGTGACAGGGAGGGGGGGGGGGTTTAAATTTTTTTCCTCCGTGTTCTTGACAAACAAAGCTGCTGTGCTTACAGTGCGTACAAACAAAACAAGGAAAAAAACAACAACACCAGCAATATGGGATGGGCCTTCTCGAGTGACAGGAGATGGGGCGGGGGCAGGGGACGGGAAGGGGGAAGCGACGATGGCGGGACAGGAGGCAGGGGGGGGGGATGATACAAGTGCAAAACATACAGCGACGAGGCACCCGACCCCTTTCCTTTCTACGGGGGCCCTCCCCAACAAAACGGCCCGTGAGGGCCCCAACGGGGTTCATTGAGAACACCCCACACGCCTGCGTGACGATGATCTGCAAGGATTCGCATCCCCCCCTCACACAGTTTCCTGTGCGCAAGCACAGCTCTCGGGGAGGAAGAAGAGAGAGGGCGCTGTGCCACAGCATGGGTGTTGAGGATCTGAACAGACGCACATTTAGCTGCCAGAAGGTTAACCCCGGCATGAAACACACAAATCCCAAACAGCAGGAGCCAGACGCGTAGCACCAAACATGTGGAGCAGCAAAAAAAAGGCACGTTGCACGTGGCAACGTTTCATACAGCCTGCACCCACGTGATAAAATCGCAGCAGAAGAGTAATCGCACTGAGAGAACCCATGGCATTGATACGATCGTCCTCTAACAACCCACACGAAGGATTCGCTGCGCGGGAGGGAGAGATGAAATTATCTTTTCCGTTCACGCCAACAGCAAGTGTCACTGCGGAGGGTTCGCTGTCGGCAAGTCTTCGGCATAGTTTGGCAGATTTTTCACCTATACAATGGCATAGGAGGGGAAATTCACCAAAACGCACAGTTTTCAGCGCGTAGCGAAGACACACTGCAAGCGGGCACAACCAACAGCTCACCTGGTGACCTGCCCCCTGACATCCCCCCTAAAACAATTTTTCCGACCCCGTGGGTATCGGGAACATGCCTCAGTTACAACACATTATTACCTGGGGCTGAGGATACCCGTCGAGAGTAAGGAAAGGGTGGAACCAATGGGGGAGAGAGAGAGAGAGATGTTCGGGGCTCGGGTTCGCCGAATGCCAGCCAGATGTCTTTCCGGCTTCCTGGCGCCCCGAAAGAAAAGGGCAAAAGTTGACACGGGTTTGTTTGTGCGCGAAATCCGAATGAACAAACCATGCTTTGCCTGGTGAAGGTTGGTGTGTCTATGCGCAAACAGTCATAGCAGCAAGGCAAGGCCGGATGTGTTTTGCCACCCGAAGCATGTGCCAAAATACCTTTGCCGCTGTGTCTCACAGCGCCAGATAGGCCCTGGCAGATGGGTTGCTTCTTTATACATAGGCAGAAGCTGTTCCATCGCCAGCGCACCCGGTGCGGCTCGCGTCAGAGTCGGTATGAACAGGGGCAGCAGAATCGCCGCCCCCCCTCCCCCCAGAGTGCTGCGCCTAGACCAATCAAGAAATGGCAACGCGGAAGATGGCACCGCCTCTATTGCTGAGACTCTCATGCTGAAAAGACTGGCCGTTGCGGAGGGGAGGGGAGAGGGACGCCGCCTGGCTCTTGTCTTGTCTTTATCCTGCGTTGTTTCGAAAAACCTGGATCAGGCACACTCACACACACATGTTCGCATTCTGAACCTTAATATTGTTTAGCGGATCAGGTCGCACCGAGCAAGCCCTGACGGCACCACTCCACTGCACACTGTACACACACAAGGGTAGTGGCTAGGATCCGGACAGGGTCAACCCACCATAAAGGTGGTCAACACACACGGAAACCCGAGCAGGTGAAAAGGGATATTTGCGAATGGTAGGGTACATTGTGATGGTTCAGTTCTTTTTGACAACGTGGTTGGAACTACTAGGGGGTGATAACGGGACAAGTGTGGGGATAGATGAGGTCGGGCGACGACACACCCAGGGGTTGGGACAGCGCGAGGGATATAAAATGATAATATGATTGTTGTGCACACACACACACAACCCCTCACCCCCCCCCCCACTCAGATTTCATCAAAACACTCTTGGAAGTCAAACATCTCATCCCTTTGGGGAGGGGTCCTGCCTGTGTTGCGCGCCTTCTCCGCAGTCATCTGATCTGCCTCCGCCACGTGCACGCGGCACTTATACAACTCCATCCGGTTCGACTCCATCGGGGAACCGAACGCCCCTCCACCGGAAGGCTGCCGGGGGGACCTCACCACCGTCTCCGGCTGCTGCTTCCCCGCATCCCCCCTCTGGGGAGACCCGCCGTTCACGGCATTGACCCACCTCTCCCCGATCTCCAGCTCCTGCCGGTGGAGACGCTCCTCGATGCTCTTCGTGTCGATATCGGTGTAACGGGCACTGTCATGCCCCCCAGTGCGATGCGGCTGTGTCGGCCGCGGCTGCTGCTGCCTCTGGCTCCCATACCCCCCAGCCTCGTTATCCGACTCCGGGTGCTCCAGCCGCCGCAGGGTCTCGATGGCACGCGCATCCCCGAAATCCGCCGCACGCTTCAGATACCCGACGCCTGCATCGCGCGCACCCTCCTCCAGCAGCCTGTGCCCCAACACACTCATCGACTCCACATGCGACGGGTGCCGCGGGTCATGCGACGCCCGGTGCAGAAACGCCTGCAGGTCCTCCCTGCTCCGATGCGAATGCCCCGACTCCAACAGCCGGATCTCCTGCTGGTGCCGGTAGCTCAGGGGAGGGGGCTGCGGCCCGTCCGACACGTGGGCCACAGGGGGATGCTGCTGCTGCTGCTGCTGCGCCTTCGCCGTCAGCGAATTCTTCGGCGACGGCACCTCGGCGGACGGCGGGGGCTGGTGCTGCGAGGGGGCATCCAGGTAGTGCCTCTTCCCCGACTCCGGGTCGCTCCGCATCGGCTGCGACGCCTGGTGCGACGGCTGCCCCAGGTGCTGCGACGCCCCCCCCGGTTGCTGCGAGGCCTGCGACGGCTGCGCCGCCGCTGTGCCCTGCGGCGGCGGGCCCTCATACCCCACGTGGGGCTGCATCAAGTCCTCCCCGCTCGGCACAAACTCCTCCTGCTGCGTCGGCTGCGGCGCGCTCGGCGCGTGAGGATACGACGACCCCCCTGGCCCCCCCTGCGGCTGCGGGTAGGGGTGTGACGGCGGCGCACCCTGGCTGGGCTGAGCCGGCCCCCCTCCCCTGATGTCCGGCATCGGCGGCGGCGGGTTGTCGACCTGATCCGGAGGCGGCGGCCGCGGCGGCGGCGGCAGCGGCCCCTGGTGGTCGCTCCCATGCGGCGCTGCGTCGGACGGCTTGCGGGAGAACGGCTCCGCTGCTGCGGCGGGAGCCCCATCTGGCTGCCCCACCTGGCCCGGGGCACCGCCGGCACCCCCCTGCCCTGGGAAGGGCGGCTGTGCCTGCGGCGAGTTGCGGTTCTGCTCGTCGATCCACAGGGGGCTCCGCCCCGAGGTGATCATCGGCAGCTCGTGCTCCAGGAGCTGCTTCGGGGATCGCCAGTCCTTATGCTTGTCGAGCCTCGCGCTGTTCAGCAGCTGCTTCCCATCCCCCACCTTCAGCACCTTCCCCGTCGCGTTGTGGTATACAATCCGCAGGGCATCGCCAAGATCATCGCAGTCCTTCCGGGTTGCCTCCATCGGCTGGTGCTTATTCTTCGAATGGTGCAGGAGCAGATCGTGCTCAGGGAGCCCGCAGCGGATGAGGGTGTACATCCCCATGGATGAATTCTCATGAATCACCTCCGTCATGTCCTGGATCCGAATCACACGCTTCACGTTGGAGGTTTCGGGCTCAACCACGACGAGGAAGCGGCGGCTGATGCAGAAGGCCCTCACCATATGCTTCCTGCTGCGCCCAACCCTGTCGAAGGCGCGGATGTAGAGGAGTGTTCCGCCAGGAGGTGAGAGCTTGCTGAGGGACGGCGGGATGACGAGCTTCGGCATGCGCGGCCTCAGCATGGCGGTGTTGACGGCAGGAGAGTAGGGCTGGCCAGCCTGCGGGCTGGCTGCGGTCAGCGGGGAGGTGGCGCCCTGCGGGTCAGTGGGGACTCCCCCAGCCCCCGCCTCGGGGCGGACCTGCAGTTCGTACACCAGCTGCCCCTGGCTCATGCCGCGCTCTTTCGCTGTTTTGAGGTCCTCCACAGCGCGGACTGGGGCGCCGTTGATAGAGAGAAGAACGCCTCGTTCCACAGCTGCTCTTGCGGCAGGGGTTCCAAACGCAGTGCCGGATACGACAACCCCATCGGGGGTTGCCCTGTAGTCGAGGCCAAACGGTTCGCTTGCATCGCGCAGCTCGATCCGGTAGGTCTTCACTCCGGCTGACATCGTGAGGGCATGCAGCAGAAGATATCAGAGAATCTCCAAATCAAGAGTCGTCTGGGTCAGGGGGGGAGACAAGGAAAAGAAGAAGAGCCTGAAGATACAGAGAGCTTATACAGTGCGCCTCAGGAAGGGGGAGGAAGGAGGGGGGGTTTGCGGGGCTTGGGGAGGATGGATAGCCCCCTCCCCGGCCCCGGCCCCGCCGCACCCCCCCTTTCACTGGTCTCTTCTGTGTGCCTTATTGGGGGGGAGAGGAGATCCGATGGGGTGTGTAGTGCTGCTGCTGCTGCTGCTGGGTGTGTGTGTGTGTGTGCTGCGAAGGGGGTTTTGCACAGATCCTCTGAGGGAGTGGGGGTGCAGTGGGGGTGTGTGGGGTGTGGGTGCTCTGAACGTTTGTTTGTGCGCACTATGCAATATACCTGCGTGTGGAATAATGTACCGTCCCCTGCAGAATAAATGTTATTTGTTATAAACCGCCTTTCTGGGAAAATGCCCGATTTATTTAATTTTAACATTTTCTTTTTAACATTTTCTGGAAATGTTAAGCCTGCCTGTTGGCTTTGGGAGAAGATCATGGGACCCACCCCTCAATGCGCCACTCTCTAGCCCAAGTTCTAACCAGGAAGGGGTTAGCTGTGTGACACATGAGCTTGGAATGCAAGGAACTGCAACGCCCCTGCTTTGGCGCCACCTCACCCAGGAGCACCTGGATACTAGGAGCTGGCTCTGGAACCCAAGGTCGCACTGGGAACGCCTGATACGCAGCCACATGAACTGCACAGCACGTGTATGCGGCAAAGTATGCATGTTATGTGCCCGCACGGACGACCTGGCCCCCTATCCCGGCCACTTCTCGCGATTTATTTTTAACATTTCTTTTAAATGTTACAGCAGAAATGTTAAAACCCGGGATTCTGAGTCCACATTTCGAATTATGAATTTATTTTTAACATTTATTCTGCAGGGGACGGTATGTTGCACTGCACGCTGCCAACAGCCGATTGTTTACTGTCACAAGCAAGATTGTTTGTGTCAGGGGTTTTTCCAGGGGGGTCGGGGGGGGTCAATGACCCCCCCCGAGATTTTCCCGAAAATTCTGACCCCCCCGGGGGGGGGGGGTCAGTTTTTGGGTCAGTTTTTCACATTTTCCGTGACCACAGGCAGGCGTGTTTCTAGTGGGGGATGAGGATGAGTCCAGCCAAGAGCCAGACGTTCACTACCGCGGCCTCCGGCGGCTGGGGGGCTCCGCCCCCCAGACCCCCCTTGTGTCGTGTGTCTCGTACTCAAGTCATTCGATTCCCATCAGAATTCAACCACTCCAGTAGCCTCAGGACGCACAGAATCTACGCCCACAATGAACAGATGTTCACTACCGTGGCCTCCGGCGGCTGGGGGGCTCTGCCCCCCAGACCCCCCAGCTAGCGTGTGCCCGTCTAGTAAAGTCCTTGCGCTTCTGGCTGTGGCATATCAGGGGGTATACCTGAGGATGGCGCGAGCGGGAGAGGAACCATGGAAGGAACCCATTCGGTACATGACTCCAGGAATCGGGATGTGACGACTCAAGGACACATGTCGCAACAGCCGGGTGCGACTGCTGGGGGTCTCGTTGGCAGCGAGGGCGCGAAGCGCCCGAGCGTTCTCCCCACGGTGAAAAAAATTTTCGAGGCAAAAAACACGACTGACCCCCCCCGTTTCGAAAAATCTGAATCCTAGAGAAACCCCTGGTTTGTGTAATAAAAAAAAACCATCGCTGATACCGCGTGGTGTTTGAGAAGGGGAGCAACGACAGTTGGTGTCGCAGAAACCGGTGAGATGGGGGAGACGGGGGGGGGAGAGGGGAGGAGGCGAGAGGATTCTTCGTTCGAATAGTTCCCCACCCCCCCCCCCCACCCTGAACCCCTCCCACCCAGCCCGTGACGGGTCTAGGTTGGGGCGGAAAACCTGGGCGATGTCCACCACCACCACCCCCTTCCACACCACACCTCCTTTGGCGCCTGTTGGAGCCTGTCCGCTCCCAGAGTTCAGAACGCAGCGGGTGTCGGCTGGGCAGCAGATCTGGCAAGCAGGCGCGGCGTACCCGATGGGCGGCGACCGGGGGGGCAGGAAGGGGCGGTGCAGAGCGCGATGAGGCGTCGGTTCACGAGGCGGTCGCACCCCCTTCCTGCGGCAGGGGTGGGCTAGGCAGCCGATGGTTCAGGCGACCGCCTGCATCGCAGGCTTCCGCCGCTGTGTACTGTCGATAGACGATCTGCCGCAACGCCATCAGGAGCGCAGACAGGAGGCTAGGTGCATCCGGCAGCGGTACCTCACTCAGAGGGCAGCGGCTGGCGTGATGCCAGGGGCTTGGTGCCAAGCAGTACCTGGGAGGCACAGAGCAGCCTCGAGCCAGGCAGTGCCACAGGAGGCAGGGCAGCCAGGGCACACAAGGCGTGCAGCGCGTGCAACCACGCCAAGGGATTAGTAGAACGTCCCCCGGTTGCTCGTCGTAAGGTTCCAGAGCTGCAGGTGGGTCTGCCTCCTCTGGTAGTGCAGCAGCGGGAATCCGTGGAAGTTCCGCTCCGCGAGAACCGACCTGTTGGGGGAGGGGGGAGTGTGCGTTGTGTGGTGTTGTGGGGAGAGAGGGAGAGGTGGGGTGCATCTATCGAGGGACAGTGACGGCCGTTCCCCCAAAGCCATGGGATGTGGGGTGGAGTCACGGCGACGATGAAGGCCGGTGTTGATGTCTTGATCACTCGGTACAGATCGTGTGCAGGCCAATAGTGTTGTGTTCGGCCAGGGGGCTGTGGGATCACTACAATACCTGAACTCGTGCCGGATGAGGTTTTCCCGCACATCACGCATGCGGTTGGAAATAACCTTGCCCTGCGCATCCACCTTTGCCCCAACGTACTTAAACTTGTACGGGTCCTGGAAGGGCTGGTGCCGCAGCGTACCCCTCGGGGTGATGATTTTGGCTTCGGGATTCCGAGGCGGCGTGCCTCTGTGCATCCACATCTGCGAGTGGTGCTGCGGCCCACCGTGGCTCCGGAACTGTGTTGGGGCGTGGTGGGTTGGGCAGTGGGTGAGGTGCATGCAGCAGTTTGTTGGAGGCTGGCAGCAGGTCCCACCAACGATGCCAGCAACCGCGCTGGCGCATCTCCAACACGCAAAAGACAACCCAGCGACATACGTTGTAGAAACCGTTCCATGAGTACTGCAGACCCTTCCGCCCATCCTTGTACCCTCTGCTCTGCTGGGCTGTCGCCTGCACCCGCGACGCGACCTTCGTCACTATAGAACGCAACATTGCTGACACCCCACCCCCCTCCCGTGCTCAGCGCACACGGAGTCTCCTGTCGATAAGAATAAGGAGCGTGATGTGTGTGTGTGTCTGCGGAAGAAAAGATGTGCGCTTTGTAGGGCAACATTGCATGCAAGTGTGTCCAAACAAGCGTGTCCTCCGAACAAACTCGGAATGAGCGCCACTCACCCTTGTATACATACACCACAGCTGGGGGTTGTGGGGTTGTGGGGCTGGGGGGGCGGGGAGTTGTCGACTGCTGCATCCCACCGCTGTCGCCACCGCCGACGCAGCCCTCGCAGCAACGTCGCCTCGAGGCTCACACAGCCGGGGTGGGTGGGGGGGGGAGGGTGCCGCACAAAACAGCCGCGGCGCAAAGCGCAGCAACATCAATGCGGTTATTACACACATACAATTTCTGGTACGGGGCGTGGTGGGGATACAAACAACAGAAGGAGGGAAAACACAGCGCTCTCCCCCCAAAGCCCCCCCCCCTCCCCCACCCCAAGGATCTAACAAAGGCACCGGACGGGGGGTGGCGCAGTGCAAGTGGGGGGGGAGGGCCAACCCCCCCCCCACCCTGCAGGAGGAAGTGAAGGGAGCAGCGGGATAGGAGGGAACACGAGTCGCGGAATGCATCCCATTCCGACCCGTGGGCCCGACGAGTCACATTCCCGAGCCGTGAAGCAGAGAAAAAGGCCTCTGGGGTAAGGCAAGGCAAGGTCGTGCGCGTGTTGTGTGTTGTTAACAACGGAGGGGGGAGGGAGGAGGGGGGGGGGGGTAACGAAAATCGCAATGGGGGAGGGGGTGGGGGACGGCTTCGCTCTGTGCTGTCCGGCAGTGACTGTGCGCCACATGTGTTGGGCACACAATCACAGCCACCTCCACCACCACCCGCCCCCCCCTCCCCTGCTGCAGGCATCAAATCAGCAGCAGCAGTTGGGGAGAGGGGCGCAGCAGGTCTGCGTGGCGGAGCAGGTGGTGCGCACAATCATCTGCGGCATCGGCGGGCTGTACATCTTCACCTGGCACACCTGCGTGCAGTGCATCCCGCGGGGAATCGCGATGGGGCCGCACTGCGTCGCGCAGGGCTGGCAGCAGTTGTTCTGCTGGGGGTAGCACGCATTCGACGGCATGTTCGGGTAGTAGTGGTTGCGCAGCGACTGCTGCGGCTGCATCGCTCCGGGGTACTGCTGCATCTGCATGCCGGGGCGGAACATGTTCTGACCCCCAAACCCTGTGTGCCCCATGTAAGCCATCTGAAGGCTGAAAGAGATGGAGTGCCTTAGGCGTGTATCTGCGGAGGGGTGTGGAGGGGTATAGGGTGGGTGGGTTCGGGATGAGGAGGCGAGGTATGAATGATTGTTATATTTCCAAGAGAGGCTGGGTGAGGCTGGGAAGGGAGGGAGGGGGAGGGGGGGGGGGGGAAGGAAGTATGCGATCGCCTCTCTAGGTTCGCCACACAGTCACATACACTCACACGCCCCCTCCCCCCTCCTCATCCCCCCCCCCCCCCCCCCCCCCGCTTCATTCAGGTGGTCATCACCGACACGCCCCTCCCCCACCCCAAGCATCACTAACCCTATCCCCGTTACAGAGTGACGGGGAACGCCGTGCCGGACTGACCATGCGGCAAAAAAAAACTCTGCGGCCTCTGCAGCAAAACAAGCCACGATGTTTTGTCATACTTGATGGCAGCCGAAGCGCAAAGATCCGATTTACTTAGAAAATCCCGGCTGGCTGGGTGGCTGCGGGGAAGAAAAGAGAAGGGAAAGGGCGCCTCTGCATCACCGCACAGCCATACACCCCCACCCCCCACCCCTGCCCCTCCTCACACCTTCGCTTTGTATCGTGCTCATTCTGCCGCCCTCTCATGTGCTTAGAACACAAAGATACTATCTGCCCCACTTTAGGGCGCGTCGGGACACCTCTGCTTATACACCGAAGGGGGAACGAACTCTGTTTTGATCTTCCTCTTGGCAAACCACCTGCCGGACATCGCCTTGTCGATGGTGTCCGCGCTGGCACGGTCCGCAAACTTCATCCACACCTTCCCCTCCGGGGAGTATTTATCGACGAAGATGTGCACCAGGGTGTTCCCAACCTTCTCGCGGACCTGCTCCGACACCTCCTCCTTGATGTCCTCTTCAAAGTCATCGTCCTCCTCCTCCTGGTGGTTGAACAGGTTCCCCAACACCAGGCACGTCGACCCTGCTGCCGCGCTCGGCAACGGGCTGGCCTGCGGCATCGGCGGCATGCCAGGCATCGGCGCCACCATGCCTGGGGGCAGCATCCCCGGCATCCCCTGCATGCCCATGCCGGGCACCGGCAGGCACGGCATACCCATCGGCATGGGCAGGGGGGGCAGCACCCCAGCAGCAGCACCGATGTGCTGGTGGGCGTAGGGCGCAGGTGTGGCGGGTGCAGGCCCCGGGGGCATCGGCGCGCCGCCCATAGGGACGCTGCCCGGGAAGGACTCCGGGGGTGGTGCTGCGATGGTCTTGAGGGCTGCCGGTGCCGTGGCGGCAGGCGGCAGGATGCGCGCGGGTTCCGAACCGCTCATCATCTTCTGAGTGAGGGCGAGGCGCGACGTTGTGTCCAGCGTCTTGTCCTCCAGAGCCAGCATCGGTGCGGCTGCTGCGATTGCGGGGAGCTCCTCCTCGGAGACAATGCCGATCTGCAGCTTCTCCCCCATGAACTCCTGCCCGTTGAAGCTGGTCAGTGCCTTGTTCTGGTGGTCCTCAACCTTGTATTTTACGTAGGCGAATTGGCGATCCTCCTTCTTCAGGTCAGGCTGAAGCTTCACATACTCCAGCTCGCCCAGGTGGGAGAAGATCTTCGTGATGTCGGACTCAGTCACAGAGGCGGTCAGGTTGCCGACGTAGAGTCGTGTCTTGTGCTGCTGTGCGCTCTCTGCTTCGCCTTCGCCGTTGCCGGCGAGGGCGTAGGCGGCGTTCTTCTCGCATTCGGACAGCTTCACAGCGACAGGGTGCCCGAGAATGAGGGTTCCCGCGAGGTTGAGCGCACCCGCCACGCTGGAGGGGTCGTAGAACTCGACGTAGGCGAAGCCCTGTGACTTCCCCTTCTTGTCGGTCACCATGCGCACGTCCCGCACCTTGCCTGCAGCGCTGAAGAATTCGAACAGGGGGAAGTCATCAACCTTCGGGTGCAGTGCGGAAACAAACACCGTTCGCTTGTCGCGTTCGATCTGCCGTGCGATCAGCTCCTCCTGCGTCAGCTGCGGCTCCTCGGTTCTGCGAACCGGCTCCCGCTCTTCGCTTCGGCGCGGGCGGCGCTCCCTCTCGCGCGAGTCACGCTCATGTCTTCTGCTGTCACGGCCGTCACGGCCATCGCCCCTCCGGGAGTATCTGTCCCTGTCCCGATCCCTGTCCCGGTCCCTATCCCGCTCGTCGCGCCGCCGCCTGTCATAATCAGACCTGCGCCGGTAGTCGCGGTCGTAGTCACGGTCCCTATCCCTGTCACGGTCTCGCCTGTCTCGCCGGTCTCTGTCCCGATCCCGGTCACGATCACGATCCCTGTCGCGCCTGTCCCTGTCCCTGTCCCTGTCCCGGTCCCTCCTGTCTCTGTCCCTCCCTCTGTCCCCATCTCTGTCCCGATCCCGATCCCGATCGCGCCCGCGGCCCTCATCCTTGCTGGCATCGTCGGCAGGCTCCTCTTTCACCTGCTCCAGCTTCACTGCATCCTGCTCAATCTTGACGAGGTCCGTCTGGTTGTCCAGCTCGTCCTCCACCTCGCGCATCAGCGCCTCTGCATCGTCCATGGTGCCGCCTGTGGTGGTGCATGTGGGAAGTGCGTCTCAAGAAGACCACAACGGCAAAGAACCCCTCCCAGTTCCGGAGATGGGGGCGGAGCAGAACAAACACCTTGCGAAAGGGGTTCCAAGTGGGGGGAGGGGGGGAAGTGGGGTGGGTTGGGGGTGGGGCTCCCCCGGCAGGTTTGTGTCAGCAGAAAACAAAATGCGGGCCGCGGGGATTTTTGCACGCTGGCCCATTCTTGCAGATGTGCGCAACCCGTTCCTCTTCTGCACCTCTGCGGAAGCCTCCCCAAGCAGCGGCAGGGGGGCACATACATTCATAAGGCATCAGGCGGGGAGTGCCGGAGGGGATGCGGTCCCTCCGTGAGTGGAAAACAAACCTTTGGGGGGGGGGGGGGTGTGAACACCGGCGGTTGGCCTTTTTCTGTTGTGTGTTGTGTGGAATTTTCTTTATTTGGTTTTCGTCCTTCCAAGAACCAAGGACTGGGTGGGGGGGCTGAGGTCAAAAGCCCGCAGCGGTGTTGCAGCTGCCACGTGAGCATGGCACGTGGCAGCGCTGTTTGCCGTCTGCGGTGTCGGTGCGAAGGGCGGTGATTTCGTGCCGCCGCACCGTCTAATATGGAAATAGAAACAGCTCTGACCCAAAGCGGGCAAGCCAAGAGAGGGTGGGGGAGGCAGGTGACTCAGGACCACCCGCTAGTGCGTACCCGCACCGCGGGTGAAGGCCAGAGACAGTCGGAGAATGGGGAAATCAGCAAGCCAACACCGTGGCAGCCGGCAGTGCCGCCACAGCATTGCGGTTGGGTTCTGGTTTTGTGTGTGGTCGCCCACATGCAAGTTTCAATTTCTTCAATAGGCAAAGCTTCCAGATTCCGTTTTTTTTTTCAAAGATTTTCAAGATTTTCAAGTTGCCAGTTCAAAGATGCCAAGGTATCAAAGTTTCAAGTCTTCCCTACCATAGCAGTGATGTGCCTTGGCGTGGAGACAGGCGGTCTCGAGGTGCGCTTGGTTCAACCCCAGATGAACCCGTCACATCATAAACGTATATCCGAAAAGTAAGTAAAGACAGAGGGAGCCCTTTGCGCAAAGTGACACAGTTTGGCACACAGAGCGAAGGCCCCAAGAAGAGAAGAGAAGAGAGCAGAGATCAGAGGTTACACACGATACTGTGTTCCGGCCTACTGCGGGCCACCCTCGGGCAGCGGCGGTGTCGGAGGGACAGGCTGCCCAGGAGACACCACGCACTCGCCGCACGCAACGCCCTCCCCGATGCCGTTGCCGCCCTCCCCAGTCTCGGCACCGGCAGGGCACCAGTTCGACACGCACGACCCCGCCTCCGACCCCTCAGCAGCGGGCACGGCCTCCCACACACACTCGCCCTGCTGCGCGCACATCCCAGACTCCGAGATGGCGGCACAGTCGGCAGCACCACGCCGCACAAACACAGCGACATTCGTCAGATCCTGTGCGAGCGCCGGGGTCTCCAGCACCGTGCCGGCGGGCACCAGCCTGCGGAACGCCACCATGCCGAACTCGTTCCCGAGCATGAAGGTCTTAAAGGTGGGGGCGCACTCCCCGGCACTCCACCCCGCCTCGGGCAGCAGCACCGGCAGGCCCCCGTTCGTTGCGGAGGAGCACGGGGGGCAGTGGTACGTCGCTACCACCACCTCGCAAGGCGCGTCCGTGCAGCTCTCAGGGCACTCCACGCGCAGCCGGCTCCCCGACTCGATCGGCCGCTCGTCCGTGGGGAAGTACGCCTCTGTGCCCGCCCGCTGCAGCCCCGCAGGGATGTTCGTCAGCGACGTCTCCTGCCCCTCGCCCTCACCCGCGGCCGTGGGCCACGCGGCCATCCCCTCTGCCACAGGGACACCTGCGCCCCAGTCCACGAGCGTCTCCCCCGCCTCACCTGCCGGCTCCAGCACACCCACATCGACCACACCCTCCACACACTCCGGGGCTGGCGTGCCCGCAGCAGGCGCCAGCGTCGCCGGGCCCTGCGGAGACGGCGTGGCAGTCGGCGCGGGTGCCAGCGTCACGGGCGACACGGGCATGGGGGTCGCCGGCACGGCTGTCGCCATCACCGTACCCGGGGCCGGTGTGGCACCGGTGCCAGGCGCCAGAGTTGCAGAGCCCTGCGGCACCGGCGTGGTGCCGGGCGTGCGTGTGGGCGTCGGTGCGGGCGCCAGCGTAACAGGTGCGCCTGGGATCGGGGTTGGGGTCGGTGCGCCAGGCGCCAGAGTTGTGGAACCCTGTGGCACCGGCGTGGGCGCGGGCGCCATCGTCACGGGTGCGCCTGGGATCGGGGTCGGGGTCGGTGCGCCAGGCGCCAGGGTCGCCGTCGCATCAGGGGCAGGCGTGGCGGTGGCACTCGGTGTGGCAGTGGGCGCGGGAGCCAGCGTCACGGGCGATGCGGGCGTGGGGGTTGCCGGCATGGCTGTCTCCATCACCGTCCCCGGGGCCGGCGTAGGCGCACCCGTCCGCTCAACCCGGCACACCTTGACGTGCAGCGCAAGGTGCAGCGACGAGGGGATCCCGCCACGGAAGCGGAACTTGTGCTCCCCGGCACGCGACGTCTTGTACGGGAAGTGTGCAGGGGAGGCCGAGTACCGCCCGTAGTTCTTCTGCGGCAGCTTGCTGCGCCCAATCCACATCGACGCCTCCTCAACAGCCCACCCGTCCTCGATGTCGATCGTCAGTGCCACCGTCTCCTGGTCCACCTCCAGCCCCACCTCCCCGGCCTTGAACCCGTGCGCCCCGTTGCATTCCTGCGCCCCACCCACGATGTCCAGCACCTCTGTCCCGGGCGACACGACGTTGGTCCATCCCAACTCACCCGCCGCACTGGTCCGCTCGCAGTTGCGCATCCCGCGGAAGCACTCGGCCTGCTCGCCCTTCACCCACCCCACAACGCACTCCTCCTCGGGCTGAGGCCCAGGTCCGGGCACAGGTGCAGGCACAGGGGTCGTCTCCACCTTGTCCACCTCGCACACCTCCACCTGCATCGCCAGGTACAGTGCCGACGGCATGGCGCCCCCACGGAACCGGAACCGGTGCTCCCCGCCGCGTGCAGTCTTGTACGGGAAGCGCTCCGTCGATGCGCTGTACTCCCCAGACGACTGATGAGGGAGCTTGTCGCTGCCCACCCACACCGCAGCCTCCTCCAGCTCCCACCCGCGGTGCATCTCGATCGTCAGCTCCATCCCCCCGTGCGACACGTTCACCGCGGCCCCGCCCACGACCTGCCCGTGCTGTGTCTCGCACTTCTCCGCACCGGCCCACAGCTCCAGCCCCTCTGCCCCCTCGTGGATGCGGTTCGTCCACCCCCACCCGCCGTCCCCGCACCCCTGCATGCTGCTGAAGCACAGCGGCAGCTGCCCCTTGACCCACGCCTTCTGGCACTCACGCTTGTGCTCCTTCTTGCCACCGGAGGGCTTCTTGTGCTCCTTCTCCTTCTCCTTCCCCTTCATCTTCTTGTGCTCCGTCTTCCCCCCACTCTTCCCCTCGCTTTTGCTCTTGCTGTTGCTCCCGCCCTTGCTGTGGCTGCCACTGCTGCTGCCGCTGCTCTTCCCGTAGTTGCCCTTCCCATACTTCTGCTTGTAATGCTCGGTGCGGCTGGCCCCGCCACGCCGCGACGGCCGCGACGAAGAACCCCCTGCATCAGCACACCCGACCAGTGCCACCGCCAGCAGCACTGCTGCACCGCACAGGCGCTTCATATTGTCTCTGGTCTGCTCTCGTGTTGTGTGTGCCCAAAGGCCTGACCGTTGGTGTGTGGGTGTGTGGGTGTGATGCCAGTGTGCCGTGCCACACCACTGATGCCTCCTTCTCAGGAACAACCCTGCCAAACGGGAGGAGGTATAGATAGGGTGGGGGCGCTGATACGACACGCGTGGCGTTTCGAACCTGCGGGGCCAACCCCACCTCGGAGCCCCCCCCACCAGGGCAACACCGCACGCATGTTCTGGGCTAGCGCCATCGCACATCCCCCCCCCTCCCCCCTCCCCTCCCGGCTGCTGGGCTGTTTTTGCTGCTCCCAGCACCCAACTCGGCGACCCATTCCCCTTCGTTCCTCAGAAAGCAAATCCGATGTCGCACATTGGCATTTGTCTTGCCTTCACCTTGCCTTTACCACGGGCTCGGGAGCTCGAGCCAGGGCGGGAGCTGACGGGTAGAGCGAGGGAGAGAAACGTCGACGAAGGGAGGAGGAGAGCAGCAGGGACGGATCGCCCCGATACGTTGTGGCACTGACGATCTCCCCCCCCTCTCTCTCTGTCTGGAGTGGCGTGCACAACACGAGATAATTCTGAATAATCATCAATAATTTTGAACCGTGTCCTGGTCCAAACCCAGTGAAAGGATAACATTGTTTCCAACATCGCGCCAAAAGAAAAACTTCTCGCGGGCCGAAAGAACTCGCGATAGAAATGGGCCAGCAGCAATTCGAGGTGGGGGAGTGGCGAGCAGGCGGGGAGACTGAGAAGCAAAAAACCTCAATGTGCGGCGCATGGGCAAGGAGGGGGGGGGGGGGGTGCGTTCCGTTCACATTTGCGGGCTCTCTGTCCACAGCACACACAGCGGGGCGGGGGGGGGAGGGCGTATTGACCCAAGCAGTGTCGAGACAAGCAGGGTCAGGGCACACTAAAAAATGCGGAGCATTTTCCCCCCCCAGAACCCTCTCTCATCTACCCCTCTGACAACTGGGGGAGGTCAAAAACGTTGAGCGTGCCTCACCAAACTTCATGTGGTTAGGGGAAATGAAGCTTTTCGGAGCGCCGCGGAATGGGGTGAGAGCGAGCGGGAGACGAGAGGCAGAGACAGAGACAGAAGGGGGGGGGGGGAAGGGAGTGGTGGTGCGAATCATCCTTTTTAAGGACACGATGGGTGCGGTGAAGAGGCGGGGTGGAGGAGGGGAGGGGGCACAAGAAGTGCCAGCCAGGAAGAGGGGGGGTGGGGTGAGCGGACCCCATGCCCCCCTTTTGTTTCCCGACAGCTTGCCCCTTTCAGCACCCCGCTGTATGCCTCAGCCACCGGCCGACGGGCCGGAGTTTTTTCCCCCTATGTGTGCAGAACACATGGAGGCTTGCAGTCACCCGCCCACAGCCAACCGCCAGCCCTCCCCTGCCACTCTCCTGCCTGTACCCCCTTCGACACCAGCGCCACACCTGTTTCCCCTCGACAGTTAGTTTTTATCACGAGCTGGGGGCCCCGGTTGTCTGCTGGAACAGCTAACAAAATATAGGGTCTTGGGGGAGGGGGGGGGGGATAATTGCTTCTCTGCATGTGCATCTACCTGTGCCTCGGATCGGTTGCCGCGACAGCATAAACCGTTGGGGGGAGGGGGGGCGCAGAGCCCCCCCCCACCTCCTCTCCAGTCGGTGAGTGTCGCAAGATCCCAGCAGTTAAAAATAAGGGGGCGCAGAAGAAACTGCCTGGCTATGCCCAGCTATAAAAAAAACAATGAAGCAGGGTGGGATTTTTCCGTTCCGGATGCGCGCCTTTCGGCCCCAGTGTGCGTGGCGCCAACTCTAGTCACATTGGTGGCACAGCCTGGCACAGGGCAGAAGGAATCCAAGCGAAGAGTGGGCAGAGAAGTGTGCCGAACACCCCGTAGGTTGCTCACTTGAACTGGTCGACAACCTGGCGGAGCTCTTTGGAGAACTTCGCCTCCTGGGTGTGCAGGGTTTCGGTCGGCGGGAATTCTGTGGTGGGGGTGGTGGTAGCATCGAGACGTGTGCCGATGCCCCGCGTGCGACAAAAGATAGCAGATGGAATCGTGACGGCTGGGCGAGGGGCAAAGGGGATCAAAGCAATGCGATGCATACTCTCGTCGAAGACAACGAAGAAGCGCGTCAGGACGTGGTCAGGATGCGGCTGCACCCAGATGTCCCCCGACTTTTGGATGTCGTGGTCGATCACCTCGCAGATGGCCATGCACCCAGGAGACTTGCCGATGAACAGCGCATGCAGGTTGTCGGTCTCCATCGCCTTCGCACGCTGTTTTGCTGTTGCGTCGTCGGCAACGGCCGACAGCTGCGAGTACCCGAGGGACACCTGTGCGTTGGGCGACAGGTAGATCCCGCTGCCGTATGCCGCACCGTTGACCTGGAACTCTGTCCCACTCGCAGAGTACAGCCCGTTCCGCAGACTGTGGTGTTGGGTGGAGTTGGGTAAAGAGAGAGAGAGGGTCAACACCATGCAAGCGTGGCTTCCCTCACCTGGTGTGATGACGTGCCCACTTCACACCCACACGGATACCTGACAGGCACAAGGCACAAATGTAAGAAGCAAGAACAAAAATGCCGACCTCTCACGCTGCCACACACACGGTCTGCATACATGCTGTGCCAGTTCTCTGTTGCAGAGCCATGGTAGGCAAACGTCGTCTTGTACTTCCTCTTCAGCGCGTCGAACTGCTCCTGCTTCGACGGCGCCGCCGAGACCAGAAGGTACTGGTGGGGTGTGGTGACACTCTGTATCCGCTGCTCCTTCCTCAGCTTCACCAGATGCGACGTGTTGGACGACAGGATCCACTGCAGCAGGGGGTAGGCCCAGGTGCTGTTCTTCTCCATGCGCTCCTCGGTGGACTGGTTGGTGTACATATCCTTGACGGAGGGGAAGGCCTCAAAGATCTTCCGCACCTTGTCGATGTTTTTGGCGTCGGGGTGCAGGATCTTCTTCTTCGGGTCGTTGGGGTCGAAGATGGTGGGGTACGGGTTGAAGATAATTTTCCACCGCCCGCTGAGTACCGCCTGCCGGGCCATGAGCACGAGCAGGTCCACCACACCAGAATCCGTTGCAAGATCCTTCGCCGCCTTGGCACCCACACCAAGCTTCTGGAAGGCAAAGGCACAGACCTCACGCGAGCACACCGTCGCCTTCAGCATGCTTGTGGTAAACATATGCGCCTGATCGCAGATCACACAGAACTCAGGGCACGTCTTCACGCGGAAATGCGCGTAATCCAGAATCTGCACCAGCAACCCATGCAGGTTCGGAGGTATCCGCTTCTTGTCCTTCTTGTCGTCGCTTGTCTCAAGCACGCCGGGAGTAGAAAGGCAAACATTGCTGCTGTCGTAGGGGCGCTTGAGGCCTCCCAACTTGGTAAGTGCGGTATGCACGTCGTACTTGCCCAGCATATCCCTGGCTGCCTCCACAGAATGGCCGCTCTCCATCAGGGCGCGCATTGCCGGGGTGATGCCTGCCACGCGGTCCTCCGCACGCTGCTTCAGCACGTCGTCCAGCATCAGGTTGAGGATGTTCTCCAGCTGCCCAGCAAGGCCGCACCACTCGCGCCCCTCCTGGTAGCAGTTGACCTTGTAGCGGTGCGTGTCGACGTAGCCGTTGCGCGAAAACTCCAGCTCGAGGCACACCGGCTTGTTCTCCTTCTTCTTGGCAAGCCCCCAGGCATCGCACGTCGGACCGCTGAGGTAGCCGAGCTCAAGCTTGAGTGTCACAAACACCTTGTCCAGCTGCTTCGCCTCACGTAACGAGACACAGTGCCGCCCATACTTCGGGTGCTGCCACACTGCCTCGATGTCTGACTGGAGCTGCGAGTGCATCGGCTCCTCCGGCTCGCTCAGCATGCTCTCGTCACGCGGCATGCCGTCGCTGTCATCCTCCTGCGACAGGTTGGTCGGCTGACGCGGCAGGGTCAGCAGGGCAGCGCCTGTGCAGGTGTGGTGTGATGGCGTGGCACGTGTATGTGTGGCATGCACTGGCCTGGCATACGTTCGTTGAGCCTCGCCAGCAGCTCCGCAATGGTGCCCTCCCCCAGCTCCTCGAAGTTGCACCCGATGACGCAGCTCACCACGCCCTTGGGGTACGTCGCATCGTAGCCCTCCGGCAGCATCAGGTTGAAGGGGTCGTTGCTGTTGTTGTCGAGGTACACCTCGATGCTGTCCCCCTCCCGCTCCACCCACGACACGTAGCCAGGCAGCCCATCCTGCAGGGCCTCGATGTCGTCGTCCAGACGCCCCATCCTCAGCAGGCTGGTGTGCAGGCCGGAATAGACAGACCGACCCCTGGTGGTTCGGTGGTGTGTGTATGTGTGTGGCTCTCCTGCCCCCCTTCCTGCTGTGGACGCTCCACCCCCACACTGCAACAGACAACAAGAGATGTGTGGGTGGGGTGCAGGGCTCTCAACCCACCCCTGCGCAAGCAAGCCGATCCCCTCTGCCTCCCAGGGCTAATCCTAAATCCGGGGGGGGTCGGGGCCAAAATCCAGTTTTGGGTGTCAAAAAAACGCGCTAAACAGGGATCCCTGTTTGTGGGTGGTTTTCATGGAGGGGCACACCCACGGTGTCCAGAAAGATGCACGAAAATGTGCGTTTTTGGACTGTTCCGCTCTCGCTCTCGTCACGCCTCCGTCGATGCACCACTCAAGGCAAAGGTTTTGACGGGGAGGCGCTGCGGCTCAGGCACATCTGCGCACCTTTCGTATAGCCCCAGACGGACCGGGATAGAGGAACACTGCAAGGCTTGTTGCATGTGACTCGAAAGGACTTGGGTCCTGGACAGGCATACGCCACGGGGGGGTCTGGGGGGCGGAGCCCCCCAGCCGCCGGAGGCCACGGTAGTGAGCGTCTGGATGTTACCTGCAAGAAAACCTGGTTTGGCTAACCCGTGTAGCGGGTTTGGGGGGTTTGGCTGGGAATAAACAGGAAAAGGGGCAGGTGTCCAGAGGATTCATCATAAAGACGTCATCCCCCACGAGAAACACCTGGTCCACCCATTTTCTCATAAATAGGTCTCGACCTCACCCCTCGCTGGGAGACCGCACCTCCAGTTTTTCGGACTTTTTCTGGTCGCAGTGTAACGATTCGCGACAGCGGTTTCCACGAGTATGTTTTTTCCCACACAGGCCCAAAAATTTCACCCGTTCCTGCATGGGGCTCCCAGTGGTAAAAAAACGCGCCAAACAGAGGTAAAAAAAACGCGCTAAACAGGGGAGAAATCTGGGAATTCCTGACCCCCGGGTTTGGGTATGAAGTTAGGATTAGCCCTGCTGCCTCCATCTGTACTTATTTTTTTTCATTCCTTACGTTCTGTGTCGATGACCTCCCCAGTCGCTTCCACCAAGAGAGGTGAGAACCACACCCGCCCCCACCCACACCCACGCACACCACCCCCCTCCCCACGACACCAACACACAGACCTACGTGCCATTTTCTTTTGGTGTCGACAATCACAGGCACTGCAAGAGCTAGGCTTCTACACAGACCCGTTCTGTCCCATTTTTTTGCCGGGGCAATCGGGATGAGACCCCCATCGCCTCAAACGCCTTATTCAACCCCCACGAGCAACGCGGGGTGAGGGCCCCAATGCCGTCACCCACCAGGCTGTGATGCAGAGAGCAGGGAAAAGATGTCTGTTACGGATACCTCTGAGATAAACCCGCCCGTGTTGCGGGGAGGGGAGGCAACGGCAGGGGTGGGGAGGGTGGGGAGGCGAACATAGGCAAAGCAAAGCAACCCCACAGCGGGCGAGGGCCGGCAAACGGGGGTGGGTTAGTTCTGTGTGTATGTTTGTGGTTTTGCGGATATAATTGCCACCCGGTGCAGCGGGTTGCGAGATGGTCGCCTTTCGTTCTGATTGGCGGAGGGGGTGGGCGGGGGGGGGGGGGGTGCGTATGGCAAAAAGCGTAGCAACCGTGCTTCCTTCTTCCTTAATGATGCGTTGACGCTTCCACCAAAAAAGAACACCGGCAGTGTTAGGGAAGGGTGCGAGAAAATAAAGAAAGGGAACAAAAGCTGGGGGAGTCTTCACTAATCCTGCAATATTTTTATCGGGCAGCGTTTTCGGCGTTTTTTTTGTTTTCTTCTCTCAAAAAATAGTGATGGCATGCACAAAATAGGCGACACCATTTTTCCGGAGTGAAGATCCCAAAAGAACCAGACACGTAAGCAAAATGCGTACCAGCAAGAGGCGAGAGGCACGAGAAGGGTCTAGGTGGTTATTTGGGAGAGGGGTTGGTTCTGAACCCGAGAGAGCTTGTTAGGCGAGTCTAGTACCCACCGTTGGCTGCTCGGGCTAGACACTCCTCACCTGGCAGGCTGATGCACAGACACACACACATCCCACGTAGCATAGGCTGTGGCAGAGCATCTAATCCTCTCTCTCAGATGCAAACTCGAAACCCGTGAGGCCGTGTGTCCTGGGGTCGGAGGGGCGCCAAGGGGGGAATGAAGCGGTCAACGGGATAGAAGTGTAGACGCGCCGTCACTCCCTCCGGGCCCATTGCCCCGCCCTGCAGTGGGTGAATACATAGAACGTGCTGCTGCCGAGAACGACATACCGCCATGCACCTGCCCTGTGCACACGTAACACACCACCCCACCCGCCCCTACCCCGATCAAGAATATGCCAACGCGGTGGCCTAGTCAGGGTTTGGCCAGGTGGCTGACCAGGCCCCCTGGTCATTGTGCAGGGGGGTTGCAGCCCATTTGTACCCTGGTCATGACCAGGTCACTGACCAGTCCCTTTCTTGACCAGGTAGGGCCTGGTCAAAACCGTGACTAGGCACCGTGAAGGCACTGCAGCTGCCGCATCAGCACGACTGCTTCACGACCTCACGAAGCTGTTCAGAAAACTTCTTGTCCTGCGTGTTGAGGTTCGCCGACGCGGTATGTTCTGCGAGGGTGTGTGTGGGATGCGTTAGGATCACAAAAGAAAGAGACAGCTGACAGTCTGGCTTGGGTGCAACGGCAAACAGGGTTGGTGGGGGGGTGGTCAAGGCAACAGGGTGCATACTCTCATCGAAGACGACAAAGAAGCGTGTAATGACGTGGTCCTCGTGGGGCTGCACCCAGATGTCCCCCGACTTCTTGATGTCATGGTCGATCACCTCGCAGATGGCCACACAGCCAAGGTTGGCCCCGATAAACTGGTCGTCGCGAGTCTCCTCTCGATTCCGTGAGGTCCCCTGGGGGTTTGAGTCCTCGTAAGAGATGCGCGAGTACCCGAGGGACACCTGTGCGTTGGGCGACAGGTAGATCCCGCTGCCGTATGCCGCACCGTTGACCTGGAACTTCGTCCCGCTTGCGCAGTACAGCCCGTTCCGCATGCTGTGATAGTGGATGTGATGTGTGGCTGTGGTGATCTCCAAGGTGCATAAAGAAAGCAAATCTACAACAACAGTGACTCGCAAACGATGCCAGGGACTCTATTCTAACATGCCCCTGATCATCTCCTGTGAAGACACAACCCAAGGATGCATACATGCTGTGCCAGTTCTCTGTTGCAGAGCCATGGTAGGCAAACGTCGTCTTGTGCTTCCTCTTCAGCGCGTCGAACTTCTCCTGCTTCGACGGCGCCGCCGAGATCAGCAGGAACTGATGCGGTGTGTTGATCATGCCGATGCGGTGCTCCTTCCTCAGCTTCACCAGATGCGACGTGTTGGACGACAGGATCCACTGCAACAGCGATGCGGCCCAAGGGCTCTTCTGCTCCATCTTGATCTTCGCATCGAGGTTGTCCGCAGACGACAGGTCCTTGACGGAGGGGAACGACTTGAAGATCTTCCGCACCTTGTCGATGTCTTTGTTGTTGGGATGCAGGATCTTCTTCTTCGGGTCGTTGGGGTCGAAGATGGTGGGGTACGGGTTGAAGATGATATCCCACCGCATGCTGTTCGCAGACGCCTGGGCCATGAGCACGAGCAGGTCCACCACACCTGCATCCGTCGCAACATCCTTCGCCGCCGTGGTGCCCACACCAAGCTGCTGGAAGGCAAAGGCACAGACCTCACGCGAGCACACCGTCGCCTTCAGCATGCTTGTGGTAAACATATGCGCCTGATCGCAGATCACACAGAACTCAGGGCACGTCTTCACGCGGAAATGCGCGTAATCCAGAATCTGCACCAGCAACCCATGCAGGTTCGGAGGTATCCGCTTCTTGTCCTTCTTGTCGTCGCACAATTCGAGCTTCGAGGCACTCTCCTTCGGAGACACTGATGCCTTCTTCTTCGGAGGGCTCGAGACACCCCGCGGCGCGGCTGCCTGAGAGCCCCCCAGCTTGGTGAGGGCACCGTGGATGTCGGAAGTCTGGCGCAGCACACCCTCTGCAGCATCACGAGCAAAGCCCATGTTCATGAGGGTGCGTGCATTCTGTGAGATGCCGTCCTGCATGTCGTCTGCGCGCTGCCGGGTGATGGTCTCCAGCATGAAGGAGATGATGCAGTCCAGCTGACCAGCAAGGCCACACCACTCGCGCCCCTCCTGGTAGCAGTTGACCTTCGCCTGCACTGCAGTGTCTATGTACCCTGACCGAGAGAACTGCAGCTTGATGCAAACAGGCTTCTGCTGCGACTTCGGCGCCAGCCCCCAGGCTGTGCAGACCGCAGCGCTGAGATAGCTCAGGTCCAGCTTGAGCGTCACAAACACCTTGTCCAAGAGCTTCATCTCTTCGACAAGAATCGAATCTGGTGTGTACCGATTCTTCACTGACTGAATATCACTCACCAGCTGCGAGTGCATCGGCTCCTCCGGCTCGCTCAGCATGCTCTCGTCACGCGGCATGCCGTCGCTGTCCTCCTCCTCCTGCGACAGGGTGGTCGGCTGACGCGGCAGGGTCAGGGAGGCGCCTGTTGTGGTGTGGTGTAGTGTGGTGGTGCTCGATTGCTTGTGTATGTTCACATGTCCAGGTGTGGTGTGGTGTGGTAGGGACGCACTGTGGCCTGGGCATACGTTCGTTGAGCCTCGCCAGCAGCTCCGCAATGGTGCCCTCCCCCAGCTCCTCGAAGTTGCACCCGATGACGCAGCTCACCACGCCCTTGGGGTACGTCGCATCGTAGCCCTCCGGCAGCATCAGGTTGAAGGGGTCGTTGCTGTTGTTGTCGAGGTACACCTCGATGCTGTCCCCCTCCCGCTCCACCCACGACACGTAGCCAGGCAGCCCATCCTGCAGGGCCTCGATGTCGTCGTCCAGACGCCCCATCCTCAGCAGGCTGGTGTGCAGGCCGGAATAGACAGACCGACCCCTGGTGGTTCGGTGGTGTGTGTATGTGTGTGGCTCTCCTGTCCTCCTTCCTGCTGTGGACGCTCCACCCCCACACTGCAACAGACAACAAGAGATGTGTGGGTGGGGTGCAGGGCTCTCAACCCTACGCGAGCCACCCCATCTGATACCCTCTTAACTCGCCTATCATGCCGCACCTACCAGGCCAGGAAAGAGACGGGCCCTAGGGGTGTGGAGGGGAAGTGGTGATCACACCCTCCCTCCGCTGCCTCCCACCCCTCCTTCGGGCATAGCATGGCGCCCACCACACGGTTGCCCCAGGAGAGACAAGGGGCAGTGTGGCGGGTTAAACGGAACTGAGACTCACCCCGAGGCAGCCCTCCTCTCCGAAGTGCAGAAAAGTGGGCCTCGAAGCCACAACATTGGGATGAAGCATCCCCATGGGCTTTGGCGCAGTGTTGACAAAGGCAAAAAAAAGCCCGGATTCGTACTCACTTCACTCCAAACTGAAAGTCAAAATTGAAGTTGGATTTGTATTTGAAAGGCTCCACCGGGGAATAACCAGGATTGCTCCTCCCAAACGGATTTCTCTCATAAACAAACGGGTGAGCTTCGCCCAGCCCCGCGTGCTGCACGTTCTTCAAACGCTGCGCCGACAGGCGCCGGGAACGGTTCGTCAGATCACGCGAGAGCGCCTTCATCGAAAACGAGGTGTTGGTGATATCATTATCCCACAGGCCAGACTCGTCCTCTATGAACCTCCTCGGCTCCGCCTCTGCCTCAACGACAGGGTGCCGCCTGTGCCAGTCCACTGAGGTCCCGCCCTCAAGCCACTCCGCAACGGCGCTACTGCTGGCCTGTGCCTCCGCCTTCCTCCCCAGGGTCTGCGACAGGCGCCTCGACGTCATGAAGTCGATGCATGTCGCCAGAATCGGATCCTTCTCCCTCGTCCACATAGGCGTGAGTAGGTCCTGCATGGGTGGGTGGGGTGGGGCGGGGCAGGGGATGTTGGGTTCGAAGGAACAGCACTAAAATGCAAACAGCAGGATCATTCATCTTTTGGGGTATTATTTTCTTCTTCAAAATGTCACGGCAATGGAGATAGACGGCGCGAAAGAAGGGGAAGAGGAAAGCAGGGTGGGGGGGGCTGTGTATACCATACGTCCGCAGAACTGTGCGCACTTTGCGGCAGCCCACCGCACGGCGGGGGAGGGGTGGTGCTGGAAGGCGTCGATCATCAGGTGCAGCTCCTCGTGCCCCACCACACCCAGCTTCACCAGCGAGTCGGCAAAGAGGAGCCAGGGCGAGTCCTGTTGCACCAGCAGCTCGTGGTAGGACAGCAAGGGGATCTGCGCGCACTGGATTGTCCGCCTCTCCACCTCTTCATACAGCGTCTGGCTGCCGTGGCAGCGCCAGTGCTGCAGCGCAGCTGCAACGTCGACAGGCAGGTCCTCCGGCAGCTCTGTCCCCATCGCCGTGTTGTACCGCCGCAGCAGCTGCCCCCCGCCCGACATCAGCTTGTTGTCTGGGTACAGCACTGTGACAAACTGGTGATAGCGCCCCATGTCGGGGTGCGGCTGGAGCTTGTCGTAGTTTGCATAGCGCTTCGCCTTGTCGTGCGCCAGCACCCCCTTGTCGAGCGCCTTGGAGCCGTGCGCGCACCCCTCCGCCCACTCCATCTGGGTGCAGAACCCAACGTCCATCCTATGGTGCACCACCAGCACCGACTTGCTGAACTTCGTCACCCACACGCTGTAATCCGCAGCGGACGGCTCAGACCCTTTCTTAAACTTCCTCTTGATGGTCTCCTTCAGCATCTGCCCCCCTGAGAACGAGCGGTACACAGGCCACGCGTGGACAAAGGGGTTCAGCCCCCACAGGTCCTCCCAGGTGCTGTCCCCCAACACCCATGGCCCGAGATACAGCGTGCACTGATTCTCGGGGGCCCCTGGGATGCGGAACCCGTTGGGGAGACGCCGCGACACGGCGCTGAGGTTCATCGCCTTCTCCCATGCAGCGGGGTCGTCGAGGCGGGGGGACCCATCGGCCTCCCTGAGGCCGTCGGTGGCGAGCATTGCCTCCCCCTGCTCCATCAGGTCCTCCCAGAAGCTGCGGCTCTGCTTCGCATGCCGCACGAGACGCCCGGTGATCTCCCGCAGCAGCCGCTGCACCGCAAAGGCCTTCGGCTGAACCGGGATCCACAGCAGCGGCGGGACATGCGGCGACAGCCGGACAAACAGCTTCGGTGACCCCGAAGCTTCCGTGTCCACCATGATGTCGACCTGCTCAGGCCCCTCCCAGGCAACCGGGGGTTGCGTGCTGGATGGAAGCGCCCCTCCGCTGGCGATCCTCACATATTTTCTATCAGGGACACCCCGGTGCAGGGCCCAGAGGCGCTCGGGGGAGGCGCAGAGCTCCGACTTGATTGTGTCGAAGAAGCCGTCGACATCGCGCGACGCCGATTCCCGGAGGGGGAGCGGGGGCACCGAAGGTGCGGGGATCCACGTCCCCTCCGGGGCAGGGTCGATGCGCGTCTGGTAGAGGGGGTCATCATCGGGGACGCCGCGCTCCGCGTTGGCGGCGCGGATCGCATTCTCCGTGGCGCACTCCCTCACGAAGTCCACAGCGTAGCCGGGGAGGGCGGTGGCGTAGGGGGTGTGCCCGACGCTTCCCCAGACAGACTGCCGTATCGCCTCAGCCTCAGCGTGTGTGACAGGGGCTCTCTGCGTGCTGGGTGGGTGCGGTGTGCCGTCGGGCTGCTGTGCGTCAGCCTGCTTGCGCTGCAGCGACTTCGGCATGTTGAACCCCGCGGTGCGGCGCGGGGGCACCGCGACCCAGCGGCGCTGGCGTGGCTCGCCGCATGGCACAGCGCTGGGGGTTCCGGCCGCAACAGCTGCCGCAAGAGGGACAGCCCCCTGCCTGCAGGCCTGCCGCATCCGAGTGGCAGGCCTCATGGGAGGGGGTGGGGTGGGGGCTGCCTAGGTGGTGGTGTGGAGGCAGGGTGGTGGGGTGATGTGACCCGTCGCCGGATGCGCCCTGGGGGCCAAGGGATTCGCCTAGAACGCAAGAAGCGGATGATAATCATGTTCAGCGGGGCAATCCTGCTCAGAACACAAGAAGTGGATGTATGAAGAAGCGCGGCGCGTTTGTTCTACGATGTATGAAAGGAAGGGGAGGGCGGGCGGGTTGTCCGTGAGTGTAGCGTTTCGAGGAGGGGCCTGGGGGTGGGGTGACTGCTGCATTTTATACCGGATTGTCCCTGGGGGCGGAGGAGTGGGGGGGGGGGGGGGGGGGAGTTCGCCAGAGTTGTGGTGTCCGCTGCCCCACCCCCCCCTCCCCACACACACCCACACCCCAATCATCTCCGCCCAGAATCTGTCAAAGTGAAAAATGTGAACTTTTCGGCGGTGTGTCCGCGCAGTTTTTAGAGCTGGATTTCGAAGTGTATTTCAAATTGTGGAGTTCCACACACATGTGTACATGCCCCGGCGGCCCTTCCCCTTTGCTTCGTGTTGGGCTCTCGGGACACAACCCTTGGTGATGCGAGCACCCCGACAGCCCTCCTCGCCTGACACAACTCGTGGCAAAACAAGCAAAAAACGACTGTCGGGCTTTCTTCGTCGCGCAGCCTCGGAAGAGGTGCAACCAAGCTGCAACCCACCGCACCCACATACACCAAATCAAAGACAAACACACGCCACACACCACCCACACGCACACATAGGTGTATACCCTCTTCCACCCCACACCCGCCCCCTTCTCTCACTTGGTGCGCGGGATGGAGCGCTCAAAGGGCGCACCCATCTTGAGCGACCCCTCCATCGGGCGGTACTTTACGAAGTACTGCTCAGAAATGGAGTGGTCCGGCTGCCCATCCCCTTGCGTGAAGAACTTCCGGATCCCGCCCTGCTTGGCAAACTCTGTGTTGTTCATCGCCTTCTCCTCCTTGCTTGCATGCAGGGCCGTGCACGACGACGTCCCGCTGGAGGTACACCCCACATCCGGCCTGTTCGGCCTCCCTGAATCATTCACAAGCGACTTCGGCTCATACCCTGAGTATCCTGGCAGGGTCTTCCGCGACGTACAGATGATACGGGTATTCTGCGCGTTCAGCTTCAGCAGGTCGGGACGCCCCTCCCTCTCCATTGTCGCCGCTGTCCCCCTCCCACTCGGTACATGCCCAAGGTAGCCCGGGATGCGCAGCCCCAGGGTGCTCTTCGCCGTGCCCGCCAGGAGATCGCCTGTGGTACTCGTTTTGCTCATCTCCCCTGCAGAGCTGGGGATGTGATCCTTCGGCTTATACCCACGCACCCCGTATTCGCGCTGCGAGCTTGCAACGCTGACATGCGCTCCGAGGAACTTCACAAACTCCTGCGGCTTGGCTGCGTCGTTCCGCAGCGCGGCACGCCTCTCTGTGGATTCAAACTCCGGCCTGGGCGGCTCCATCGCAGGGTTCTTGGTGCGGTTGTCAAGCTTCTTGATGGTCGGCACCTCCTGCTTCGCAGAGGAGCGTGTGTTGCGCATCACCTTCTGCTGGTCCTGCTCCGCAGCCTGGAACTCCGCCTTCTGCACGTTGGAGTAGAACTGCGGGTCCTTCCTCTTCTCGGTGGCGAAGCTGTTGCCGTACGTCGAGGATGCCTGGAAAGGCACACCCCCACTGCCGGCTGTGCCATTCGCCTCCGGCCCAACACGTGTCTTCGTCCTGCGCCCCGGCCAGTCCCCCGGGTCAGGACGCGTGGCCCCCTGGCTTGCGTACAGTGTCTTCTCCGTAGTGCGCTTGGGTGCAAAGATGACAGATGGGTCTCTCAGTATGTCGTCGTCACAAAGTGTTGCCGTGCCCTGCAGGCCGATAGACTGCGACGGGTTCACGCGGTCCACAAGGTTCATGCGTGTCGTGACGCTTGAATTCGTCATGGTGAGCGGCTGCTGGCAGGACGGGACATACCCGGCATACCCGGGACACCCCGACACCGCACCGCCGACACTGCCCGCCATTGCAAGCAGTGCAGTGCAGGGCAGGGCAGGGGGGACAGGGGGGCAGGAGGTGAGGGAAGCAACACCGAGGCGGGGTGCAAAGACCAACCGTACACCCTCTGCGTGTGTTGGTGTGTGGGGTGATAGAGTGGCAGGGGAGTAGGGAAGGAGGGAGGGGTGGACACTGCACAAAGGCCAACAGAATCGGTTTGGGTGTGCCGAGGATGAGAAGGGGGTGAGGGTGGGGGGTCAACAGCGCGGATATTTTTTAGTCGGCTTTCACTCTAGTGTTCATCAATTGCCAGTCTAGTGTGTGGTGGGTGTGTGTGGGGGGGTAGTGGGGTGATGTATGTGGTTTTAAGACTGTGTTTTCTAGCAAGAACTATCGTGTGCCACGCCCTTCTCCCCTCCTCCCCCCCCCCAGGCACAGCAAATCCCCCCCCCCCCCGCCCCGCATTTGTCTACACCAAACTAACAAAAGTTTTGACACACACACACACACACCTTACACATTCTCTTCTACCACTGGGGGGGTTCCCGAGTCACCCGTTTGCCCCCCACCCCCCATCCACTCCCCGCAGGAAAAAGCTGGGCTGCTTGCCATCTACTGTTGAATGAAAGGAGAATATGATACGTAGGGGGGGTCTTCTCTGGCGCCGAAACCGGCGAATTTTCGCCTTTTATTCGTCAAAACATGCCGAAACCAAACCGGCAGGGTTTGATGAATAAAGGGCCAAACTTTGCCGAGAAGCTGCGGACAGCGGACAGCACCCCCCCCCCTATGCATGCAAGAACAACACAGGCAGAATATACAGCAGCAGGCCCGGAGCGTTTCTCTCGACGGGATGCCTTTCCCACACTTCACGCAAGAGGGGGGCACGGAGGGGCTACACTTGGCACAGTTTGCACAGCCAAAGGCCCACCCCCCCACCCCCAACAACCGTTTCCCCCACAGGCATTCGAACAACAGGGTTTGCAAGACGGGAAGGAGCGGAGGGAAGGCGCGTGGGGGGAGCAGGGCGAGGCAGTTTTCAAAGCCTCTAAATGGGTTATTTACGATAATGCCCTGTTTTTTTTGAAAGTTTCGCGATAATGCCACTTTTCAAAAAGTGGCATTTTCGCGAAAAAAAAGTGGCATTATCGCGAAGAAAAAGTGGCATTATCGCGAAGAAAAAAGTGGCACCCAAAAAAGTGGCATTATCGCGAAAAAAAAGTGGCATTATCGCAAATGCCACCTAAACTATCCAGTACGCACAGGCCCCCCCCCAGCCGTAGGCCAGGGGGTCCACAGGGCCCCCCCAAGCCAGGGCTCAGGGGGGGCCCAGGGGGCTTTGGCCAGGCCACAGGGGCACAGGCCAAAAAAGTGGTACTGAAAAAGTGGCATTATCGCGAAAAAAAAGTGGCATTATCGCAAATGCCACCTAAACTATCCAGTACACACAGGCCCCCCCCCAGCCGTAGGCCAGGGGGGCCCCCAGAGCCCCCCTAAGCAGTGCTCAGGTTCAGGCAGGGGGGGTCAGCACACAGGCCCCCCACTCAGGGGGGGCCTTTGGCCGGGCGAAAAAGTGGTACTGAACCCCTCCCCCAGCTGGGGGCTAAAGGGGGGGTCCTCGGGCTGACCCCGGGGGTTTGCGATAGCAGGCAACCTCGTGCCGGGACCTGTCATAGACTTGTGCTATTCGAGGGACCAGCTACTAGGCTCCGTGGTCGAATTTGTTTGAAAAGGCCTTGACCAAAGGCAAATGAAACTTTCGCCCCCCCAAGGATCGCACCACTTCATCTCAGGACTTCCCTCCCACACTCCCACACGTGATTCGCCCCCTCAGAGCCAGACTACTGTTTCAGAACTGTACACCCCTCTCCACACGTCCACTGGCTCCCCCGCTGAATGCGACGAACAGTGCGACATGCCAAACCTCCCCTTATAGACGCTCTCAGGAGTGCAAGATGACACAGGACAGCCACCACACCACCAGTCTTGACGCCCACAAAATGGTGGATTTTCCAGCGTCAATTCTGTCTCACAGGGTTAGCCACTTCGACCACACGGGTCGTTGTGCATAACTTCTCTTTTCGACGCTACGGTATGTGTGTCACGCTTGCAGTTGGCTCTGGCGCTGGTTGCGGGTCTGTCGAGGAGCAGCAGCGGGGTCAAACCCGTCTGCTGTTTTCTGTCATTCCCGTGGTCTGTCGTACGACTTCGGCTTGCGAAAGACTTTTAAACGTTTATAGCCTCTGGTCACGGCCCCCTTTCAACTTTGACCGTGGGTGGGTTTCTGAATTTTCTGGAAAGCACCATGGATTCGAGGGACTGCGTGATTCGGACTTGCAGAACGGAAGGGCTACTGGGAAGGAACTGTACACTTTCTTGAGGCACGATCATTGGTGACCTAGGACGGAGGCATGCACGCATGTTGACTGGTGAAAAGGGGACACCCTAAGCAAGGCATACAAAGCGGTAGGTAATACCCGCCTGGGCTCTGTTTACCCCACCGTCAGCAACGCGGCGCCGTTAAAACTCTATAAGGGGAGGTTTGGCATGTCGCACTGTTCGTCGCATTCAGCGGGGGAGCCAGTGGACGTGTGGAGAGGGGTGTACAGTTCTGAAACAGTAGTCTGGCTCTGAGGGGGCGAATCACGTGTGGGAGTGTGGGAGGGAAGTCCTGAGATGAAGTGGTGCGATCCTTGGGGGGGCGAAAGTTTCATTTGCCTTTGGTCAAGGCCTTTTCAAACAAATTCGACCACGGAGCCTAGTAGCTGGTCCCTCGAATAGCACAAGTCTATGACAGGTCCCGGCACGAGGTTGCCTGCTATCGCAAACCCCCGGGGTCAGCCCGAGGACCCCCCCTTTAGCCCCCAGCTGGGGGAGGGGTTCAGTACCACTTTTTCGCCCGGCCAAAGGCCCCCCCTGAGTGGGGGGCCTGTGTGCTGACCCCCCCTGCCCCCCCTGAGCACTGCTCAGGGGGGGTCTGGGGGGACCCCCTGGCCTACGGCTGGGGGGGGGGGCCTGTGTGTACTGGATCGTTTAGGTGGCATTTGTGATAATGCCACTTTTTTTTCGCGATAATGCCACTTTTTCAGTACCACTTTTTTGGCCCGGCCAAGGCCCCCCCTGAGTGGGGGGCCTGTGTGCTGACCCCCCCTGCCTGAACCTGAGCACTGCTTAGGGGGGCTCTGGGGGCCCCCCTGGCCTACGGCTGGGGGGGGGCCTGTGTGTACTGGATAGTTTAGGTGGCATTTGCGATAATGCCACTTTTTTTTCGCGATAATGCCACTTTTTCAGTACCACTTTTTTGGCCTGTGCCCCTGTGGCCTGGCCAAAGCCCCCTGGGCCCCCCCTGAGCCCTGGCTTGGGGGGGCCCTGTGGACCCCCTGGCCTACGGCTGGGGGGGGGCCTGTGCGTACTGGATAGTTTAGGTGGCATTTGCGATAATGCCACTTTTTTTTCGCGATAATGCCACTTTTTTCCCGCGAAAATGCCACTTTTTGAAAAGTGGCATTATCGCGAAACTTTCAAAAAAAACAGGGCATTATCGTAAATAACCCCCTCTAAATGCATCTAAAACGGGGGGGGGAGGAGAGGGGGTCGAGAAACAACACATCACACATCACGCACCTCCGTCTCACGGAGCTGTCGGCACACCCGGCGGAGGGGTCGCAAACCCTGCTGCGTACCGACCCTGGTGGGTCAGCTCCCTTACACGGGACCGAAGGAAGGCCACTTCAGCCTCCCTGGCACTGTCACCGAGATTGAGGTGCCCAGACTGCCAGGATGCCGGGGTGTCGGCACGCGACGCGGGTTGCTGCTGCAGCTGCAGCTGCTGCTGCGCGTCATACGCCTGCGGTGCCAGAGCCGGCACCGCCTGCAGGGCTGGCCGCTGCATCTCCCCCCGCTGGTGCTCCACATAACCCCGCTTCAGCCGCGCCAGCTCCTGCTGCGCCTCCGCCTCCTTCCGCTTCGCCTTCTCACGCTTCTTCGTCATCGCCGCCAGCTCCTGCCCCTTCTGCCTCAGGCTCTGCTCGAGATTCGCACGATCCTGCTGCCAGGCAGTCTCCCCCAGCCGGCTCCGCGACAGCTGCTCTATCTGCCTCTCCAGGTCAGGCAGCTCCGCCAGCTGCCTCAGCGCCGCATCCCTGGCAGACTCTGCGGAGTGGAACCTCTCCAGAAGTGCCGCGTGGGAGGCACGCTCTGCGCGCAGCGCACCCACAGCTTCATTCTTCTCCCGCCGCATTGCCGAGAGCTCCTCACGGAGTGCCTCGTGGGGCGCCATGGCGGGGGGGTCGGGCTGGGGGCGTGCCATCTGGCGGAGGCTCTCCTTGCCTGCGTCGACGAGGCCCTGCATCCGGATCTGCATGTCTTTCACCTGCTTGCGGAGGGCGGCGCACTCCACCTGGAGGCGGCAGGTGGAGGCGGCGGCGGAGGTGGCGAAGCGGGAGAGCAGGTCTGCCCGCAGCTCGCTCTCATCGCAGATCGTGTGGAGGCGGAGCTCGCGCTCCTTCGCTGCGAGACGCTCCCGCCTGCTGTCGAATGCCTCCATCTGGTAGCGGCGGCGGAGGTCGTGGAGGTGCCGCGCATCCCTCTGCAGAGCTGCGTTATCCCGCTGCAGGTCGGATGTCTCTGTTTGCCTGAGCTGCAGCTGCGCCGCCAGAGCCTCGACTTCCTGCGCCAGCTGGCGCGCCGCATCTTCGTTGTGCCCTGCCTCCTGCATCGACTCCTTCAGCCGCGCCTTATACCGTTCAACCTCCTTTTCCTTCGCGCGGGTGCCCTCCTCCACTCCCTGCATGTACATCGAAGCAGAGGGTTCGGCATGGCTGGTGCTGCTGATGCTGCGCCTCCGGTTGGACAGCCGAGCGAGGCGCTCCGATGCGGTGGACGGGAGGGTGAGCGGGGTGGAGGCGGCGGTGTCCGTGCTGGCCCCCTCGGCTCCAGCCAAGGGGGGGACCCCCAGCATTGTTGCCTGGGGGGTGAGGGGTGTTGTGGGGTGTGATGTGCCTTGCTGATGGAACCGAAGAGCGGGGTAGGGGAGGGTGGGGGGTCGGGGGGAGACACCCCGCCCAGCAACTGCAAAAAGGCAGATCCGGGCTAATTTTCGTTGAGCGCGCACTCCTGTGTCAAAGGCTGTGTAAGCTCTTGTGAATTGGCATGAAGGTGGTGGGGGGGAGGGGATGTGTCGCGGCCGTGCCAATATTTGCTTCAACCTCGCACCTACCTTCCTTCTCGCAGGACAGCGGTGCTGGCGCTGCCCGGGTTCGCCTCAAGGAAGCTGGAGAGCGCGACGTCGACACGTATGTCAGATGGTGGAAGTTGACGTTGCACGGAAGTGCAATACGGGCGAGAGGGATCGGGAACGTGGGTGGAACGCAGCCCCTACGAATACAGTAACCGACAGAGGCCGGACGGAGGATCCCCATAAGAGGACCTCTCGCACATCTCACACATGGACCTCGAGGGGCTGGGACGAACCAGTGGACGCGATAGATGCCAACACCTCACTGTTCGGACCTGCAATCTCGCTGGCCCATTTCAGATCGCCGTGATTCAGGAATGCCTGTGCAGCAGCGTTGTACTCAGCCCACGTCTCGCTCTGCTCCAACTCGTACATCCACTCGTTGTTCTCGATGTTGTGGTTCGTCACCTCATAGAGCATGTGTCTTGTGTGTGTCGCCTGATGTGGGTCGAGTGGTACTGCCCGACGGGCAGGGTCCACGGACACAGCACCCATCAGGTGCAAGGCCTGCGGCACCAGCCTCATCGGGTGCCAGCATTTCCCATGCCGCTCGACATGCGCGTTCGCCACCACCGACAGGCCCAGCGCTGCACCTGCACGTTCCAGGCCTGCGACCTCAACACAGAGGGGACCCACCAGCGCAAAGCGACGCATGTTTGAGCACCCCAGGTCGCCGCAGTGCACCGTGCCTTGTGCGGCAGCAGAGTTAACGACACCCCTGAGGCTCTGACGCACACGTTTAGCAGCGATCACAGCGGCACACGCATCTCCACAACATCTCCGCGACGCGTTGAAGGAGCACATGATCTTATCACCCACAAACAGATCCACCATCCCGAGGTTCTCCTCGACTGCCGCAAGTGTGTTGACCAGCACCCTCTCGAAGAGATTGCAAAAGGATGATGCGTCCTGTTCCAACTGGCGCAGCGTGCCGGTGGTGTTGACCAGCAGCATTGTGGCACGCTTCAGCACCAGTTGGATGCTCGGCGGGCCGGGGAAGCGCTGACAAGGCAAGTCAACCCCCGAAGAGACCGACGACACGATACTACAGCTGCGGGAGGCGGCACCACCCGCTGAATGCTTGTCATTGTCATCCTCATCATCATCAGCGTCATTCGCCTGCAGGCACGTCTTCGGGAGGTAGGGGCGGTACCGCCTCAGGTTCTGCTCCAACGTCCGCAGCGCTGTGTACATATCGAGGGGCATCGATTCCTGGCACCGTGTGAGGAGGAGGTCCACTGCCTCCACGTCGTACGCAGCTAAGTACAACGCGATCTCCTTCACAGCCTCGACCGTCGACTCCATTACCTCCTGCTCTTTCTCCACCTGTATTGCGAAGTACCGCGTCAACGAAAAGTCCACAAGGAACGCCATTATGCCGATCAGCCGTTCAGAAAACGCAATCGATGTGATCGTCAGGGGACACGGAAGCTTCTCACACGTCACCCACTCCAAGATAACCTCTCTGCGGTGATCCTGATCACGCGTCAGTGGCAGGTCAAGCATGCCGAAGCGCAGGGTGTTCTCGCTGAGAGAGAGACACATCCAGGTCGCAGCTAAGACGGCGAATACAAGAGAGACCCTGTGGTCCAGGCGCAGCAGCAGCACCACGTCTGCCGTGGCGACGAAGACAAACCAAATTTGGGACATGATCCCCTGATAGTCCAGGTCGACAAGTATGGTTGCGAAGAACTGTCCGAACATCCATGCCGCACATACAGGCGTCGAGTGGTGCACACCGCACAGCGTCGCGACAAATACCGTAGCGTTGACCACCGTATACATGACTGTTCCCACCATGTTGATCCTCAGGTTCAGGCTGGAAAAGAACAGTACCGGCAGCGCGGTGCTGGCGAATACACCTGAAAATATCAGGAACATCGCACGTGACTGGCGCTGCTTCCTGTCAAGACTTCCCCCCATTGAGACAACATGCTCGTACCATGCAGACAGCGACATGGTGAGAGTGAGCGGAGAGAGCTGGTTGGGCACAGGGCACACCGGAGTAACCCCCCCCACCGTCCCCAGCCTGGGCAATACGTCGTGTGTGTGTACATCTGACGACGGAGGGCGTGTGGGTATGTGATTGACTTTGGGAGTCACCTGGAACATGACCCGGGCGGGATAAAGGCACGGCCATCGAGGAGGCTCGCCCACTCTTCGGTGTCACGCCTCATCCAGGACGCATCCGAGACTGCTCCCTCCTGTGAGATGGTGCAGTGTCATCGGCCCTTGCCCCGACCAACATGCTGTGGGGCACAAAGAAAGGGCAGCGGAGCGAGCGAAGGGGTGTGGGTGTGTGTGTGTGTGGATCGGCCCGACCCCACATCAGATGGGCCTCCCTGAGATGGCACCACACAGCCTAGCGCGACGAGTCTCCGCCCCTCCTCCCTCCCTCCACTCCGCCCGCCCCGCCCCAGGGCCCCGGCACCGTGTGTCTGGCGCATTGGGCATGTCGGAGGTTGAAGTCGCATTGAAACGATGGACGTCGCATGCCAATCCAAAAGGCACGGCGTGTCAGTTGGACCGTATGGGTGACAGGGTGCCACAGGCAACATGCACGGGCGGCACGCGCCATCGAAGGGCAGCAAAACACACACAACATGCTGACATATGATGGGCCAGAATCCGCAGAGGGTCTGCCCACCTCTCCACCCTCTGTAGGTCACACACACGCGCACTGCCACACATACGAAAAACTTGATGGTATGATCAATCTGACAAAGCAAGAGGTGGGCAAGAGGTGCCACTCAGGAGCCTTCCGCCGAGCTTCCTTCGTTGGGGCCGGGGGGACGTCGCAAGCGCGGCTGGGGGAGGGGTGCGGGAATAATGTATGCGCATCTCTAAAAAAAACCCCTCCCGCCTCGCACGCCGACCCGGTGACTGGGGGTGGGTATGCGGCGTCAAGCGGGCCACCCTCTACTGCCCGTACTTCTGCCTCTGTGCCTCGCACCGCTGCTGGTAGTCTGCGAGGCGCGAAGGGGTGTAGTAGAGGGAGAGGTGCTCCTCCTCCGACTCGTGGATGTCGCCGCACACCACCATCGAGTGTAGCGGCTCCCCGAAGTCTGTGTCGGCAAGCTCGCGCAGCGTGCCCGCCACCACCTGCTGTGTGGTGCTGCCGACGCGGGCCATCCCCACAGCCATGGTGTCGGGGGTGATGATGGTGCAGCCGCGCTGCTCCGACACCTCGATGACCTGCTCCGCAGCCTGCTGCACTGTCATGAAGCGCGGGGGCTCGTAGACCTTGCGGCCGCGTGCCATGTTCTCGATGCTCTGCTCCTTCACCTTGATGTCAAGCAGCAGCAGGGCGTGCAGCCCGGCACGCTTGCTCTCCAGGATCTTGTCGTACCAAGAGTCAGGGCGCCATGTGTCAGTCCAGAAGCAGAGGCTGACGGTCTGCCCATAGCGGTAGAGCTGCAGGCCGCATGCGCCGATGGCGCTCATGATGGTGCAGTTGTGCACCACCTCGCACTTGATGCCGCGGTCCTTGCACCGCACGACAAGGTCGCTGTGTGTAGTGGCGCCAAAGGGGTCACCGACGACAAGGAGTGCGATGTCCTTCTCGTCAGCCCCTTCCAGCACATCCCCGCCCTCCACGGCCTCGCGGTCAGCCACGGTGACCTCGCGCCCGTAGAACTCAGACAGCCCCGCAGCGTCCCCCACAGCCTGGCTCAGGAGAATGGACGTGTAGGCCTCCAGGTACACTGTGTCGCACTTCTTCACCACCTCCAGCCCCTTCAGGGTGATGTCCTTCTCATCACCCAGCCCGAGGCCCACCAGGTAGAAGGGCATTGTGTCTGATGCCTGGTGTGGTGGTGGCGTGTAGGTGGTGTCGGGTGGCGATGTGGCGCGAGGGTGCAATGGGGTGAGAAGGGTGTCTGCTGCCAGCAGGGCATCGCATGGAGCTTATCCGGTAATGAGGCTGTGGGAAGAGTTCGGGAAATGGAGAAGAAGGATCCGATGTGCCAGGTGTTGTTGCAGCTGCCCGCAGAGCGCACGTGCACAGGGGTGGGTGCGGGTCTGCGGAAAGGAGAGGGCAGCCACGGCAACGCTGCAGCACAAAAGGATCAAGACAAGCGCCAGGCAGCAACAGGCAGCCCTGAAGCCCGGCGGAACAAACAATCTGTGGGCGGATGCATGCCCGTCGCAATGTGCGGTATGGTGGCCGTGTGTACGGTGCGGTGCGGCACACGGCGTGCAGGAAGATAGTACTGAAACTGGGTTTACGAAAGAAGGTCGACCAGAGCACGTCCGTGGGAGGCTGGTGGAACAAGCGCGGCAACACAGTCACCGCCACGCCCATTGAGAGGGCAGCAGCGGAGCGGTGCAGCCTTGTCGTGTCGAGGTTCAGCGCCTGCCGCATCGGTGCATGAAGAGTCGAAGAAGTGTTCGTCTGTGTCGCACAGACATATGCACGAGGCATCAAGCAAGAAACAAGGCAAGTGGACAGCGGGTGTGCCGCTGTGTCGGTTCTTTGTGTTCAGGACTTCGGGTCTACCCGATTCACATTCAGGGGCTGCGATCACGCAGTGCGGCGTCCGCCTGCACGCCTGCCCCTGCCAGCACGCTCACCCTCCTCAGTGTCGGGTGCGTTCTCAGGGCGGCGGCGGTCCTGGCGGTCACCCTCAGTCTCGGTGGCGTTGCGACGCGGGTGGTGAGGCTTCCCGCCACGGCGGTGCATCCCGTCACGCTCAGCAACAGTCACCTCATCAGCAGTGGGACGGCCCTGGCGACCCTTGTGCCCACCACGACGCTCACCCTCCTCAGTCTCAGGGGTGTTCTCAGGGCGGCGGCGGGTCTGACGGTCACCCTCAGTCTCTGTGGCGTTGCGACGCGGGTGGTGAGGCTTCCCGCCACGACGGTGCATCCCGTCACGCTCGGCAACAGTCACCTCGTCAGCAGTGGGATGGCCCTGGCGGCCCTTGTGACCACGGCGGTGGCTGCGGTCCTCAGTCTCAGTTGCGTTCTCAGGCCGGCGGTGGTGCTGGCGGTCACCCTCAGTCTCGGTGGTGTTCTGGCGGTGACGACCGTGGCGACCACGACGGTGCATCCCGTCACGCTCAGCAACAGTCACCTCGTCAGCAGTGGGGCGGCCCTGGCGACCCTTGTGCCCACCACGACGCTCACCCTCCTCAGTGTCGGGTGCGTTCTCAGGGCGGCGGTTCTCGTGCTGGCGGTCACCCTCAGTCTCTGTGGCGTTGCGACGCGGGTGGTGAGGCTTCCCGCCACGACGGTGCATCCCGTCACGCTCAGCAACAGTCTCGTCGTCAGCAGTGGGACGGCCCTGGCGACCCTTGTGCCCACGGCGGTGGCTGCGGTCCTCAGTCTCAGTTGCATTCTGGCGGCGGCGGTGGTGCTGACGGTCACCCTCAGTCTCGGTGGTGTTCTGGCGGTGACGACCGTGGCGACCCTGGCGACCACGACGGTGCATCCCGTCACGCTCAGCAACAGTCACCTCGTCAGCAGTGGGACGGCCCTGGCGACCCTTGTGCCCACGGCGGTGGCTGCGGTCCTCAGTCTCAGTTGCATTCGGACGGCGGTGGTGGTGCTGGCGGTCACCCTCAGTCTCGGTGGTGTTCTGGCGGCGACCGTGGCGTCCAGGGCGACCACGACGGTGCATCCCGTCACGCTCGGCAACAGTCTCGTCGTCAGCAGTGGGACGGCCCTGGCGGCCCTTGTGCCCATCACGACGCCCACCCTCTTCAGTCTTGGTTGCGTTCTCAGGCCGGCGGCCGTGGTGCCCGCGCCTGCCCTCCGCAGCACCGCCTCCACCATCGCCGCCTGCAGGCACCGCACCTCCCACAGCAGAGCGCTGCACGGCGGTGCCACCCCCACCGCCGCTCAGCACCAGCACGGCACACGCGCACAGTACCAGCATCATGCTCTGTGCTTAAATCACTGCCTGCAGGGGTGTGGTGTGGATGTGTGCTAGGGAAGCACAACACTGCAGGAGCGACAGGTTCGCACAACACAAGGCAACAAAACCACCCCCCGAAAAGGGGTTTACAGGATTGTCGCACCGACAGATGGCCTGCACACCAAGCCTCCCTTCCAGTCTCCTACTGCCTATTCCGAACAGCTTTGCCTGCATCACAACAGGCCTGGGGAAAGGCACGCTGATACACTCAGCAGCCAGAACCCCGCCGAGAGCATCGCACTGCATGTCTGGGAAGAGTAGGACACATTGCGTCTTGCAGTCCCCCCGGTAGGGGTTGTGCGGAGGGGTGCCGGTTCACTGCCCAGCTCTGAACGGAAGTTCAGACCGCAGAGGTCGGGTTGTCGCGAAGGGCAGTCGCAAAGAAGAACGCGGCGGGGGAGGAAAAGCCCAAACAGCGCAGAAAAGTGCACAGAGCGAAGCACCCCGAGCATAGCATAAGGTAACACACTCCTCAAAGATTCCACCCACCCCCTCCCCAGTGACACGTTTTCTTTGCTGGGCTGCGAAGGACTGTTCTCTTTAGAGAGGGCGGGGGCCAGTGCCCTGCGCCTGTGTCCATCCTTGCAGCTGCATTGCGGTGGCTAGAGTGGACATGGGGATACTGTCTGCCCATTGCGTTGCACTGCCCAAACACAAAAATCAGATTTTTTGCTGGTGATATCCTCGTCGGGAAAAAGTCGGGAAAACTCCCCCCCCCTATGGGCCCAAAGGCAGGGGGGTGGGAGACATGTATAAAGCCGAGAAGGCCTCGCAGGGGGGTGTTCGGAAGTGCAGATAAAATAGAAGCGTCAGCACAAGAGGCATCGCTGTCATCAAGAGACAAGGTGCCCCCGGGGCCATCTTCGTCGAGCACTGTCTTGCAAAAGAAAAGATTCATCATCGAAGCAGTTTCATTCGGTTTGTTGATGAGCTGCTGGCGCTTTGATCCGCCACAGTGTGACACATCGACAAAACCCTCTGAAGGTCCTTCTAGTAGAGTGTAGAGATGGGCAAGCAGAGCTGAAGGCATGAATGAAAATAAATCATTTTTTCCACGCAAAACATCGTGTGCGTAAGTAATGGGTAAACGGGTAAAAACAATCAGACAGAACACGCGATGATAGTGTCAAAGTACACGATGTGCCCCCGCAGTCTGAAAGGGGAAGAGGGCAGGCCCAATGTGGTGTGCAGGGGAACAACCCCAGGCGTTGTTTTGTTGGAACGCCAGACCCCCACTCTTTGTGGACACCACTCCCCGGTCAGTTGGCTACGCCGAACACACAAAACTAAGACCCATTTTCAAGCTTTGGGTGCGGTGAGCCGGCACACAACCTCTTTAATCCCATCGCTGTTGAGCCGCTTCCCCGGGCGCGGCGGGCTGTACTTCTGGCAGAGTATCGCCTTGTCCCGCCTCCGCTTCTCCAGCGCCCGCTGCTGCTTCGCGTTCAGCTCCCCCATCTCCTCCTCGCTGAGACACTGCCGCGGCGGCGGCTTGCCATACCACCGCGCATCGCAGGCGCGCCGCACCTCCTCCTTCTGCGAAGAAGACTTGTAGTGCAGCCGCTGGGTCGTGTCCAACATCTCCGCTTCAAACAACTGAGTGGGCGCCTTGCGACACCCCTTCTCATGCTTGTCCCGCAGCGCCTTCAGCTGAGCATCCCTGCTGCGCTGCTGATTCAGCGCGTCATAGAACAGCTCCATCGCACGGGGGAAGTTCTCGGTGGTGCTGACATGGGTGATACGCCCCTCCCGCTCTGCAAGATCTTTATCCTCCTCCTTGCGCGCTGCGCGGATGCGCTCCACGGGGAGCTCATAGAGCCTGCGGTGCCTCAGTGCGTCAGCGCCTTTATCGAGGGACTGGCCCTTGTGGAGGCGGGATCGCAGCGACCTGAAGTCCGGCAGAGAGGAGAAACAACGCCACAGTCCGTTGTGCTTCGTAGCCCCCGGGTCGTGGCGGCGCGGTGGTGCAGAGCTCCTGAACCACGCAGGGGAAGGGGAAAGCGGGTAGGCGGGGTGGGCGGTGGTGGTGGTGGTGGCGGCGGCGCCCCTATGCTGGGAATCAGTGTCAGGTGCAGCGGGCAGGGCGGTGGGGGTTCCAGGAGCACTATGGGCAGGGGCTGCGCAGGGCGCAGGGCACATCGCATCTGGCCTGTGGGGGGTGTGTGGGTGGGGGAAGGGGGGGCGGTGGGGGTGGCTTGTGTGAAGCGGGGTAGAAGAGCGTGATGGGGAGAAATGGAGGGGGGGGGGGGAGGATCACGTCCAACAGCACTTTGATGCATGCCTTTCTCCCACACGCACCCTGTACTTCTGACTGGCTGTCCTTCCCATCTCCCCCACTCCACCCCCCCCCCCCCCCCCACACCCAACAACAACACCCCACCCACCACCATGAGAAGGGAGTGGCGGTTGGCTAATCTCTAAGAAAAACATAAAAACAGCCACAATTCTGCTGGCTGTCCCGACCCCTCACACCTCATCCCCACCCCCCCCCCCACCCCCCAGCCCTCCAATTTGACCACTCCACTCCAGTCTCGGGGCATCTGAAGCGTAGGGCATCCCTCTAGAAATAAGTTGCTCTCATATTCTCAACAAAAATGGTGGGGGATTGGGAGGAGGAGGAGGGCGACACACCTTCGCTTGTGGGCAAAGGGGTCGCCCCTGATCTGACCGCATCAATACTATACGTTTGGTTTGCTGTTCGTTATAGTATCAGCCATTGGAGGTTAGAGTTAGAGAGAGAGGTGGGTGGTGTTGGCTTGCTCTGTGAGGTTTGAGCGGTTTTCGAGCCAGTGGTTGAGTCATTTGACATTGGCTGCTCCAAAATGATGCGGGGGTTTTGAGGGAATTGAATTCTCCCCCGGAACACCCCAGAACAAAAGGAAATTGCCTGCCGTTCACCAGTGCAGTGCGCAAGCAAGGTAGGTGCCACGACTTACTATCAAGTGATTCAGCCGCCACTCCACCTCACCCCGTTTTTCGTTGCCCGCTTTTCAAGCCAAGGCAACGGATTGCATGATGGCCGACGCTCATCTGGAGACCATACCCTTTAATGCCATCTCCATCATTTGGTCTCACCCAAACACCCCCACCCCCTCCACCATTCCGAATTTACTTTTTTTTTGAGAGGCAGCTCCGGGGGAGGGAGAGGTTAGAAGGGGGCCACACACACACAATACTAATCAAATCCGACATCAATCTCGAGAAAATGAAACCAACCCACTCCCGTCTCACACCTCCCCCCCCTGCCCCCATCTCTCTCTCTCTCCATCCCCCCTCAACGCTCAATAGCCTGCATCCCTCACAAGCGAGCCATAGTTTGCATTGGCATCTGGGAGTGGCTTTGCTGCCGCCTTCGCCTGGGCAGCGCCGGTCGCCTTGAAGACCGGCTTGACAATCCCCAGCAGAGGGTAGAGCTTGTCGCGCGCCGCACGCACCTTCTCCGCGGAGGGGGCGTCCCATGCCTCCGACACGAGCACCTGCTGGGCCTCCGCGTTGTTCACCCCGATGTGGGGGCACAGCAGCAGGGCGGCGTAGAGCTGGGTGGCACACTTCTGACGCACCTTCGGGAAGCGCCCCGCCAGCAGGCTGAGCAGGCAGTGCAGCAGCAGGTTCCGGTCCTCGTCACCCGAGACGGCGCCGAGCAATCCGCAGAGGACGTCCACCGCTGGAAGCAGCGTGTGGATTTCCTTGGTGTTCTTCTTCACCTCCTCGCGCAGCGCCCTGGCAATATCGTCGGCAGCTGCGGGCGGCACGAGGGAGAGGGAGATGAGCTTGTCGCAGGATCCCAGCAGAGGCAGCACGACACGCTCGTCGCGGCTGTTGCGGCGGAGGATGTCCGCGATGCCCACCCCCAGGCCTGCCTGCGACTCCTCGTGCGACGTGAGGAATGCGGTGAGCGAGTCGAAGGCGGGGCGGGAGACGTGCACGCTCATCCCGCCAGCCGCCACGACAATCCCGTCGAGGACAGCCATGCGCAGCGCAGGGCTGGCCAGGAGGGGTGCGATGTTGACGAAGGTCTCCTGGGGCGCCCCCCAGTCCTGCACACCCGCGCTCAGGAGGGTCTGGACGTGCGCCGCGTCGCCGGGTGTGAGGAGAGCCACGATGCTGGCGTGGCGGGAGAGGGATTCCAGGAGGTTGCCTGCAGCGTTGCGGACCTTGTCCAGCTTCTCTGTGGACTGGCGGAGGAGCGCGCAGTAGATTCGCTCGGTGAGTGGCTGGGTCAGGCTGTTCCATGATTGCATTGTCACCGCGACCTTGACGAGGGCCTCCATAGCAGCGACGCGGACAAGGGAGCCAACGTCGCCCCGCTGCTCGATGGTGTAGTCGGTGGTGGCCTTCTCGAGGATTTCGAAGGCCTCGCCCACAATGGTGGGTTCGTTGCAGCGCGTCACGATGGTGGCGAGGGAGGTGCAGGCGTTGCGGCGTGTCTCCGCGTCGCGCGCGTCGGCCTCCTCCTCCACGGGGACCACAGCCATGATGGCGCGTGCCACCTGCTCGTGTGTCTCTGCGAAGTGCGGCATCAGCCCCAGGGCCAGAGCGGCACCCCTGCGCTCGTTGGGGAGGTTGGTGGTGCTGAGGAGATTCACCAACCGGGTCGTCACCTTGCCGTGGAACTTCTCCTCGTATGCGGTGAAGTACTGCTTGGAGAAGGCGCGGAAGGCAGCGGCAGCAGCGATCTGCACCTCTTCCACAATCTGGCTGAGCTGCTCGTCGAGGCACTGCTGGTAGCGCCCACGGGTGGTGGCACGCCCCTTGCCCTTGACTGTCTGCACCTCAATGGCGTCCGGCAGTGCCACCTGCGCATCGGACATCGCCTCCACCAGGCGGCACACGGCAATGCGGATGTGCTCCCCACCACGCCCACGGTACAGACGTGCGCCCTCGATGCGCGGCATCAGGTGCACCACGCCCTCCAGCACAGCTGCGCTCAGCTTGCCGGCAGCCGTGGCGACGATCTCCGCCACACCCAGCACGGCCCCATGGCGTGCATCGACAGACCCGGTGCTGAGGGCACGCTCCAGCAGCGCGGCAACATGCTGCTGCACGATGGTGCCCTCAGGGCCCTCTGCCTGTGCCAGCTGCCCGAGCGCCTTCGCAGCCAGCTGGCGCACCTCGCGGTCGTTGTGCACCAGCCTGTTGTTGGCAAGGTGCTCTGCGAAGTGCACATGGTATGTCTCGTCGTACGACGCAATCACCTTCGCCACCTCGAGGTACGCACGCTTCTTGCTGGCAAGCGTGAAGTAGTCCGCCTTCGTCACAATGTCGATGCCGTGGGGGAAGTTCCCGAGACGCCCGATGCACTCCTGGAAGGCGGCTGAGGCGGCGCGGCGCACGCTGATCTCCTTGTCAAAGCAGGCCGCTGTGAGCAGGGCAGCCGACACACGCACAGCGTACGACTGGATGTCTGCTGGGGAGTAGGCACGCGCAAATGCCCAACACACGTAGCACCCTGCGTCACGCACATGCCGCCCCACCACGTAGGACCCCTTCAGCACTTCGTACTGCAGGGCCCTCAGGGTGATGGGGATCACGCGGTCGAAGCGCTGTGGGAGGAGGAGGCCGCGGCGTGCCAGCTCAGCCAGGGCGAGGCAGCCGCCGTGCCACCCGTTGCTGTCCTCGTACAGCTCGAACAGCTCCATCACTGCGTTGACGACGTCATCTGCTTCGGGCTTCTCCAGGCGTGCCGTGACCCGCCCGATGCCCTTTGCAGCACTCCACCTGACGATAGTGTCTTGGTTCTTCAGAGACTCCAGCAGCACAGCAACCACGGGCTCCAGCTCCAGCGGGGCGAACTGCTCGTGGGTGTCGTCGATTTCCATTGCTTCTGTGTCCTGCGATGCAGGGGCGACGCCGTTCAGATTGTCCAGTAGCGACCGCATCCCGCGCTGGTACCGCCACGACACCACCTTGGGCTTGAGGTAGGCCAGGCCCAGGCGCTGCACACCCTTGACGAGGGTCTTGCTGAGGAGCATGTTGGTGATGGAGGTCAGGTGCTCCTGCGTCAGCATGTCGGAGATGAAGCCCAGGTAGGGCGCGAGCTCCACACGCTTCGCAAACTTCAGGATGTTGGAGATGGCGGCGAGCGCGCCGACCTGCCCGAAGGCGGCGGCGTCGGGGTCGTCTGTGGGCTGCAGGCACTGCGAGCACCACTTCAGGAAGTCAGAAAGGTTCTCTGACCCCGCCATGTCGGGGCGCGTCAGCAGGCGGGCCACAAACAGCGCACCGATGTCGCGCACACTCCCAGGGCGCTGCAGGCAGTGCTGCGCCACCTCCACGAGCAACCGCGGCAGCGGCAGGGTGTCGTGCATCGACGAGTCAATCGACGTCAGGTCGAAGGGCACCAGCACTGTGTTCGTCATCCACAACATCAGGAAATACCGCACCTCCCAGGCACGCTGCGCGTGGCGCCGGATGGAGTAGATGAGGAAGTAGAAAGCAAATTCGAACTGCCTCACGTCGTGCGGGAGGTGGGAGATCAGATTCTTGGGCCCCACCACCTTGGCCAGCACATACGCGATCACACTGATCTCATGCATGTGGGTCCGCGGGTCGTCGTCCTCCTCAAAGGGCGCCGTACACTCCAGCAGCTCCTCCATCGGCGTGCTGCCATACTGCTGCAGCACATCGTCACGCAGTTCCTGACCCCGCAGCCAGAACGACTCGACGATGAGGGCTGCGAACTCCGGCAGCACTGTGCGCAGCAGCACGCCCTGCTCCTGGTACTCCTCGAGGATGTCGCACACCCGCTTGTAGCGCAGCGTGCCCTGTGCATGGGCAGCCTCCCCGCCGTCCCTGATCTCCGTCAGGATCTGCAGCACCTCCGCACGGTGCTCCGCTTTGAAGTGCGACCCGCTGGCAGGCAGCGTCAGCTCGTCATACTCCTCCTCGCCTGCACCCTCCATCAGCACTTCCGGCGGACCGTGCCCTGGTGGTGGTGGGTGTGGTGATGCAGGCTGTGGCAGCGCAAGCAACGGCATGGGTGAGGCGGGCCTTGTAGGGCGTCCGGGGCTTTCGGGTGTGGGTCAGGGGTTCGGGTGGGGTCGTGGGGGTGACTGCTCAGGACGCTGTAGGCAGGGCAACCTATGCCAGGTACCCTGAACCCCCATGCAGAGGCACTGCACTGCACGCCTCACCTCTCCCGTCATCTCTCCCGTCCCACCTGGCGCACGTTGCCGACGTTGCTTGCATTCTCGGCTCTGGGTGAACTCGCTTCTAAAGTGCAGGCCAGTGAGCGTGCCCACAAGTTTGTTTGTGCCGAACTCTGAACTGGCAACACAAAAAATCGGATCGTGTGAAATGCGGGGGGGGGGGGGGCGGGGGGGGTCACAGATTCACGGAATGACAGCCCGGTGTTAACACCACCCTTCCAATAATGGGCGCAGAAAAGACTAGCGTTCACTATACACAGCACAACACCCACTGCCCAGAGCAAAACTGTAGAAAAATACGGGGGAAACTAGGCCACGTGATTACACAACACTCAAAACACACTTCTATGCTCAACGGCAGGGTTTATTAGAGGGTGTGCGGGTGTGCGGGGCAGGGTAGGAGCAGGCCCTAGCGAGAGGGGTCAGGGTTTTGAGAGTGTGTTCGAGAGGATGTGTTAAAGCTGTGTGGCAGTGTGTCACCTAACTTGACATAGCGGGGGGCCACATTCTGCACTTCCTCATCAGGCACGGTTTGTCGGGTGGCGCTTTTTTGGCATCGACGGCCACACATATGCGAGAGGAGAGGGGGGGTTTCGGGGGGCCGCTCTCCTCAGGCTGAAACAACAAAGGTCATACGAAGGCCCTGCCAGCTCTAACCTCCCTCACCACACCACACACCCCTCCTCTGCCGCACTCGCCTGCAAGGGTTGGGGAGACTGTCTCGCCACGACCGACCCGCAACTACCACCACCGCCACCGCCACCACCCTCCACACTGCAGCCTGTCCGTTCAGAGCAATCAAGTGCATAAGGTGTCCAGCATTGTGGCACAGCCCACACGCAAAAAAAAATCCCCGATGCAAGGGGAGGGGAGGGCGGTACAGAATTTTCGCCCTTCCCCCCCCCCGACCCCATCCGCCCCCGTATGGTGTTTTGTCTTCAATTTTGTCTTCAATTTTGTTTCTCCATTTCGTTCGAACTCCCCTTCCCCCTTGTTTTTTGACAACGTGCGGTGGCAACGCAATGACTGCCGGATAAGATAAAAAACACACCGGTGTTTCGCTCAGATGACAGTCTCGTCGTCCTGACTGGCACCTCTCTGGTTCCACATCAGCTTTGTCGTGATGCCATCCAGCCAATCGTGGTCGAGCTGCTGCTGGTTGATAACGGGCAGCGGGAACTGGCTCGTCGTGATACAGGCGGAGTACCCTGGCAGCAGGGGTTCTGTCCGAATCCCATCACACACCACCTGCGCGGAATGGCTCCTACTCTTCATAGGCAACACCACCTCCACTGAGGACTGCTCGTTGATGAGGATCGGGCGAAACGACAGACTCGACGGCGCAATCGGGGTCAGCAGCGTGCACGGCACACTCGGGGCAACCATCGCACCTCCGCACGACATGTTATACCCCGTGGAGCCGGACGGCGTGCTCACTATAATGCCATCCCCCTCCACACGGGTGATGTAGTGGTTGTCGACAAACAGCATGAACTTCCCGATCCCCCCGGATCCGTTCCCCTGGCAGACCACGATGTCATTCAGCACCTTCTCTGTGTAGAGCACCTTTTTGTTCTGATCCCGGATCTCGCAGAGCAGGCGGGTCCGCAGCGTGGTGTGCAGCTCCACACCCGGCGAGACAATCCTCTCCATCACAGATGTCCACTTGTCGAATGAGAAATTCGCCATAAAGCCTAGGGAGCCCAGCCCAAAGGTGACGCACGGCGGAAGGGGCCCCTGGGAGGCTGATGAGAAGAGCCGCGAGGTGTGGAGAAGAGTCCCGTCACCACCGAGCACGACAACCAGGTCGACTGTCTCTGCGGGGTTACGCCCCATCCCGCGAACCGGGAGGGTTTTGAAATCGGGGAGGCAGCCCTGCTCCACGACGACGTCAAACCCTCTCCGGGCGAGCCATGAAACGACGAAGGCTGCCGCAGCTGTTGTCTTTTTGCACTTCCACTTTTTGACAACGAGAACCGTCTCGGGGATCCGCCTCCACTTCAGCTTCGCCCGCCTCCGCAGCCTCAGCAGCGGATCGGAGTCGCTCCATTCGAGCGACACCCTCGGGCCCAGGATCACCTCCGTCCCCCTCACACCCTGCCTCGCAGCGTGCAGCACCGCCCGCTCCGGATCCTGCGGGCCCGACGGGGCCTCCACAGAGGACCTTACCTTCGGCAACACCTCACTCGCACTCCGTGACGAAGGGTGCGGGGGAGGAGGCGGTTGGTTGACACAAGGCACAAGGGGTCGCTCCCTGCTGGAGCTGCTCCACCTTCTCCGGGGTGTAGAGGGCATGGCGGGAGAGCGAGCGCATCCCCGAAGGGGATGCCGCAGGCATCCCGAGGAGGAGGCGGAGGAGGGTGCAGCCGGTGGTGGCGGCAGGAGGTGCAAGCCGCGGGTCTGCCGGGAGCAGGCGCTGCGGTGGTGTTGGAGGGGCGGCGGTGGGTTGCGCAGCGCCCCGGCGCGGCGGCCGGCGGCAGGGAGGAGCCCTTTGGAGGAGGCGTTGCAGGCCAGCAGTATCCAGGCCATGCCCAGCCCTGCCCAGGGGAGGGGCGGGTGCGTGGGGCCCCCCCTGCAGTGGGAAGAGGGAGTGTGTGTGGGTGTGGGTGTGGAAAGGCAGTGGAAGGGAGGCATCGGAGCGCGTAGCAGGGGGCGGGGTGGGTGGTGGTGGTGGTGGTTCAGCCACAGCGGAGCTGCCTCTCAGCTGAGCCACATGGGGGGGTGGGGGGGTGTTTTGTTTCTTTCACTGCGCTGCAACCTGCCTTTTGTCATCGTGGAGCAAACTGGTGTTGCTCAGGGCGTGTATTTCTGGCTTCCACCCCGGCAGGCGAGGGACAGTCCTCTGTGGTCTCATATCTTGAAGGCATGCCACACGTGCATCTCAGCTTTTCTGCACGGTGGACCCTGCCATCGCGTGCTGTCTGCATCACAAAATGTACACTGTCACAGATTGGCACGAGAGAGAGAAAAGGCCTGCAGCATCGCACCTCGGGTGTGGGAGGCAACACTCCGCTTTCGGGAGAATTCTCCCAAAAAAAGGGCGAGAGAACTGGACAAAACCCTTGTTCTGAATATGCAGGGATCTTCTCCAGGGGATAAGATAGGCCTGGTTTTCCGGTTTTCAAAACCAGGGTTTCCCGGTTTCCGGTTTTCTGAAGAAAAAAAAAAAGGCCGATCGGGTTTTCGCCGGTTTTTGGGGAACCTTTGTGACAGTCAACCAGTGGGAACTTTAGCCAAAAAAATATGGAAAGTGACCCCATCGTGATCCGCACGGAGCTCAAACAGTCAAAAGAAAGCAGAGAAGCAGAGAAAAGGAGCCCAGCGGGAGGCCCGGTGGGTGGTGATGTCCTCGTCATGCAGGTCTTCTCTGTGTGAAGCTTCGAGATACTCCGGTAGCTTGACCATTCCGACCGCACCGTACTCCTTCTGGGCGGCTTGCCGAGCGCATGCACTCAATCTCGTTGCGATGCACACTGCCAAGGACCACCCTGTCATCCACGCAAGCTACGACCTTGTCTCGAGCACGTTTGCCTTGCTGGGAATGGCACATGCAAACTCTGGTGTTTTCGGGTGTGCATGTCCGCTTTGGAGAGGATCGATGGCTTCGGGTTCTGGCGGGACCGCGATTTGTGCAGTGTTGGAGACACCCGCTGGTGCTCGCATGAGCGCACGTTGTGCACAGCGTCTGACTGACTGCCTCAAGGGGGTGGTCATGCAAGCTCGACCATGAAGGCAGTTGCCCTTCGTGAGGCGTACCAGCAGAGCAGCACCCTCGGGGGATTTGTCCTGATGCAGGGGCAGGGGGTGATGCGAAGCCGCGCTCCGTCAGTACGTGGACGCATTGAAAGCTCAGTTCCGTCTCTTCGGGGAGCTGCGTGGAGCAACACGCCACGCTGTTCGGCAGAGCCTGGTCCAGCCGTGTTGGGTGTGATTCTGAGAGGGTTCGCGCGGGTCGCGCGCGCCGAAGGCGCGCGCGAAAAAATTTCAAAACCAGAAAAACCGGAAAACGGCGCCAGAAAAAAAGTCTATCTTATACCCTGATCTTCTCACACATTTTTGAGAAGTTTCTCGCACGCGATGCAAGGCCCACCGTGTACTGGATGAGGACGCGGAGGGGGGGGGGGGAAGGGGAGGGGGGGACGGATTTTCGGAAACGGTGGAACGAGTTTTCAGGGGGGGGAATGATACTGTGTAACCACAACACAGGCCGCAGGGCGGGCACTCTGCGCCAGGCGGTGTGTGCGAGTGTGCCAGAAAAGCACACTGTGACACGATCACGACAGCCCACAAAGAAGAGGGTATTGTTGTGGGGCTGCGTGGCATGACCACCAGCACCCGAAGCCCGCGCCATGGAGCCCTGGGTGCAGTTGGGTTCAAAGCAAATTCGTTTTGAACATTGGATAGGCGAAACCGGCAGCGCGTTTCATCCCCGAAGGTCCACAACACGAGATGCGATCCGCAATCAACAGTCTCAAATTTGGCAGTGGATTCGCACCGATGACTGCAATTGCGCGGCACCCCGTGGTGATGTGTAAGTGCGGCGGCCGCATGTTGAGGGGGGGTCGGCCCGACGAGCATCAACCCACCCTCAGCGCAACAGAGGCTGCCTACCCACCCCTCACCTTCCAGAAAGGTAATAACAGAGCTAGAAACAGAGCTGGGTTCGCTGACGTCGGGTGCTGCTTTTGCAGGCAGTTGACACCTCCTTCATCAGAGACACTGTTAGATAGCCAGCCTGAGCGCTGTGCGCGGAAGTGCAGAATGGGGGATTCTTGAAAAAGATAGGGCGTCGCCTGTGCGCCTAAGCTGGCAAACAGAAATCAACTCGCCACAGCCTTGCTGTGGAGAGGTTGCCTCTGTAAAGCGTTCCCACCCACTGCGACCTTGAAGATTCTTGTTGACACTGAAAACAGGGGGATCGTGTTCTGGAAAAATACGGGAAGACTCGGAAATGCGTTCTTCGACTCTACGAACGGTGCCTGAATATCTTGTATCATACGTGCAGGGATACCGAATGGTTCCCACAAGTCTTTTAGATGTCTAAAAGCCGGCTGTTCTGCCAGAACTCTACAGGATCACAAAATCGAACACACAGTCGATGAGGGCGTAGGTGGGGGGAGGGCATATATTATATGACTTGACCTGACTTGAGAAGATCACCAACCGCCTCAACCACACGCCAACCTTGTTGTCCGGCGCAAGCAAACTCTGATGATACACACCACTCCTCGACCAACACGCCACCCCCACCCCCTCACCACCCCCCGATCCAACATCGGGGGTTGCTTGGGGTGGGGGGCAGGGGAAGTGCTGTCACATCTCATACTCACCCCAGCCTCCCCCTTACACTCGAGGGGCGAGGGGGTAGCGCCGTGGCTGTCGCATCGATTTCTTTTCCCGCTCAGTAAAGGCTTGGGGTTGATGAAGGCGAGTGAGAAGGGTGTAGCCAACAAGGCTGTCGCATGTGAATCAATCGCAGGTAGATAGGGCGCGGTTCACCACTGCAGTGCTGCGCAAAGAAGAAGGAATAATGCCGTGCGCAGGGTGTGTAGATCGGAGGAAGGCCCATTTTTCACAGAACACATACTGATCGTAAATCGTAAAAGAAAAGAAACAACGTTGCACGAAAGAGAGGAAGGCGGGTGGGCTACCCCCATAGGTGACAGTAGCAGTCAAGGTTAGACTGGGGTGCCATAAGTTGGTGGGGGTGGACCCAGAGAAGTGTCGTGTTGCATACAAAACCGGGGGGGGGGGGGGTTTCAGGGAAAGTATTTTGCCAAGGAGTTGAACAACACGGCGATGTAGTAATGTGGCAGAGGGGAAGTCGCAAGGAGTGTCGGCACCTTCGTGACTCTCAGCGACTCCCACTCAATCTCCTTCGCCTTGAAGAGAGAGCGGGTAGACATATTGCGCACAAGCGGTAGTTTTTGTTTGTGCGCTGGTTCGTTACCTGTGGGGTACATGGGTGAACACATGCGCTGCCAACAGTCTTCTTTGCTAGAGACCAGGAGCCTGGTTAGCGCAAAGAACAAACGAAGGAAAGGACCACCGATATCGCAACACAACCCTGCTGACACACCAGAGCGGAGAGGCGACAGGTTGCGCCTATAGGGGGGGGCGTGGTGATCCACCCGACTAAACCCCCTGATGGCACAAACACGTTTTGAATTTTGAACTGACGTGTGACTTTTTTCCTGATCGAAAAAAGCCTCAGTTAGAGGTCATGCCAGGTATTCATCATGCGGGCAACCGAAGCCACCTTTTCTGCGCGAAGGCTGTGTACGCAAAATAGAAAACACTGTGGGTAAGAAGGAAGAAATGGCATACGAGACATCCGGAGGGGTGGAGGGGGGGGGTCTTCGCAAAGCGCTTTGGTGCTTTGGTGCACTTCTCGACATATCACACCCTGTTCGAGAAAACGCCCGAAGATTTGCCGAGGGGGGTCGGGGGGGGAGGGGGGGGGGGGGGTTTGCCGAAGAGCGAAGACTGGCACCGACAACGCTCTCGGCACGGTTTTTGAACGGAGGCAATCAACAGTACACACTGCCTTTGCTTCTCGGGATAGCAGTTTCTTTCTTTCCGAAAAATTCTTCATTCTACCATCCGGAGGCGGGGGGGGGTTTTGATCGTCGAGAGGGAATGGAAAAGTAAATCTCCCAGCACCTTCTCGCAATGTTAGTCCTTTTTGTAGTCACTACACCAGATATGTTGTACAAGGCAGATCAATGCACAACGGGAGGGTGTGTAGCAGTTGTCTGTCAGTGGCTTGGTGGTTGGACCGCAACACAGAATCACTAAAACACAACCAGGTACGGAGGCGGGGGGGGGGGGGGGTTCAAGCCATCCCATCAGCCTTCTGCCGACAACAGACGCTCCCTCAGCGCCGTCAGGATATGACCAAGCTTGTTGCAGCCATACCCCCCGGAATCGACACCCCAATACGAATCGCTGTCCGTGCAGACCAGCTTCGCCCCCGCGGTGCTGCACAACACAGAAGCAACACTCCGATGCTGCGCAAGCTTCGCCTCCATAGCCTCCAGCATGATCCCCTCACGCACCCGCCCCCAGTCCGCCCTCTGGGGCCGCGGGTGCACCCGCGCAGCCGCCTCTGGATCCTCCGCCTCCGCCACATCGCGCTCGGCGCTGGTGCCCGAGAAGCGCATCGCATTGACAAAGTGTGCGGCACTCCTCCACGCCCTCCCCCGCAGCACCACCCCCAGGGGGTGCGCGAGGCTCAGGGGACCCGGGTGCTCCCGCCCGAAGAGGAAGCTGCTGGAGGCCGACGCCACCACGGGGTTGAGCCGCACAGACCTGGGCCACGTGTTGTGCCCCCCCGCCACCCCGCGCTGATAGCTGGGGGCGCGCGCCACCCCCGAGCCCCGCGGCCACAGCACCGCGGATAGGGTCTCCGGCCACCGCGCCTTCGGCACCAGGTGTAACGCCGACACCCACGGGTGGTACTCCGGGTTGGCCAGCGACACCAGCACCTCCGACATCTCATACCGCTGAGGCGCGCCGCTCCCCTCCACACCCCCTGCCTGCAGCAGGCGCTCCAGCCCCTGGGGCACGGGGATCTGGTTTGCAACCAGCATGCCCGACAGCATCGACAGCGCCGCGAGGTCCTTCCTGCTCGGCGACGGGGGGCCGCAGTCAGCCGCATCGCGCGGCTCCCGCAGACGCCTCTTCGACAGCCTCCGCAGCGGGTCCGGGGGCCTGTTCGACAGGCAGTTGTTGACAAGGTCGTTGATCCGCTTCTCCAGCTCCCTCTCCGCCTCCAGCTGTGCCTCGAGGGTGGGTGCGGGGCAGGGTGGCGGGAGCGGCGTCGGCGCGTCCCCCCGGAGGGGAGCCTGCTGGCGCAGGTCCAGCCGTGCCACGTGGTCTGCCGCGAGGCGCTCCTTCCGCCTCTGCGACTCTGCCTGGCGTGCCTTGTGTGCGTCGTGCTGCGCCTCCCGCTGCTGCTGTTCGTCAACCAGCCGCTTGTGCTCCTGGGTCAAGGCGCGTTGGAACCCCTCCTCACGCTCCAGAATGCACTGCCTGTTGACGTCCTGCAGGGAGGATCGCGAGGGGTTGGGGTTGTGTCCCCTCTCCGCGTTGCGCACAGCATCCTGCCGTCTTCTGAGGCGGTCCTCCTGCCCCCGGACCTGCCGCTCCAGCCGCGCAAGCTCTGCCACGTCGTGCGCCTCATCGCCGTCGCTGCTCAGCCCTGCGAGGGACTTCACCATTGCAGCGCCTGTGGGCTCCCGGGCTATCTTTGGCAGATCAGTGGTGGCAGGAGGTGCCACCCCCTGTGCCTGCGCTGACCTGCTGCTGCCCCGCGCGCTGCTGCTGAGCTCGGGGAGCATTGTCAAGAGAGCCGGGGATGGGGGGGTGGGTGTGGGGGCTGGGGGATTTGCCAACACCGCGTGTGGCGATGAGAGAGAGAGAGAGAGAGAGAGTGAGTGAGTGTGTGTGTGCGGCTCTTTCCTTTCGACCCCTTCGTTTTGCTTTCACCTCCGGTGTGTTTGTGTCAGATCATTGCTGATGAGAGAGAGAGGGGGGGAGGGGGGTGACGACCGGGGCAGGGCGGTGGGGGTGAAGAGCATCTCTGTCGGAGGGTGTGTGTGTGTGTGTGGCGGAGGTGGGCACAGGGCGAGAGGCGCGCAGCTTGTTTTTGAGACACCTTTTTTTTGACGGAGGCACAAAGCAAAATCAGACAGAGGGGCAACTGCGATGCGGGTGGGGGGTGGGGGAGGAGGACAGCCTTGACAGGGCGATGTGGCGGAGGAGCCCCCCCTTTTCTTCATAGCATATCTCCAGCAGAGGCAACACGATGACTCCATTTGTCATTGCCTGGCACTCCAATAGAGAGCCGTGCACCGCAGGGTTACAACTTAAGAACCTGCAGCGCACCGCAAGGTTACAACTTAAGAACCGGGGGGTGTAAGAGTTGAGTCGGAGCACCCCATACCCCCTGAAGAAAGGTTTGTTCCCTCGTCTCCCCCCCCCCCTTATTATCTCCTGCCCATTCGCACGTCGGGAGAGCGTCGGCTGGGACAGCAAGAATTTTGGGGTATCCCGCACACACACATTATGAAGCAGTAATGCCGTTCCTCGGAACGGCAAGAAAGAAGAGCCCCGCCCAGCCAGCAGCGCAGTGGTGCCGGAAAACACTCACCCTCGCCTGATCTGGCCTTCGCTACGTTGCCCCCTTCCAACACGCCACTCTATATCGCAGCGTCAGGCGACAGCTCTCCGCTTGAGCCTGCTTGAAACGAGGTTTGAGAAAGATCCCATTTCGTGGTCTTCTTTGCCTCCCGCCCGGTGTTGCTTCTCGATTTCCCGCTCCTGAGAGGTCTGCAGCCACGTCGGGATGCGCCCCGTCACGAGGTAGTAGATACCGACCACAGTCAGCAGTGCGAAGGCCATCAGGTGCAGCACACCTATCACCATCACAGGGAGGCTGGGCATCGTCTTACCTCCGCACCCCCGCGGCCCCTCTGATGGCGCAAAAAAACCACCGCTTGGATCTGTGGAGAAAAAGGCTGCGCTCTCCAAGGCCCTGCGCCCTTGCGCCCTGGAGGTTTCCCTGTGTAACCTGCAACAGCTCTGCTCCAGATCAGCTGAAGGAGGGTGGAGTGATGGCGGTGTGGCGTGTTGACACCCCCTCCAAGTGTGTCTGGGTGGGGTGGGGGTGGCGGCGGGGGGTGGTGGAGGAATCTCGTTCCTCTGACTGTCCAGGCCGCCTTCTTTTTTCTTGTTGGATATTTTTTTAAAAAAGATTTCGTTGTTGCTGTGTGGGTATGTTTTTGTTGCCTCAACACCCCGACACACACCAGCTTCCCCCCACCCAAAGCAGGGGTCGGGCAGGGCTGTGCAGGGGAGGAGACAGGGGTGGGCGCGCGCCGGAGTCGGGAGGGTATGGGATGGTCCGTCGCTGGCAACCCCCTCAGGGTGCGGCGGGGGTAAGAGGCTATTTCACGCAGTTCACACACTTCACGGAAGCAGGGCGCAGAACACGGCACGACACAGCCCCCGTCTCTCTGTCGTCTGCTTGGGTGCTGCAACAGCACCGAACCAGCGCAAGCGTCACCGAGAGAGAAAGAGAAAGAGAGAAAGCACAACAAGGAAGATGAGAGCGGGTGGGGTGCCTGTCCACATCCGCAACCAAAGCTCTCGCTCTCTCCGGCGCTGTCGATATGATACGTCAACTATCCGTCCCAACGCCCACTCCCCCCAACACATACAAAAATGCCCTCCCTGATTTGGGAATGCGGAAAACGTGCCGGAGGGGGGGGGGGAGACGAGGGAACAAACCTTTCTTCACCTTACCTTACACGACGTTGCTGCTTTCCTGCGGCAAAAAAAAAGGGGGGAGGGGGGCAAAAACCACCTCTGGTTGCTTCGCCCCTATTTTTTTGACGCAGGCCCTCAGACACACACCCCCCCCCCCCCAAGGCCTTTATACACTTTTTCGGACAACCCCTCTCCCCTCTCCGTGCCATGACGGAGTAAAACCGTAACAGACACCTAGTGGGCTGGATGGCTTGGAGGGGAGGGGAGGGGGTAGGAATAGGGGTTGGGGGTGGGGGAGACGGCATATCCGTGACCTATATATATATATGCAAGGCCTCCACGCCCCCCCCCCCCGCTCTCCCCCGCACCACAACAACACACGCGAAATGGTATTCTTTTTTTGGAAAGCGTTGGATAGGGCACCCTTTTCTATTTTGGAGGGACAGGGCAGTAACCCGCCCTTTGCTTTTTAAAAAAAGGCCGATGGGGGCCTTCGCTACCAAGTGTGACTGAGTGAGAAAAAGTGAGCCACAGCCCACTTCCCCTCACTGACTGACGAGCTGTGACGAGCAGTGACTGGTAGCGAAGGCCCCCGATGGCAAACGAAAAGGCATGCCCTCACAACTCACACCCTCACACACCACACCCTGCCTACAGGCGGACGTAGTTGTGGGGAACAAAGGGCGCCTTCGTCACCACTGCCTTGTGCAGCTTGTTCCGCACCTCCACGAAGAGCTCCGTCCCCGCCTTCTGCAGGTTGCGGTTGACGTACCCCATGGCGACACCGCGGCGCAGCGTCGGCGAGAAGGTGCCCGAGGTGACCCTCCCGACCGCCACCCCTTCGGCGTTCTTCAGGACGGCACCCTCACGGGCGGGGGGCCCGGTCACCTCAAGGCAGACACGCTTCTGCTTGAAGGCGCCCTCCTCCTTGGGCTTGGCGGTGAGGTGGGTCATGATCCGGTCAGCACCGGTGAACCCACGCTCCTCCCGGCGGCGCTTGGAGATGAGCCACGCCAGGGAGGCCTCGATGGGCGTCACATTCTCATCCATGTCGTTGCCGTAGAGGCACAGGCCTGCCTCCAGGCGGAGCGAGTCGCGTGCGCCCAGCCCGGCAAGCGTGGCGCCCTTGGTGACGAGGTCCTCGCAGAGTGCCGCAACGGTGCTGTTGGAGGCGGAGATCTCGAAGCCGTCCTCGCCGGTGTAGCCGCAGCGCGTCACAACCATCTCGTCACCCAGGACCTTGAAGGTGCGCTGCGCCATGAAGGGCATGCTGGAGATGTCGCAGTGCTTCGACAGGATCTCCGCCGCCTTCGGGCCCTGGAGTGCAACCAGGCCCCTGTCGAGGCGCTCGATCTCTGCGTTGAGGCCGAGGGAGCTGAGCAGCTTGGTGGCGTGCTCGAAGTCCTTGTCCTGGCACCCGGCGTTGACAACCATGGCGGCGGTGTCGGCCTGCTTCACGATGATGGTGTCGTCGACAATCCCGCCCTGGTCCGTCGTGATGACGGTGAGGGAGCCCATGCCCTCCTCAAGCGCCTTGTAGTCGATGGTGGTGAGCGCCTCCAGGAACTTCTCCCGGTCAGGCCCGTGGACCACCCACTGCCCCATGTGGGACACGTCGAAGAGGGCAGCCCCCTCACGGCATGCCGTGTGCTCCTTCACAACGCCGATGCCGTTGTACTGCACGGGCATGGCGTAGCCTGCGAAGTCGACAAACTTGCACCCCTTCGACGCGTGGAAGTCATTCAGCACAGTCTTCTTCAGGTCGGCGGTGGAAGACCACCGCCGCTGCACACCCGACGAGGCAAAGCGCACTGCCTTCATTGTGTGCTGCAGTCTGGGTTTGATGGCGGGAGGTATTTGGTCTGGCGCAGGGGGAGGGGGGGTTTGATCGTCGAGAGGGAATGGAAAAGTAAATCTCCCAGCACCTTCTCGCAATGTTAGTCCTTTTTGTAGTCACTACACCAGATATGTTGTACAAGGCAGATCAATGCACAACGGGAGGGTGTGTAGCAGTTGTCTGTCAGTGGCTTGGTGGTTGGACCGCAATACAGTATCACTAAAACACAACCAGGTGTCTGTCCGTAATACCGTATTCGGAAAAATACTGGAACGGAAAAATGCTGGAACGGATTTTTTCTGGAACGGAAAATAACTGGAACAAACCCGAGTTTTCGAAACTTGGAACATTATTCCGTTCCAGTATTTTTCCGTTCCAGAATTAGAATATGGGGGAAATTGGCGGGTACTTGTCAGTTTTTCGGGCACATGTCCGAAATCCCACCTCACCCCACCCCATGCCATGGTGGAGGATGGTGGGCCCAGCATACCCTTGGGAAAGTACCCGACTCCCAGAAAACGGCCAAGTCCGCGCAGACCCCCCAGAACAATTCTGGAACGGAAAATAACTGGAACAAATGGGGTCTCGGCTGGAACTTGGAACATTATTCCGTTCCAGTATTTTTCCGAATACGGTACGTAGTCTCTCCTTGACACCATATACTTTGTGCCCCTGTATCGTTGTTTTTTTGTACGAATAAATGACGGAAGGGAAGGAGGGGAAGGGAAAGCAGGTGTGTTTCGTAGCGGGGTATATCTACTACGCAGTTTCGGCTGCCAACCCACGACTGTGCAGTAGTGCGTGAACCACTGGACTCCGGCAGCCCGGTATCGAGTACCTTTCGTCAGGTGGGTAGAAGACCCAGTGGAGGACGCAGGGTGGGGGGGGGGGGGGGGTGGGAGAGTAGGGGGGGTAGGGGGAGGGGGGGGGGGGGAACACACACATCACCGTTCAACGCGCAACCGGTGGGGGGAGGGGGGGGGAGGAGGGTCCATCCCAACCCTTTTTCTTCCTTCTTCACACTTTTTGCACTTCTTTTTTTATTGCTTGTTTTTTTGCGATTTGCATTTTTTTTGCGGTTCAGTTTTTTGTCAGGGGAGGAGATGCGGTGAGGCGGGACGGGGGGGGGGGGGGGGTGAGTGAGAGAGAGGAAGGGGTATAGGGGCTTGGGGCATGGGAATAGGGATAGGGGGGGAAAAGGGGTATGATAGATGAGAGAGTGGGGTGGGGGCGATCGGCAAGGTTCACAACAAAACATGTTGCTACTTTTTTACCGGGGTGAAAATCACAGAGGAAGGAGGGAGGGGCTCTGAAATCAAATTGGTTGCTGGGGGGTGGGGGGGGGGCAGTGATGTGCCGATGTATATATACGCCAATGTATATATACGTATATATACGTTCGGAGGTCCCGAAAATCCGGAAATATACGTCCCCTATGTAACTCCCTGTTGCACGGTGGCCAGGTCACTGTGGGGTCACCTGTGTGGGATCTCCCGCAGGATATGTTGAGTGGGTATATCCCGCTATGTGCCTTCGACAGATACTTCCCTTGGAACGAAGTGAAACGCCAATCCGGCTGCCCACAGGGTGTTCCGCTTCGGTTGTGCCGCACCTTACGTGGCCACATGTTGTTGGGCAGTTCGAAAGACACCCTCCCCTCTGCACAGGGTGGAACCTGTGCAGAGGGAGGTGCCTTTCTGAGTCAACTGAGTGGCGACGGGGCACCCAGGTATTGACTGGTGGTGACCATGCTGTGCTGGAGTCTTTCCAAAGACGACACATCGTTTTTGGTCGTGTTCGCTCCGGAGACGGCGTTTGATGGGATAACGCGAGTACGGCACGTGGGCACCGATCAGGTAGTGGGCAATGCTGGTGATGCAACGTTTCCTTACCTCGCCAAGGTGGCGCCAAGACTGAGCAATGTTCCCGACTCTCTAACAACGAGCGGCGCTCGTCTAGTAGGACCCGTACCAGGACCGCGAAGCGTGCCCGGCTAGCGTAAGGGTGGACAGCCAAGATGTGTCCCACATACTGTGCACCTTAGGGATCGTGGATCCTCTCCACCCACACATTGCCCACAGGAAGAACGTAACGTATATTGCAACGTATATGCGTATATATACGTATATCATAGATGGCAGAAAATTAATTTTTGTAATTTTTAATTTTTAATTTTTGCTATCCGAAAAGTTAATTTTTTGAAAAATTAATTTTAATTAATTTCCGGAATTAATTTTTCAAAAAATTAATTCCGGAAATTAATTGCAGTTAATCGCCCCTCCCCAGCTACGCAAGGTGAAAAGTGGGAAAAATCGGGCAGTTCGATAGGCCACGGTCCGGGATGCAGACAGGGGATGAGCTTGGCACAGCCTCTCAAATTCGAAATTTTCTCATGGTGTGCGAATGTGTTCAGAGTAACGGAAAATGCCCAAATTTTCGTGTATCGAAAGAGTTGGCGAGCAATTCGTCCTTCTGTTCAATTCGACCCAAAACTGCCACCAGCCATTTTCTAAGGGCTTCTGGGTGGGTTCTGCTGACCAGAAAAATCGCTGAAAGATGGCCAGAAACCCCCAAAAACCACCCAGAAATGGCCAGAAATCGGTGTTTGGTCACATTTTTCACCCAGGAACACGTTTTTGGGCCTCTGTGAAAATTTCGATTTTTTGACATTTTTCGCGATTTTCTACAACTACTCGCCCACACAAAAACCATTGTTTAGCAGGGAAATGCACAAAATCAACGAATTGGGCCGTTTTAACCCCTTTCGTGCACTTTTTGGTCCCAGAAGGGGGTATCTGGGGTGTTGGGGTCCCCCTACGACTTGTCCGTTTTTGTGTTCAAAGGGCCAAAAATGGCCAATTTTCCAAAATTAACTTTTTAATTTCCAAAAATTAAAAATTAATTTTCGATTATTCGCCGGAACAGCAAAATTAATCAAAATTACTCCCAAAAATTAAAAAGTTAACTTTTCAAGCGGAAATTAATTTTCGGGAAGATGGCAATTAAAAATTACAAAAATTAATTTCCTGCCATCTATGGTACACGGTGGACTCCAGCGGGGGTAGGGTAACCCTTTTCGGGAGTCTCAACTAGGGGGAGTCCAACTCCCGCTAGCGGGAGTCTATACTCCCGCTAGGGGGAGTCTGACTCCCCCTAGCGGGAGTCTTTTCACCTATTTTCACTCATTTTTCCCATGATACCTATGCAATGTGGCACTCGTCACTGAAGTACAGCCACACCAAACGAAACGGACGTTTCCACCCATCCCAGCTCGCAGACCTGATTCACAAAAATGGGGAAGACGACAACGAAGCCGGCAGCGAAGCCGGCGGCAAAGTCGATTAAGAAGAAGAAGAGCGCAGAGAGTCCCGAGGCTGCGGAGGCGACGAACATTGTGCATGATTTTTGCACGGCCTTCCCTGTTAAAAAAGGGGGCAGTGTGCTGACACTGGGATCCATTAGAAGGCTCCTAGCAACGGTGTTGAGCAAGGAGCTCCACCAGCACAGCACCCAGGTGGCCAACGCAATCATCGCCATGTCTTCCCTGACATGGATAAGTTCGCTGTCAGGGAAGTCGCAACGATGCGGAAGGAGGGCGCTCTCCGTCATATACAAGGTGGAGGCGAAGTATGGCAAGGTGCAGGATACAAACGTGTCGTCGGGGGCAGCCTGAAGCCGCGAATGATCGCGACACGGGCGAACGGCTTGGCACCGTGGGTCTGGATAGATGCTGGAGTTCGGCCGGGTGAAACCGGAAGTCGCAGCAAAATTTGCCCCCCCCAGATTTCTTCCTCAAACCCACCCGTGGGCTGATCCGGCCTTGCACGGTGGACTCCAGCGGGGGTAGGGTACCACTACCGGGTTTAACCCTTTTCCGGTACCTCGCGGGAGGCTGGGCCCGAGCACTGATCTCTGAGACGAACCGGGGGGGAACCCATAAGAAAAAATTGGCTGACCCGATCTGACCCGATCCAGCCCGCAACCCCATATTTCAAGCTCCACCCCTGCTGGATGAGACAACAAAAAAATATTCGACAAGACCTGTACAAACCTTGCACTGAATGTGTCGCAGCATGGGACAGGTGCTCAGTTCCGGAAGGTCGTGCTTGCCTGTCACAGGACACACCTACAAGGGCTTGTTCCGCTACCTCTTTGTCTCCCTTGCAGACCTCATGCATTTCCGGTATGCAGACATCCCCTGGCGCTTCTGGGGATGCAAGGATGAGTCAGCCCGGATTCCCTTCTTGCGTGCTCGGATCTCAGGGCATATATTTCACTGGTTGATGGAGCATGCCGAAAAGGGATCAACGCGCAATGCCTACGTACACAGTCTCCATCATTGGTGGGCTCCAGAAGATGCAGTGCCTCTGCAGAACAACGACGAATTTGAAGAAGCAGAGAACGGACATCGCAAGAAAGATGCCGTTACAATCGCCAGCTCCGCAACTTACGAGAGAGATCTTGCGATGGCAGAAGAGAAGCGGCGCGCATCGGGCATGCCTTGGAAGGTTGCGCACCTGTCGCAGGACGGGATCCTCGGGTATAGAGAAGTCATCCTGTGTCCGTGTCTGCACACCCGACACGCTCATAGATTGGCTGTGTATGTTCTTTGCACACAGTTGACACAGCTGCAGAAGGGGTTTGTGCACTGCAACACACAGGACTTCGTTGAACCCATCAGCGCGCCCTACTTCCTGTTCCGGTTCCCCGAAGGACACCGCAAATTATCGCTCTGCTTGTGCAAAATGCCAATCCCGCTGGGGGCGACTTTCACACCATTCGTGTCATCCGAGGCGACTTTGAGCACGCTTGACCAACGCGCACAGCAGGAGGGGGATAACAGTTCTGACGAAGAAGATGAGGCCTGCAGGATGGCTTGTCTTGCCCAAGGTGTAACACAACTACGACAGGCGATGGCCGCACTTTGACACCTCAAATTCTAACCGCTCACCTCCGCAGGTGTAGCCGCTACCAGGAGGATAGGTAGGTAGTCCAGAGTCCGGGGAAACTGACAGAAGCAAAACAAGCCCCTCCCCATCCCTCTTCCACCATGATTTTACCCCCCACGCCAGTAGACTGTAACTATATCATGGGAAAAATGGATGAAAATAGGTGAAAAGACTCCCGCTAGGGGGAGTCAGACTCCCCCTAGCGGGAGTATAGACTCCCGCTAGCGGGAGTCTTTGACACCCGCTCAGACTCCCGCTAGGGCCGCTGGAGTCCACCGTGTATATACAGTGCCACAGAAAAGTTTCGAACACGATAAGTTTTAAGATAATTTTAAGTTTTAAGACGAAAATCGCGCTTCACGAATTTTTTTAAAACTTTCTTTTGTTCAATACTTTGTTTCAAAGTCAAGGATCTTTGTCCGAAGTATTTTCGGGCAAAGATTTCTTGACAGGGCAGATACTAAAAATACTTCTTGACAGGACTGGACAGGTCGAGGTCATTCTATTTGCGATGTCAGCATCCAGTGGACTCGAAAAGGCCCTCATGTCGAGTGGTCTGGAGGGATGGACCGCTCGGTTGCGGAAACCACACGACTGGGGATAGCGACCCTGTTGAGGTTGGACATTCCTCTTCTGGCCTCTCTGGCCTACGATTCGCAAACTCATCCGCTTTGGGCAACTCGCAGCAAACCTGGCGATAGGGGACAGATAGGAGTAACCTGAGTGAGGTTGAAGGATGCCGACACCCGCCTGACCCTATGACTGCCTGTTCACAGCGCTGGAGTGTTGCACATGTGGCACATCATCCCACACACCTCTAGGAAACTCCCATGATGCAGGGTAGATAACTTTTAAAACAAAACATAAGTTTTGAGACGAAAAAACTTTAGAACGGAGAATTTTAAAACTTTTGTTCGTTCGAAACTTTCCCGCGGCACTGTATACGCCATGTATATATACGTATATATACGTTCAAGATCCGGATATACGTCGTATAGCACATCACTGGGGGGGGGGGGATGGGGGATGGGGATGGGGTGCAGAGAGTAATTAGAGGAGACGGGGTTTCTGGGGGGGGGGGGGTTTGCTCCAGCCCTAACTCGGAGAAAAAGGGGGGGGGGCAGGAGAAAATTGAGTAAGTTGGCGCGCGCGTTGCTAAAAACACTTGCCCCCCCCCCCCCCCAGAGCCCGATATGAAGACACGATACAGAACACAAAAATCACTGCAGTGGTGCGCAGATGGTGTTTCAACACCAAACCCCCCGGGACCCCCCCCCCCCCATAAAATCTATGCCACAGGATGCACAGCTTAGGAATATAATTTAGACCATCAGCCAACTGGCACTTGCTTCGACAAAATCAAAGAGAGGAGGGGAAGCGGGTAAGGCCCAGCCGCTGCTGGAACACCGTACGCTCTTTTTTTCCTTTGATACTTTCGGAGCAGGCCTGATTTCTGTAGATCCCAAAACATTATCCCCTCCCTAACTCTCCCAACGCAAGCTTTGGGTGTCGTGGAGGGGTTGGTGACGGGATCCAACATCAGCTCCTCGGCTTCACTTTCTTGAGAATATTGGCCCGGGGGGGGGGGGGGGGGTTGGTCGAGAAACACTAACACGCACACACGCGATTCGTTTCTTTTCATTCGCTTCTTTGCAACCTTCGCTCAGAAAAGAAAATGCAGAGATAAAGTGGGGTGTGCATGCCATGACCTGGGCGGGGGGGGGGGGGGGGTGCCCACCAGCTCAACATACGGTGGGGGTGGCTAAAAACCCACCACTCTTTGTGAGTACCTGGGGGTACTCACTTCGCTCGGGGTGAGAGGGGGGGCGATGCAATTCCAGGGACACATACAGGCTCACACCGATAAGGCGATGTTTGGACAAAACGGAGAAGGGTCGCACCCGAGCAGGTTGGGGTTCCACCTGATCCCATATATTTTTCACACACACGGGTAACACACGACGATAGGGGACAGCTGGAAGGGAACAACACATGTCTCCGTGTGTGACAACACACCACAGGTCCATGGCCCATTGGGGTATGAAATGCCCATAATGTCCGTCAAATTTGTTAATTTCCATGTCAGGCCCAGGTTCCTTGGCTGAAGGCCAAAGCAGTGAAGTGGCACAGCCCATCAGGGCTGCGACCCACCCTCCACCCCCCGCCTCCATGTTGGACCAGAGAACGCAGGATAACGACACAGCGACGCACACCCTTTTGAATTGGATAATCCACCGCATGGCATGGCATGGTGGTGGCGCAGTGCCGTACACCATTGGGACAGGCCTTGTCGCCAAACCCTTCTCAACCCTGACGCCATCCCCCGTATGGGGAAGAAATGGTGGCACCACGGGTGCGTTGCCACATTCCTCAGATGCCAGGCGACACAGGAATGAGAAGGGGAAGGGGCGGTGGGAGGGGGAAACTCTGTAGACAGAGTTAAAGCCGCTCGACGTCGAACCACACAGAACACAGCGAGGAGAGAGCGCTGCAAGAGAGAAACTGCGGGGAAGAGTATTGAGGGGGGTGTGTGGGGGGTGTGGGTTAGCGCGATTCTCTTTTGTGTTTGATAGGGTTCGAAGCTTCCTTTCCCGAGAACGGGGGTGGCAATTAATTCCACTCCCAGAGGGAGGGACGGGGGAGGGGGGGGGGGCAAAGGACAGGCCTTTGTTGAAAGGAACCCCCTCCAATTCTGATATTATGATTCGTATTTCCTGTTTGTGCACTTTCTTGCTCATGCTCACCCGACGAGGGGGGGAGGGGGGGGGGGGGCAGAATTGATTCGGCTTGCAAGAGAGATGCCTCAACAACCTCGCCCCCTCCCCGCCTCCGTTTGATGCGCTGTCATCCCATGGTTTTCTTGAGCGTCTCTCTTGCACGAATGACAATAAAACGGCCCGCAATACCAATCAGGCGGCAGTCGCACCAGCCCCTCTTCCCCCCATGACACTTGGCATTCACCGACAATCACAGCTGAGAGACGAGGCTGCCATATCGGATTGTTCTGTTCCAAATGAGGCAGCTGCACTCGATTCCCGCTGGTGCTCGGCAAATCACGAGCTGGGAGCGGCGAGCCACAATGGGGGAGGGGGTGCGTTTGTCTTCCCCTCGTCTTATCCCCTCCCCTTCTTCGGTCTCGCTTGGCAACAAGGCACAACAGGGGATCGTATTCGTCTTTCCTGATCAAACTGGATATCCCCCCCCCTAGCCCCACCCTCCCACTTCTTTGAAACGCGTGATGAACTCCTTTTCTGGGACACATGACATGGCACAGCCATGCAGAGACAAGCGGTGCAGACGCACCCTGCGAATTGCAAGGGGTGGGCCGCGTTGTCTAACACAAGGTGATTCCTTATGATTAAATATGTGACGATCTGGGCGCGAGTGCAGCCTCATGCACCGGGATCCGCAATAAAAGCGATACGAGGGGGTTACCGCAGACACAACACAGGACCTATATTTTGCATGATAACATAACCCTCGGGGGTGGTGGGGATGATGTGGGAGTGGGGGGGGGGGGGGGCGGCAGCGCTCAATCTGAACTCCCGCGCAAAGAACTTCAACTTCAGGCACAGAACCCCACCCTACCCCACCCCCCCGACACCCCCTGTTAGTCAACACTACACTCGACGATCGTGTCAGCATGATTTACGAATAATCTACGAACAGACAGGCTGTGCGGCATATCTCACAGCAGACATGATGGGATATTGCCAGCATTACGACACATTTTCTTCATGATCACCGCCTTTGTTTTGATGGTATTTTTTTTTGTTGATTTTTTGTTGTTGTTGATATCGACAACCTAACCAGAGGAACAACACACTGCGAGGCTTGGCGTCATATTTCTTTGTTGGGTTTGGTGATCTCTTGACAACCCTCACACCTGACGTGCATGACGACCAGAGGCAGGAGAAGGGGGAGAAAAAGAACCTAGATAAATTGGGGGGCGCTGGGGAAGGGTGGGCGGAACAGGAGATGGGAGGTTTTTTTTAGAGAGGGGGCCCGGTGCCTGCGCGCGTCCTATCGTACTGAGGCTGCTTGGTGGGGCTAGCGCAGCAGGTTCTACTTTTGCTCCTTCGGGCTCTTAGCACAGTGACATGCACAACACGAACAACAATGCTCTATGGCAAACAAGCCGCGTGACCGGGGTTGAGCTGCTGTGGTCAGTGAGGCCGCGGCGTAGAAGAGGGCTGGGCTAGGTTCTAGCATTCACAGGGGGCAGCCCTGGGGGTGGGGCAAAGAGGTCTGGGGGGGGGGGGGGGGGGGGGGAGGAGACTAGAAGAGAAAGGGAGGAGGGAGGGGGAAGAGAGCCGGCACCTACCGCAGACCCCGGAGTTGCCTCCCAGGTTCGCGGGGGGGGCCAGGAAGAGAAATCGGGGGGGGGGGGGGGGGGGGGGGGGGGGGGGGGCTGGCGTGCAGGGTGCAGGCAGCGCGCGCAAATGCGGCCTGTTTCCGGGTGCCCGCGCGCTGCCGGCGACCGTGCACCCGAGGTGCACGGTTTGGGCTGAATCTGGGTGACGTACGAGTAGGGCTCCCACCCTGAAAATGGGCTACCTGCGGTCACTCCAGGTACCTGACATCACCCGAAAGTGACCCAAAATCAGCGGGACCCCCTCCTCGGGTGTTCCGAAACCCCTTTCTTTTGACTATTTGGAATCTGTGCAGATCGTAGTGGGGTCACACTGTGGGTCGAGGTGTCAAGCTTCACCCATGAAATGTGGGTCTGATTCAGGGTCTGGTCATAGGAGGCTGGCCCCAGGAGGATGTGACTGGGAGGCAGCCACACCAGCCCACCCACCCAGCGGGACCCCCTCCTCGGGTATTCCAAAACCCCGTTCTTCTGAACGTTTGGAACTTTTGCGAATCGTAGTGGGGTCACTTTGTGGGTCTAGGAGCCAAACACCGTCCATGAAATGTGCCTCTGGTTCAGGGGCTGGTCCTAAGGGAATGTGACTGGGAGGCAGCCACACCCACCCACCCAGCGGGACCCCCTCCACGGGTGTTCCAAAACCCCTTTCTTTTGAACGTTTGGAATTTGTGCGGATCACAGTGGGGTCACTTTGGTGGTGTGCGAGCCAAGCATCACCCATGAAACACGGGTCTAGTTCAGGGGCTGGTCAGCGTGGCTGGGAGGCAGTCAGCCCACACCCCACCCCACCCACCCAGTGGGACCCCCTCCTCGGGTGTTCCAAAACCCCTTTCTTTTGAAAGTTTGGAATTTTTGCGGATCACAGTGGGGTCACTTTGGTGGTGTACGAGCCAAGTTTCGCCCATGAAACGTGGGTCTGGTTCAGGGACTGGTCATGGGTGAAGGTGGCTGGGAGGCAGCCACCTTCACCAGCCACACCCCACCCCACCTACCCACCCAGCGGGACCCCCCCCTCGGATTTTCCAAAAACCCGTTCTTTGGGATATTTGGGATCCGTGCGAATCGTGGTGGGGTCATTTTGGCCATGGGGTGCCTATTGACACCACTTACTGGGAAATGCCAATTGGGTAAAAGTACCCCCCCCTGTACAGGTACAAGGGGGGGGGGTCCTTTCCTACAGGTGCGGGAGGTAGCCAGTGTACCCCCCCCCTGTCCCCCACTTTGCGAGGGACCCCCCCCCCCCCGACCAGGGTGGGGGTCACCCAAAATTTCGAGAAAATCCTGGTGTCACCCTGAAAACCTGGGTCGCCAGCCTGACCTCAGCCCGCGGGGAGCCCCCCCCCCCCCCCCCCCCCCCCCCCCCGGCCAGCCCCCTGCTTACAGTACCCCGGCGTTAAGCCAGCCACTGGGGGGGGGGGGGGGGGTGCACGGGCCTCGGCCACCGACCCACTACCGCGCAGACGCGTCGCTCCCCTGGGACCCCCCGCCGGGTCCGCCCGCCGGGCGTTTGCCCCGCGCTCGCAAGCGGCTGCACAGGGCGTTATACGCCTTCGACTCAGCTCTATCCACCCGATCCCCTCGCGAGGCGGCACGCAGCTCCTTCCACCACTGCTGGAGGGCCTTGAGGGCCGCCACCTGCTCCGTCACGGGGCGATGGAGCTCCGGGCAAAAACGCCTCTCCCAGGCCGCTACCGTGGAGAGCTCACCCTCTGCAGCTCCCGGGTCCTCCCCACGCTGCGGCGAGGCGCCGTCCTCCCTCTTCCGCTTCGACTTCGACGACACCGAAGAGGCTGGGGCTTTCGCGGAGTGAGAGCCGTCCTCGGTGGCGGTCGGGCCGGAGCAGCCGGGGGCCGGTGCCGCAGCATGCGTGGGCGGGGGCGCCTCACCTCGTCGGGGGGGACCACCCGGGTCCGGCGGTTGTCCTGCTCGCTCGCCACTTGGGCCCGGAGTTGCGGCGCATGTCTCACCTGCCACGACGCATCCGGCGCAGGCACGGCAGTCACACCCGTAGCACCGCCAGTGCTCCACAGACAGATCCACCCACTCGTCACACCTCCCGCAGTACACCCGTCGTTGCGACTCCTGGGGCTGCTCCTTGCACATGGGGAGGCCCTGCTCGGCCCCCGGGCAAGCCGCCGACTCCAGTATAGATGATGGGGCGAGGGCCATGACGGCCTCCGCCAGCGGCTGGGGGACGTCCAGGGGGCTGTAGTGACCGCCGCAGTGTCTCACGCCAATCACCCCTGCGAAAGGTTTGGTCCGAGGGCGGTGCACTGTAGGCGGCGCATGCTCCGACAGCACCACGATGGCCCTGCGCATCCCCAGGGCGAGCCCATGTACTGCCACGGAGTCCGCCCACGTGTCACTGTTCGCACTCGACATCACTGACATGGCTGCCGCCCAGGTGGCATAGTCCGGCTCTGCGCGCTCGCGTAGGCCCGGGTCCTGGCCCACACTCTGGACGGCGAGTTGGCGAAGCGCTGCTGCCGCACCACCCACCACCCGAGCTACTGCATCGTAGAAACAGTCCCCGCGAGATGGGAGGGCGTGCTGCGGGAGAACTACCCTGAGGAGAAGTAAAAAAAACAACCTCAAAATAATCGTGGTGACGAGGGGAGAGGTGGGGTGGGGAGTGATGACGGGGAAGGGGAGGAGGGGGGGGGGGAGGGAGAGAGGGAGAGGGGGGGGGGGAAACAAAGAATTGCGTTCCACGTGGGGCCTTGTTCGATAAGAACATTGCCTCCCCGGCTCTTCCCCCCCTGCTGTCTGCTGACGTCACAACTCTTGGGGTCGGGGTGGGGTGGGGGGGGTGGGGGGGCGGTGGTGGTGGTGGCGGGTGAGGTGGAGTGGTGGGGAAACGAAGATCAAAAAGTGGACAGAGAGCAAAGATGACTGACGCGCCAAGAATTTTTTTTGGATCGGGGGGGGAGTGGGGAAACGATCCTTTTATTTTCCTCGGCGGTCACATGTTATCTTCTCAGCTCTCGAGAGACAAGGGATGGGGAAGGGGAAGAAGCGGGGCAACCCACTCACCCCTCGCTTTCTCCCTTGCTCTCCTCGGAACAGACGGCCAGCAACAGACGGCGAGAAGCACTTGCTGGCGATATTTCTTGTTGGGCTGGCTCATCACAGTGATATGAGAGAACCAGTCAGTTTAGCAGGGGGCTTACTGCACACTTTGGTTGAGTTAACGGCAACCGTTCAACATCCACTAAGGTCCGACCTAATGCGTCAAGGCCACCAGGTAGTGGACATGAAATGAACGAATCGACTCATCTCGAAGGTGTTCGAGCCGAGACGAACAACCGCCATTCATTTTTTTGCCCCCGCTTCAATTTTTTTTCGTACTGAAAAGCTTGTCGTATATGAGAGGGAGTGCATGCTTTTGCTACAACCCCCTCTCACAAAAAATGGCAACATCCCGGATAAGACCAAGAGAGAAGACGCGCCTCTAACTGAGTTGATATTGCCGGCATTACGTACATCCCCCCCCGCCCCCCCCCCACCCCCAACAGAATAACTGTCCCATTTTCACATAATAACCCCCCCCCCTCCCCGACAATTTGGCTGCGGTCCATTTGGGCAGTTAATTGAGCTCCGAATTGTACCGAATTGTATACCCCCCCCCCCCTTTCCCTAGCTTTTTGAACAATGTGCGGTGTTGAAACCGCCCCATCACACGGCAGCCCCTACGCATGCACGCACGCACGCACGCACACCCCATACTCCCCACACACAGAACTGGATTCAATCTGGACTTTCCCGGGGGATCAGCTTCCAAAAGCTGACATACCCCCCCCCATAAAAACGCGATAATTTCTTCTGAGTTATTTTCCTCCAATATTTTTTTGCCATTTTAATTTTCTCTTTTTCCTTTGTTGAATACGGCATCCATCCCCAACCCTTCGGGTCTGCAAAAAATAATATCCAAAACACCTCCCTCTTTTTGGTGCCGACAAACTCGCCTCACGCCAGGCAGTTACCGCACCAAATTGACACCCTTCTTGTCTCCTTATTGATAACACGCCGGTATCTGTTTTTTTTGTTGATTCGCAACACCAAGAGCTAGGCGTTGACGCAGCTCCGTGGCGGGGGCACAACCTCTTTTTTTAGACATATTTGTTGCCGGGGGAGAGGAGAGGGGGGGTGGAGGGGGAAGAGGGGCGACTGCCACACACCTACGGGAGTTCACCCCCGTTCGGCACGCGCCAGAACCCCCCCCCCCCTCCACCCCCCCACCCCACTTCCTCAGCCCTTTCTTTTTTTTCCTCGCAGGAGAAGGGGTGAAAAGTTAACGGAGGGTAGGGCGAGATGGGTAGTGGGGGGGAGCGGGGAGATGGTCGGGTGGGGGGACGGGTGTGGCTGGTGGAATAGACAGCCAAGACAACAACTTTGGCTGTTGTTGTTGTTGTTGTTGTTGCTAATTATTTGACTCAACAAGTCAGCGGCCTTCCTCAAGGCGGTGCGAGGGAGGGCTGGAGGGGACACCGGGCAGCACGGAGAAAGGCAGATACGGATGGGACGGGGGCCGGGGAGAGGGCGGCAGGTCAATCTTTTCACACCACGCCGCGCAGCTGCCGTGAGGTCGGGCAGGGTGAGGCGCAGGCAGGGGCAAGGAAGCGCCCACCCCACCGCCACACCCACCCAACCCTTGTGGCAAAGCTGCTCAAGCCCGTGTTGGGGAAAGAAATGCCCGCTCCTCCACCGCAGCCTCTGCCGAACACCCAACCTTCTCGATTCTCGCCCCTGCCTGGCTGGCCTCCCCCAACCAAGCCAGCCTCTTCACACCCCTTGAGTTGCAGGCAGCGCCAGTTAGTCAAATTTGTGCATCTGGGTGTCGCTCACGTCACCCGGTCTGTCAAGATGCCTGGGGAAGAGGCGCATCGTCTCGTTCCCCACCATGACTTGGGTGGTCTTCCAGACTCGAGTCCAGATGCTCTGCTGGATGTACGGGATGCCGTGCTTTTTGGCGATGGCCTGTGTGTGGGGGTGGTGGTGTGGTTGTTGACGGCAACACAACTGAGGAGAAGGGATGCGATTCCCGTGATAAAAATAAATACTCGCGCTTGTTCTGCATCGCTTTCTGTGGCTTCTCGTTGTGGAGAGACCATCTGTCCAGCAGCTGTTATGAATACAGCTCCAAAAGAAACACTGACCGCATAAAGCGCATAAAGCATACCTTCAGCTCCGGCTGCGCCTTTCGGTACGAGATCATGGAGAGGTTGGGGAAGCAGTGATGCTCGATCTGGTAGTTCAGCCACCCGTGCAGCAGATCGATGGTGTCGTTGTACCACGACGAGTTGTTGGGGTCCGACCCTGTGTGGTAGTTCACGGATGCCGCGATCTGCCTCATGTAGAACGTGGCAGTGTTCGGCTTCGCGTGCGTCTCGTAGTAGTACATGTCATCGCCCGCGTGGTTGGGGACAATGATGAAGAAGGAGTGCAGGTTCGCCCACAGCTCCGCCAGGAAGATGTTCGTCATCGAGTTGAGGCAGCCCTCCCACCCCGACAGCAGGTAGAAGCAGATGGGCGGCAGCACGATGCGGAAGAACAGCGTCGGCAGGTACACGTTGAGGAACATGCGCATGGGCTCGATGATCTCACGCTCGAGCTCCCCCCCGAACAGGTGCTGCACCATGATAGGCCCCTTGGCACGCTCCAGCTGCTTCTTGGGGATCTTCTCCCCGGCACGGCGGCGGGACTCAAGCACGAAGTGCTTCCACGTGTTGCACGCGTAGTACGACCACTTCCACGTGAGAATGCCGAAAGCGATCATGGCGTACTTCACCGGCTGGGGCACATCCCAGTCACGGGTCGTCTGGAAGTTGCGCTGCACAACATCCGGGTCGTCCTGCTCGCTGGTGTTGTAGTGGTGCAGGGTGTTGTGCTCCACATCCCAAGCCTCGGGCAGGATCCAGTCCAGCCAGTCGCGCAGGCGGTTGACCAGCCCACCAACAGCGAACTTACCACGCTGCAGCGAGGCGTCGTTTGTGCGCACGTACCCACCGTGCGACACGTGGTGCATGACACACCCCCAACGGAACGTGATGGCCATCCCGAGGAACACCCACGGGAACACGAAGCCCGGAGACAGCCCCAGCCCTGCCACACCCAGCACCAGCAGGATGTCGCACAGGTTGACGACCATGTTCAGGTGCGCCTTGTCGACAGCACCCTCCTGGTCGCGGAGCTTCTTGCCCAGCGCGTCCATGTCCGCCTTGAAGGCGCCCATGTCGACCTTCGTGATCCACTCATCGCGGGGGAGGACCCCCTTAGACTGGGTATCGATGCACATCGTGCCCAACCAGTCTTTGTTTAACCCTTGTTATTACCCTGGAGGTTGGCGGTGGTGGCGGTGCCGGCGATAGTGCGACCATAACAAAGAACACACACAACTAACACCCTGCAGGGGATTGGGGGTGGGGGGAGGAGGGTCTGCTGACAGCTGTGTTCATCTTCCCAGATCAAATCCACCCGCAACAACAGGAATAACGGGCGAGGCGCTTTTAGACACGGTTATGACGGGTTACGACAGCAAGGGTACGGAGAAAACAAAACCAAGGCAGGGGTGGCCAGGGCGGGACGAAAAGCCCCTCAAATCGATGGGCCCCCCTCCCTAATGCAAGGAGTTGAATCTGACGCAGGAAACTGCGCCAGAAACACACTACGGGGTACACCACAGCGGAGATATATAGAGGAGGTGGAGGGCATGGTTAACTGTGAACGTGGTGAGTGGGTGACCTCAAGGCAAACTCGCCTTTGAGAATAAAGTACAGGATGTGCATGTTGGGAGGGAAGATGGGGAGGTGTGGGGGCTAGCGGGCAAAGAGGAGACAAGGCGGCCGACAGGACACCTCACCCCCTCTCTCGGGAGAATGCTGCAAATGGGGTGGGAACAACAGTTGACTTGTGTAAGTGAAAAATCCCGAATCTTCGGGGAATGTCTTGCATCCACAGCCCATTAGAACTGCCAGCTTGACTGCAAATGGAAGGTCACATCTGAGTGGCCCGCGGCAGGGCGCACCAACCCCTCTCTATTTACCTCGCACTGCCCAGGTCACGACGCCACTGCGCTGTTGAGAATTGCCTCCTGCTTCCGGATTTCGGCCCGAGTTTTGCGGGTTGCATCTCCAACTGCGACATGGTGCTGTGGTGGAGGTGTGGTGTGTGTGCAGGGGGGTGTGAGCGGGGCTAAGTTTGAAAGTCACATTCCCCTTCGGTATTCCACTCTCTCCTCTACTCCTTTGCGCTTGTTTGATGCGTTTGACGCTTCCACACACCAAATGGCAATGAAATGACGGCATACCAGCCAGAATATGGCGTAGAAGGCGACATGCATCGTGAGGAATATCTCGGCCTCAGTGTTTTTCGGAAAGACATCGCGGAACTTCGGGTTGTTCAGCAGGCAGAAGGTGTTCGTCGACACCGACAGGCAGACCACCACACGCAGCAGGGTCTCCCAGGCACCGATGCCGTGGGCACGGTGTGGAAGCGACCGCCTGTCCAGACAAAGCACCTTGTAGAGGTCTCCTTTGAACTCGATGAAGTTGTTGAGCAGCGAGATGGGCACCGCCGCCGGGCACACCGAGGAGAAGCACATCACGAAGGAGAACTGCAGCACCATCTCGGAGAACTCGCCGTAGAGGCTTTTGAAGTCGTCCGTGCCGTAGCCCTCCCCGACACGCCCACGGCTGTACTCCACCACAGCAGCCCACACACGGGGGACAGAGGACTGCACATGACGCGACTTGCGCCGCACAGCCATGCGCATCAGGAAGGGCAGGAGGTACTCCCGCACGAGACCCAGGACGATCTCTGTGACGAGCTTCGCAGCGATGTGGAGGCTGGCGTTGCGGAAGCCCTCCTCAGCACCCAGCATGTCTGTGTCGTTGTAGAGGATGTACAGCGGGGGGATGAAGTTGGTCAGGAGCTGCACCGTCATGTACTTCAGCACGAGGGACCTCGCAAAGTCGCGTGGATACTTGTGGTTCTCAAACTCCGTCAGCAGGTCCGACACAAATTTATACAGCCCAACGATCGCCATGACAGCGAGGGAGTGGACAGAGCTGACGGCAAACAGCAGGAACGCATCGGCCTCCCCCCCCGGCGCCACCCACGCCCCCAGGGGCGTCTGCGACAGCGACACGGTGTGCGTCTGGGCGCGGCTCTCTGCCTCTGCGGCGATGCCGCCACCTTCCGTTCTCTCCTCGACATCCAGGATGCCCTCACGGATGGAGACAAACACATAGAACTCGAAGCAGCACACCGCAATGAACAGCAGCACGAAGAACAGAGACACGCAGTACTTCGCACGCCTCCGCGATGTCGGAAAGTACGGATCCAGCAGCTTCGGGTTGAAGGGGTTGGGCTCGCAGAGGTATTTCGGCTCCCCCTGCCCGGGCTCCGGGGCGGAGGCGGAGTCGTCGACGAGGGGATGGAAGGTGGGCCTCGGGCAGTCCGCACGCGGCCTCCCGTAGACACCCCACGCCGCCCCGATATCGCTCTGCCTGCGCGACCAGTGCTTCACAAACAGCACACCCCAGAGGCAGCACGCCGCGCTGTAGGCGCCCAGCCTCTCATCCGCAAACCCGCTGGTGAGCTGCACCACCACCGCGGCGCCTGCCAGCGGGGTCAGCAGCAGCAGCATCACCTCATAGCAGCACAGCCAGGCAAAGTAGAACGCGACAGACTCACCGCAGTATGCTTTCAGCGAATGGAGCTTCTGCCTCTGCTGTTCCAGAGAGGACCCCCACCCCAGCCACGATGCCATATGGGAGAAGGGATAGGCCCCACCGAAGGAACGCCTGATGCGTTGCGCGCTCAGCGGGTTGTGCCGGTACACCGGGAAGACGCTCGTGATGTCCCCCGCATCCTGCAGGTCGACCAGGCGTGCCTTCGACTTGAAGGGGTTTAACAGGTTCCGCAGCATGCGCACCCGCTGGAGGGGGGTAGGGTGCACCTCCTCGATGAGAGTGTCCGGCACACCGCCAGCACCCACCCCGCCGCGGCGCATCAGCTGTGCGAGGCGCTGTTTTGAGGCGCGCTTTGAAGGGCGCGGCACAACCCTGACCTGGGAGGAGGGCCCTGCCATCTCGATGGCGTGGGATGGCAGGTCTTTGTTGTCCTGCTGGGCACACCACTGGCCTTTCTCCGCGGAGAAGTCGAAGAACTGCCCGTGCCGTTCGGCACCCATCTCCATATCTCCGCTGGGCGGAATGGGTGCCGGGGCCCCTCCCACGGCATCCCCGTCTCCCGCCTCGGAGGATGAGGAGGAGGAGGAATCGCTGTCGTTGGCATCGCCGTGACCACCCGTCTCCACCCCGTGCTCCAGAAGCAGCTCCACGGCACGCCTCTGCGGGATGTGGAGCGTCCACACCTCGGGGACCCCCTCGGGTGACCTGTAGAGCAAAACCCGATTCCTCAGGAGGAGGTTCTGGAGGTCTTCCAGGGAGCCTGCGGAAGAGGAACCGGGACCCCCCCTTGCCCTGCGCTGTGCCTGGGGTTGGTTGGAGGGGTTGCCCCCGCAGGTGCAGCCGCAGAGCTTCATCGATTTGCTGACGAGATATGTCGCAGGGTCGTCGAAAATATGTGGGAGAATCGTCGGGGAGACGCAGATGACATACTCGCAGCTCTCCAAAGAGAAGATCGGAGGGGGCCCTGTGAAGGCGTAGAGGGCGAGCATCATCGCCCCGCTCTTGCAGTAGTCAAAAGGAGTCAATCCGGCGTGGTTTGGAAAGAAGGCATCCGAGATGTCCGAAGGGGCGATCAGATCGAGCAGGTGGGGCTCGTCAGACATGGCGATGAGATGGAGGATCCCGTCACCTCCATTCTGGGTTCGGAAATCGAGCCTCCCGCGGCTCTTCAGCACTGCGAGGAGCTCCGCGGTCACCCTGGGGCGGTGGCCGAGCAGCTGGGCGAGCAGATCGGTGTCCCCCCTCCCCTTCCCCGCGAAGAACATCGCGAGTGCCTTCTCGGAGCCCTCAGGAGATGCCCCGAAAATCTGCGGGTCGAAAACGCAGCTGAAATGCGCCTCCGACCCCCCCTCCGCCAGAGCGACCCTCCGGAGAAGTGGGGCCATCCCGGAGACAGCGGATGCGGTGCGTGACTCGGCCACCCCCTTCCACCCCACCCTGGCGCAGAGCTGCGCCCGGAGCGCCGGGAGGAACACTTCGGAGGATCTGAAGTAGAACACCGCAGGGAGGGCACGGCATGCCTGCTCTGGGGAGGCGAGCAGACCTCCGGAAATCACCCCGTGGGCAACCTCTGCAGAGGAGAGGGACAGCGCCACCACCTTGTGCACCGGGGAGGCGTGGGAAAGGAAGAACCCCGGCGGGGCCTGGGTGATCCCCGGTATGTCATATGCGGCAGCGGCAGACACGCTGTGGTGCGGCTGGCCCTGCCTCCACCCAACCCCGGACCCCGGGGAATTCCAACCCCAGGCTGCCTCGGTGATGACGTGTGCGGTGGGGTCGCAGGCATTTCCTCCGCCCTGCTGGATGCCCCGGGAGATCACCCCGGCGAGGAGCTGGGAGTTTAGGAGAAATATGGGGCGCCCCTCGCAGAGCGCCCCCGCGGGGGGGCGGGAGGCTATCGCGCGGAGCATCGCCCGCGCGAAATCCCCGGGTGTGACCACCGCATCCCACAGAGGGAGGAGGGGGTGGGCCGGCCTCCGGGCGGCCCTCCTCTGGGAAGAAGAGGAGGAGGAAGAAGAGGGTGGGCAGACGCCGCCACCACCACCACCCCCGCCTGCTGCTGCTGCTGCCTCCTCGGCACACCTCCGGGATATCAGAGCCTCCTTTGCGGCGCGGGTTTTCCAGAAATCCACGGCGGATGCGAGGAGAGACTCATCGAGAGACCCCCCCGGGCACCCCGATACGAAGAACAGCAGCATGTCGGAGAACTGCTCGAGACACCTCCGAGAGGAACCCACCCCGTTGGAAGTCGCTGCAACCCCCCCTCCCCCTCCTCCGGCTGCCTCCGAGGCGAACCACCAGGGGAAGCTCGGCTGGGACTCCTCAGCGGTGGCGTTTGCACTAAAACCAGCCCCGTTGGAGATGCAGACGTAGTGTATTATAAATAGCTCGAATGCCCTGCTGGTCGACCTCCGGGACCCATCGGAGGAGTCGGGCCCCCCAAACCTCTTGTGCCCCCCCGAGGCGAGGAAGTGAACCGTGGAGAGCCCGACACGGTGGGAGAGCATCTCCTCCATGACCCAGAGGGGGAGCGGATCTGCCATGTCACGCGCGGTGGGGTGTGCGCTGTGGCCTGCAATAAGAAGCTCCAACACCCGATCCATCCCGGCGAGGCACAGAGGTGCCGGGTTTCTGGGATGGAGTTCATCGGAAGAAGGGGCGCCTCCTCCAGACCAGGCGCAGGCACCGAGTGTTTCAGCCGAGGCGAGATAGGGGTCTGCGTGGTGGAGCCTGATCCCCAGCACGATATCCCTCTCAACCGACACCGGGACTCCGGCTTTGAGGAGCGTCTGGGTCGCCCGGGGGAACCCCCGCGCAACGCAGATGCGGAGAGGCGTCAGACCCCTCCGGTTTTCCGACGAGAGAAACGCCACCCCCGGGAGGTGCTCCAGAATATGCCCCAGCTTCTCGCAGGCCTGCCTGTGGGAGCTGTCCTCCCCCCCACACCCCGGCAGACCTGTGAGGCATGCGAGGTGGGCGGCGCTGTTCCCCCCTGTGTCAGTCACGCGGAGGGCGTGATCTCCAAGCCCTCCGCCACCCCCTCCCCCTGTGTAAATCCGGATCGCCTCCAGAAAGGCGTCGGGGGTTCCGTGGAGGGCTGCCTGGAGGAGAAGCCCCCTGGAGATCAGGTCCTTCACCTGCGCAGCTGCGGATAGCCCGGTGGTGAGGATCTCACCTCTGAACATCAGGATTGAGATGTCGACCTGCCTCGAGAGGGATACAGCGCGCTGCGGGGTGGGATTGGAGGAGGAGGAGGAGGAGAATGGGCCCACGGAAGGTTGGGGGTCCCTGGGGCATCCCCTTCCGAGCGACATGCCGAGAGGCGTCACACCGGATGCGTCGGCGAAGCACCACGGAGGAGGCGGGGTGTTGTCAGCGCTTCCTCCTCCCCCTCCACCACCCCCAATGCAGAACGCCTGCGAGGCAAACCCGTGTGCGCCGTGGAGGGCTGCGAGATGCATCAACCCCCTCTTGCCCCCACCCCTCATAGAGAGGAGTTCTAACGCAGATCCTGGGGGGATGTCCTGCAGGATCTGCGCCGCAAAGGCTGATGGAGATGGCGGGGAGGTGGAAGACAGAGCGGTGGTGGTGGTGGTGCTGCTGCTGCTACCTCCTCTCGACGGAGAGGGCGGTGGCTGCCTGGCGGAGACGAGGTGGTGGACGATCGTCTCCCCGGAGGGGTCGCGGATACGGGCGATCTCAGGGAGGGAACCCCACCCGAGTTTCCCGATGGCGGATTTCAGAGAGGGGACGTCTCCGTTTTTTGCGCAGAAGTGCAGCGCGTTTAGCCCCTCCGAATTCGCCCGGAGGAGGGATCGCGCCTGCTCCGGGGTCAGCGCTGCGAGGGCCGAGGGGAGTGCGAGGGAAACCGCATTGTGAAACACACCCTGCCCTATCAGGTCACTCATCTTCTCCAAAAACTCCCCGAGGGTCGCACCGGGTATGGTTCGGCAGCGGAGGGCAGCGCAGAGAGGCGTCAGCCCCTGCATGTCCTCCATCCGCAGGGCGAAGGGCGCAGAACCCCCTCCAGCGCCTGCGCCTCTCTGAGCTGCACTATGCCCCGCCGTGCCTCCGGAGGGGGCGTACTCCGATGCAGCCCTCACGCGGAGGGAGTCCTCCACGGAGAAAAGCATCGCCACAATCCCCGCTGCCGCTGGGTTCGGGCTGCGGGAGCAGGCGTGGTAGAGTGTTTCCCCTTTGGCATTCCGGACCCCTCTCACGATGCGGAAGATGACCCTCGCCCCGGTGGAGCTGAAGAGGGATGCAGGGGCGAAGGACGGCTGGGAGGAGGACGCGGTGGAGGCAGACGCCGCAGAGGAGGTGGGTGGATTTGGGGCTGCCCCGAGGGAGAGGATTGACTCGATAAACCCGGCACACCCCAGCCGGCAGGCGTGGTGCAGCACGGTGTCCCCACAGCTGTCCTGGGAGGACAGCACCGCCTCCAACGCATCCTCCGGGGCGGAGCCCCGCAGGCGGGGGGTTGTGTGCGACACGCCATCCCCTTCCCTCTCCTTCCGCGCCGTCCCTTCGGGTGGGTGGCTGTGCCCCTCCTCCGCAGAGGGGGGAGCGAGGAGGAGCGCCATCTCCAGAAGGGATGCGAGGGTTGACTCGACGGCCTGCATCGCGCGGGCCACCGTCTTCCCAGGGGAGGGGCGGAATGTCTGCTCCCGGAGGGGGAAGTCGACGCCGTGGTGGCGGGTTGTCGCGGGAGGGGGGGGTGGCGCGGCAGCAGCATCGGGGGAAACCGCACCTCGCAGCCACCGCAGCACCGCAGGCATTAAGAGATGAAACGGAGTAGCCCGGCTGGGCGGGACAGCCGCGAGAAGCGGGGCGAGGGAGAGTGCTCTGACACGGCTTGCCCCAGATGGGTCTTGTGTTTGTGTTTGGGCTTGCCCCCCAGCCCCGCGAACCCCGTGGAGCTGGAGGAGAGACGAGGCCCTGCGGAGGAGAAGCGCTGCGGAGCGAACCTCGCCCCTCGCGCAGAGGTTGTGGAGAGGTGTGTGGAGGGTGCGTGCGTCCGGCTCGGGCACCATCTGCACAACCCGCGTGCTCCGGAGGAGGAGGGAGATTGTGTCGCAGTCCGCATAGATCGATGCGAGGTGGAGGACCCCTCCTGAATACGCCGCAGACCTCGTCTGGGCTGCGGCGTCGATTTTCGGATGCGACAGCAGCGCCTCCACCACCAGAGTCATCGAGAAGACCACCGCGATGTGGAGGGGCCCGAGCCCAACCTCATTCACCGCATTCACATCGAGGTGTTGCGGAAACTCATCCAGGAGGAGGCTGACGAAGGAGCTGGTCTCCCTCCCGATCGACGATTTCCCCCCGGGGTGCCCCGGGATGGGGAACGCATGGTGGAGCTGCACCGCAGCCTTCGGTGGCAGGACGGAGAAGAGGGTTGCCATGGCACGCTTCATATGCGCCGCGGTTGCGGCGGGGGCTGCGGCACAGCGGACCCACAGCTGCCTCCGGAGGATGCACTCCAAGGCATAAACCGCAGAGGGGAGGTCGAGCTGGAGGGGTTGGTGCGGCACGGCTGCCCCGGGGTGGGCCGCGCCTCCACCCTCGCTGGAGCTGCCGCAGCAGGAGAGGACAGTCAGGAGGTTGACGATCCGCTCCCCGTCGGGAACAGCCGGCAGGCGTGGGGAGAAGAACCCGACAGACAGGGCGACGGGGTGGACCTCCTCGACAACGCCGCAGGCTGTTCCCTCGGGGGAGGCTGGGATTGGGTCGAAGATGTCAACCTCGCGAGCCCCCCCGCCCCACAGCCTCCGGCTGGCGGTGAGGATGCCTGTCTTGGTGTGGATCGTCGCAGGGAAATTCCGCCCCAGCTCATGCAGGAGATGCGCGGCGTGCTGCGCGCGGTTCGGGAGGAGGAGGGCATAGTGGAGGGGCGAGAGAGATGTGCTGCTGTCCCACCACCGCTTCGGCTCGCTGACAGTCAGGAAGGAGCGGTGCGACACAAGGGAGAGGAACAGCCCGTTGAATATATCGGGGGCGTGCAACATTGCAAAACACAGCATGCCTCTGCTGGTCACCTCCAATGTGCAGACGCGCAGCATGCGGTATACCAGATCCACCTCCTTATAGATGACTGCCAGGTGGAGGAGGGTACGTGTGGTGTTAGGGAGCAGAGGTATGTCGAGAAGGACGCCGTGCCTCGCAGGGGGTACCCCCGGGTCAAACGCGATGGAGTTTGCAGCCAGGTCGAGCTCCGCGTCGGAGGAGAGGTGTAGGAGCTTTAAGGCGATTGCGTAGTGCCCCTTCCGCATGCATTCTGCGATAATGCCTGAAGTGATCTCGGTTGCATCGCCCAGCTCCACAGCTACGTCGGTGATGGCCTCGGCAAGCGCCTCACAGCCTGCGGGGTGCTCCATGAGGCAGGCGTAGTGCACATCGCATGTCACTATCTTGCGCGCAACCGTGGAGAAGACGGACGGCTCCCAGAAGATGTCATCCAGAAGGCGGACCGCATCACCCACAGTCTCCGCTTTGTAGTCAAACCCGGCATCTCCCGGCAGCGGTGGGGAGGCCATGTCGGAGAAGAGAAGAGAAGAGGGCCCTCAGAGAGCTGGCCACTCTTATGAATGTGAGTGTGGCATGTGTGGTGGTGGGGGGGAGTGAGGGTGTGCTGTGTGGGGGTTGGAGGGTGTGGAGGGTGCCGAGATGGGGCAACGTGGTGGATAATCAAGACGTCTGTAAACTAATGCAACCGAGTGAACCACAAGAGACAGTTGGGTGTTCTTCGAAACGCAGAACACCCGAACAAAAAAAAGGGTGGGGCACTCGAAGCGTCGGGGTGGGGGAAGGCCCTCGGAATACCACGTCTCCATTCTCCCGCCACACCAGGAAGCGCTGCCTTACCGGCGAACGCCCTGTGAGCCCGCGCCTTCCATTCGTCTTGCAACCAACGGTTCGTAAACGTCACCTCGTGTGAGACCTGCTGGAAAACAAGGCCTCGCGAGATGGTGCAAAAAACAAAGCAAGGCAGAGGCAGTCTTGCATCGGGCCTGTGAAGTCCCGCCTCGACGCGTGCCATATCATCTATGGGTATTGACGTAGGGTGTTGTGTGGGTGGGGTTGCGGATCTTCGAGCAAGGAAAGGGGAGAGCAAAGAGTAAGTTCGGGCGATGCGGCCAAGTGCCTGACGCATCCAATATTTTTTGTTCAGCATAGGTCACACCGAGCACCGAGCGGTACTCTGGTGCTGCCCCCCACCGTACTGACAGGGGGTTGATATCGTCACGAATGCAACCGGATGGATCACATAGAGAAGCGGATGAACGGCAGTTACTGTTCTTCGCGCGCTGCACACCTGCCCACAGCCTGCCTGGGGCGTGAGGTGTTCGCAAAAGGATAAGATAAAGAGAGACGGCCTTCGCTCAGAAGCGCAGAAAAGTGACTGCTGCCCCCAACAGACACAGCGGCACAGCTTGGCAAAGAGTGAAGGCAGCCCTAGGATCAGGAAAGGCCATCAGGGAGGGCAAGGGAGGGCCGAGGCGGTCCCCTGGGGGCATTCAAAGAACCCTAGCACGTTGGTGGTATGGGTGCTCCCCCACCCCTTGGGCTGCAGAGTCTGGCGGGTCCTGGTGGGTAAAAGGTGCGATGCCCTCGCCAAAGGGGAGCAGTTGGCTGGGTGTGTGGGATCGGCGGCTCACTCATCGCCGCTACGCTTGAAGACGTAGGCAGCGAGGTCGACGAGGCGCTGGCTGTATCCCACCTCGTTGTCGTACCATGCGACAAGCTTGACGAATTTCGGTGAGATGATCATTGACGCCTGCAAGGGTGGGTGGGTGTGAGGGGTGGGGTGAACCAACTGCGGAGAAAGGGGCAGAGTAATCAGTTGAGTCAAAGGAATCGCGTGTGGAAGGAGTGAAGGGACATACATCAGCGTCGTAGATGCAGGAGTGTGTATCGCCGAGGAAGTCTGAGGAAACGCATTGCGCGGTGCTGACGGACAGGATGCCCTGCAGGTAGGTGCGTGCTGCAGCCTCGTGGAATGCGGCGTCGATCTCCTCCTTGGTGGCGCCCCTCTCCAGGCGGCAGGTCAGGTCGACGACAGACACATCCGGGGTGGGGACGCGGAAGGCCATGCCGGTCAGCTTCCCGTTCAGGGCAGGGACCACCTTACCCACAGCCTTTGCCGCCCCCGTCGACGACGGGATGATGTTGTTGAAGACAGAACGGCCACCACGCCAGTCCTTTGCGGACGGGGCGTCCACGACCTTCTGCGTCCCGGTTGCCGCGTGCACCGTCGTCATCAGACCCTCCACAATCCCGAACTTGTCGTGCAGAACCTTGGCAAGCGGGGCCAGGCAGTTCGTCGTGCACGACGCGTTGGAGATCACCTTGTTCGCCGGGTCGTACGTCTCCTCGTTCACACCCATTACGTACATCGGGGCGTCGGAGGAAGGTGCCGAGATGATCACACGCTTGGCACCTGCGGTGATGTGCGCCTCCGCACGATCATGCGTCGTGTAGACCCCAGAGCTTTCGATCACAATATCGACGTTCGACGCGCCCCACGGGATGGTCGTCGGATCTTTGCAGTTGTGCACCTTCACAACCTTCCCGTCGATCACCAGAGCCTTCTCCTTCGGGTCAGCCACCACGGTGCCGGGGTACGTGCCGTGCACACTGTCAAACTTGAACTGATACGCCATATACTCAACATCGATAAAGGGGTCGTTCACCGCAGCCACCACCGCATCGGGATGCCTCAGAGCAGCACGCAGGGTCAGGCGCCCGATCCTGCCGAACCCGTTGATCCCAAGCAGCAACATCGCAGCAGGCAGTGCAGTCCTAGCCGGTGTGGGTGGTGGAGGTGTGGCACAATCGCATGAATGGCGGTGCGGTTTTGACATCTTGACAACAGCGCCAGGGGAAGTGGGTATGAGGTGTGGGGTCGGGGTTCGGATTGCATCATGCCGACAGGCACCGGTTTGTTATTTTTCGCCGGGGGAGGGGGGCTTTGTTGATGTGGCTTTGCCTCGAGGCATCTCCCGTATCGCCTCTTCTCGCGCAAGCATCACAACCACGTCTTTAACCCTTAAGGGCCTAAAATAAAATGGTATAATCGGGAATTTTCTCATACCAATGCAAATTATTGTTGGCTACGCTGTTCTCAAAAAAAATCATGACAGTGAAAAGAACTGTCGAAGAACTGTTTACGAGTAGCAAAGTTTCAAAAATTGTCAAAAATTGGTTGCCTCTACTCTCAGAAGAGCTGGGAGGGTCGTGGGGAGGGGTTTTTGGGGGGGGGTTCGGGGAGGGGTGGGGGGCTGCGGGGCGGTGGGAGGGGTGCGACATCGTCCCCTGCGAACGCGAGGTTGCGGTGAACGGAGAGGAATCAGTCTCTCCCCATTGCGGCTCCAAACCCAGGGGTCGCGGTGAGGGTCTCTCGTGTCTGCTAGTATGCACGCATGCCACCTTTGTCACACAGCCCCATGCCAAGGAGATGACAAGGAACCGCTTCAGAAGCCTGGTGTACAGGGAGAGATCCACCCCTCTTCTCGTCGCGTACTGGTTCGTATGCTGCACTATGTGTCCAGCAGATCATCTGTGACAAATCTGCCGAACAGTGCGAGGGGGCCCAGCGCACCTACAGACTCCAAGGTTGGCCCAGTTTTGTACCCACTGAAGTTGATGTTGCCCAGGCTCTCATCCGTCACTTCCCACTCCGGGTCCGACACCTCACCCTCCGAGTCTGACTTCGCGGAGAGATCACAGCAGAGGGCACTACCCCCGTCGCTGCTCTGATCGTCCATCGTTGCTCTGACCAATGCATGCTTGCAATCCTGCGCGTGAGACACGTGTCCGAGTGCTTCCAAAAATAGGGCAAAAAAGTACCCAAAAACAGGGTTGGGAGACACCCCCTGGACCCCCTGTAAACGAGTCACCTAAAAATCCGCCTTCGTGAGTAAGCGCAACGGAACTCATCTATTTTGGTCGATTTTTTTTGTTTCTCGAGCAGATGTCCCCGTAGATTCCACGATCAAAAGAGTTCTTGGGATTCGTGACTTGTGCCAAAATTAAATTTTTCGAAAGTATATACCGTATACGTAAATATTATGGAACGTAAATATTATGGAACGGGCCCATTTTTGGCCGGTCCGTTCCATAATATTTACGTTCCATAATATTTACAGGGCCAGTTGGGGACTCGGTGGTGAGGACGGCTTGCGTCAGGAATCGCGCGAAAAGTGCACGAGTAGGTCCCGTCAGGGACTCTGTATGCCGTCCGATCACCTGGTCCAAGTCCCCGAGTCGCAGAAAGCCCTGTAAATATTATGGAACGAAAAAAATCTGGAACGCCAACCCACCAGCGTTCCAAAATATTTACGTTCCATAATATTTACGTTCCAAAATATTTACGTATACGGTATATATACTTTAGGCCTTTAAGGGTTAAAACACCGGGTATCGTTGGGCAGGATCGCTACGAGTTATTGTCGAACTCTTGTTCGGGGGGGGTGGGTGGGGGCAGCAGAGCAAGGCCTAACAGCCCTCAGGGCTGCAAGATTTACCTTTTTTTTGCCAATTTTTTTTGTTGCTTCTTCTGTTCAACACAGCGCAGTTTCCGCAGTGGTTCATTTTTCCTTTGCTTTTTCCCCCTCTCCGGGTGCCGTGCCAGCACATGCCCAATATGTTCTTTTTTTGCCCACGCCTTCTCGCCCAGTGGAGAGCAGGCACAAGGAAAAGGAGATCGGGACCTCCCAAAAAGAAAAACACAGAATACCCTCCATCGCGTCTGCTTGGAATCATCACCCCCGTGATGGCTTCGACGCCGCCGAGCACACCCACCACCAAGCACTGCACACCGACGATCCGGACCCATCGGTAGATTGGTTGGAGTCGAGGTTGAGCGAGTGCAGCAGGTGGCAGGGCAATGGGGTGTGTTGTCATAACCAGGGAGGAGATGCAAGCGTGAGGGGGGAGAGGGTGGCATCAAAACGGGAAGAGCTTTGCAGAGAGAGAGCCAAACATCAGCAGCAGATGTGATGGCGAAGAAAGGAAGCGGTGGGTGTGGGGCGGGGGGGGCGGGGGAATGGGGAGGGGGTGGAGGCAATCCAAAAGTCAGCGGGAAAAAAAAGGTAAGTACGGTCTGCGGTGCCCCCTGCTGTGTCGGAGTGACAAAAGCAGTAAACTCACGGCAAAACACAAACGAAATTCAACGTGGCGAAAACACTATTTTTGTTGAATTTTGTTGGAAGGCAGATCTCAACCGTGCGCACACACACACCACGCCGAAATAGCAAGCAAAACGGCTGGAGGGTGTGTGTCGCACAGTTGAGGTAGTCTGCAGCACCGGAGCACCCTGCTCAGTGCGGCCCCTGCACCAGACAAAAAGCTCAACGTGTGGGGGGGAGAGGTTGGCTTCAGCGAACCCTGGACCCACACGGCATCCTGTTGTACGTCTCTCGCTCTCTGTTTCAATTGAGGAATGTTTGTTGGGGAATGTGCAGAAGTTGCCGCACCGCCCATTGCCAGTAGGCCCCTTCGGGTTGGTTGGTCTGGTTGTTCTCGGGTTGGGCGGGATTGACCACCCTTCTGCACCGCATGCATCCGTCATCTCAGCCCTGAGCTGAGAGAAACGAGGACAGACTCGGCGCATTTCCTTTTCAAAAAAAGTCATTGAGTAGCGGCTCCACTCTGCCAGACTGTGCCACACTCCATGGTTTGGAAGCCATTGTGTACATCAGAGAGGGGATTCCGTATGGGGGGGGGGGGGGGTAGGGGGGGTCAAATGGGGGTGACAAACACGATTTTTCAAAAAACCGGCGCAGAGGCCCCAAAGCCCCCGTAAACCCTCCAAACCCCCCCAGATCGGTCCGGAAACCCATCGAACCCCACTTTTCCACCATTCCGGGCACCTCAGGTGCCCGAATTGGGGTACCTAAATTTTGTGCCACCGTTTGGTACCGTACAGTGCCACTGTGTGGGAGGTTGGAAAAGAAAATGCCCCAACACACCACATCTGAGGGTTGCAATGCATGTTGCTTGCCAACCACGTCATCCGGTGGGTGTCAGGCGCTATGTAGGTGGCATTAGCCAGGTCTTCGATGTGTTCTGGCTTGTATATATACCTCCCTGCCTGCGGCACAGGCACTGCCTTTGTCCCCCACACCAGCCACAGAGAGCGTATTGTACTCGGTCCACGGTTGCTGATTCATTGTGATGCGTTGTATCCTCGAGTGAACGTCACACACTAGTGGCACCACCACCCGCCATCCGAGAGCTGTATTGACTTTGCGCGCTTCCGTTGTATTCACCTCGCCACGCATATTGCACCGTTCAGTACCAGTGCTCTTGGGCCAGGCAAAGTAGACCGCAGCAACTACCAATTCTGGCACAATGGGTACCACGACAGCGCACTTCATGTGTTCCCGGAATGTACAGCTCGTGTTGCAACAGTCGTTGTCAACACATCCCGGTTGTGGAGCACTGCTGCACAGGAATCACACGACCATCTGGACTGTTCCGTACCTACAGGCAGCCTCCCGGTGCATGGTGGCAGGGAGGTATATATACAAGCCAGAACACATCGAAGACCTGGCTAATGCCACCTACATAGCGCCTGACACCCACCGGATGACGTGGTTGGCAAGCAACATGCATTGCAACCCTCAGATGTGGTGTGTTGGGGCATTTTCTTTTCCAACCTCCCACACAGTGGCACTGTACGGTACCAAACGGTGGCACAAAATTTAGGTACCCCAATTCGGGCACCTGAGGTGCCCGGAATGGTGGAAAAGTGGGGTTCGATGGGTTTCCGGACCGATCTGGGGGGGTTTGGAGGGTTTACGGGGGCTTTGGGGCCTCTGCGCCGGTTTTTTTGAAAAATCGTGTTTGTCCACGTAAAAGGGTGGCATTTGACCCCCCCTAGGCATACAGTGCAAACGATAATTATTATCGCATACGATAATTATTATCGTACTCCCATTATCGTATATTATCGTATACGATAATATACGATAATGGTGCGATAATTTTTTTGAGATTTTCGGAAAACCAGAAATCAGCCCAGAACACATTGAAAAAGTGGTAAAAGTGGAGCCGGAAGCTGCCATTTTTGCTTCTTTGAATTATTGGTGACGGGGGGCTTCACTCAGAAGTGTAGAATGTCCCTCACAAATGGGTGGCAGACACAACACACATAGTGCCATGACATGCGCAGCACTATGTCTGTCTGGGGCATCCTGTCAATGAAGCTGGCACCGTTGGAAGAAGTTTCAGGCACAGGGGGGCGGAGAGGTTACAGGATACTGCCACGCACATCCGTGACACTCATTTGCGTGTGCGCTCTCGACCCGTGTGTCTATCGCTATGTTGTGACTGCATCGCCATCACCCTCCACAGGAAACACCAGGGATCAAAAAATGTCTCGTCGTCGTAGGATAAAAGACGACACAACAACGGAGGATGACGCAGAGGAAGATGATGACGGCGATGACGAGGAAGAGGGCAGTGATGAGGACGAGCCGGACCAGAAACGCCGTCGCGTCACGGGGGGGAAGGACAAGAAGCCCTCAGCGAAAAAGGCGGCCGTGAAAAAGCCACCCCCAAAGAAGCCAGCAGCGAAGAAGCCAGCCCCCAAGAAGACAGCACCAAAGCCCGCGGGAAAATCGGAGAGCGCGCAGAAACGCCTGGACACGATAAAACTCAGAAAAACGGTGGAGGAAGCCGCAGACGAGGCTGCTGCCAAGAAGAGGATCTCCTTGGTAACAGCCAGGCAGCGGCTGCAGCAACTGGCGAGGTACGACGCCACAGTTGCTGCGGCCTACACGATCAAGTCGGTGGAGGACCTCCCGTTCGAAACTCGCACCATGCTGCTTGATGCAAACCCCCCCCGGACATTATCGGACGAAGTCCTGTGGTGCAACCTCTGTAGCATCGTCGTAAAGCATGCTGAATCGACAGTGGCAAAGAAACACGTGACCGACACGAAGGCGCACCAGACCACATCGAAGGAAGCGCCAGTGCAGGCGGCCCCCTGTGTTTCAACCACGAAGAGCGATCCCACGACCACCGCATCATTTCAAAAGGCATGGGCACTTGCCCTTGTGATTGCGGGGATCACGCCTCACCAGGCGTCTATCCTTGCGCTGCCGATGACCACCCCTCTGCCGAAGCCCCGGACGCTGCTGGGCAAGGCCCCGCTGTTCGTCGCGGAGATCCAGAAGAAGATCCGCAACTGCATCACCGGCCGGCCGGTGGCGTTGGGCGTTGATGGAACAGGCCTGCGGCATCTTGGCTTTGCCATCATGTCGGTCGTCGCCTACGTGGGAGGCAGGGGAGTGCTCCTCCTGTCGAAAGTGCGTGGTGACGGCGAGGTGCACAACGCAGAGGACGTCGGGGATGTGCTTGACGAGGTGCGGGAACTGTACGGCATTACCCGCAGTACAGTTGTCGCTGACTTCGGGTCGGTGAACGTCAAGGCGTTTGGCGACAAGAAGGAGGAGGGCATCTACTGCCTGGGCCACCACCTCAACGCAGCGTTGAAGCGAGCAGTGCGCCAGTCATACCCCCGGGCGTATGCCTTCTGCACGCTGGTGTCGCAGTTCTTCGGGTGCAAGTCGCGCCGGCACCGTTGGAAGAAGTTTCAGGCACAGGGGGCGGAGAGGATGCATGATGCTGCAACGAACATCCGTGACACTCATTTGCGTGTGCGCACCGCTCTCGACCGCGGAGCGGTGCGTGCGCTCCGCAAGCTTCTCCCATCCGTGAACGTCACAGATACCGATGCGGTGGTGCTGGAGCGGGCTGCCGCCTTTGTGGCGGAAACAGACGACACCCACGCCGCCAATGTGGAGGTGTCCAGCCCTCAGCAACCCGCCTCTACTTCGGACACTCGATGGGCAGCGATGTTCGACCTGACAGTCCACCTGCAGACCCGGTGTGCGATGCTGCTGCAGTTCGTCAGCGTGGAGATGGCGAGGAAGAAGAAGCCACTCACTCTCAGGCAGCTCTCTGAGCACATCCAGAAGGGAACATGGGAAGAGCACGTCAGCGAGACGGTGGCTGTGGCTGAGATGGTGGAGCCGGTGCTGTGGCTCGTGCGATGGGTGCAGAACCCGGAAGCCCGTCTGGGGCACATCAAAGTGCGGACTATCACGGAGGAGTACCAGAAGGTGGTGACGAACACCAGTTATCCTGCTCCTATCCGCACCTTGCTGAAGGATGCCTGGGAGTCTTGGCCGTCGAAGGCGAGGTTCGAGATGGCGCTCATCTTCGACCCGGAAACCGTGCTGATGGCTGACTTCGACGACTTCCCCGACATCACAAACCAGCTGGTGTGGGCCGTGGATTTCCATGCCCTTGCTGACGACGAGTGCTGGGCGGAGTTCACACAGTACCTCAATGCCCCTGCCGAATCCCTGCAGACCGACACCCCGATTGCGTTCTGGCTGGAGAAGGGGAGGAAGCTGTTCCCCATCCTGGCGCCACATGTGGTGGCTTGGCTCCGCACGCCTGTGTCGGTCACACAGGTCGACAGTGTGTTTTCGACGGCAGAGTCCCGCAAGTCCAAGCGGGGGTCGAACATCTCGACGAAGACCTACGCGGATCGTCTGTTCTTGCAGCGGAACGGCGACCTCCTCGGCTACTTCGACAAGAGCAACCGGTTCGCAGAAGCCCTCGAAAGGGACTATGTCTCTGATGATTCCTCTGAGGAGGACGAATCCGAGACTGAGATGGATATCATTTAGAAGGGGGGATGGGGGGGGGGGGGCGGCGTGCCAGGTCGTCTGTCCGTGATGTGGTTCCTGTGCTGTTCGGTGGGCGGGTGGGGGGGGGGGATGACGAATTCTGTCTCGATGTCTGATGACATCGAGGGTGTTGAAGGGACTGGGGGGGGGGGGGGGCGATGAATCCTGATGACGGACGAGTATGTGAAGGAATCTGACGAGGGCAGTGGTGTTCAAGAATAGTGCAACCCAGTAAGTATCGCATACGATAATCCCATTATCGTATACGACCGGATACGATAATTATTATCGTATGCGATAACATACGATAATGGGATTATCGTATGCGATAATATACGATAATAATTATCGTATCCGTTCGTATACGATAATGGGATTATCGCATCATACGATAATGGATTATCGTATGCGATAATAAATTATCGTATGCGATAATTTTCCGAAAATTATCGTATCTGGTATATGTGCGATAATAATTATCGTTTGCACTGTATGCCTAGGGGGGGGGGGGCAATAGAATATTGCAAAGACGTTGCAAAAAAAATGAAGGGCGGGTGTGCGGGGCGGGCCCCCCACACCCACGCCTCTGCAGTTAAGTTGTTATCTTCAGCCGAGGGGGCGCCGTTCGCCTTTTTGTGGTGCATATTTCCCTGGCCTCGCGTTGCTAGCGGGCCCCATGGGGGCCGGGGGTGGCAGCACGATCTGCCTCGAGCAAACATAGAAAAAAAAACGACGAAAAAAGAGAGTCGCCTCTTCGGAACCCGAATGTGTAGTTACGCCCTCCTGACGGTGCATCAGAAGAAGGGCTTGCTGTGGATCAGCGACAGGACCACGCATGGTGAGGTCCTGGTTTATCGAGTGGTAGTCCGTCTTTACTGCTTCTTGTGGGTGAAGACCGCAAGGTCCACGACACGGCAAGAGTAGCCGAACTCGTTGTCGTACCACGACACCAGCTTCACGAACTTGTCGTTCAGCGCGATCGACGCCTGAGGAAAGGGAGGGTGGTGGTGAGGGGGGGGGGGGGCCGTAGGGGGGGTCATAAGCCCGTACAAAACCAAAATTTTCGACATACCATCAGAGCCGCCCTAATACCTGATCTGACCTGAAAATCCGACCCATACCCCCCCGGAAACTGTCTGGGGCCCACTTGTGACACCTGATACGCACTTTTGTGATGATTTTTTGGGGTCCTAAAAAATGTACCTCAGTTTCGTACCTTGCCTTTGTACCTGAACCACTCCCGACCGCATTATTTCGTTCTTTGCAAGGGAAGGGTGTCACTACGCTCACTCAGCACGCCGAGCAACACATGCCGCGTGCCCAGGGCCTCGCAGAGGTGTCAGATGCTGCTGCAGAGGAGTACCTTGCTCGAAAGACGCTCGCCAAACGGGAGATGTGCGGGGTCTCGGCAGAGAGCGTTGTGGCAGACCTGCGTAAAAAGAAAACGGCACACGACATCGGTGAGGCGACATTATTTCGGGCGCTCCGTCGGGCTGGGTACATAGGAGAGCGAGTGGGACGTGGTGACGACAGATATATGCAGTGGTGCATCAACTGCACGCACGTGCGGGAAAAGCGGCGTTCCTTGCTAGCCAAGAAAGATGTCACCTGCACTCCTACTCCTCCCACTCCTCCTGCTCCTACCCCCACACCAACTGATGTGGGCAGTGAGAGTGATGGCAGCTCCAGAGCAGCAGATGATCTAGGAAGCAATGAGCGGGTCAGCCGGGCAGACTACCTCAGTCTGTACCGGAAGTACGAAGCGTTGCGGGCCCGCCACCACCGCCTCCAGGAGAGGACCCGAGGGTTGAGAGTAGGGTTGTACAACGCCAGGGGAGGGTATTCCCCTGGCGTTGAGACATCCCTGGCGACCTTGCGGTCGCACTGTGTGGGGGCTGAGTCGGCAGGCAGATGCCGATCCAATGACCTTGTTGAGTCCCCACATGGTACACTCTCATACGTGTTGTCGAGACTGCGTGGTGTGCATATCCTGCGGGGCGCAAATTACACAGCACAATCATAACCACTTCGGCTCTCAGGGCGTACAATATCCCAATCGTGCCTTCACAGGCTAAGATCGACGAAGCAAAAGCATCTACAACGCTGCCTACTAATGCCGATGCAGCCTCCCAGGCGTACGAAGTACTCACAATGACCCATATGCGATCGAAGTACTACACCCAGAAGGTGGCTGAACTCATTCTGCTGACGCAACAACACAACATTCCCACTAATCAGGTCAAGAAAGACCTTGCCGAGGCACTGGGGAAGGCAACATGCGTGCCACCTGAGCCAGAACCACCGCAGAAAAGGCAAAGAACGAAATAATGCGGTCGGGAGTGGTTCAGGTACAAAGGCAAGGTACGAAACTGAGGTACATTTTTTAGGACCCCAAAAAATCATCACAAAAGTGCGTATCAGGTGTCACAAGTGGGCCCCAGACAGTTTCCGGGGGGGTATGGGTCGGATTTTCGGGTCAGATCAGGTATTAGGGCGGTTCTGATGGTATGTTGAAAATTTTGGTTTTCGTACGTTTTTAGGGGGGCTTATGACCCCCCCTAGGGGCAGTGTTGTAATATACCCTGACCCCCCGCTACGTATCGAGTATATATACGTATATATACGTCGCGTATTATACCCTAAAATACGTACCGTATACGTAAATATTATGGAACGGGCCCATTTTTGGCCGGTCCGTTCCATAATATTTACGTTCCATAATATTTACAGGGCCAGTTGGGGACTCGGTGGTGAGGACGGCTTGCGTCAGGAATCGCGCGAAAAGTGCACGAGTAGGTCCCGTCAGGGACTCTGTATGCCGTCCGATCACCTGGTCCAAGTCCCCGAGTCGCAGAAAGCCCTGTAAATATTATGGAACGAAAAAAATCTGGAACGCCAACCCACCAGCGTTCCAAAATATTTACGTTCCATAATATTTACGTTCCAAAATATTTACGTATACGGTATATATACGTAGTATACGCGGTGCTCGGGCGGTGGCGGATACCCGAGCCCAATGGGCTCTTTGAGGAAGGCATGGTACACCTGCTCCTTCTTGGCGGTGCCGGGGCAAACCCTGACACCACCTCGCCAAGGAAATGTGCACTGCACTTCGCTGCACCGCCCACAAAAACACGAATGTATAACGTCATCAACCCTTCCCCCGCCAGGTCCTCCACGACCCACGCCTCAGCCCACTTCTGCTTCTTCCCCTCCTCAGGCATATATTGCAGTGAGGAGGGTACTACACAGGCTGAGCCTGTGGCAAGGTGACCAACGGTACCGGTACCGTTGGTCACCTTGCCATCCTGTGCGCACGTCAAGGCCGCAGGGCGATGGGAACGGGCGTGAGAGGTGACTGGGGGATGACTAAAGCCTTCCCACGGAGTACCTAGGATACCCCGAGAGAATGTCACCCCCCCCCCCTCGGCCTCCGCTTGGGGGGTGACATTCTCCAACGGATGCCCTGTGTAGCGGCTGGGAAGAATGTCACCCCCCCCCTCGGCCCTGGGCCCTCGAGGGGGGTGACATTCTCTCGGGGTACCCTAGGTACCAACAAAAAGGCCGAAAACCAGGGTATTCTGAGGGGGCCACGTATACGTATATATACATGGTATGACAAAGATCTTGCAAGAAATGTTAAGATATCTCGAAATTTCTTAAGACGTCTTAATGTAATGCCGAAAGGGCCATTTCTTAAAGATTTCTTACTGATTTCTTAAGACGTGTTTCTTAATGCCTACACGGTGGACTCCAGCGGCCCTAGCGGGAGTCTGGGAGCGGGAGTCTGAGAGGGTGTCAAAGACTCCCGCTAGCGGGAGTCCAGACTCCCGCTAGCGGGAGTCTATACTCCCGCTAGGGGGAGTCTGACTCCCCCTAGCGGGAGTCTTTTCACCTATTTTCATCCATTTTTCCCATGATATAGTTACAGTCTACTGGCGTGGGGGGTAAAATCATGCGGGGGGAAGGTGGAAGAGGGATGGGGAGGGGCTTGTTTTGCTTCTGTCAGTTTCCCCGGACTCTGGACTACCTACCTATCCTCCTGGTAGCGGCTGCACCTGCGGAGGTGAGCGGTTAGAATTTGAGGTGTCAAAGTGCGGCCGTCGCCTGTCGTAGTTGTGTTACACCTTGGGCAAGACAAACCATCCTGCAGGCTTTCCTCATCTTCTTCGTCAGAACTGTCATCCCCCTCCTGCTGTGCGCGTTGGTCAAGCGTGCTCAAAGTCGCCTCGGATGACACGAATGGTGTGAAAGTCGCCCCCAGCGGGATTGGCATTTTGCACAAGCAGAGCGATAATTTGCGGTGTCCTTCGGGGAACCGGAACAGGAAGTAGGGCGCGCTGCTGGGTTCAACGAAGTCCTGTGTGTTGCAGTGCACAAACCCCTTCTGCAGCTGTGTCAACTGTGTGCAAAGAACATACACAGCCAATCTATGAGCGTGTCGGGTGTGCAGACACGGACACAGAATGACTTCTCTATACCCGAGGATCCCGTCCTGCGACAGGTGCGCAACCTTCCAAGGCATGCCCGATTCGCGCCACTTCTCTTCTGCCATTGCAAGATCTCTCTCGTAAGTTGCGGAGCTGGCGATTGTAACGGCATCTTTCTTGCGATGTCCGTTCTCTGCTTCTTCAAATTCGTCGTTGTTCTGCAGAGGCACTGCATCTTCTGGAGCCCACCAATGATGGAGACTGTGTACGTAGGCATTGCGCGTTGATCCCTTTTCGGCATGCTCCATCAACCAGTGAAATATATGCCCTGAGATCCGAGCACGCAAGAAGGGAATCCGGGCTGACTCATCCTTGCATCCCCAGAAGCGCCAGGGGATGTCTGCATACCGGAAATGCATGAGGTCTGCAAGGGAGACAAAGAGGTAGCGGAACAAGCCCTTGTAGGTGGTGTCCTGTGACATGGCAAGCACGACCTTCCGGAACTGAGCACCTGTCCCATTCTGCGACACATTCAGTGCAAGGTTTGTACAGGTCTTGTGGTGCCCCTGACGACCCCATATTGCGTAGTTTGTGCGTAGTGAAAAGGGGGGGGGGGGTCTCATTTTTTGATTTACTCAGCCATTCTCTGTCTCTATGCCGGGACCCCAAACTCAAGGAGTTCTTGCTGTTCCGGGGTCAGTGAGGGTGCAGGCGCTTCAGGTGCTGCAGGTGCTGCAGGTTCTTCAGGTGCTGCAGCGCTGGCAGCCTTCGGTGCGGGTTTCGACGCAGTCTTTGCAGGTCTCTTTGGGGGTGCCCTTTGGCGCGGTGCCTGCTTCAGCTCGTCGGGTGGAAGCATCAACGCATCATTAAGCGGTGCCTGCTTCAGCTCCTCCGGGTGGAAGCGTCAACGCATCATTAAGGAAGAAGGAAGCACAGTTGCTACGCTTTTTTGCAGCTGCAGGAAACGACACCATACCCAACAACAATCCCCAGACCGTCGAGGGAGAGTGGGCGCCTGGATCCCGTGACACAGATCTCTAGTGCCGTTGTGATCCCCTCGGATAACGTCTCCTGGACGTTGTCAGCGGAGGTTGCCTGTGTGGCGGTGACCTCCGTATACCCCGCGGGATCCAGTGCCAGTAGCGCCTTCTTCAGCTTTTCGTCGACCCCTCGGCCGACGCTCTCCTTGATGTCAAGGGCCACCTTCAGGGTGGCACCTCGCAGCGCCCTGAAGGCTGTGATCGTATCATCATTCACAATCTCGAGGGTGTTCTACGCGGCTCCTGGAACTCACTTCCTTCTCAGGTGTTTCTGGGCATGGGGCAACCTTGCCCAGGTGTTTCTGGAGTCCCGCCCCACATGTCGTGCGTTCTTTCGTACGGTGTATAGTGAGTTCTGGCAATAATTTTTTGCTCGGTCAGCGCAGTGCCTCCAGTCCTGTCTCAGTAGCCACACAGAAAGGGGGACCAAAAAAAACTGGGGGGGGACCAAAAAGCGAGACCCCCCCCCAGATTGCGTAGTTTGTGCGTAGTGAAAAAGGGGTAAATCAGGGGCACCAAAGTCTTGTCGAATATTTTTTTTGTTGTCTCATCCAGTACCCTGATCAGCCGCATGGCGAGCCCCTTGCAGTCATGGAGTGCTGGGGTGACGTAGCGGGCATTGGGAAGCACACCTGCCAAGAGGGAGGGGTAGCCAGCCTCTTTCATCTCAGAGAGAGTCAGGTGCGGGTATCGATGCACCTGTTGATACCAGCGTTCTTCTGGGATGTCGCACAGTGAGCATCGGTGCCCTCGCCCCCCGCATCGCCTCATTGTTGCCCACTGCTCAGCATGGTCGGCGGTTATTCTTGCTATGGACACACTCGCGACATGCACCCCTCGGAAGATTTTCGCTTTGTGCAGCCTCATGATCTGTTGCAGCAACGCGTGATTTTGGAACAGCTTGTGATCACCTTTCGGAAGGTCTGAGAAAGTAATACCCGGCGCAGTCATCGTGTTTTCGGGATTGATGACCCCGAGAGACAGACGGACACGTGCGTTATCGGAACGTAATGAATTACGTGGCGTGTATCCGTCCGTGTACATGACGCCGAGAAGTGGCACGCTACACTGCATTGTCGATGATTCTCCCGCCTCTTCTTCGAGGAACTCAAATGCCCCGAGCAAACCACGGGAAAGGCGCCATTCAACACGTTCGCAGGCAGGCTTCTCCATTTCGCGGAGTCGCTTTCGTGACACACCCAGGTTCTCACCAACACGCTCCTTATGAAGCTGGTTGACCTTGGCGAGTGTCCGTTGAGACATCCGAAGGGCATGCCGGTTGGCAGCAAGAGTCTCCCCGACACTCTTCGCTTCATTTGCATTCGACATGGTTCGATGGCATGGGTCTTGAAAATACCCCCTGTGACACCTGTGAGAGCGAGTGTGAGTGGAGCCGAATAAGGTTGCAACACACACACCACGTCAGATGTAGCCAAGCGAAAAAACTGTCGATGTTTTGGAGTGTGGGGTTTGTGGCTTCCATGACAGTCTGATCATTCAACTTCCGCAGGCTGATGCACAGCCAGCTTCCCTCAGAGGGTGTCCATGTCGTCCTCCTCCACTGTGATGGCCTGCGGGATGCTCGGAGGGGCTTCTTCCTCTGTGTCGGGGACCTCAGGCTGTGCGAGGTCGATCCCCAGCAGGTCCTTGTACCTCCCCACGGTGGAGGTGTTGGCCTGGCCTGAGCCGGTCACCGTGGCGCGGGGCTGTTCCAAAGGAACGGTGACCTTCCACAGGGCCAACTGCCCCTCCACCTGCTCGCAGGTGATGGGCTCGCCATCGGCAGGGCTCCTGGGGAGGAAATAGGTGGCGGTGTATGTGCCGCTGGGGATTGTCGAACCCTCGTGGACCACGCGAAGACACGTCAGCGACACCTGCAGGCCTGTCACTGAAAACTCAACCCGGGTCAACAGCCCCTCGAGCATCACCACATGCACGTTGGCTGCCCCAGGCAACGGGGTGACCACCGGGAAGTGCTGCATCACATTCTTCGTCGTAGTATCCTCCTCCTGCTGCACGGCAGTGTACACGTTGTTCATCTCGACCTCCTTGTAGGCCGGGGCAAGCGCAGCAAGGACCCGCTGGTACAGCGGATTCTTCTTGTGGCCCTCCTCCGCCCAAGCCAAGGGCATCTTTGGCTTGAGGGTGACACCCACCAACTTGGTGTCTTGCACCTTCCCGCGCTTCACCTCAACCCTGTAGGTGGCGGGGAGGGTGCCGTCCTTCTGCATCATCTCGACCTCCCTCACAGCGAGCTTGTCCATGTCAGGGAGTACGGCGGTGATGGCGTTGGCCACCTGGGGGCTGTGCTTGTTGATCTCCTTGCCGGTCAACACCGTTGCTAGGAGCCTTCTAATGGATCCCAGTGTCAGCACACTTCCCCCTTTTTTAACGAGGAAGGCCGTGCAAAAATCAGCCACAATGTTCGTCGCCTCCGCAGCCTCGGGACTCTCTGCGCTCTTCTTCTTCTTACTCGACTTCGCCGCCGGCTTCGCTGCCACCTTCACTGCCGGCTTCGTTGTCGTCTTCCCCATTTTTGTGAATCAGGTCTGCGAGCTGGGATGGGTGGAAACGTCCGTTTGGTGTGTGTGTGTGTGGCTGTACTTCAGTGACGAGTGCCACATTGCATAGGTATCATGGGAAAAATGAGTGAAAATAGGTGAAAAGACTCCCGCTAGGGGGAGTCAGACTCCCGCTAGCGGGAGTATAGACTCCCGCTAGCGGGAGTTGGACTCCCCCTAGTTGAGACTCCCGAAAAGAGTTACCCTACCCCCGCTGGAGTCCACCGTGTAGCATTTTAATGTCCATCATTCTGAAAAAGATCTTGAAAGATCTTTTCCAGAATGATGGACATTTTTAATGCTGGGAGATATGGAAATAATGTCCATCATTTCATTAAGAAATCTTAAGAAATCCTGCATTTCTTAAAAATAATGGGGGTCATTAATTTAAGAAATTTAATGCATCACCTGCATTAAGACGTCTTAAGAAAGAAGTAATATACGTATATATACGTATATTTCAACACTGCCTAGGGGGGGGGGGGGTGTTGCAAGAAGGGGGGGAGAAATATGCCCGGAGTCCGTGAGCTTGTACCCAGAAGGCCCTGCGGCTGCCTCTCTATGCTATGTCGTGTCGGGGTCCCTGGCCTTCAGGGTGGCACTTCACGCTTCATGTCAGTGGGTGGTGCCGCAGCCATCAGGGCTGCAAGCTTCCGTGTATTATGGGGTAGAGAACATACCTGGGCGTCGTACACCGACGAGTAGGTGCTGTGCAGCAGGTCCGACGACACGATGGGCTCCTCGGTGTAGCTGAGGATGCCGCTCAGCTTCTCGGTGCCGGAGGCGGCCTTGATGGCGGCGTCGATCTCCGCCTTGGTGGCGCCCTTCTCCAGGCGGCAGGTCAGGTCGACGACAGACACGTCCGGGGTAGGGACGCGGAAGGCCATGCCAGTCAGCTTCCCGTTCAGGGCAGGGATCACCTTACCCACAGCCTTTGCCGCCCCCGTCGACGACGGGATGATGTTGTTGAAGATGGAACGGCCACCACGCCAGTCCTTTGCGGACGGGGCGTCCACGACCTTCTGCGTCCCGGTTGCCGCGTGCACCGTCGTCATCAGACCCTCCACAATCCCGAACTTGTCGTTCAGCACCTTGGCAAGCGGGGCCAGGCAGTTCGTCGTGCACGACGCGTTGGAGATCACCTTGTTCGCCGGGTCGTACGTCTCCTCGTTCACACCCATCACGTACATCGGGGCGTCGGCGGACGGTGCCGAGATGATGACGCGCTTCGCGCCACCGTGCAGGTGCGCACCCGCCTTCTCCTGGGTGGTGAAGACACCCGACGACTCCACGACGACATCCGTGTTGTCCTCACCCCACGGGATGTCCTTGGGGTCACGGCAGTTGTGCACACGCACCTTCTTCCCCCCCAGCACCAGGAAACCACCCTCGGCCTTCACCTCCCCAGCGAACTGCCCGTGCACGCTGTCGTACTTGAACTGGTACACCATGTAATCGGCGTCAATGAAGGGGTCGTTCAGCGCCACCACCTCCACCTCAGGGTGCTCCAGGGCAGCGCGCAGCACGAGACGGCCGATACGGCCGAACCCGTTGATCCCCATGCGGACAGGCATTGTTGCGGAGGTGAAAAGGTGAGTCGACACTGCAGGGCGCATGTGATGGGCAACCGACACTACACCAAACCCCCCCCACAGGCAAACGGGCCGCAGGAACACACAAAACCAACACGCTTTGAAACAGGGGGGGGCCGGGGTGGGGGCATGGGCTGTGGGGCGGGGCTACCACCATCCTCCCCCAACACAAAAACAAACGCACCACACGGCATCTCTGCACCGCACTCAATGCACCCTGTTGAGGGCCATTCACGCCATGCTCTTGCCGACACGCCGCTCCAGCTCGCGTTTACAGCTTGCCAGCTCAGCCGCGTGAGCGGAGAGGGCAGCTTCGAGCTCTGCAGCCTTCTGCTCCGCAGCCAACCACTTCGTGTTGGTCTCCTCCCGCGCCTGCCTATGCGTGGCCGCCTCGCTGCGGAGCCGCTCCGCCTCCGCCACATCCACACAGTCATCCGCATCCACCCCCACCAGGCTCTTCAGCCTCGCAATCTCCTCATCCTTCGCCTGCAGCCCCCCGAGAAACGCCATCGACAGCGCCTCCAGCTCCTCCACCCTCTCCTTCAGGTCACCCCCCGCCTCCCCGTCCCCCTCCGACTCCGACCCCTCCCCTGCGCTGCCGTCGCCAGCCGGGCCCTCCGGGGCAGCCTTCGGCTGCACGGCGTGCTGGGCTCGGAGGGCATCGCCGAAGCAGGCCACCTTCTCCTCCACCTCCTCCTGTGCAAGGCACGCCGCATCCGCTGTGCACACAGGGGTGCCGCTGGGGACAACATTCCGCGACTCCCCTGCCACGAGGTGCGACTCCAACAGCCCTATATGCCTGGCATACTCCTCCTCGATAGACCGCAGCAACGCGCCATACTGCGAGTAGGCATGGGTCCGGATGAGCTTTGCCAACGCCCTTCGGTACACCGCAAGCCTCCGCGAGCTTGCCTTTCGCAGCTCCTCCCCTCCGGCATGGTACTGCAGGACTGCCCTCCGTTTGGTATCGAGGCTGCGCGACACACACATCTTAATAGCCAGCAGCTCGTGGTCTGTCTCAGGGCGTCCTGCGGGGTGCGGATTGCTCCTCTCCTGCGGCACCGCGTCAAACCGCTTCGACACATAGATATTGGACACACCCGATGAACGCGACTCCGCCCGCTCCCCGCCGCCGCCATCGGGGGGGATGAGGAGCGCCTCTCGCAGCGCCTTCACAGCATGCGAGGAGGCGGAACGCCCTTTCTTCTTCTTCTTCCCCCTCCTGCCGGAGCGCTTCTTCGCACCTCCATCCCGATCCAGAAACCGCTGCATCGTGGCCAGCGCGGTGACGCTCGCCGCAGTGTTGAGGGCAGCGGCACCCCCCTGCACCCCGTCTGCCTTCTGCTGCAGCCTGCGGCTTACCGGCGCAACAGGAGGGGGTGCCTTGGTGAGCAGCTCTGAGGGGAGCGCGACGGCACGGTCTGTCCCGGGCACCGGATGTTTCCCCCGATGCACCACCTTGTCGAAATCCCGGTCGAGGTGGCGCGACACACCTTTGCCATGCGGGGACCGTGCCACTGAGAGACCCTGCCGCGCGGCGTCTGCAGCGCTGCCGCCCACCACGGCACAGCCGCTCGCGAGGTGTGGGAATTTGTCCTGGTGCTCGCGTGAGGGCTGGTGGAGCGGGGGTGTGTCGGCGGGGCCCTGCCTGGAGGGGGCCCGCAGCATCGGGGGCAGCTCCCCAGGGAAGGTGCTGCGGCCCAGGCGCAGCGCGGTGAGGGCGGGGTGGGCCTCCGGCGCTGAGAGCGGCACCTCGACAGGATCTGGCATCGCAAGCCCCCCGACGCAACGCCTCTTGTGTCAAAAAGGCTGTGAGGCCCCTGTGGAGAAGGTGGCACGGGGGTGTGAAGATTTCACTTTTGATACCCCGCGCGACTCCGCGGGGCTTCGTCACTCGCAACTGGTGGAGGGAGGGAGGGAAGGGGAGGAGGGGCGGCCAACACATCTTCTGAGATCGGAGACGCCGGGGGGAGTGAGGGGGGGGATCGGTGGGGGTGCGACATCACCCCACCGCCCCCCCCCCCCCCCCATTCTCACCCCAAAAAAGTATTGGCATGCCATATTTTTGACACCGGGAAACATGAGAGAGATCCGTGCTGTGTAGCCCCGTGGATGTGTGGAAAAGAACCTCACCCTTGTCACCACAGGTCCTGGGTAAGACGTTAAACTGCCTGGGGGGGCCGTCCCCGGACCATGACGGGTGCCTGCACCAGGAGTCTAGCACGGCCGTGGTCCAGGGCATGACCGAAAACTGCTTGGGTACCGAGGCTCCCCAGACCAGGAAGGGTGGAGACACCTGGAGTCTAAATAGTCACACCACGTCAGGCCAGACCTTCGCATTGCACTCCGCGAAGACTGCCACACAGCCGCGGGGCAGGTGTGCAGCCTGTGGAAAACCTCGTACAGAAAAGGGTCGGCGACCGCCCGCCCCCAGTCTGAGAGGCATCAGCCGAATCTCGGTGGAGGCGGGCACAAAACAAAAGGGAGAGTCGTCACTGTGCATAACAGCACGGTCCCGCCCTCTGTGCCAGACCAACACACCACCAAAGGAAAAGAGGAAGAGGCGACGTAAGGCAATGCCTCCGTGCGGCCAGGAGAACACGAAATAGCGACCCCCTCAACGGGGAATGCTACGAGCACGGCCAAAAATCGTTCAAATCGTTCAAGAAAAGGACAAGATAATAATAAAAATGCACCGGAGCGGGAGAAGAGACGCGGAGAGAGGCGCGGCGGCGGGTGGAGGGGTGGGGGTGGCTAAATCCACACCACCACCACCACCACCACCACCCACCCCCCTCTGCACAGAGAGACGCAGCGGTGCTCTGAGAGGAACCCCGAATCCACACACATACACCACCACCTCCCCCCTGCTCAGACACTCTGCAGCAACGCCTCGATGCGCCGGCAGTTCTCCTGCCTCTCCTCTGCAGCAGTGTGGAAGTCTGAAATCCTCTGCGTCAGATGCTGCATCCTCGCCTGCGCCTCCTCCAGCCGCCTCTCATGCGCAGCATCGAGATACTTCTGCAGCGTCGGCCGCATCGCCTCCACCCCTGCCCGCAAGGAGGCAACCTGAGGGCTCTCTGCCGCCTCCCCTCTCAGATGCACCAACGCCGCCTCCACACTCTGCGGATACTCGATAGTGGAATACGACCCTGACACCTGCTGTTCCACCTGCGCCTGCTGCACCCTCTCCACCGCCTGGAGGAGCTCGCCGAGCTGGGCCACCCTGACAGGGAGGTTTTCTGCAATCAGACCCTTCAGACGCGCCTCGTCGCCACGCAGCGCCTCCTCCTCGCTGAGGCGCCTCTGCTGCAGCGCCTGCAGGGCACGGTCTGCCTCCTGGCGGGCCACCTCCTGCCCCTGGCGCAGCGCAGCTGCCCGTCCCTCGGATGCCTCTGCTGCATCGGAGAGCTTCGTGGCGGCAGCTGCCTGGGAGGCAGCCTGTGAGGCCAGTGCGGTGGATCGCTTGGCGAGGGCCTGGTTGTTCGACTCGGATGTGCGGAGCGCGGCTTCGAGGGTGGAGGCGCGTGCTGTCTGCTCCTGGAGGTGGTGCGACGCAGCCTCCCGCTTCGCGAGGGCAGAGGCGCGGGTGTCGGAGGCCTGCTGCAGCTGCTGCGCCATGCGGTCCGACATCTCCGATGTCTCCCGCAGCACACCCTCCCTGACCCGCGCCGCGAGGGCCTCGTCGGCGAGGGTATCCAGCCCGCCCACCCGCGCGCCCTGCAGCGCCGCACGCCCCGCCACCTCGGCGAGCCGCTGCAGCTGCGCGCTGCGCGCGGGGTAGTCCGTGGGGGTGCCGCACCCCTCCGCGACCCCAGCCACATCGGCTGCCAGCTGCGCCAGCATGCGGAGGCGCAGGGAGAGGCCCTCGGCGCCTGGCAGGCAGAGGGTGCCGTCGTGCAGCCTGGCGCCGCACACAGCCTCGCCGGGCAGCCGCAGCACCTCCTGCAGGAAGGCGCTGCGCTCCTCCAGAGGGGTTGTGCCGCTGCCCAGCAGGGTGAGGTAGAGTGGGTTTGAGTCTGCGGCGGAGGAGGCGGCGCGCTGAACCCTGCCGTCGAGGTCGCCCAGCTCCGCGCTCTGCTGCGACTCGAGGATCCGGCAGGCGGTGTCGACGAAGAGGGGCGCCTGGCGCCCCGCCTCCCCATGCTGCGCCACCTGCTCCTGCAGCTCCGCCGACTGCGCCTCCGCCTCCTCCACCAGGCTGCGCAGCTGCCCCGTCCGGCACCCCGCCACCTCAAGCATCACAGCCGCCCTGGCTGCCGCAGCTGAAGCCTCGGCGTGCCTCTCCGCCCACGCCTCGCGCTGCGCCGCGGCGGCAGCCGCGTCTGCCTCCCCCTGCACCGGGTCACACGCGTCGGCAAGCTGTGCGGCACGTGCCACGAGACTGTCCCACCTATCCCCCTTCTGCCCAGGCACCGCGACCCCCTCGGGGGGCGGGGCAGAAGCAGAGTTCAGAAGAGCATCAGGATATGCCGCCATAGTGTGGGGGGGGGCGGGGGTGCAGCTCCCGGAGAGAGTTACCCTGTGGTGAAACAAAACCATAGACAGTGGGGCAGAGGATGATGAGGAGGAGGAGTTGCCGGTGATGCTGATCTGCTAGCTTGAATGGGAGAGAGTGGGTGGGGGGGGGGGGGTGGGGGTGGAAGGAGTGGGGGTTGCTGCAGAGAAGTCTTTCACATTCGGTGTCTCTGTCCAGTCGCCCCGTAGACCCAGAGGGGGGGATGGTGGGGTCGGGGAGGGGGGGGGGAAGGGCGGCATGGAACAGCGTGCGCAACATGCACCACATGTGCCTCAGGAAGGCGGGTCGGCCAGCCTTCCACCACGAGCTGCCGCGACGGCATAGAGGGGGGGGGCGGGCTGGGGGGATGGCTGCTGGAGAGTGTGGCAGGGTGCAGGTCACCCCCCTCACAGCATGTAGCCAGCAGTAGATAGGGGGTGGGGGGTTTTCGGCCGAGGCTCGCGCTACACAGTGGCCTGGCCATTTTTTTGGCTGGCCAGGGGGGTTTGTTTGGCCAGGTTGGGAATCTGACCAGAGCGGGGGGTGTGGGGGGGGGGGGGGGTGCTGGCCAGGGCACTGTGTGCCCAACACGAACCGGGATGATGGCCGCAGCAGCATGCAGCGCTGCAGCGGGGGGGGGGGGGGGGGGGTAGGGGGGGTCATATGCTGTTAACAAAGGGTGGTTTTTCAAGATACCCCCCCAGAGCCCCTGAGGGCCTATCTGACCCCCAACCCCACCCCAAAACCCCCTAAAAACATATCCTGGGGCATTTGCAACACCATTTCTACCATTCCAGGCCGTTTTTTTGGGGTGTCAAAAAGTGGTACACCCTTTTGTACCTCGCATGCCTCGTACACAACGTGCCGGGAAGGCGTCTGATGCGTGTGCTCAACTTTTTATTGGTAAGTGCATGAGCTTGCCCTCGGATGTGTGCGGGGTGTCTATGGAGGATCTTCACCGGCTCAGGGCACGCTGGGTGGGCACCAAGAGATGTTCCGATGCAGCTTTTGCAATGGCAATGGGGATCAATGTTTTACGCGAGGCAATGGACGCAGGGGAGCTCAGCATCCCAGGATCCAACGCGCTCGAAACTCTCTTCAGTGACGAGACACTCCCCTGCCTGGTCGCCTCCAGAGTTGTGTACAGCTTCCTTCCTTCGGCGTTTGCCATCTTGAAGGGAGGTCGAAAAACTATAAGTGAGCAATCGGTGAAGGCTGGCCGGGAGCGCTTTGGGGAGGTGTCGCAGCTCTTGCAGGATCTAAAACGTACGTTCTCTCTCGCTACCCTACCAGACTGGGCGAAGTGCGAGAGTGTCCAGGATGCTTGGTCAAGGGATGCGGCTCGGCTCATACGCAAAGGGGCAGCCGCCATGATGGAGAAGTGGGACCGCTTCATTGCAAAAGACGACTACCTCGACAGCAGCGATGAGGAGGACGAATCACAGGCCAGCGTACAAGGAGACAATGAGTCTGAGATCAGTGATGCGAGCGATGGCAGCGATGACAGCAATGGCAGGTCAGCTGCTCCTATCAGCAACGACTACACCGAGTCGCTGATGGCTTCGGGTGCGAGCATTCTGGGTCGGCTGAGAGGCATCAACCCCGCTCGTGCTGCTGCAATTACGCAACACAAGCATAACGCACACCCGCTCCGGCAACTGGGTGTCAGCACACTCCCCACAGAGGAAGAGGTCGAAGAGGCAAAGCGTTTGGCGGGACCCACGCCACCCGCCGCAGAAGAGTGGGCACGAGTACACAAGACAAAACGACATGAGCAGCTGCGAACGGCACTCCAGAAGCGCTCTCGAGAATCGTTGCGCGACGAGCTCGCTGAGCATGGTGTCCCTCACGCGAGCGCAATGCTCAAGCCGGAATGCGTAGCCACACTCACAGATGTGCTCTACAAGGCCCCACAGGTGTCGACTCCACCGAGCGGGCGCCCTGAGAAGCGACGTGCGGTGTCTGCATCATAATCTTTGTTTGACGAGGCATGCGAGGTACAAAAGGGTGTACCACTTTTTGACACCCCAAAAAAACGGCCTGGAATGGTAGAAATGGTGTTGCAAATGCCCCAGGATATGTTTTTAGGGGGTTTTGGGGTGGGGTTGGGGGTCAGATAGGCCCTCAGGGGCTCTGGGGGGGTATCTTGAAAAACCACCCTTTGTTAACACCTTTTGGGAGGGGTCTGACCCCCCCTAGGGGGGGGGGGGGGCTGGCAGGAAGGCATTGCACGTAGCAGCATGCATCCGGCATGCTGTGCGGCACAACACGCACATCGTGTTGGTGACAGCCTTGCAAGCAAATTATTTAATAATCTTCCATGCCCTCAGGCGCTGTTTGAAGTTCGTCTTGATAGGTCGGTTCAAGTGGTACTCTGCCACATACGGCCATCGTTCCAGCCCCTGTGTGTTGGGGAGGGGGTGTGAGGTGGTGCCGAATAAGACCCATCCCAGCAACCGTCCTGCAGAAAAACGGTGGCAGCCCCGCAGCAAGTCAAGAAGGAACAAGGCGGCAGGGTGTCAAGAGGCATACCTGGTCCAAACTCTGATGCCAGTGGAAGGTGTCGACATCCTCGTCGCGGGCGAGGCAGTCAGCAACCTCTTGGTACTCCGCACGTTGCAGGGCCTGGATCACCTCCTCCCACCGTGCCCCAGACCACTCCTGCAGCTTGAAGGTGGTCCCACTGTTGTAGTGCACAATGTACTCCGGCGGCTGGTAGGCTGTTATGGTCTCGACGGTGATGACCGCACGGGGGTTTGATTTGCGGAGGTCGTCGGTGTCGAGGTACTTCAGCACCTTCTCGACGTTGGAGTTCACCGCCTGGTCGCCACCAATAAGGAAGGGGCAGTACCGCACGTGCACCTCCTTGGTGACACGCAGCGTCATACGCGCTGTCACAATCGGGGGGGGGAGTGGCCGTGCCCTAACAAACCCTGCCTCTGGCGGCGCCTTCGGCAGCAGCTCCGGCACGGTCATCAGCCAGTTGTCCAGGTCTGTCCCCTGGTTCTTCAGGACCGGCTTCTCGCCATGGGGACCTGCTAATCTGTCAATCACGATGCGCGGCCCCAGGAAGTTGGTTCGGCGCAGCATTGCACACCCTCAGTGTGCAGCCGCCCCCGCGCTGCCACCGGGGAGGGGTTGCCTGAGGGGGGCGATGCAAGGTGTGCCGCAACCGGAGAGGCGGATAAAGCTGTGTGACATTGTGCACAAAAATGACTTGGGCACATGTGTCCGATGAGGCTGTAAAGGAGGGGTGGGGGTAGGTCGGGTTCACGGGTGGCGTGTGCCGGCTACGTTGTTTTCCCTTTTATTTCGTTCCATTTTCATTCCTCCCCACCCGCAGTGGGGCTTCTCTCTGCCTCTCTGCAAGAGGCAGCTGGAGATTTGGTTTGAATCGTCCACATGATTTTTTTTCAGGATTCGGATTTGACCCCAGCAGTGTTGTTTTGTTGACCAAGTTAGCTGTTGAGCACAGCACTTCAATGGAAACATTCTGTCGACTTCCCCCTTTTGAATGAGACAACTGCCAGCCCAAAAAGCGACGGTTAGATGGACTGCCGGCGAACAGTGCCTCGCAGCCACAACCATCCGAAGGGCCGAAGAAAACGTTCATCATGCGCACCAAACACACCCACCTCCCTCCTACATTCTGCGGTGGGGTGGAGAGCACTCGGGGTGTCCTGTTCGTTCGACGGACAGCACGACCCAACACACGGACACATAGGTGGATGAGGCATTCTATACCAGAGTATGGACGAACCCTCACACACAGCCCCTGCACTCAGAGAAATAGAGTGCACGGATTCTGCTGTGACGTCGTGTGGGACGGCAGGTGGTCCATGATTTTCACAGGGTCACAACGCAGTACACTGCACGCACGCACATATGATCTTCCAAAGAAACAACCAATTCACAAGCACACACCATTCACTCAGAACAGGGCAGGACAAGAAGGCGCCCTGCAGCTAGAACGTGGCAGCAGCAAGTCAAGGAGAGGATAGTCGTTAGGTAGGGCAGGGGTGAGGGATGCGAGGAGAAGGTGTTTTTTGCCTGGATTTACTGTGCACGTGATAAGACGCTTTCACTAACTTGCTTGCCGGGCGGGGGTGGGGGTGCTGCGGTGCGCATTCCTTTTTCCCCTTCCAACAAGGGGTGGAAATGCAGCGGGTGGGAGGGTGCGAGGGCGATTGCCGCCACCAGGACAGGTGCAAGTTTCTTGCGCACACTTCCGAGGGGAGGGGCGAAAGTTGCTTGTGTGGTTCGTGCGATCAGCGAAACAGCTTCTTCTCATGCACCTTTCGCGTTCTCTGTGCACGAGTCATCTCAGGTGCATTTCCGCCCCACGAACAGGATATATTTTTTGTTGAAAATGAGTGAAACATGGCTGTCCCGTCTTTGTTGGATAGGCGAGAAAACCAAAGCAACTCAGAGCAGAATACCCTGAGCATTTGTAAATAAAAAAATGCAGCACCGACCCTCTCTCATTGAGCGTACAAATTTTTCCGGCAAACAAAAAGACACACACAGATCAAACCGCAGGCAGCTAAAGAGAGTCAAAAAATTGGACACCAGCGGGAAATCACATATCGCTCGAGCAAGAAGAGCTCGCTTTTGTTTTGCCACCTCCGCACTGATGTGTATAAAGAAACAGATTCACCACGCTGTGCGCGTGGCGGAGGGGGAGGGGGGGCGACATTCTTGGTGGTGTGAAGGGGTTGCAACCTAACCGGTCACTTCACCCAATCACCGCGCCTCCGCTCCGCTATCGGGGTACTGCACCCCATCGCGACACGGAAGGGCGACGGGTGGCTGGTCGCTGCCACTGTCAACCCGCGTGATGCTGCCACAAATCGCTCTACTGATGGCACAATACTGATGGCCGTCTTCCCCGTGCTGTGCGGTGCCAGGCAGTGCCGCATGGCACTGAACTGCCGTGACATCCACGGGGAACATGCATCTCCAGCCCAATCCCTTTCCCGAAGAGGGGCGAGGGAACGGGGCTGTGAAGGTGACATGGGGGGCGGGGGGGTGGGGGATTGGGGGCGGGGGGGGTGTGGGGGCAACCAGGCACAGGGGGGACCGGGGGGAGGAGGAGGAAAAATGCGGATGCGTAAAAAAAAATTCGTCTAAGTCTGGCTGGCTTTTGAGAACCTCATGCCGGGGCGGACAACAAGAAAATGGTGCGAATTCAAACACACACAGCCACACCACCCTCTTTACATCTTTAATGAAGCACCCCCACCCACCCAGCCCACCCCCATTCGAGCCACGCACCCCCCACTCAACACCGCATGAATCTGCAAGATTTCCCAGACCCCTTTTTTGTGTTGCCAATTGTGCTCCCCACCCCCCCCCCCCAGACCCACGGGACCGACTCTCATATGCCCAGCCTCGCTCCCCCCTACCACTGGTAGTGGCAGAGAGGCCCTCGGATGCCCTTCGTGCGGGGGGTACGCCAGTCATCCCCATACAACTCGCGGACGAACTGCTCCGGCTTTGCTGGGCTGTTGGTCATCCTCCCGAGGAAGTTGATGCGCTGGAGGGGGAAGAGGAAGGACTTCACCTGGCAGCCGCCCGGCTCGTACTCCTCGGCATCCAGGCCGTGCTTGTTGCACACCACGGTGCTGGTGGTGGTGTTGCCGTTGAAGGGGGTCCCGTCGGCATCGACGGTTGGGAGGAAGATGTCCTTCTTCGCCTCAACCCGCTTCCGGAAGTCCGCAGGCGTGTACTCCTCGTAGGAATAGATGTCTGCGAAATACCCATTGGTTTTGTGGTAGGCCCTCAGGCACGGGGCGTGGATATAGCCATCGGAGATGTAGAACTCCTTCTTCGCGGTGTCCCACTTGAGGGTGTGCTTCGAGGCGATGAAGTCCCGCCTCCCGACGAGGATAATCCCGTTCTCCGCGAAGATGTCCTTCTTCGCGTAGATCTTCTCGCAGTCAGACTCCAGAATCCCAAAGTCAAGATCGTATTCATGCTCGATCAGGGCCTTCTCGCGGGTGGCCCCCAGGAGAGTGCCGTAGTCAACCCAGTAAGGCTCCCCGACCTTTTCAAAGGAGACGATTGTGCCATGGTAGAGCTCCTGAAGCTTGCGGGTGCTTCCGTAGCAGAAGTCGTGCCTGAGGTAGACAGAGATGAGGGCGACAAGGATTAGGAGAGCTGCGCAGAGCTTGCGGCGAAGGTCGCCGTTGTAGCGCAGCTGGTCCAGCACACTGCCGTGCTGCATGCCGGGGAGACCCCAGCTCCGTGGGCTGGTGGTGGTGCTCCGCCGCGAGGACGACCGGATCTGTGCCATGTTCGGCCTGCTGTGCCCACAGGCTGTGTCCCTGAGAGGCGGGGGGTGGGTCGTGAGGTCGAGAGTAGAAGGGGTGTCGAGTGAGGGAGGGGAGGTAGCATGTTTAGGTAAAGCTCAAAAGCTAAGAAGTGTTCGCCTGGGGGGGGGGGGGGGGGGGCAGGGATCAAGAATACATGTGTGACCCCCCACGTATTCGTATTAATACGTATTAATACGAATACGTATTAATACGTCGAATACGTGTAATACGTGTGGTTTTGGCGACCCTGCTTTCCCTCAGTGGTTTGGGGTATTTTCCCTTCCGGTGTCTGTTTTGTGAGGTTTTTGGGGTGGAGAGGGGGTTCCTCCGGAATTGCCATGTCTGCAGAACATGTTGACGCGCTTCGGGAAGCACACATTCGTTGCGAGTTTGTGCTTCTCCAGTGGGTTTGAACCTCAGACGCCGTCCGTGACGACACCACACTCGAACTGACGGACACAGACGATCCAAGATGGGATCGGTCACGATCCTTTGTCTTCGTCTTCCTTGGCTGACACAGTGCTCAGCCGGTGCGATCTGCCCCACGTACAAGCACTCAGTTGACCAGGTATCGCCACTCAGTTGATCTGGTTTCGCCTGTTCGACCACCTGGCGAGGGCGCAGGGTCGGTGTACGCCTCAACCTGGCGTTGCGGGTACCCTTCAGGTGCAGGAAGGCCGGGTTTGCAGGGCCTCCTTCGTGATTACAAATGCCCCATTTCGGCTCCGCCCGACACATGGTTGCTCCGTGCTCTTAACAGCGCGGGTCCGGCCTCTGCAGCCGACAGGTTGCGAGCCCATGAGGGGGTCTGCAGCGCAACTCAAGGAGGGAAAGGGGGCTGAACCAAAAACCCACGTATTTCAGGATAATACCCCCCACGTATTCGTATTAATACGTATTAATACGAATACGTATAATACGTTTAATACGCGTATTTTTGAACCCTGGGGGGGGGGGTAGGGGGGGTCGAAAGGCCCGTTTTTGGGTCCCAAAGTGGTGCTTTTCGACATAGCAGCCGCGGCCCTCTATTTGACCTTCTGACCCCCCAGAACCCACCATACCCCGGTTTTTGGGCCCAATGGGGGTATGGAAAAGTCGGTGAAAAAAAATGAGAAAAAATGAGAAAAAATCGGCCGAAATTTGCTGTTTTTCGCTTAAAAAAGAGTGTGGGGAGTTGGGTCCAGTTTAGCAAAGTGAGCTTATTTTTCGAAAATTGAAAAATTGGGGACACCAAAAGTCCCCAAACAAGTCTTCGACTTGGCGCGCAGAGTGATTTTTTTTTGGTGAAAAAATGCCCCAAAAATTGTCGGGTCAAAAATTGCTGTTGAAGACGGTGCAAGATCTCTGCAGGCTGGGTGGGCGCTACGCTGACGGACAACGACAAGCCGGAGGCTGCGACTGTGAAGAATCCAAAGAACGGCCCGGGTCCTCCTCGAGATGGCGGTGCTGGCCCCTTCGTTCCCACCGGTGTGACACGGGGCATTCCGGGACGCGATAGCGCTGCTGCACGGATGCCAACGAGGAGGGCCACTCCGAACCCTGAACACCCCGCCAGACCTGCTTGTTACATCACAAACAGCAGACCCAGAGTGGAGTGCCTCGCCCCGGTAAACTCAAACCCTGCCAGATTGACGAGGCCACCACCTCCTGGCACTGCCTGCCCGTGCACGACAGGAACGGGTGACCTGCAGGTCGTCGTGAGCAGGACCATGGCAAACCACTCGAACCTGTGTGGGGTACGGCTGCTACCGCAACTCGTCATGTGCGGTGTGCAGCGGGTGCGGGTGCGCCACGACCGGGTGGTGCGTACTCCTCCAGGAGAAGTGGGCGAGCTCATTCCCGCAAACGCCTGAGTCGGGGATGAACTACCTCCTTCAAAAAGCATCGGAGCACATTGGTGGTCGTGGCGTCAGGGAAACCGACCGTCCTGATGAGAATACGGTAAGTGATGAGAGGATGTCGGCGCCGTTTGCCCACGTCGTCAACTGTGGGGAGAGTCTGTCGGAGGCGAGGCGGGGAGGGCCGCGACACAACACGGGAACCGGGTCGCAATTGAAAAAGGGGGACCGGTTCGCGTGTGGAGGGGGGGTGCGGGGGGGAGGCCCGGCAGGCCAAAGGACCGATGCGCCACAAACCCGCGACCGACGCACCAGACATGTGTGGGAAGGGGGGGTGCGGGGGGGAACAGGATCCCAGACAACAGGACAGACCAGCCAGGACCTCAGCTGCACGAGTCTTTGTCACGTGGGCTTGACATCAGGTAAAAGGCCATTGCTACCAACCTGAGAGCAGATAGTGGCCTGGTCTCGGTGACAGCACACGGAAGACTTGCTCTCAACGCGGCATGCGGGTCACAGAAGTCAGAGCGTGGAGGCAGGGTGACGCGTCATGAAAGAGGACAAAGAGGTGTGGGAGGGAGGAGGCGAGCACAAAAGGGCGTCGGCTACCGCACGCCCTTTCGACGACCGACCGTACCGGCCCCCGGCCGGGAGGGAGGTGGGAGGTGGGAGGTGGGGGGGGGGGGGGGGCGTGGGGGGCGGAGCCCCCCACATGGGGGGTCCGGGGGGCGAAGCCCCCCGGAAAATTTTTTTTTCGGCCAAAAAAATTTTTTTTTCGACATGTCGAAAATCCGGCCACCCTGGGGCAGCAGCCTGGACTGGTGGCCACCCCAACCAAAAAAAATCGAAAAAAAATCCGAAAAAAATCCGAAAAATATCGGTGTGGCACCCCAGAGGGCCCGATTTTCGGTTTAGTCGGCCGAAAAAAAAAATTTTTTTTTCGGCATGTCGAAAATCCGGCCACCCTGGGGCAGCAGCCTGGACTGGTGGCCACCCCAACCAAAAAAAATCGAAAAAAAATCCGAAAAAAATCCGAAAAATATCGGTGTGGCACCCCAGAGGGCCCGATTTTCGGTTTAGTCGGCCGAAAAAAAAAAATTTTTTTTTCGGCCAAAATTTTTTTTTTTTCGACATGTCGAAAATCCGGCCACCCTGGGGCAGCAGCCTGGACTGGTGGCCACCCCAACCAAAAAAAATCGGAAAAAAATCCGAAAAAAATCCGAAAAATATCGGTGTGGCACCCCAGAGGGCCCGATTTTCGGTTTAGTCGGCCGGAAAAAAAAAATTTTTTTCGGCCAAAAAAATTTTTTTTTCGACATGTCGAAAATCCGGCCACCCTGGGGCAGCAGCCTGGACTGGTGGCCACCCCAACCGAAAAAAATCGAAAAAAAATCCGAAAAATATCCGAAAAATATCGGTGTGGCACCTTTTTTTTTTTTTTTTTTTTTTGTGGCACCCCAGAGGGCCCGATTTTCGGTTTAGTCGGCCGAAAAAAAAAATTTTTTTTTCGGCCAAAATTTTTTTTTTCGACATGTCGAAAAATCGGTAATTCAGTACCCCGGGGGGGTATGGAATCTGGGAACCTCGACCTGGCGACTACGGGTGACTACGCGCGACTACGACACAATGCGATTTTTTGCGAAAAAATCGATTTTTTTCGAAAATCTTACTCTCTTTTCCCCAGCCGAAAAACCGCGCGTAAATCGCCTAAAAGTGACTAAGAATGACTAAATTTCCATACCCCCAATGAGTCCGATTTTCGGGTTCCCGAGCCCCGGAAAGTCGAATTTTGATGATGTCAAAATTTTGTCCCCTATACTGCACCTCAGGGTCATGGCACGTACGCCTGCCACGGGCAGATAGTAAATCATTATCATCCTGGGACGTCCGAGCGCACGCCATGCTGCAGCTGTGATTTTCTGATGCACCCGCTCATCCGCGCTACAAATAACGTCGTATCTCAATGCTTTGGGCAGTGAGAGAAGATGGCAGCGAATACTGCCATCTGACACAGTCGTTGGGCGGCCTGCTGCACTGGAAGGCAGAACTCGGAGCTGTCAGGAACAGGGAGGACGCCGTCATACCCGACAGTGATGCACTAATGGTGATTCTCTCTTACAAGGCAGGTACACCTTGCCACTGCTGCTGTTATCCGAGAAACATTTCTCCTGTGGATGCAGACAGTCAAACGAGGTGAAGAGCGCAGCGAGTACGCAGCTGCAGCACAGAGATGCTCCCTATCTTATCATCAAGGGTCACTTCCGGGCGCTCAAGACCAGGGTCCTGTGGGACCCTGGTCTCAGAACAGTGTCCGGGTATGTATGCTGCAGTGCAGCACGCGCCTTATGGAACGACGAGTGCGCAGAACTAGCTAAAGAAGCTGCAAAGGATATGCTTGGGACAGTCAAGCGTCCTCCATACGATGAGACGAGGAAGGGGGTCGAGGAATCACACAGTGCAACTCCCGCAACAACGATTACACAGAAGAAGTGCGCTTCGAATGCACGTCCTGAATAATCAGAGTCATTGCTCCTGCACGCCTTGCTGAGCAAGCCATGAACAAGTCGTGAGGGTTGGTTCGCAAACCCCCCTCCCGACGGAGGAGACCTTTCAACTTACAAAGAGTTCGTGGGCCAGACCAGCATCTCAGTGTCGGAGTAGTGGCCAGTTGTGCCGCCTGTCCCTTGCAGCCAAGTTCCGCACACTGTGAAAGTTGATGACAGTTCCCGCTATGCACCAGTATGCATCTTTGCACGATCTGGCAGTGTATACCGAAGCAGAAACGGGAAGGAGATAGTGGCTGCCCGTGTTCGGTATTTTGGTGCGACGCTGGAGTGAGAAGAGGGTCAAAAGATGCGGTATTGGCACCTATGGAGGTTCTTAATGACGCAGGGGAGGAAGGGGTGGAGGAGGTCGAGGAAGTGGGCGTGCACATGGACTGACAGTGTACTGGTAAACCTGTGCGTGACCCTGAGGTGCAGTATAGGGGACAAAATTTTGACATCATCAAAATTCGACTTTCCGGGGCTCGGGAACCCGAAAATCGGACTCATTGGGCCCAAAAACCGGGGTATGGTGGGTTCTGGGGGGTCAGAAGGTCAAATAGAGGGTCGCGGCTGCTATGTCGAAAAGCACCACTTTGGGACAGGCTTTCGACCCGCCCTAGGCATAGGGTGCGGGCGATTCGGTTATCGCCCAAATCGCAAAAAGTATCGCCCTCATTATCGCCCATTCTGTCAAGGCGATAAGTGGGCGATAATTTTTCCGTCGTATTTTTGGGGGCAAAATGGCCCGGCCAGGGACGTCAGATCACTGCTGAGGTGGTGAGTGGGTCATTGCCTCAGTGAAGACCCGGTTCCTGACCTAGATCAAGCCCTCTGCTCCAGTGTTCTCAGTGGGTGATGACTCTGTGACCAGGGTCAGAACCGCCCCAGGTCTCAGATCAGCCGTGAAGCTTCCTGTGGGCTATGCAATGAGTCATCTCAAACGTACGGAGTGCATCTCCTCCCATTCAGACCGACTACACTAGAACCACGCATCTCCTTCAACACTTCGGTGTACCCGCTTCATGCTCACGAGTGCTCCTAGTAACGGCGAGTGAACAGGTCCTGAGCGAGGTCAGGATCTGGGCCAATGCCCAGTTCCTCACGTGGGTTTTGACCGAGGAAATGACCCACCCGCATGACGTCAGTGGTCAGAAGCTGATTTCTGATGCAGAATCCTAGGTCTTGGCCCAGTTGTTGACGAGGTCACAGGGCCCTGTGGGACCCAGGGTCAGTAGAGCGGTAACCCACTCACCACTAGCTGAAGACCCCTTCAGAAAGTGTGAAAGAAAACGGGCGATACTGGGCGATAATGGGCGATAAGCGATTCGATACGCGATAATCGGGGCTCGAACCCGGTTGGGCGAATATAGGGCGATAGGCGAATCGCCCGCACCCTATGCCTAGGGGGGGGGGGGGGGGTGTCCATTTCTGCTTTGCATCCATCAGCATGGAGGTGCTGCAGTCTCAGCTTACGGGCGCAACCCTGTCTGGCGACCTCTTCCCTTTGCTGACATTCGTCAGTGAGAGGCTGCGGCCGGGCGACGACGTACTCCTCGACTCCCTGCGACAGATGGATTATGCCGACCTGCGGCATCCTTCAGGGCGCGTGAAGGTCTTCGCCAATTTGCACACGAAAACCACGGACAAAACCTCGGAGGGCGCGGGCAACATGATCCCACTGAGTTCCTGTGTGAGCTGTTGGAACTGCTGGCTGCGGAGTGGGTTCGCTGGCAGGACTCGAGCGGTAGGGGTGTGAAGGACATGTTCCCTCTCCCGTGTCTGCTCAGCACGGAGTCCCGACCGTGCGAGGCTGAAGTGCCAGGGAGTGGGGCATGTGAGGGGAGCTTCTGTCTTGCGGAAACACGCAGGGTTCGCAGTGTCGCCCTCATATGGGCCCAGCCCCCCCCCCCCCCCCACACCCCCGCCCCGCTCTCTCGTTTCGCTTGCAAAAACCTGGCCACGGAAATGGCTCGGGCTGCAAATTAGATCCCTCCCCGAGGGGAACACAGGCTGATTTCCGGTTTTACGCAACGCTCTCTGTAGTTTTTATTGTCATTAGCCGGGTTGTTTCAACAAACAACAGCGGCGGCGCCCTCACCTACCCCACCCCCGCCCCATGCGCGACAGAACGGGAAGGCGGCTAGGCTTCTGCTCGCATCAGAAAGGGGAACCCGGAACAAAGCGGGCCGAAAAGGTCTACGAGTTTGAAAGATTAGGGGGGAAACGCGAACACAAAAGGAAAGAACCGGAAAGGACTGCGCCGAAAAAACGAAGAAACAAGCTTCAAAACCCTTTGTTTCTTTTTGGGAGGCGGAAACCGGTGCCTCACCCCCCAGACAAAACCACAGAGACATCGCCACACCCACCACTGTGCAGGAAAGACCCGCCCACACGCACCTGATGAGAAGCACATCCGCGAAGGAGGATAGTATAACTGGGGGGGCGACACGGGCGTGCCACGGCGCAGTGTGTCTGCGACCTGCACCCGACCGCCCCCACCCTCTCTGACGTGCCCTGCTTCAGAAGAGACAACAGCACGGCCTGGCTGAGAGGCCTTGCGGCGAACAGCCTGCTGTGCTGAGGGTGTTTGTTGAAGGACTCGAGGAGACGGGGTGGTGGGGTGGAGCGGGGCGAGGTGGGAGTGGGAGTGGGTGGGGGCTTCCCGAATAACCCCACCCCCTGGGCTTGTGGTTGTGTAGGAGCCATGCAGCCACAGCCCCGGATGTGAGCTTCGCTGGGTTTGCTTCGGCATGCCGATCAGCCGCCTGGGGGTGGAGGGGGGAGACCGGAGAGAGGAGACACAGAGGCCCACCCTCCCCACATAAGCCAGGGGCGCACTGGAGTAAACACCGTTATTTGCCTCCACACAATTTTAGCGCCGGGCGCTGGTTGCTGTTTCGATACACCACAAACCCCTCTCGGCTGCTTACTCAAAACTCCCGGCGCTCGTCGGGGTGAGCGGCGATGTGAAGATGCACTGGGTATCTGTAAAATCCTCGTCAGTCTCCGTCCCACCCGTTGTTGTCGACAGGGGCGAGTTCATCATCACGGACACACCCCCGCCGAACTGATTCTGCTCCCTCTTCGCCAGGAGCGCTGTCACCTCAGACGAAAGCTCAGGCCCCTTCGGCCTCGGCTGAGTCAGACGTGCCTCCGGCACCACAGGCACCCTCTTCGTCGACGTCGTCATCGGGCCTGTCTTGTTAAACGCCGTTTCCATCAGAGAGTCAAAGGCATCTGTATCCTCCTGCTCGATGCGGTGCGCATCGCGTGCAGCCCACTCCTCCATCTGTTTGAGCTCATCCTCATATGAGGCAGCGGTGTCCTTCAGTGCAGCGTTCAGCGCCTCCTCGGTGAAGGTCAGCCGATACCTCTCTGTGTGCAGCAGTGGCTCAGGCAGGTGGCAGAGGTGCGCCGTGATGGCGGGAGACGAGAGCACCTTGGAGGCGTTAGGCCGCAGCACCGCTGACTTCTGCAGCATCGCCGACACGAGGCCGACCAGGTCCGCAGGGCAGTGCGGCGGGAGGGGGTCGTACTCCGCGCTGCAGATCTTCTTCCCCAGCTGCAGCACGGCCTTCGCGTCGAAGGCACGCTTCAGGGCTGCCAGCTCGTAGATGCAGCACCCCACAGCCCAGACATCTGCCTTGTTGTTGTAAGGCTTGTCCTCACACACCTCGGGGGCAAGGTAGTGCAGTGTCCCGCAGAATGTCTTCGCGAGGTGTTGCGTCGCCTTCAGCACAGTCGACACCCCGAAGTCTCCCAGCTTGACAATGCCGTTCTTCATGAGGAATATGTTGGCAGGCTTCACGTCGCGGTGGAGGATCTTCCTGGCGTGGAGATACTTCAGGGCGACAATGGTTTGCGTCAGTATGCTGAAGACAAACCCTGTCTCGGCACGTCGGCCTTCGCTAGCAAGGCACCCGATATGAAGGCCGAGGTCCCCCCCGGTGGCGAATTCCGTCACGATGTTGACACAGCCCTGCTCCTGAAAGGAGTCGATGTAGCGGATAACGTTGGGGTGGTCCAGCTCGCCCAAGATGCGGATCTCTTTCAGCGCAGAGATGATGTCGCGCGGCTCCAGCGTGTGGATCTGCTTGAGGACAACATCGAGCCCATCCTCGTTGCGGACCCCGAGCTTCGCACACCCAAAGCTCCCTTTTCCGAGGATGTCTCCAACTGTGTACTTCTCCATTTCTGCAAAGAAAAAGGGGGGGGTGAGCGAAAGGGGAGGGAGGGGAGTGTGGTGGGTGGTGGGGAGGTGAGAGGAGAAGCGAGGCTTCAGCACACAGCAGGAGGCAGCCCCCCCTCCCCCTGGTGGCCCCAAAAAAAATTCATCCTCATCAAAGGATCAGAGAGAGACCCCGCCAATTCACACACAGGTGTCGCAAACGCAGGGTTCATAAAGAAGGCGCGCTCAGGGGAGAAGGGGGAGTGGCAGCGTGTGATGCCCTATCAGGTCCAGTTGCCGCTGCTGTGTGCCTCGGCTCGTCTGCCTGCACACCACACCACTCACTGGGTGGGTGGGCCTCATGGGGAAGCATACACGGTGGGGGGCGCCCCACCCCCCCCCCACCGAATTGGGGTTCTCAATGATTTTTCGAAAGGGTACCACTGCGTGACCCCCTTTTTCAGCTACCGATATCCGGAGCCCGCCGTGCGACCCCCCCCCCCCCCACACCTCCCCCGCCCCCCCCATCCCCACTCTGGGACTGTGACAAACGCGCTCGCCCCCAGAGACACGCCCAGTCTCCCACTGCAAAGGTGTGGCTCAGGTGGCGACAGGGTTGCATCAGAAGTCATTTGACATCCACGGGGGCCCCTTTTTCCCCTTTGCTCAGAAGTGCAGAAAAGTGAGAAAAAGCGAACCGACTCACAACACTGGGCTGTAAAGTGACACAGTTTGACACACAGTGGCACAGCGAAGGGTCCACCCCCCACGGCTTTGCAAGCGAAGCAACGTCAACACACACTCACCCAAGGCGCTGCTGCATTTTTCGGCGTTGCTTTGGATTGGGCCGCTTGCCTGGGACGACGTTGTCTTTTTTGAGCTGGGCAACAGACTCCTCAACCCGCACAGCAGCAGAGTAGTTCCGACGGGATGCCGCAACCACGGCGCGGTGGTGCGGCCCGAAGGAACCCATCCAGATGGAGTGGAAGGGGCTCTCGTCGCTGCCTGTCCCCTCAGGGTGTGTGAAGCGGTACACCTTCTCCGGGATGATGAATGCGCACTGCGCGTCGCCCACGATGGAAGAGAAATACTGCTTCGTGGCGCAGTACCCTGGCAGCAGGAGGAGCCACGGCTTGCCGCTGCGCACGCAGTGCTCGATGCACCACTCCTTGTGTTTCCCGCTGTAGGGTGGGTTTGTGATCACCACGTCGTACTCCGGCTCGGTCTGTGCCTCCCACACTGCATAGCAATCCTCGTTTTCGTTGTAGCAGAGGGGGAACCCGGCATTGCGCCATGTGGCCTTGATGCTGCCTGCACAGTAGTAGGGGTCGTAGATGCGCAGGTCAGCTGGTTGCTTGCCGAGGCTTTTTGCAAGTGCAGTTATGATGTGGGCGATGTCCGTCACCGCGTCGTCGCTTGTCTCGAAGTGATCGCCGTAGTCAGTCTCGAAAGGGTGCCACGCGACCTTCCCCCTCTTCAATGCACCGGATGTTCCATCTTCGTCCACGTAGACGACAAGTTCGCGTTTCCGCGACATACTCGCTGTGTATGATATCACCAGCTGTGCTGGGTGATCCTCCGCCCAAAGCCCCGACCACGCGAGGTGGTGTCGGGTGTGGGCTGGGAGGGCTGTGCCCTTCCTGGCAGTGGTGTCTGTGTGTGTGGTCTGCACGAAACAAAGGCTTGGTGTGGCCGAGTGTGGCGGGTCAGTCAGGGCGAGGGTGATCGGGTGATGTGAGTTGGGGGGGCACTGCGGAACACTCCAGTAGTGCGGCTGTGGGAAGAGTTCGGGAAATGGAGAAGAAGGATCCGATGTGCCAGGTGTTGTTGCAGCTGCGGCCCGCAGAGCGCACGTGCACAGGGGTGGGTGTGCGGGTCTGCGGAAAGGAGAGGGCAGCCACGGCAACGCTGCAGCACAAAAGGATCAAGACAAGCGCCAGGAAGCAACAGGCAGCCCTGAAGCCCGGCGGAACAAACAATCTGTGGGCGGATGCATGCCCGTCGCAATGTGCGTTATGGTATCGGCCGTGTGTACGGTGCGGTGCGGCACACGGCGTGCAGGAAGATAGCACTGAAACTGCGTCTACGAAGAAGGTCGACCTGTGCACAGGGCAACAGCGTCGTGCCACAGCGGAACAAACAAAGAGCAGCCTTGGCAAAAAGGTTGGCAACACAGCTACCGCTACACTCATTGCTAAGGAAGCAGCGGTGCGGCAGTGTGGGCAGGGTGGCACCCACAGCACCGCGCAGGAAGCAATCACTAATGAAGGTCGACCAGAGCACGTCCGTTGGAGGCTGGTGGAACAAGCGCGGCAACACAGTCACCGCCACGCCCATTGAGAGGGCAGCAGCGGAGCGGTGCAGCCTTGTCGTGTCGAGGTTCAGCGCCTGCCACATCGGTGCATGAAGAGTCGAAGAAGTGTTCGTCTGTGTCGCACAGACATATGCACGAGGCATCAAGCAAGAAACAAGGCAAGTGGACAGCGGGTGTGCCGCTGTGTCGGTTCTTTGTGTTCAGGACTTCGGGTCTACCCGATTCACATTCAGGGGCTGCGATCACGCAGTGCGGCGTCCGCCTGCACGCCTGCCCCTGCCAGCACGCTCACCCTCCTCAGTGTCGGGTGCGTTCTCAGGGCGGCGGCGGTCCTGGCGGTCACCCTCAGTCTCGGTGGCGTTGCGACGCGGGTGGTGAGGCTTCCCGCCACGACGGTGCATCCCGTCACGCTCAGCAACAGTCACCTCGTCAGCAGTGGGACGGCCCTGGCGACCCTTGTGCCCACCACGACGCTGACCCTCTTCAGTGTCGGGTGCGTTCTCAGGGCGGCGGTTCTGGTGACGGTCGTCCTCAGTCTCTGTGGCGTTGCGACGCGGGTGGTGAGGCTTCCCGCCACGACGGTGCATCCCATCACGCTCGGCAACAGTCTCGTCGTCAGCAGTGGGACGACCGCGGCGACCCTTGTGCCCACGGCGGTGGCTGCGGTCCTCAGTATCAGTTGCGTTCCGAAGGTGGCGGTGCTCACGGTCACCCTCAGTCTCGGTGGTGTTCTGGCGATGACGACCGTGGCGACCACGACGGTGCATCCCGTCACGCTCGGCAACAGTCACTTCGTCAGCAGTGGGACGGCCCTGGCGACCCTTGTGCCCACCACGACGCTCACCCTCCTCAGTCTCAGTTGCATTCGCAGGGCGGCGGCGGTGATGACGATCACCCTGCTGCCTGCCCCCCTCCCCCCTGCCAACAGGACTGCCCTCCGACACACCATCGTCTCCGCCACCGCCTGCCACAGCAGGTGCCGCAGCTGCAGGGCGCTGCACGGCTGTGCCACCTCCACCGCCACCCAGCACCAGCACGGCACACGCGCACAGTACCAGCATCATGTCGAGTGCTCAGTTCACTACCTGCAGCCTGCTCAGATCACTGCCTGCAGGGGGTGGTGTGGATGTGTGCTAGGGATGCGCAACACACTGATACAGCTGCTTGACACCAACGAGACCTGCCCGGCCACACCACGCTGATCCCCTTTCAACCCCACACCAGCACCACCCTGCTGATGCATGTGCTGCGTCCTCCTTCGCAAGACACCATTGCTCTGTCTGTCGGGCACCCTGCAAGCATACACGCCCCCCCCCCCCCGATCTAGCCCTTTCCCCACCTAGAGCAACCATACTCTGTCAATCCGGCTGAACTGCAGCGTCAGCCCCACCACAAGATGCCCCGGCCCTTGCGAACGAGAAAATAACAGAAACACCAGCAGTTTGGTTCGGCTGTCACAGTTATGGAACGCAGGCCCACCTGCTTCCCAGGCAGCACCCCACCCCCCCACCCCCCCCCCCCTTGACTCTCTGCAGCAGCACCTTTATTGTACCACACGGCACCCATAAAATCAGGATGTCCACAATGGATTGTTTAGCAAGGTTGCCCGCCGTCCTGTGAAGCCGCCCCCCCCCCCCCCCAGCCCTCCACCCCCCCCCCGCAGCAGGCGGGATGCAGCGTGATGAGAAATCGCCCCCAGCCCCCGCATTCACCCCACCCCCACCCCCCCTGCGTTGTTTGTGCAAGTGTGGGCCCAACGTTTCCCGACAATGCTAGCTGCAATGCACAATGACATGTACAGCGCCGCGGGGGGCAGGATGCATGTGACACGACATGGCATGGCATGCACATCCCACACCAGACCACCCACCCTCCCCTCCCCCCGTTCCCAAAACGTATCACCCATCAGTTGCCACCCACAGCACGTCTCCTTGCGCATTCTGCACGTCTGCCCGTCGCCTTCTCCGGATTTGGACATTTTAAACATCTCGGTTTGGGGCCTTTCGCGTTAACGTTCTGCCGCACTCATAATACGTTTCCTGACACGGCAGAAAAGGAGCAGAAAAGGAGAAGAGGAAACCTCTTTGGTCTGGGTGCCGCAGGCACGTCAACAGGGTTGCTCTTGACTCTTTGAAACACAGGGTGGGGTGGGGGTGGGGGGGCACCGCTCTGTGTGTCTGCGTGGTGTGGCGCAAAACCACTGCGGGTCAGGGGAGCCACGCCGGCGAAGGTCTGCTCTCCCGCGTGCCCCACAGGACCTAGGTCTGTGCATCCGCCACCCCACCAGCACACAGCAGCAGGATCAGCCGCAGGAAAATCACCGGCGGGCGCCGGTACCGCGCGCGCGCTTCTCCTGCTCCTCCTTCCGTGCCTTCTCCTCTGCACGCTGCTCGGGGCTCTTCCTCTCCTGCACCGTCAGGCGCACACCTCGGAACAGAATCTGTGTGGGTGTCGGGGTGGTGGTGCTGGGCGCCCCCCGCTGTCACAAATCCCAAAAAACAAACGTGAGGGGATGCGCCATGCGTTTGTTTCCACAAAACAGGTCGCCCCTGCTCATGCACTGTGTGCAGGACACCGGATGCTGCCACGATTATTTTAGGGAAGGTAAAAGCAATCCTCCCAACACCCTCTCGCAGTGTTGGCCCCCCTGATAGTCGCTACACCGAATGTGCTGCACAAAATGAAAGAGCGCGGGGTGGGGGGGGTGTCACACCTTATCGGAGCACGCAGCCTGCACAGAGGTCTTGTCCTCGAAGTCGACAAAGCAGTACGCCCCCTGCTTGAAGGTCTTGCCGATAATCTTGCCGTACTTCGTGAAGAGCTTGTCGAACTCAGCCTCCGTCATGTCGTCCGGCAGGTTTGTGACGTAGAGGGCGTCGTACTGAAACTTCTCCGCGGGGTACTGGTTCTTCCCTGCGGCAGGCTTCGGGGCCTCCGCACCCCCGCGCCGCACCTCCTCCTTCTTCTTCGGGACCTCCTTCTTCTCTGCAGGTTTCTTTGGCTGCCCGTCTGACTCCAGCAGGGCACCCCCCACCACACGCTGCACAGACGCAGACGTTGCCGGCGACGACACACCGCCTGCCTTCAGCTTATCCGCCCAGGAGAAGCCTGTGCTGGGCGTGGGCGTGGGCTCAGGCGCCGCTGCCGACGCGGGTGCTGGTGCCGCGTCCTTCCCGTTGCCCGCCTTCGTCTTCGCCGTGTCGGGCGAGGTGGCGGGGCGTGATGCGGTGGGCTTGGAGGAGGGGATCTCGTTGCTCTCCTGGTGCATCTCCAGCATCACGTCGTTCTGCACGCAGTACTTCTTGTCTGAGGGGCGCTGAACCAGCAGCATAGTACGGCTGAAGCGTGTCGTCTCCTGGCGCGTGAGCTGCACACCCTGCAGTGTGAGCAGCACCGAGGTCCCAGCGCTGGCCTGCGCCAGGACTGTGTCAAAGGAGAACTTGTACCCCCCGGCAAGGCGCTCCACGTACTCCTTGATGGAGTCGTGCCCCTCGTATGTTCCCTTGAGGTCGTACAGCACGCTGTCCTTCATGTACAGCGCTGCAGCCGCTGCAGGGTCCTTCGACAGCTTCGTGAAGAAGTCCTTCACAAACGCAACGCCCACCTCCAGGGCACGCTTGTGCCGATCCTCCAAACTTTGTGCTTGCATCGTGAAAAGGGACCCCTTGTTCTGATGCCCTGCAGTGTAGTGTTATGATGTGGGAATGCGTCAGCCACAGGGAACAACCTCGCCCCACCAGGTTGCCACCTTCGGGCACACTCAAAAGTAGAGGAGCGGGGGGGGCGGGGCGGGGAAGGTAGATGCCTTTGGTACATTATCGGCGCCAGATTTCACTTTAAGGGGTCGGAGCGGATCACCCCGTGGGGTGGGGCAAGAAGAACGGGGAACGGCAGGCCACGCCAAACCGACACCGGGTCAGTGGGATATGGTTGGTGACGGAGGGCAGCACAGACCCCTGATCAGGCACACCCCTGGGCGAAGTGGGGCGCTACAGGTACACATAGAGGCGCTTGAAAAAGCGGCCTCATCAGAATCAAACAGGCACCCAGACACGCCTCAATGGGTCTCAGAGGCATGGCCCTGGTGGCACCAATGATACTACACAACAGGGCGCCCCTCTGGCACCGACTCAGTCACGACGACGAGGTCAACGTCAACAAATTCAGGCATCGCGGGGCTGTGCTCATTCTGTATGGACCGCACAGAAATATGGCCGCCGTGGTAACTCGCAGGACTCTGGCGGTTGCATACCTTGACGACAAAGTAATTCCGCTCGTATGCAAAGTCCATGTGTTTCGCTTCCCAATCACGGGCAACTGTGATGGGGCCACAGCAACTGCAGCAGCGGCACATCAAGCACCGCACCAAGTATCGCACAAAGCATGGCGGTGGTTTGTTTGAGATGGCAGAGGCGACAATCTGCCGGAACCCAAACCCCCTGCTCAAAGAGCTCCGCCTGTCGCGGTTGTTCCTGACGGTGTTGCGTGTGTTGCTCTGGTAGATGTATGTCGACATGTGGTGGTGCAGATCACCGCCGACCAGCACGATCTCCCTGTGGGGCCGCGCATTCCTCCAGGAGAGGAGCAGGTCGAAGTAGTCAGCCTGCTGCTCGGGGAACAGCCCAAACCCCATCTTGTCCACCTGGCACGGGCAGCAACACGCGAGACACTTCGACCAGTCAGTGCTGAGATATATCGGAGGAGTCGAATGCACTATCACCACAGACTTGCAGTCGTGCAGCGCACCCCCATCATTCAGCGCTGTGGCAATCACCGACCACTGCGCCCCGCCTATCCACGTGGAGTCCGTTTCCCGGTTCTCAACCTTACACCAGGAGCGGCTCCCTCTGCAGTCAACCAGGACGAGTCCCGTCACACCGAAGTTGAAGATGCCACCCTCTGTACGTGGTTTATACGTGAAGACGTTGTGCTCACTCAGATCCGGGTCCCACAGCTGCCTCTGGTAGAGGTAGTAGGCTACCCGCCCTACCTGCCCTGTGATGTAGTCGAGGTGGTTCTTCTCGTCGTCGTGAGCGAAGGTCCCCCAGTCGTTGCGTATCTCATGGTCATCCAGAAGCATGATGTGCGAGCAGTTCGCATAGCACTTCGCCACCCATTCCTCCGTCCACGTCGCCCGGTAGATTTCCTGGTAATACTCCAGCATCAACTCCTGCTGCGCCTTGGCACTCAGCCCCCCAGACTTCAGCAGCCGCTTCCCCTTCGCAAAGGCCTTGTCAGCGTAGACCTGGTCCCCGTTGCGCACCACGAGATCAATCTCCTGCTTCTCGATGCTCTGATACAGGACACGGAAGAGGTCGACCTTCTTTCCCCGCCCCTTCTGCCCCTTGTCGCAGCTCGCCACCACGATGTTGTGCTGCGACATGCTGGGGCTTGTGGTGCGGAAGGATCCTACCTTGCCCATGCCCTCCACCTCGTAGACATACCGCGTGCCAGGAAGGAGCCCCGAAAGCACGAAGCATCCTGGGAGCTTTGCTTTGAAGTCACGGGTGACGGTGACAATGCAGCCAGACGGATCCCCCGTTCCTGAGGCGCGCGCACTTATCACAGCCTTGGTATCCTCGCTAAACTCCACTAGAATCCTTGCCTCCGTATCAAGCACACGCCCCACCACAGGCCCAACCAGCACGTCGGGCATGATGGCCGATAAACCCCGCTCCGCCTGCAAGGCTTCACAGGGGCTATCCAAAGGGGAGTCTTCACTGCCACCACCCGGATGTGTTTATCCTCGTTGGTGAACCTCTGCAGGGCGTATCAGCAGCGAGGCATCAGCGGCATATCTCCCCCATCACCGACCCCAGTATCAGCCGGCAGGGGGGTTGCAGGGGTCGCAGGGGGGAGGTGTGAACAGCAACCCCACCTCTTTTGCCTCTTGCCTGCGTGGGCCCCTGTCCTGTGGGGTCAGGTTTGTGGAGAACTTACTCCAAGGCACACAGAAGGTGGGGGGGCGGGGGTTATGCGTGTGTGTTGCTTGCCAGATCGAAACAGGTGCCTGGGGGCGGAGAAGGGGGTGGGGGTGGGGCGGGCTCTGCCACTTCCCGCCACCGCAACCCGGATCAGCCACATGCCGAATGCCAAATATTCCACGCGGGGAAGGGGGAGACGCGGGAGCGTGACAATACAGAACGAGTGGCAAACGGGCAAAAGAAGAAAGACGCGTCTATTATAGCTGAATAAATGTCACCCCCCCCCCCTCCCCCCACCCTGGGCCTCCACTAACGGGCAGAGTGCCCGCTGGTGAGCGGTTCGAGCATACCCCACTTCCCCCAATGGGGGTCTAATAACCTACGTATATCCCCCGCAATACCCCCATCCCCACCCCACACTGCACAGCCCCCTCAAGGTAAAAACCTTGCCTTGGTATAGGGGGTGAGGCAGGGGCACACAAAGGGGGTGGTGGTGGTGGTGGTGGTGGTGGTGGTCCGATTTTCTCTACTGCCCGGTGACTTTTTTCTCTCTCTCTGAGACTACCCCTCTCTTCTGAGAAGGGGTTTGTTCTTACTTCGCCCCACCGCGGCCGGACAGACTCGAGACTAGAAGACCAGAAACAAAACAACTTTTTGGGCTTTTCGCGGAGAGAGGAAAAGTCACCGGGGGCAGAGTTTTTGGCAAAAACCAAAAGCTTGGGAGGGGGAGGGGGCGGTGGCTCGCTACCAGTCACAGCTCGTCACTCAGTGAGGGGAAGTGGGGCTGTCGCTCACATTCTCTCACTCAGTCACATCTGGTAGCGATGGCCCCCATTGCCATCCCTCCCCAGTTACACTCTCCCTGTGGGGTCCCGATGGGTCCCGATGGGGCGGGACACCCCCTATCCTCCCCCCCTGCACAGCAGCAGCTCGCATCACTTAAAAGGGAGCAGCATGACCCTCCCCCCAACGGTGCTGCTGCTCGCCCTGATGTAGCTGTTGCATCCATAGGCAGTCATGGAGAACTCCTCCGCAAGGCAGCCCATCTGCAGCATGCGGGTCACGACACGCTCCGGCACACCGGGGTCGGGGCGGTCCTTCCCCGAGAGGGGCGCGGCGCCTCCGTTCCGCACCTTCTTTGCGGCAGACGCCTCGCTGTACAGAGCCTCGCACAGCCGCACGGAGGTCAGCTTTGGATCCTTCGGGGCAGCCGCCGCGATTGCCAGCAGGTGCTGCGCCACAGAGGTTACGTCCGCTGCGACACGCCTTGTCTGCGTCGCGCAGAAGTCGCAGTGCCCCTCGCAGTCCGCCTGCTTCCACTCGTCGCCGAAGTAGGACGCCATGGCCTTCCTCCGGCACTCGGGTTCAGGGGGGTCCATGCACCGCGCGAGCTCGTAGAGCTTCTGCAGGTTGTGCTCCCTGTTGGTGCTCTCGGCAAGCAGGCAGGACAGGCGAGTCACGTCTGCCGGCTTGTAGAGCACCACAGACTCCGCGATGCTCCCGTCCCTCCCCGCGCGCCCGCTCTCCTGGTAGTAGCTTTCGACAGATTTGGGCAGGCTGTGGTGCACCACGTACCGCACGTCCTGCTTGTCGATCCCCATCCCAAAGGCAACCGTCGCAACAATAGTGCTGGCCGTGCCGTTGAACCATGATGCATACGCCTCCTCGCGGTGCTCGGGGGTGTGCTGCGCGTGGTACCCCACAGACTTTGCGCCTGCCTCGTTCAGAGCCTCGACGAGCTTGTCGACATCCCTGCAGCTGAGGCAGTATACGATCCCCGAGCGCCCCTTCCACCTCCCTGTCATGTATTTCGCAAGCCACCGCACGTCATCCCCGGGTTTTGAGGGCTTCTCCATCACACAGTAGCGTATGTTTGCCCTGTTATAACGCCCCTTCAGGAGGAGGCACCGCGACATCGCGAGGGTGTTGGTCACATCCCTCGCGCAGGCCGCAGTGGCTGTCGCTGTGAGGGCCAGGATGGGGACGGTGGGGAAGTTCTGCCTCAGGAGGGCAAGCTTTTTGTAGTCGGGGCGGAAGTCGTGGCCCCACGTCGAGCAGCAGTGCGCCTCGTCTATCACGAAGAGGCGCAGCTTCTTCGAGGTGTAGGCCTTCTGCAGCTTGGCCATCAGGGTCTTCGCCTTCACCAGAAACTCCGGGGTGGTGTACACAATAGGAAGCGACCCATCGCCCACCTTATTCAGGATAGCCTTCTTCTCGGGTGCGGTGGTGGTGGAGCACAGCATGCTGGCGGAGAGCCCCTTGTCCTGCAGGGAACGGACCTGGTCTGCCATCAGCGACAGCAGGGGTGAGATGATGCAGACCACGCCTGGCTGGCCCGAGGTGAGCCAGTGGTAGGCGGGCAGCTGGAAGCACAGCGACTTGCCTGCGCCGGTGGGGAGGATGGTGAACACGTCGTTCCCAGCAAGCACCCCGTTGATGGCCTCGCGCTGCAGAGGGCGGAAGGTGGCGTGTCCGAACTTCTGCAGCGCGCTGTCGACGGAGGGGTCCCACGAGAAGCCCGCGTCCCACTTCTGGCTGCGGAGCTCGTCCTGCTTGTCCTCCTCGTTCTCCTCGCGCAGCGTGTTGATGCGTGCCTGGATCTCCGCGGAGCGGGCCTCCAGCTCAGCCATCTCGTGGTTGATCACGCACAGCTCTGCCTCCAGACCATCGATCTCCGCGTCTCTCTTCCGTTTCCGTGACATTGCACAACCTGCCGAGGGGGGTGGTAGTGATCGATAGGAGTTGCTGCAATGCTGGGAAACAGCCGGTGTAGAAACGTGTCCGGTGGGTGGGTGGGTTGAGGGTGGGGTGTCTGCAGCTTGACAACTTACATTGGATCACGGGCGCCGCAGGTCTGGTGTATCAGCACCCCCCCACACTGCATGTTGTGGGGCCACCAGACAGCGGCCAACCAATACCACCGATTACTGCAGTCAGCGACATAAGTAATGTTTACAGTTTTCATTTGAGATTCCAGCTGGACTGGCTGAAAGCAATACATCAGAGGGTCACGGCCGATTCCAAAAACACGTACGGCCATCACGACTGTGACACCGCACTAGCCGGGTGCACAGACACACCGCAGTCCGAAGACTGCCTCTGAAGACTACACCCTACCGATAGCAGGGAAGCACTACGCAGAACGAACGAAACAAAACGGAACAGCTAGGCCAACACAGCTAGTTGTTGGGAGGGAGAAGGTGGGGGGTGGGGGGGGTTGAACCACACATAATTTGCGAATCCTACTTCTTTTCTGCGAAAGAAACGGCGCCGAATCATATGCTTTGCTTTTTGTTTTTTGGAACCCGCGCCACCTCCTCCGTTTATTTTCGTAGGCTCCAGCAGAGATACAACTTGTTGTAAAATGAAAAATTCAAAAATGAACTGCTGGGCAGCCGCTGTCACAGCCTCCTCAGGACTGTCACTGTGGGTGCAAAAACGACAAAAGGGGTATTTGCGACGGTGCCGGAAGTGGGCGTTTCCTCCTTTCCTTTCGGTGGAAATCGTCGAACTTTTGCCGAATACTTGTCGTCAGAGCGAAGAGCGCGAAAGCCCCAGGAGTAACCGACAAACACACAGCGAGACAACATGAGAGAGCCAGTCGGGAAAAGCGGTTCGCTCACGGGTGCCTTGCCTCGGTGTTGTTAGCTGTTCGGCAGAACAGGTGGCTGAATCACACAGACAAATCGCTGCCCCACATAATTGAGACAACTGCGTGTGTTACCGGCAACCCACCCCAACACTTCCCCATAGCACTGCATTTTGCCTGACAGCCCTGCCTTATTGGGAGAAATAAACACCACACACTCAACCCTCAAAAAACCCCGCCATCACACCCCACCAAACAAAGACAAAGAGGGATCCGTGATATGGCATGTTGCGGCTATAACGCCATCTGGTCAGAGTATAGAGGGGAGGTCAGGCAATGCCAGCTACGGCACGATCATCGGAAGGACAGCCCAGAAGGGGCGCAGCCTGTCCTCTTAGAATAAAGCAAGCGGTGGATTGCGGTGCTGTGTCAGCACAGCCTTGCGAGAGCAATATCATGCCACTTGGGTTCACTGAAATGGACGAGGGAAAATACCAAAGGAGGCTGGTTGGGGGCTATAAAAGAGAGCGGCCTACGCGCGGCAGGCAATCCCTTCAGAGGGCCTCGACCCTTGGGCTGCTCAGCCTGGCGGTGGGTATGGAGGCCCGACAAAGCCCAGAACCCGCATGCAGAGCAGCCTTCCCAGCAGCGACGGCAACGGGCCCGTACTTTGGCTGCCTGGGAATCGCTTCTGAGAACAACGGTATACACACCATCACGAGCCGATACAATATAGGGTCTTGGGTGGTGCCGGAAAGGGCCACCGGGAGACAGGTGACGGGTGGGGGAAGAATGGGGGAGATTTGACACCTTTTTTGTGCACGATACGGCACACTTCCTCAGATTAACTACCACTTGTGCTGCATGAAATCAGCTAATATCACAGCGTTGCGTTGGCAATGTTGGATGAGCGGGTTGGCACCGAACAGAAGTCTACGATAGACCGCTGTACGATAACAAGGCACACTGTCGCAGCGTTGCGTTTTGTGGTTTGGGTTGGCGAAACCGGCATTGCACTGTGTCCCCGAGAGGCCACAACGTGAGTCACCGAGCCCGCTATCCACAGCGTTGCCTGAAAAACAGAAGGAGGGGGTGGGGGGTGTGATTGCGTCAGTTTGGTGCCTCAAGCGCGTTATCCTGGTCACGACGAAAGAGAAACAATGAAAAATGATCGCTCGAGCAGATTCAGTGCACATCACACGCGTGATCGCACGAAAAACAGATTCCTGTGTGATCACAATAATATATGTTTGGGCGCGTGTATTGGCAGGCGTATGAACTGTGGCGGCAAACTGCCTTTGTCGTTTGCATTCCCACATGACAATGACTGTCCGAGAGTGAAGATCAGGGGAAAGGGGGCTTCACGCGATTTTGTGGTATTTCTGAAATTCTCTGTCCGGATCTGCTCACAGATGTACATGCACTGCATGACACTATGCCAGATGATTTTAGATCGGGTCTCAGGATTCATGTTCAGGATGTACAGTCACAGCATAGCAGACAAAGGGATATTCACTGCTGAGATAGAGGTATTTTGCGAAGCATCACTCTTGTGTTGTGGAGCCAACATTCTGTGAACTTGGCCCCACCTGGATGAATGGCACAGGCTGTTGCATGCATTTCTGACCAAAGTCTTTCCAACGCGTGTGGCGTGGTGGCTAAAACTATTGATCAACGGTGTGCTCTGGGAAAGAGACCTTTACTTTTCGCGAAATGCAAACAAACGGGCCGAAATCAGAATCACTGCAGGTTGGTCGGGTCTGAGAGCACGTAGTCCGGCAGCTCGTACCGGAACCCTGTGGAGTCGTACACTTCGTACCACGTGCCGGCGGGGAACTTAATCTCTGCTGCCTGCAGCACAGCAATAGTCAGGGACGCATCACTGCTAGGGGTGATTGGCAGAACAGACTTCAGTGCATCCCAGATCTCGGACCTGTAAAGGTGAGTGGTTGAATGAGTGCCAGCCAATGAGCGACTCTCCTGCCCACAAACGAAACCGCCACAACATACCTCCCGCCGTAGTGCGGCTGGGTGTCCCAGAACATCTCACGATTTGTATCCAGCTCCTCCCGTGTCATGGGCACCTTGGAGGGCCACGATCTCATCGCAGGCAGCTGTCCCCGATCAAGCAAGCTCGAGGAGTCCGCACATGACCGCACCGGCTTCTTCTCCCCCGCACAGCACGCACCCATGGTGTCAAAAAAGCACACTGGCCGACAGGCCACGTCTAGTGCCTGCAATTGAGGGTGATTTGTAAGAGAGGAACCCCCGACGGGCTCACAACAACCCCAGCAGGCATGTTCACACCTCTGATGCAAACCAGGGGTTGGGCGAGAGGAGCAGTGGGGTGGGTGTGGGTGGGCGGAGGTGCACGACTGTCGAGGCCTCTCAGCAGGCATTGCAACTAGAGATCCGGATGTCGTTTTCCCACCCTAAGGCACTGTCGGGATCGAGATCCCCTCTCCACTTGCAGGGCCTCGGCAACCCAGGGGCTGGCGATGCTGAGGGCAACCAGTGCTGGCTGGCTGCCCCTCGCCCCTCTCTGTTCTCGTTGGCATCGACGACCACCTTCCGAACGTGCGATAAATGGCACGACCAGGGCAGTGACATGCACAATGTTGCGAGAAGGCGCTGTACCAATGGTATCTTTTCTTTGCCGGGGCACTGCGACATCGCGTGAAATCACGGCTTGTCATCTTGCAACACCCACTGTGGCACCGCCAAGCGACAGCTATGCATAGGAAACGTTCAGTGGGGGAGGGAGGGGCGGGGGGCGGGGGATGGAATAATCAACCTACAAATGGCACAACCACTGCGGCTGGGCTCAGGCTGGCAATAAAAGCCGTTTCGAACCTGCTCTGCATTTTTTTCACACAACTGTGCTGCAACCTGACAAACACCCGACACAGAAGCAACAACGGAGTGAAGCTTCATATCGAGAGCGGCCAACAAGGAGCTTGCTCAGGAGACGCCGCTGAATATCCTCACCCACTCCGCAGACAGGAGGCAGGGTGGGGTGTGGGGATGGTGCGATTGATGGAGAGTGAAGGTAAAGCAAGTCTCACGACACCCTCTAGGCTATTGGAGGAATGAGAGATGGTGCTCCAGGGGGTATGTGGCAGGAAGGGTGGCTGTACGGCCGGGGCGTGATGGGGCTGTGTGTGTGCCAGGGGCGAGCCAGTTGTTCAAAGGGTTGCTCTGGTGATTTTTATTTTGCCTGGCGGGTGGGGGGGATGTCGCCGCCGATTAAGGCGTTGACATGCCACAATCCTGACGTAGGGGTTTCGATGGGTGCGGATTCCCGGCGCAATTCCACCAGAGTTTGTTCCCAACTGGACTCAGAAATGGGGGTGGTGACACACACACTCCGCATGGCCCAGAGTGAGAGAGGGCTACACAGCATTCCTAAACAGGGCAGCAGAGTCATGGTTTGTCATGCATTGCCGCCACTGCAGCCACTTCCCCCTGAAGCGTCAAAAAGGCACCACAGGCGTGTTGGAGCCAAGCCCGAAGAACAACGGGCATCACAGGCCAAAACGAGAGATATCGACATGACACCCCCTCCCACAGGAGGTGGGGATGGCATTTTTGATCTAGGAACATATCTCTGTTTGTCCCTGCCTCGTTCATTAGGCAATCGGGGGAGGGGGGGGGGGGGGAGGACGAGGGTGATTGTCCCCCCCCCCCCCACCCCCACCCCACCCCCCTTGCCAGAGGGAAGGGTGTTTCTTGCTGACAAAGCCAAGGCCGGGGCTTTGATCCTGTCCCAATGACACCCCATCCCCCGCATCATTTTGTTTTTCTCCCAACAAGGTACTTGTCAGGCGGAAATGCAGCGATAGGGGAAGTGCTAGGTGCTTGCCGTCACACACAGTCTTATGCGCCTGCCAATCACACACCAACACTTCCGCAGGCAAAATTTTCTGTGTGTGTCGTGCGATCAACGAAAAACTTTTTCTCGTTTACCTTTCGTATTTCTTCACGAATGATCCTGCACGACTCCAGCTATATTTTGTTCATGTTCCGGAGGAGAAGTGGGAAGGGGGAGGAGGAGGAGAAGGAGCCTCTGAAGAAAGCGGCATTTTGCAGCAGAAAAGGGGAGCAAAGAAAATAACGCACCCTCCCTCTGCAACCAAACGCAATTCGACATAGGGGACGCAGAAATACTTGACCACACCCGGAGGATACGGCACCCTTACACCACCTAAGAGGTAGGGAAGGGCTGGGCATCTTCTCCACAGGGCACAGGTTCCACATTCATTTGTTGCGACACCTGCCGAAAGGCTCTCTCCTTCCCGAAACGCGGAAATAAAAAGCAACAACAGAGCATATGCAACCGAGGAGGGCAAGTCAAAATAGGGGAAGGACGGGAGAAAGGTGAGGGGGGTGGGGTGGGGTGGTGTGTGTTGATCCACAAGGCTTTTTTTTCTGGAAAATGAAACCAGGATGGGGTGGTCGGGGTGGGGAGAGAAGTGTCATCACGACGTGTCGGTATCACATGGGGTTTGTTTGGGGGAGGGGGGGGGTTTCCCAAGAGCACACGAAATGTTTAGCCAGTGGTGGGGGGAGGGGGAGTGGGGGGGAGTCGCATATAGAGGGGGGGGGGGGGGAAGGGGGGAAGTAATGTTGCTCGAGTCGGCAGCACAAAGAAGAAGAGACACGCATCCGCTGTGCAAAATCGTGTCGCTTATTCCTTGCATTTTCTGGGACTACAAAAAATCATCCGAAAAATCGCCATGCAGCGCGCAGCACATTGGCTGTCAACGCCACACGCTATTTTCATCGGAAAAAGCAACGTGTGGTGGTGGCGGTGATGGGGGGTGACCAGCACGTCTCCATTCAACCAGCAACCCTCTCTCTCTCTCTCTCTCTGCGAAGCCCAATTAAAAGAAAGAGGGGGTGGGTGGGTGGGCGGATGGGTGAGCTGTGGCCTCCCACTCTGAAGTGCAGTCAAGTGAGTCTCGCCCCCGCCGAAACAGGGGTGCCAACACTGTTGGTATTAACGCAGAGCCGAAGGCTACATCGCCCATCCCTCCCCGACACCCCGACAGCCCTCCCATGGGGCCTCCCTGAGCCGTGAGGGCGCCTTTGCGCATCTCCGTGCCAGGGGTGGGGGTGGGGGGGGGTTGTGTGAAACAAAAATAGGGCAGAAAAAAGTTTGTGGAAACGAAAAGGGCTATAGCCTCCAGCTGTAGCACATGGTGTACAGATGGCTTACTCGTCACCCATCCACACCGTGGTGTTGTAGTAGTTGTCGGCAACGATGAAGACAGCGGTGTGGTCCGTGTGGGGGTTGAACGTCGGCCACACAGTCAGCACGCCGTACATGCTGGTGCTGTTGATGCCTGCCTGCCCCAGGGCCTTCATGTTAGCGTTGCCAGGGGTGCGGCGGTCGTCCGCAGAGGGGACAGGGCCCCAGCGGTCGTAGTTGGTCTCAAGGCGCCACCACCCGTCCTCCTCCTGCACGTTGATCTTCCACACGTCCAGTGCCTTTGACCAGTCGCGTGCGATCACCGCGCCCTGCCCAGCCTCGGACCCGCTGATGATGTAGTACATCGGGGCAGCGAGCGCCCCGTTTGACAGAAGGTCCAGCAGGTTGTCGTACGACGTGGCGGCCTCCATGCTCTTGCGTGCCAAAAGCGATGGGGTTGTCCCGCCAACTGCCAGCATCTCTGCCAGGTTGCGCATCAGCTTGCCGCCCTGGCATCGCGCATCCATTGTCACCGCAAACCCGCCGCTGCCACCCTTCATCGCGTTCTGCACGCCGATGTAGGTCGCGATAGATGTGCCTGTGAAGACAGTCTTGTTGCCACGCTGGAACTCCACCTCCCAGATGAACCCGCGCAGCACCCCGGGGATGTTCCAGTCGAAGTTCCTCCCGTGCACGATCTTGCCCTCGGGGGTCTGTGCCACGATGGAGGTGCAGGGCCCATTCGGGCCGGTCTCACCGCCACCAAGCTTCGAGCGGAAGGGGTAGATCAGCTCCGTGTCGTTGACGCACTCCCCCGTCGGGCCGGTGTCGTTCCAGTTGGAGCAGTTGATCCCGATGTTCTCCAGCACATACATCAGGTTCAGCGCCACGACCTCGCCACGCTGCATGCCGAGCGTCGTTGCGATGCCGTCAATCTCCTGGGAGTACTCCTCACCGAACCCGCGGTAGTCAGCAAGGGGGCCCAGCACGCGCTCCAGCAGCTCGACAAGCCACTTGGGGATCAGGCTCTCCAGGTAGTCCTGGATGTCGGGGACGTGCGGCTTGACCAGCGCCAGCGCCTCAGTCCACCTGTCGCCAGGCGGCAGGTCGAGGTTGATCGTCACGTGCGGCGGCGTGACAGGCTCACGCTGCTTCACCATCGCCACACGGTGCAGCGAGGAGTTGTGCGCCCAGTCCATCATCTTCCCCCCATGGTAGTTGCACTTCGTGTCATTCGGCAGTGGCGCCGACACGAAGGAAAGCACCGCCGCGCTCGCCACGACCAGCAACATGGTTGCACGTCCACTCCCCGGTGCCTGCTGTGTCCAGTTCGCCTTATCCTGCCGGTGGTGGTGGGGATCAGTAGTCAAAGTAAGGCGTTGGTGGATGGGTGGGTGGCACATCACAGACTTGAGGGTCTTGAGAGCAATAAACCGATAGAGAAAGGGGCGGGGGGTTGGGTTGGGGGAGGGGCCGGGGGTGCTGTGGTGTGGTCTGTCGACCGTACTTCGGCGTAAACCCCACCCCCACCCCTCCACATCCCTGTACGGCAGGGAACTACTAAAGCTTCAGCATAAACACCCCGTGTCCTCCCTGATGTCTGGATGTATCTCGCAGAAGATTTTTGGCTTGCGGAACGCGCATCCCAAGGCGAAGATGACCAATCCAAGGGAACGTAGTGAAGACACTCCCCACCACCACCACCCCCCCCCCCCCACAGCCACGGTACGGCAGACGCGATTCTTTTCTCTCTTTTGCAGATCACAGATATTTTCATCGGGGGTAAAGTTTTACCCGGGTTGCAGAAACAACACAGCCGCAGCCGAGTAATTAATTGCTACCTTTTTCCGGGCGACGCCCAACAGACACCTGGAGGCAATAAGCGAAGCCCCTAGGAAGTATCACTGTATTTCTTCTTGGCACCGACAACCACCAAATCTGACGTGCGGAACGCCAGGCTGCGGCGTTTGTTCTCCCATTTTTCTTGCATCGAGCGAACCATTGCGACAGAGGCCTGGGGAACCCCTCAGAAAGCCCATGATATATCGGGGCAGGAAAGCGATCCACAGGGGAAGGGTGGGGGGTGAGCCGGTGTGGAGCTGCTTTGCATGAGTCTATCGATTTGCCGTTCTCCACAACAACAACGCGCACCACCCCCCCTAGGTCTCTGACGATAAGAGAACACCTCGCCACAGGCACTTCAGCATTATGAGAGACGGCGCCTGCTGCAGGGGAGGGGGGGGGGGGGGAAAGAGAGTTAGGAAAGAGTACAAAGCGCGAGATACGATTCGGCCGCACATCCACAGAGGCAAGAATTTCTCCGCTGTGCAGTGGCAAACAGAGGTAGAGAGGGGGGGGGGGGAGGGGAAGGAGCGGTTCGAGAGAAAAAAAAGAGAATTTTGTGTGAGGGAGGAACGCGGCGGTCCGTTCTTACAACAGGGGAGAGGGGAGGAGGGGGGTGACTAGGCTGTTTGTGTGACAAACGCGAATTGGCTCATCCGAACGCTGGTAGCGCCCGGCACCGCGTGAGGTTCGAAATGTGAATACCCCACAAGCCCCCTGTAGGCCGGCTTGCAGGAGTTCGGCTGCCACCCCGTTTCCCTCAACCCAACCTATCTCAGACACATGTTTCTCTGTCTCTTCTCTGGTCCCCACCCTCCCCCGCGACGCGTCTCGCTTTCGTCTCGCAAAAAACCAATCACAGATCCCCGCAAACAAAAGAGGGGGTCGGGTGCATTCAGCTCTAAAAGCGCATAAAAGAAAAGGGCGGAGGTGATGCCCCAACACAACACAACACCTAGTGATGTCACCCCCTCTTCTTCCCCCCCTCCACTCCAATGCATGAACACGGGGTGGAGTCCCGGGACCCGAGTGCCACGTCATGCACCCAACGTTTCGCTCTCTCTCTCTCGCTTCAGAGAGTGTGCCATGCACTGCTTCTTCGTTCTTACAGAGCATGGCGACGGAGACTCGGAACTGAACTGTGAGGAGACCTGAACTGTGGTAGGCCCGATTTCGATTTTCACTGAGGGAAGCTTTGTGAATGTGTGCCTGGGCGACCAGTGCGAACACCGCGTGGTTTTGGAGAGACACAGAGAGCAGGATGTGTCAGAATGTTGCGCCAGCCACGCAGACTCACCGATGGGGGTGTGTCCCCGCAGTGAAACGCACTCGAGTCAGACAGATGGAACAGATGAACAGATGGGCGCAACGAGCGCATTCATGGAATATCTAGAGAAGAAGCAAATATTTGCTGTGATTTTCGGGGGTGAGCACAGCCACAGCCACACCCCACCACCACCACCACCCCCTCACGCCCGTCGGGTGAAATTGAGATGAAAGTAAAGAGCTCTTGAGAATTTTGACTCACCCCCCCGCACCCCGCTCCCACAACCCCCCACCCCCACCCCTACACACGCCTTCCGCGCAGCAGCGCTCTAACGGCACGGACTACAACAGTGTTAAATATGGGATACCTGTGGGAGGTGAAGAGGGGTCGACCCACAACTTAACTTTCACCCCCAAAGCCCCCCTCCCCCGCGTCGAGGGGATAGCCGACTCGCAGGTTAATCGTTTTTCCTTTGCTTAGTGGTGTGAGTTCGCACCGGGCGAACTCTGCTTACTACCTTCCTCTCACCTGTACACACTCACACATGACATCGGTGCTGCCCATCTATCGGCCGCAGCTCTCTCAGTGAGAACGACCTCTGCATTCACACAGTGTCACTGAGAAATATCCCCGTCGGGGGCTGCTGGCTGCTGGGGGTGCTGTCTTCACTCCAAAGTGACTTAAACGTGAACTGCCGTGCCCTGTGATGCGCAGTCTCTGAGGCTGGACCACACAGTGCTGGCTAGGGGATGGGGATCGTGTCGATCCGCACACGGTGCAGGCCTGATGAAGGAAGGGGTGCATTGGTGTGACCACCCTAACACCACAGTCAGCACTGCACCGTGCAGAACGGGCGGGGGGCGGGGGGGTTCACAATGTTAAGGGATGTTCGTCAAAAACATTCCCGAACTGCGCTGCTCCCCGCTCCCCGCTCCCCTCTACCCACCTGTCCTTTATACTTTGATAAGAACTTGTTGATGTAAGGAAAGAGGGAGAGGTAGATTCTATCTCAGCTTGGGAAACGTCAGGCGCGTTTGGGGGGGAGTGGGGGTAAGTGGGGGTGGGGGTAGGGGGTTCAACCAAGCACACGCCTTTCCCACTCTCTTGGGGGTGGAGCCACGCAGCGTTGGGAAGGGAGAAGAAAAGAGTGGCTCTGCAATGCGGAGGTTATTTGTGTGTCGCGACAACAATACACAAACAATCTCGCTGGTGGGGTGCGATGAAAGCAGAAACAGGGGAACCCGGCAGCGAACAGCGAGAGCTGTTGGCGACAGTTTCACAAACCCACCCAGAGATGAAGCGGGGACTGCCACTGTGGGACTCAGCAGAGGGGCTCATCATCACCGCCGTCTCCACCACCATCGTTGACACGAAGGGCGTCCATCAAACGCGTCTTCTTCTTGTTCTTCGCCATCAGCACACCAATATCCTGTGGAACTGGGCGTTCAGCGAGGTCGCCTTCTCCATCAGACGCGCCCAAGATGCAATCCCCGTCACCACTGGAGAGCGGTGAAGGTCCTTCGTAGAGGCGTGACCCTTCGGCTTCGTCACCATCGTACGCAATTTCCATCTCCTGTGGGCGGAAGGGCAGGGCAGTGGGGGCAGAACCAGGAAGATATAAGGAGGAGTAGTGGGGAAGGCGACAGACGGGGGGGTGCGATGCAGTGTGCGAAGCGTTGTTTGGGCAGGGGGGGGGGGGTTGGGGTTGGGGGGCTGAAGATGGATGCGGGGTGGGGTGAAAATGTGCCATACCTCGCCCTTTTCAACGTCGACAAGGAAGCCTGTCCAGTGGGTGTGCTGCGCCTCCTGCTTCTTCTTTCGGTAGAGGTAGGCGGCGAGGAGACCACCGCAGCACAGCAGGGCGAGGGCAACGGCCACAGGGATGTACCAAGGAAAGGGGTCATCGGATCCCTCAGGCACTGCTACAGGAGGATTTTCGCCGGACGCGTTGTCGGCCTTCCCCGCAGGGGAGTCGAGGTACTCTGCAGACTCCTTGTACAGGGGTGACGCGAAGTACTGCCCTGCAGGTGTCGTGTCGTACTCAGGGGTGGTCTTGAAGATGGGGGTGGCCTGCAGCTGGCCTTCAGGTGTGGCATCCCACTTACCGTGAGGGGAGTCTTTGTAAAAGGGGCTGGCGACATGCACAGCATCTGGGGCGGCGGCATCAGCGCGAGGACTACCCTTGTACTCAGGTGTGGTCTTGTAATCAGGGGCACTGTACAGCTGTCCCTCCGGCGTGGTCGCATAAACAGGAGCGGACTTGTAGTCGGGTGTCCGCTGGAACTGACCCTCAGGTGACTGGTCACGCTTACCCTGTGGTGTCGCGAGGTACTGCGGTGTCTGAACATACTGACCCTCAGGCGTGGCAGCGTCAGCGCGCGGGCTTCCTTTGTACTCAGGTGAGGCCATGAACGCAGGTGTACTCATCTGCTTCCCATCCGGTGTGGAAGCATACTCAGGGGTGGCCTTGAACTCGGGGGACAACATGACCTGACCCTCAGGTGTGCGGTCATTCTTCCCCTGCGGACTCTGCTTGTACTCAGGCGACGCCACAAGCTGACCCTCAGGTGTAGCTGCATCGGCACGTGGGGATCCCTTGTACTCAGGGGATGCCATGTAGACAGGGGTGCTCATCTGCTTCCCATCAGGTGTGGATGCATACTCAGGTGTGGCCTTGAACTCAGGGGACTGCTGCACCTGACCTTCAGGTGTGCGGTCATTCTTGCCCTGCGGACTCTGCTTGTACTCGGGTGTTGCTGCCATCTGACCCTCAGGAGTTGCCGCGTCGGCACGCGGTGACGCTTTGTACTCAGGTGACGCCTCGAATGCAGGAGTGTTCTGGTCCTTGCCGTCAGGTGTCGTTGCGTATACAGGAACGGACTTGTAGTCGGGTGTGCGCTGGTATTGACCCTCAGGCGACTGGTCGCGTTTGCCCTGCGGCGTGTCGAGATACTGCGGGGTCTGAACAGCCTGACCCTCCGGTGTCGCAGCATCCGCTCGTGGCGAACCCTTGTACTCAGGGGAGGCTTGGAACACGGGGGTGCTGTGATCCTTCCCATCCGGGGTTGCGGCATACACTGGCGTTGCTTTGTAATCCGGAGTCCGCTGGTTCTGACCCTCAGGAGACTGATCCCGCTTGCCTTGAGGTGTGGAGAGGTAGGCAGGTGTCTGAATGTACTGACCCTCAGGTGTCGAAGCGTCCGCACGTGGGGATCCCTTGTACTCAGGGGATGCCATGTAGACAGGGGTGCTCATCTGCTTCCCATCAGGTGTGGATGCATACTCAGGCGTGGCCTTGAACTCAGGGGACTGCTGCACCTGGCCCTCAGGTGTGCGATCATTCTTCCCCTGAGGGCTCTGCTTGTACTCAGGCGACGCCACAAGCTGACCCTCAGGTGTAGCTGCAGCAGCACGGGGCGATCCCTTGTACTCAGGCGAAGCTTCAAACGCAGGTGTGTTCTGGTCCTTGCCGTCAGGTGTCATTGCATACTCCGGGGTGGCTTTAAACTGTGGGGTGCGCTGGAATTGACCCTCGGGTGACCGGTCCCACTTCCCCTGCGGTGTCGAGAGGTACTCAGGCGTCTGGATATACTGGGCTTCAGGTGTCGCAGCATCCGCACGAGGTGAACCCTTGTACTCGGGCGACGCTTCAAAGGCCGGAGTGTTCTGGCTCTTCCCCTCAGGCGACTGATCGTACTTCCCCTGTGGTGTGGCAGCGTCAGCACGTGGCGATCCCTTGTACTCAGGCGAAGCTTCAAATGCAGGAGTGTTCTGGTCCTTCCCCTCAGGTGTCGTCGAGTACACAGGTGTCGCCTTGTAGTCGGGTGTCCGCTGGTACTGACCCTCAGGTGACTGATCCCGCTTGCCCTGTGGTGTCGCGAGATACGCTGGCGTCTGGACATACTGACCCTCGGGGGTAGCTGCATCGGCACGTGGTGAACCTTTGTATTCAGGGGATGCCATGTAGACAGGTGTGCTCATCTGCTTCCCATCAGGTGTGGCGGCGTACTCCGGCGTGGACTTGAACTCAGGAGACAACAGGACCTGACCCTCAGGTGTGCGGTCATTCTTCCCCTGAGGGCTCTGCTTGTACTCAGGCGACGCCACAAGCTGGCCCTCAGGTGTAGCTGCATCGGCACGTGGAGAACCCTTGTACTCAGGAGACCGCTGGTAGTCAGGTGTGCTCATCTGCTTCCCATCAGGTGTGGATGCATACTCAGGTGTGGCCTTGAACTCAGGGGACTGCTGCACCTGACCCTCAGGTGTGCGGTCATTCTTGCCCTGCGGACTCTGCTTGTACTCGGGTGTTGCTGCCATCTGACCCTCAGGAGTTGCCGCGTCGGCACGTGGAGACGCTTTGTACTCAGGTGACGCCTCGAATGCAGGAGTGTTCTGGTCCTTCCCTTCAGGTGTCGTTGCGTATACAGGAACGGACTTGTAGTCGGGTGTGCGCTGGTATTGACCCTCAGGCGACTGGTCGCGTTTGCCCTGAGGTGTCGCGAGGTACTCCGGGGTCTGAACAGCCTGACCCTCCGGTGTCGCAGCATCCGCTCGGGGCGAACCCTTGTACTCAGGAGAGGCTTGGAACACGGGGGTGCTGTGATCCTTCCCATCCGGGGTTGCGGCATACACTGGCGTTGCTTTGTAATCCGGAGTCCGCTGGTTCTGACCCTCAGGAGACTGATCCCGCTTGCCTTGAGGTGTGGAGAGGTAGTCAGGTGTCTGAATGTACTGACCCTCAGGTGTCGAAGCGTCCGCACGTGGGGATCCCTTGTACTCAGGGGATGCCATGTAGACAGGGGTGCTCATCTGCTTCCCATCAGGTGTGGATGCATACTCAGGCGTGGCCTTGAACTCAGGGGACTGCTGCACCTGACCCTCAGGTGTGCGGTCATTCTTACCCTGCGGACTCTGCTTGTACTCAGGTGTTGCTGCCATCTGACCCTCAGGTGTGGAAGCGTCGGCACGTGGAGAACCCTTGTACTCAGGTGATGCTTTGAACTCAGGGGCGCTGTTCGCCTGGCCGTCAGGAGTCGCTGCGTATATTGGGGTCGCTCTGAACTCAGGAGTGCGCTGGAACTGACCCTCGGGCGACTGGTCACGCTTGCCCTGCGGTGTGGACAAGTACTCAGGTGTCTGCACGTACTGCCCATCAGGTGTAGCAGCGTCGGCACGTGGTGACCCCTTGTACTCGGGCGAAGCTTCAAATGCAGGAGTGTTCTGGTCCTTCCCCTCAGGTGTGGTTGAGTACCCAGGTGTCGCTTTGTAGTCGGGTGTGCGCTGGTACTGACCCTCAGGTGACTGGTCACGCTTACCCTGCGGTGTCGCGAGGTACTCCGGAGTTTGCACATACTGACCCTCCGGCGTAGCAGCATCCGCGCGAGGCGACCCTTTGTATTCAGGAGAAGCCTTGTACTCGGGTGCACTGTACTGCTTGCCCTCTGGCGTAGTGGCGTAGACGGGTGTGTCCCTGAACTCAGGAGTGCGCTGGTATTGCCCCTCAGGCGACTGGTCACGCTTGCCCTGCGGCGTAGCCAGATATGCCGGCGTCTGCACGAACTGCCCCTCCGGTGTCGCAGCATCCGCTCGTGGCGAACCCTTGTACTCAGGGGAGGCTTGGAACACCGGGGTGCTGTGATCCTTCCCATCCGGGGTTGCGGCATACACTGGCGTTGCTTTGTACTCGGGAGACAGCAGCACCTGACCGTCAGGCGTACGGTCGTGTTTCCCTTGAGGTGTGTCTTTGTACTGCGGACTTGCCTCAACCTGCCCGGATGGAGTAGCGGCGGCATGACCTTCCGGCGAAGCGTCGTAAGCAGGGGTCCCCACATACTGTCCCTGTGGTGTGGCAGCGTCAGCACGTGGTGATCCCTTGTACTCAGGCGAAGCTTCAAATGCAGGAGTGTTCTGGTCCTTCCCCTCAGGTGTGGTGGAGTACACTGGGGTAGCCTTGTAGTCGGGTGTCCGCTGGTACTGACCCTCAGGTGACTGGTCACGCTTGCCCTGAGGTGTCGCGAGGTACTCGGGGGTTTGCACATACTGTCCATCAGGAGTCGAAGCGTCCGCACGCGGTGAAGCTTTGTACTCAGGGGATGCCATGTAGACAGGTGTGCTCATCTGCTTCCCGTCAGGTGTGGATGCATACTCAGGGGTGGCCTTGAACTCAGGGGACTGCTGCACCTGACCCTCAGGTGTGCGGTCATTCTTCCCCTGCGGACTCTGCTTGTACTCAGGCGACGCCACAAGCTGGCCCTCAGGTGTAGCTGCATCGGCACGTGGCGAACCCTTGTACTCAGGAGACCGCTGGTAGTCAGGTGTGCTCATCTGCTTCCCATCAGGTGTGGATGCATACTCAGGTGTGGCCTTGAACTCAGGGGACTGCTGCACCTGACCTTCAGGTGTGCGGTCATTCTTGCCCTGCGGACTCTGCTTGTACTCGGGTGTTGCTGCCATCTGACCCTCAGGGGTCGCGGCATCGGCACGGGGAGACGTTTTATACTCAGGTGAAGCTTGAAATGCTGGAGTGGTCTGGTCTTTGCCGTCAGGAGTGGCCGCAAACACTGGTGTTCCTTTGAACTCGGGAGTGCGCTGGAACTGCCCTTCGGGGGACTCGTCACGCTTGCCTTGCGGTGTGGACAAGTACTGCGGGGTTTGGACGTACTGCCCTTCGGGGGTCGCCGCATCCGCTCGAGGAGAAGACTTGTACTCAGGCGAGGCTTCGAATGCAGGAGTGCTCTGGTCCTTGCCGTCAGGTGTGGTTGAGTACACAGGTGTCGCCTTGTAGTCGGGTGTGCGCTGGTACTGACCCTCAGGTGACTGGTCACGCTTGCCCTGCGGTGTCGCGAGGTACTCCGGAGTTTGCACAGACTGACCCTCCGGTGTTGCAGCATCCGCGCGAGGCGATCCTTTGTACTCAGGAGAAGCCTTGTACTCCGGTGCACTGTACTGCTTGCCCTCTGGCGTCGTGGCGTAGACGGGTGTGACCCTGAACTCAGGAGTGCGCTGGAACTGACCCTCAGGCGATTGATCACGCTTGCCCTGCGGCGTAGCCAGATATGCCGGCGTCTGCACGAACTGCCCCTCCGGTGTCGCAGCATCCGCTCGTGGCGAACCCTTGTACTCAGGGGAGGCTTGGAACACGGGGGTGCTGTGATCCTTCCCATCCGGGGTTGCGGCATACACTGGCGTTGCTTTGTACTCGGGAGACAGCATCACCTGACCCTCAGGCGTACGGTCGTGTTTCCCTTGAGGTGTGTCTTTGTACTGCGGACTTGCCTCAACCTGCCCGGATGGAGTAGCGGCGGCATGACCTTCCGGCGAAGCGTCGTAAGCAGGGGTCCCCACATACTGTCCCTGTGGTGTGGCAGCGTCAGCACGTGGTGATCCCTTGTACTCAGGCGAAGCTTCAAATGCAGGAGTGTTCTGGTCCTTCCCCTCAGGTGTGGTGGAGTACACAGGTGTCGCCTTGTAGTCGGGTGTCCGCTGGTACTGACCCTCAGGTGACTGGTCACGCTTGCCCTGCGGTGTCGCGAGGTACTCTGGGGTTTGCACGTACTGGCCCTCAGGAGTGGAAGCGTCAGCACGCGGTGAACCTTTGTACTCAGGTGACGCCATGTAGTCAGGTGTGCTCATCTGCTTCCCATCAGGTGTCGCTGCGAACTCAGGAGTGGCCTTGAACTCAGGTGACTGCTGCACCTGACCCTCAGGTGTGCGATCATTCTTCCCCTGCGGACTCTGCTTGTACTCAGGCGACGCCACCAGCTGACCCTCAGGTGTAGCTGCATCGGCACGTGGCGAACCCTTGTACTCAGGAGACCGCTGGTAGTCAGGTGTGCTCATCTGCTTCCCATCGGGTGTGGATGCATACTCAGGTGTAGCCTTGAACTCAGGGGACTGCTGCACCTGACCCTCAGGTGTGCGGTCATTCTTGCCCTGCGGACTCTGCTTGTACTCGGGTGTTGCTGCCATCTGACCCTCAGGAGTTGCTGCGTCTGCACGCGGAGAACCCTTGTACTCAGGTGACGCCTCAAATGCGGGAGTGTTTTGGTCCTTCCCGCTGGGTGTTGACGCAAATTCAGGTGTTCCTTTGAACTCAGGAGTGCGCTGGAACTGACCCTCAGGCGACTGGTCGCGTTTGCCCTGCGGCGTGTCGAGATACTGCGGGGTCTGAACAGCCTGACCCTCCGGTGTCGCAGCATCCGCTCGGGGCGAACCCTTGTACTCAGGGGAGGCTTGGAACACCGGGGTGCTGTGATCCTTCCCATCCGGGGTTGCGGCATACACTGGCGTTGCTTTGTACTCGGGAGACAGCATCACCTGACCCTCAGGCGTACGGTCGTGTTTCCCTTGAGGTGTGTCTTTGTACTGCGGACTTGCCTCAACCTGCCCGGATGGAGTAGCGGCGGCATGACCTTCCGGCGAAGCGTCGTAAGCAGGGGTCCCCACATACTGTCCCTGTGGTGTGGCAGCGTCAGCACGTGGTGATCCCTTGTACTCAGGCGAAGCTTCAAATGCAGGAGTGTTCTGGTCCTTCCCCTCAGGTGTGGTTGAGTACACTGGGGTCGCCTTGTAGTCGGGTGTCCGCTGGTACTGACCCTCAGGTGACTGGTCACGTTTGCCCTGCGGTGTCGCGAGGTATTCTGGGGTTTGCACGTACTGTCTCTCAGGAGTCGAAGCGTCGGCACGCGGTGAGCCTTTGTACTCAGGGGATGCCATGTAGTCAGGTGTGCTCATCTGCTTCCCATCAGGTGTTGTCGAAAACTCAGGTGTCGCCTTGAACTCAGGTGACTGCTGCACCTGACCCTCAGGTGTGCGATCACTCTTCCCCTGCGGACTCTGCTTGTACTCAGGCGACGCCACCAGCTGACCCTCAGGTGTAGCTGCATCGGCACGTGGCGAACCCTTGTAGTCAGGAGACCGCTGGTAGTCAGGTGTGCTCATCTGCTTCCCATCAGGTGTGGATGCATACTCAGGTGTGGCCTTGAACTCAGGGGACTGCTGCACCTGACCCTCAGGTGTGCGGTCATTCTTGCCCTGCGGACTCTGCTTGTACTCCGGTGTTGCTGCCATCTGACCCTCAGGAGTTGCCGCGTCGGCACGCGGTGACGCTTTGTACTCAGGTGACGCCTCGAATGCGGGAGTGTTCTGGTCCTTCCCTTCAGGTGTCGTTGCGTATACAGGAACGGACTTGTAGTCGGGTGTGCGCTGGTATTGTCCCTCAGGCGACTGGTCACGCTTCCCCTGCGGCGTAGCCAGATATGCCGGCGTCTGCACGAACTGCCCCTCCGGTGTCGCAGCATCCGCTCGTGGCGAACCCTTGTACTCAGGGGAGGCTTGGAACACGGGGGTGCTGTGATCCTTCCCATCCGGGGTTGCGGCATACACTGGCGTTGCTTTGTAATCCGGAGTCCGCTGGTTCTGACCCTCAGGAGACTGATCCCGCTTGCCTTGAGGTGTGGAGAGGTAGTCAGGTGTCTGAATGTACTGACCCTCAGGTGTCGAAGCGTCCGCACGGGGGGTTCCCTTGTACTCAGGGGATGCCATGTAGACAGGGGTGCTCATCTGCTTCCCATCAGGTGTGGATGCATACTCAGGCGTGGCCTTGAACTCAGGGGACTGCTGCACCTGACCGTCAGGTGTGCGGTCATTCTTGCCCTGCGGACTCTGCTTGTACTCAGGCGACGCCACCATCTGACCCTCAGGTGTAGCTGCATCGGCACGTGGTGATCCCTTGTACTCTGGCGAAGCTTCAAATGCAGGTGTGTTCTGGTCCTTGCCGTCAGGTGTCATTGCATACTCCGGGGTGGCTTTAAACTGTGGGGCACCCTGGAACTGACCCGCGGGTGACTGGTCCCTCTTCCCCTGCGGTGTGGAGAGGAACTCTGGGGTGTGTATATACTGGTTCTCAGGTGTAGCAGCGTCAGCACGTGGTGACCCCTTGTACTCAGGAGACGCCTCGAATGCAGGCGTATTCTGGTCCTTCCCCTCAGGTGTCGTCGAGTACACAGGTGTCGCCTTGTAGTCGGGTGTCCGCTGGTACTGACCCTCGGGCGACTGGTCACGCTTCCCCTGCGGTGTAGCTAGGTACTCGGGTGTCTCCACGGACTGCCCGTGAGGGGTCGAAGCGTCGGCACGCGGCGAGCCCTTGTACTCCGGAGAAGCCAAGAAACTAGGTGTGCTCATCTCCTTCCCATCAGGTGTGGCGGAATACACAGGGGTGGCCTTGAACTCAGGTGACTGCTGCACCTGACCCTCAGGTGTGCGGTCATTCTTCCCCTGAGGGCTCTGCTTGTACTCAGGCGACGCCACCAGCTGACCCTCAGGTGTAGCTGCATCGGCACGTGGCGAACCCTTGTACTCAGGAGACCGCTGGTAGTCAGGTGTGCTCATCTGCTTCCCATCGGGTGTGGATGCATACTCAGGCGTGGCCTTGAACTCAGGGGACTGCTGCACCTGACCCTCAGGTGTGCGGTCATTCTTCCCCTGCGGACTCTGCTTGTACTCGGGTGTTGCTGCCATCTGACCCTCAGGAGTTGCCGCGTCGGCACGCGGTGACGCTTTGTACTCAGGTGACGCCTCGAATGCAGGAGTGTTCTGGTCCTTCCCTTCAGGTGTCGTTGCGTATACAGGAACGGACTTGTAGTCGGGTGTGCGCTGGTATTGACCCTCAGGCGACTGGTCGCGTTTGCCCTGAGGTGTCGCGAGGTACTCCGGGGTCTCGACAGCCTGACCCTCCGGTGTCACAGCATCCGCTCGTGGCGAACCCTTGTATTCAGGGGAGGCTTGGAACACGGGGGTGCTGTGATCCTTCCCATCCGGGGTTGCGGCATACACTGGCGTTGCTTTGTAATCCGGAGTCCGCTGGTTCTGACCCTCAGGAGACTGATCGCGCTTGCCTTGAGGTGTGGAGAGGTAGTCAGGTGTCTGAATGTACTGGCCCTCAGGTGTCGAAGCGTCCGCACGTGGGGATCCCTTGTACTCAGGGGATGCCATGTAGACAGGGGTGCTCATCTGCTTCCCATCAGGTGTGGATGCATACTCAGGCGTGGCCTTGAACTCAGGTGACTGCTGCACCTGACCCTCAGGTGTGCGGTCATTCTTGCCCTGCGGACTTTGCTTGTACTCAGGTGTTGCTGCCATCTGACCCTCAGGTGTGGAAGCGTCGGCACGTGGAGAACCCTTGTACTCAGGGGAGGCTTTGAACTCAGGGGCGCTGTTCGCCTGGCCGTCAGGAGCCGCTGCGTATATTGGGGTCGCTCTGAACTCAGGAGTGCGCTGGAACTGACCCTCGGGCGACTGTTCACGCTTCCCCTGCGGTGTGGACAAGTACTCAGGTGTCTGCACGTACTGCCCATCAGGTGTAGCAGCGTCGGCACGTGGTGACCCCTTGTACTCAGGCGAAGCTTCAAATGCAGGAGTGTTGTGGTCCTTCCCCTCAGGTGTGGTTGAGTACAGAGGTGCCGCTTTGTAGTCGGGTGTCCGCTGGTACTGACCCTCAGGTGACTGATCACGTTTGCCCTGAGGTGTCGCGAGGTACTCCGGAGTTTGCACAGACTGACCCTCCGGTGTTGCAGCATCCGCGCGAGGCGATCCTTTGTACTCAGGAGAAGCCTTGTACTCCGGTGCACTGAACTGCTTGCCCTCCGGCGTAGTGGCGTAGACGGGTGTGTCCCTGAACTCAGGAGTGCGCTGGAACTGACCGTCAGGCGACTGGTCACGCTTCCCCTGCGGCGTGTCGAGGTACTGCGGGGTCTGAACAGCCTGACCCTCCGGTGTCGCAGCATCCGCTCGGGGCGAACCCTTGTACTCAGGGGAGGCTTGGAACACCGGGGTGCTGTGATCCTTCCCATCCGGGGTTGCGGCATACACTGGCGTTGCTTTGTACTCGGGAGACAGCATCACCTGACCCTCAGGCGTACGGTCGTGTTTCCCTTGAGGTGTGTCTTTGTACTGCGGACTTGCCTCAACCTGCCCGGATGGAGTAGCGGCGGCATGACCTTCCGGCGAAGCGTCGTAAGCAGGGGTCCCCACATACTGTCCCTGTGGTGTGGCAGCGTCAGCACGTGGTGATCCCTTGTACTCAGGCGAAGCTTCAAATGCAGGAGTGTTCTGGTCCTTCCCCTCAGGTGTGGTGGAGTACACAGGTGTCGCCTTGTAGTCGGGTGTGCGCTGGTACTGACCCTCAGGTGACTGGTCACGTTTGCCCTGAGGTGTCGCGAGGTAGTCTGGGGTTTGAACGTACTGGCCATCAGGAGTCGAAGCGTCGGCACGCGGTGAACCTTTGTACTCAGGTGACGACATAAACACAGGTGTGCTCATCTGCTTCCCATCAGGTGTCACGGAATACACAGGTGTCGCCTTGAACTCAGGGGACTGCTGCACCTGACCCTCAGGTGTGCGGTCATTCTTCCCCTGAGGGCTCTGCTTGTACTCAGGCGAAGCCACAAGCTGGCCCTCAGGTGTAGCTGCATCGGCACGTGGAGAACCCTTGTACTCAGGAGACCGCTGGTAGTCAGGTGTGCTCATCTGCTTCCCATCAGGTGTGGATGCATACTCAGGTGTGGCCTTGAACTCAGGTGACTGCTGCACCTGACCTTCTGGTGTGCGGTCATTCTTGCCCTGCGGACTCTGCTTGTACTCGGGTGTTGCTGCCATCTGACCCTCGGGAGTTGCCGCGTCGGCACGGGGAGAACCCTTGTACTCAGGTGACGCCTCAAAAGCGGGAGTGTTCTGGTCCTTGCCGTTGGGTGTTGAAGCAAAGTCCGGTGAGCCCTTGAACTCAGGAGTCCGCTGGGATTGACCCTCTGGGGACTGATCACTCTTGCCCTGCGGTGTGGACAAGTAGGCGGGGGATTGCACGTACTGTCCTTCGGGTGTCGCAGCATCCGCTCGGGGAGAAGACTTGTATTCGGGCGAAGCCTCGTACTCCGGACTTCTGTGACCCTTGCCGTCCGGTGTGGCATCATAAACGGGTGTGGCCTTGAAGTCGGGAGTCCGCTGGTACTGACCCTCAGGTGACTGATCACGCTTGCCCTGCGGTGTCGCGAGGTACTCCGGAGTTTGCACATACTGACCCTCAGGCGTGGCAGCATCCGCGCGAGGCGACCCTTTGTACTCAGGAGAAGCCTTGTACTCCGGTGCACTGTACCCCTTGCCCTGCGGCGTCGTGGAGTACACGGGTGTGTCCCTGAACTCAGGAGTGCGCTGGAACTGACCCTCAGGCGACTGGTCACGCTTCCCCTGCGGCGTGGCGAGATACGCCGGCGTCTGCACGAACTGACCCTCCGGTGTCGCAGCATCCGCTCGTGGCGAACCCTTGTACTCAGGGGAGGCTTGGAACACCGGGGTGCTGTGATCCTTCCCATCCGGGGTTGCGGCATACACTGGCGTTGCTTTGTACTCGGGAGACAGCATCACCTGACCCTCAGGCGTACGGTCGTGTTTCCCTTGAGGTGTGTCTTTGTACTGCGGACTTGCCTCAACCTGCCCGGATGGAGTAGCGGCGGCATGACCTTCCGGCGCAGCGTCGTAAGCAGGGGTCCCCACATACTGTCCCTGTGGTGTGGCAGCGTCAGCACGTGGTGATCCCTTGTACTCAGGCGAAGCTTCAAATGCAGGAGTGTTCTGGTCCTTCCCCTCAGGTGTGGTTGAGTACACTGGGGTCGCCTTGTAGTCGGGTGTCCGCTGGTACTGACCCTCAGGTGACTGATCACGCTTGCCCTGAGGTGTCGCGAGGTATTCTGGGGTCTGCACAGACTGTCCTTCTGGGGTAGCTGCATCGGCCCGCGGTGAACCTTTGTACTCAGGGGATGCCATGTAGACAGGTGTGCTCATCTGCTTCCCATCAGGTGTCGCCGAAAACTCAGGTGTCGCCTTGAACTCAGGTGACTGCTGCACCTGACCCTCAGGTGTGCGATCATTCTTCCCCTGCGGACTCTGCTTGTACTCAGGCGACGCCACAAGCTGGCCCTCAGGTGTAGCTGCATCGGCACGTGGCGAACCCTTGTACTCAGGAGACCGCTGGTAGTCAGGTGTGGTCATCTGCTTCCCATCAGGTGTGGATGCATACTCAGGTGTGGCCTTGAACTCAGGGGACTGCTGCACCCGACCCTCAGGTGTGTGGTCATTCTTGCCCTGCGGACTCTCCTTGTACTCAGGTGTTGCTGCCATCTGACCCTCAGGAGTTGCCGCGTCGGCACGTGGTGAACCCATGTACTCAGGTGACGCCTCAAATGCGGGAGTGTTCTGGTCCTTGCCGCTGGGGGTTGAAGCAAATTCAGGGGTACCTTTGAACTCAGGAGTGCGCTGGAACTGACCCTCAGGCGACTGGTCGCGTTTGCCCTGCGGCGTGTCGAGATACTGCGGGGTCTGAACAGCCTGACCCGCCGGTGTCGCAGCATCCGCTCGTGGCGAACCCTTGTACTCAGGGGAGGCTTGAAACACCGGGGTGCTGTGATCCTTCCCATCCGGGGTTGCGGCATACACTGGCGTTGCTTTGTACTCGGGAGACAGCATCACCTGACCCTCAGGCGTACGGTCGTGTTTCCCTTGAGGTGTGTCTTTGTACTGCGGACTTGCCTCAACCTGCCCGGATGGAGTAGCGGCGGCATGACCTTCCGGCGAAGCGTCGTAAGCAGGGGTCCCCACATACTGTCCCTGTGGTGTGGCAGCGTCAGCACGTGGTGATCCCTTGTACTCAGGCGAAGCTTCAAATGCAGGAGTGTTCTGGTCCTTCCCCTCAGGTGTCGTCCAGTACACTGGGGTCGCCTTGTAGTCGGGTGTGCGCTGGTACTGACCCTCAGGTGACTGATCACGTTTGCCCTGCGGTGTCGCGAGGTAGTCGGGCGTCTGCACATACTGTCCCTCTGGTGTAGCTGCATCGGCCCGCGGTGAACCTTTGTACTCAGGTGACGCCATGTAGACAGGTGTGCTCATCTGCTTCCCATCAGGTGTGGCGGAAAACTCAGGTGTCGCTTCGAACTCGGGGGACAACATGACCTGACCCTCAGGTGTGCGGTCATTCTTCCCCTGAGGGCTCTGCTTGTACTCAGGCGACGCCACAAGCTGACCCTCAGGTGTAGCTGCATCGGCACGTGGCGAACCCTTGTACTCAGGAGACCGCTGGTAGTCAGGTGTGCTCATCTGCTTCCCATCAGGTGTGGATGCATACTCAGGTGTGGCCTTGAACTCAGGTGACTGCTGCACCTGACCTTCTGGTGTGCGGTCATTCTTGCCCTGCGGACTCTGCTTGTACTCGGGTGTTGCTGCCATCTGACCCTCAGGAGTTGCCGCGTCGGCACGTGGAGACGCTTTGTACTCAGGTGACGCCTCGAATGCAGGAGTGTTCTGGTCCTTCCCCTCAGGTGTCGTTGCGTAAACAGGAACGGACTTGTAGTCGGGTGTGCGCTGGTATTGACCCTCAGGCGACTGGTCGCGTTTGCCCTGAGGTGTCGCGAGGTACTCGGGGGTCTGAACAGCCTGACCCTCCGGTGTCGCAGCATCCGCTCGTGGCGAACCCTTGTACTCAGGGGAGGCTTGGAACACGGGGGTGCTGTGATCCTTCCCATCCGGGGTTGCGGCATACACTGGCGTTGCTTTGTAATCCGGAGTCCGCTGGTTCTGACCCTCAGGAGACTGATCCCGCTTCCCTTGAGGTGTGGAGAGGTAGTCAGGTGTCTGAATGTACTCGCCCTCAGGTGTCGAAGCGTCCGCACGTGGGGATCCCTTGTACTCAGGGGATGCCATGTAGACAGGTGTGCTCATCTGCTTCCCATCAGGTGTGGATGCATACTCAGGCGTGGCCTTGAACTCAGGGGACTGCTGCACCTGACCTTCAGGTGTGCGGTCATTCTTGCCCTGCGGACTCTGCTTGTACTCGGGTGTTGCTGCCGTCTGACCCTCAGGTGTAGCAGCGTCGGCACGTGGCGACCCCTTGTACTCAGGTGAAGCTTCAAAAGCGGGAGTGTTCTGGTCCTTGCCGTCAGGTGTCGTTGCGTACACTGGTGTTGCCTTGTAGTCAGGTGTCCGCTGCGACTGCCCTTCAGGGGACTGGTCCCGCTTCCCCTGCGGCGTGGCGAGATATGCAGGTGTCTGTACCACCTGGCCCTCCGGTGTTGAAGCGTCAGCACGTGGTGATCCCTTGTACTCCGGAGAGGCCATAAATATAGGTGTGTTCATCTCCTTCCCATCAGGTGTGGCGGAATACACAGGTGTCGCTTTGAACTCGGGGGACAACATGACCTGACCCTCAGGTGTGCGGTCATTCTTCCCCTGCGGACTCTGCTTGTACTCAGGCGACGCCACAAGCTGACCCTCAGGTGTAGCTGCATCGGCACGTGGCGAACCCTTGTACTCAGGAGACCGCTGGTAGTCAGGTGTGCTCATCTGCTTCCCATCAGGTGTGGATGCATACTCAGGCGTGGCCTTGAACTCAGGGGACTGCTGCACCTGACCCTCAGGTGTGCGGTCATTCTTGCCCTGCGGACTCTGCTTGTACTCGGGTGTTGCTGCCATCTGACCCTCAGGAGTTGCCGCGTCGGCACGTGGAGACGCTTTGTACTCTGGCGAAGCTTCAAAAGCGGGAGTGTTCTGGTCCTTGCCGTCAGGTGTAGTTGCGTATACAGGAACGGACTTGTAGTCGGGTGTGCGCTGGTATTGACCCTCAGGCGACTGGTCGCGTTTGCCCTGAGGTGTCGCGAGATACTGCGGGGTCTCGACAGCCTGACCCTCCGGTGTCGCAGCATCCGCTCGTGGCGAACCCTTGTACTCAGGGGAGGCTTGGAACACGGGGGTGCTGTGATCCTTCCCATCCGGGGTTGCGGCATACACTGGCGTTGCTTTGTAATCCGGAGTCCGCTGGTTCTGACCCTCAGGAGACTGATCCCGCTTGCCTTGAGGTGTGGAGAGGTAGTCAGGTGTCTGAATGTACTGGCCCTCAGGTGTCGAAGCGTCCGCACGTGGGGATCCCTTGTACTCAGGGGATGCCATGTAGACAGGGGTGCTCATCTGCTTCCCATCAGGTGTGGATGCATACTCAGGCGTGGCCTTGAACTCAGGGGACTGCTGCACCTGACCCTCAGGTGTGCGGTCATTCTTACCCTGCGGACTCTGCTTGTACTCAGGTGTTGCTGCCATCTGACCCTCAGGTGTGGAAGCGTCGGCACGTGGAGAACCCTTGTACTCAGGTGATGCTTTGAACTCAGGGGCGCTGTTCGCCTGGCCGTCAGGAGTCGCTGCGTATATTGGGGTCGCTCTGAACTCAGGAGTGCGCTGGAACTGACCCTCGGGCGACTGGTCACGCTTGCCCTGCGGTGTGGACAAGTACTCAGGTGTCTGCACGTACTGCCCATCAGGTGTAGCAGCGTCAGCACGTGGTGACCCCTTGTACTCAGGCGAAGCTTCAAATGCAGGAGTGTTCTGGTCCTTCCCCTCAGGTGTGGTTGAGTACACAGGTGTTGCCTTGTAGTCGGGTGTCCGCTGGAACTGTCCTTCAGGGGACTGGTCGTGCTTGCCCTGTGGAGCTTTGAGGTCCTCCGGACTCTGTGGTGCCGGCGTCGGGGGAGGCGTCTGCGGGGGAGCTGGTGTGGGACGAACCGGCGCGTCAGTGTGCGGGGCAGGGGTCGTCCCGTCTACTGGTGTGTGCGACTTCGCCTCCGGTGTCTCGAGGTATCCCGGGGACTTGATATAGTCTCCTGGGGCCAGTACGTCAGCTTTTGGACTTCCCTTGTAGGCGGGTGTCGCAAGAAACTCTGGTGTCGTTTGATACTTTCCCTCCGGTGCGTTTGCAAATTCTGGTGTCCCTTTAAACTGTGGTGTCTCTGCGTACTGCCCTGCGGGGCTGTGGCCAAACTTCCCCTCCGGCGACACATCGTCACCTGCCGGACTCGCTTTGAACTCAGGTGTCGCTTTGTACACCGGAGACGCCTGATGTCCTGCCGGTGTCGCATCGTAGGCTGGGGTCGTCTTGTACTCCGGAGACGCTAGGTACGCTGGCGTCTTGTGGTACTGGTCTGCTGGGGTGGTGCTGGCATCCTTTCCCGCTGGGGTGTCAAGAAACACAGGCGACTCGAAATACGCCGGCGGGCATGGATACCGCGACCCCTCGAAGTCGACACAGATGGCCCGACCCTCCTGTGCATCCGGCAGGCAGAGCAGCAGCGCGAGCAACAACGCGCCACCGGGCGGCTGACGCCACCCAACCCCATCTGCCGCGGGCATCGCACCGGTGTCAGGTCTTACTCGGTGCGGTGCATCCCGGGCCAACTAGCAGTGCTCTGAGCCGCTGTGGGTATTGTATTCGCCCTGACGGGGTGTGTGTTGGCCGTGGAAAAAATAAGCACAACAAATACCCAGCATATACCTCACTGCATACGGCAAGTATTATCGGGGCACAGTAGCTTCTTTGGGCGAAACGATGCCCGCTTGTTTTTCGTCTGGACATCACGCCCGAACTCGGCCCAGGGTCTGGACTTAGAGGGCAGCATAACCTGCTAGCGAATGTTTCTATTGCAAAAAACCTAGCAGTTCTTTCGAGAAACCCCTGACAGCCAAAGGTATCGCAACGGGGTGGAGAGTGGCTGTGTGTGTGGGGACGGGGTGGGGGGCCCAGCCTGCGATTATACTCTCCCAAAAGCGAGGTGATTCCACTATCGACCCGACAGTTCTTTCCCGGACACACATCATCGAACCGACACCCCCCCCCCCCACCCTCCCCCCCGTCGAAAACAACCAACCGCCATCACCAAAAAAGCTCACGTCATGTGGATCGAAGTGGCCCACACGCGGGACACCCTTAACGGGATGATGCCCCCGTCACATCTGCACCTATCCTTACGAGGAGGTGGGTTGGATCACTCCTCTCGGCGAAAGCGAAAAGCAAAGCCTCCGCATCACCGCAGTGCCGCCACACACACACACACACACACAGGTTCATTGCAGAGGCAGCACAGAATGAACATAGAACCCTCTCCCTCCCCCACCCTTTCTCCATGAGATCCAACTGGTCGTGATCACATCAGGGCAACACGCAGAGCTGTTCGCTGTGTGCTTCTCCACTGTGGGGCGGGGGTGTTACATCCCCTATAAAGGATGCATGCCATGCGCTGCGGTGCATATTTCTCCATTGCCGGAAAGGGTGGCAATACATGTCGCCCCCACCCCACCCCACCCCACACAACACCTCTCTCACTCCTCCATCTGTGATTCTATTTGCTCGTCTATTGATGAAAAGACGTTCTGCGCAATCCCAGGCGCTGCTCTGAGGAGTGCAGGGATGTCCGACAGAGACGGGGTCGCACCCAGGCTGCTCTGCGCCCCTGTCCCCGCCCCCCCGGAGGTTGTGATGGAGGACACCTTCAGGGCGGGGCTCATGCCGATGTGGAACACAGCCAGGGGGCACGCCTCCTCCAGCAGGGTGGGGTCTGCGATCAGGGCAGAGCCAATCTTCGCCAGCGTGATGCAGACAGGCACATTCTCGCGGGCTCCGGGAACCTCGATCGCCTCTGCGGTGTGGTCCGACAGCTCGATCCCTTCGTGCCCCTCCACCTCCGGGTTGACAGTGACCTTCGGGAGGCGGGTCGTGATGAGGGCTGCGCGGGCAGCTATGCTCGCTGCGGCGAGACAGCTGCCGTCGTTGCTCAGGACATTGACAAAAGCGCTGAGCACCCAGCAGCACTCATCACGGACATGCAGGGAGGAGTAGTCAATCCCCGTCTGGCGTGAGTGAGATGCGGTGCTGTCGGCGTTCCCGCCGACGCTGCGCATCGGCAGGGCGATCTCGGAGGCACGCTCGTGTCTGGAGGAGTCTGTTGCGCCCAGGACCTCGCGGAGTCGGTAGGCGAGGAGCTCGTTGAAGGACTCCTGCTCGCGGATGTGCTGCCGCACGTTTTTGCGGAGGCTGGCGGAGGCGCCGGGTGTGGAGGCGACCGACACCTCCAGCCGCCCCGCCTGCTCCGCGCCGAGGGTCTCGCCGAGCTCCGCGCTGATGGCGACAACCACTTCGGTGCCCCCGAGCACGACGCGTGCCGACCCGTAGCAGTTGTCGTCGAGCACGCCCACCTGCACCAGCACCTTGCGCATCTCCATACGCCCCCTCCCGTCAACCCGCACCCCATCGGCAGCACCGGCCTCGACATAGGCCTCCTCTGCAGTGCTCAGCTTTGACATCGTGTCCTGGAGTCACGGCGTGCCCGAAGGGCCTCCGTGCCCTGGGGGGTGGTGGTGGTGGTGGTGGGGGGGGGGGGGGGGGGGAGGGGGTAGGGGTGGCGATTTCGAGAGATCTACAGCTGGTGATGTTGCTGGGGGGAGGGGGGTGTCTGGGTGGGGGTGGGAGTGTGTTGCCGCAGATTGAGCCCCGCGCCCTGCTCCGGCGGGGGGGGCTCACGGAACTGCCCATATACCTTCCCAGTCTCTAGCCCAGTGTAAATGCGGCTCCAAACGGTGTCTCGTGTTGGTGTGGTTATGTCAAGAGAATACCACCAGAGGGGGCTACTCAACCATCATGGCTTAGGTTCGTTCCGTGCATTTGATGTGCTGCCGAGGGCAGAATAGGTCTCTCTGTAGCGCTCAGAACGCACCGACCACCTGCGGTGCCCCGTAACAAAGCAGCACAACCCCACTATGAGAAAAACAGAACAGATGAACGCACACACTCCTGTGGAGCGTGTGCGTATGCGTGTGCGAATGATTTTTTTCTTTTGGGTATCGATGACGGCCACGAACGAGATATTTTCTTCTCTTCAAGCATTTCAAACGTCTGCAAATGACGGAGCACGGAAGTGTCTCTGAGTCAGGAGCTGGCCGAATATCTTCCTGAAGGTGTGGAAATCGATGAGGCCCGACTCCGGGATGAGGTTTGAAGGCTCTGCCTGGGCCTGGTCGGGCACAGAGTCAGGATCGATAGAATCGGACTTCGCATCGAGTGCAGCGGGCAGCACAGGTTCGGGGAGCAGCTGGTCGACGCTGTAGTCGAGCTCAAACTCCTTCAGAACTGTGGATATCCCGGTGACATTTGCACACCCTGTCGCGTCGGGGTTTCCACCAAACGCCACGAAGGTGTGCAGCAGCTCGGAATCAGCCAGAGCACCGGTCGCTGCGTGCTGCAGCTTGCGCTTCTCGAGATGAGTCACCACTTCATCAAAGTCCAACACCCCATCTCCGTTGGTATCGGCACGGTCGAAGAACCCCTGCCGGGCACTCGGGCTGCAGGGTTCGTTGATATGATCCAGAAGAAGCCCAAGCTCCTGCAGGGTTGCAACCCCCGCCCGCCCACCCACAATCTTTGCGAACCCCTCGTTGAGCAGCGTCCGTTCCTCCGGCGACAGCGCCAGGCTCTTCCTCGGCTTCATCGTCTCGTCGAAGAACGAACTCCGCCTCCGCCCCCCTGCACCATACTTCGCACCATCAAACGTCTGGAACCGCGCCTGGTTCTCGAAAGGGTTCTCAGCAGACATCGCGAGAGAAGACCAGCAGAAGCACAGAGGTGATGGGGGGGGGGGGGTGGCGGAAGGGAAGATACGGGCTGAGACGGGGTCAAATCCCCCTCCCCCCCCCGCCCACCGGCCCCACCTCCCACACCCACAAACCTTCAGTCCCTCCTTGCCCTGTGAGGAGGGTGGTTGTGTCGTATTGTGCCAAGGGGATGGGAGAGAGGGGTGCCATACGACTGCACTCCGCGCGGAAGAAGGGGGAGCGGTGCCGAAGCTAGCCTCACACAAGGCTGTGCGATGAGTGTCAATTTCTTCACAGTGCCTGCTTCCTGAGAGATGAGCCTCCCCGACACAAAAGGCGGGAGGAAGATCGGGGATGCGTCGGGGGGGGAGAGGGGGGTGTCGATGTGCGGCCATGCCATGCGCCCTTTGGCACTGTCAGCTGCGCCTTTTTGCCAAGCGCCTGGAAGAGGGGGGGGGGGGGGGGCGGGGGCGGATGCCAGTTGCGGTGTGCCGTGTCGCAGCCACAGCCGACCGATCTCCCCAGCAGAGCGTTGCCGTTGAGGTCGGGTTGTTGTTAGCGGGGAGTGGGTGTGGTGAGGCACACCTGCGGAACTGGGCATCTCGGGGGGGGGAGGTGTGGACTGACAATGCGCGCGGCTGCTGCGCATGGCGGGTATAAAATGGGGAAGCAGTTGCCAGACGAACTTGCAAGATAGAGAGAGACGCTTGCTTCAGTCTACGCTTGCGTTGGCTGGAGCTTCAGGGGGGGCAGCACGCCAGCGGCACGGTGTCAAGCACTTGAGAGAGAGAGAGAGAGGGTGGGCGCCTCATCAAGGTGGCTATGTGTGGTTAGCACTCCCACAGCACGGGTTTTCTTGCAAGCAGAAAAAAAGGGGGGAGGGGGGGATGGATCGCGTGGTGTTTAGCCTAAACAAAGACTTGGAGTTGGAGTTGCGTTCGTTCTTTGGAGGAACGATGCCCTGTTGAGTGCGGAGTGTGGAAGGACCGAACGACATCACAAGTCTATTCGGGGCGGGGGGGGGGGGGGGGGTCGGTGATGCATGCGTGGGTTCGTCACGCGTGGCATAAAATGCGGCTTGTTGCCACATCCACCCGAGAATTCCAACGTTGCCCCTCCCATGAAAGGGCCGCTCCCGTCAAAAAGGTGCATCCCCTGCGCAAAAATAAATCCCGTGCAGAACCTTTGTTTTCCTCAGCGATTTTTTTATGATACCCCCAGCATTTTTTTGTTGGGTTCGATTCGATTCTTCTTCTTTTTTTTAACACGCAAACACAGCACAGCAACACACCACATAACACCCACTCACCCCGCGCCAGGCCCCCGTTCTCTCATGATGCAGGTCCGGCGATCCGCACACCAGCGAGATCTACTCACACATGCACGCCTCATGCAATAATACAATGGTAATCAGGCAACCTACGCCTTCCGCTGGATATCCCAGGGGGTGTTTGTTGGGCACTACACACAAGGGGTGGATGCCTTACAAAACCCATGCGGCATGCGGCACGCTTTGAAGCCTAAGAGTAAGGTGGCGGCAGTGGATTGGAAAGGAGTGGCCCTAGCACCTCAAGGGTTCGCCCCGCTCAGCGGAGCGGCACACTTTACGCGGGCCGACACCGGTGAAGGGGAACGCCTCTCTAAAGCTAAGCCATCATCACATACACACACACTGCGCGTCGCTTTGGAAGAGAGGAGAACGCACCCAACATGACACCCCGGATCTTAAGAAATCCTGGCAATATGTCTATATGGGATGTGACAGTTCCAACACCATATGGCTTTGTTTGGTGGAGACGACCAGCCAGCGAAGAATAAGAAGCGCAATTTTGTCCTGCCAGGAGGCGTGTGGTTTTTTTTATACTTTTTTGAAAGGGAAAGGTCGGCGGGCATTTTAGCCGAGGGGGGGATATCAGCGAAACCTACCCTTGAAGGCCTGCGGAGGAGAAAGCGCGCCACTCTGCTTCGGGAAATCAATATCATTGCCCAGAAGTGCTGGTGAGCGCTCTGGAGCCCTGGCAGCCACAGGAGGTGCATATGCTCTCCTTGTATGCGTGTCAGAGGCACGTACGCAAGGAGTGAAGAGGGGCCGTCCCACAGCTGTGTATTTGGAACAGGGGCAGCGAGGACGCCGCCCTCATTGAGGCACACTGAACATCACACATTTGTTTTGAACCTTCGGCGCTTCGTGCCGTGGCCCACACATCCCTCACTCTGCACAATCTGCAAGCCCGATCTGCGTCCGGCAGATGAGCTGTCACCATCGCACCGAGAAGCACAGAGCACAACCGGAAGGTTTCATCACAGATGCCAACAGCCTGTAAGCCAGCCAGGCGCCCACACCTCACCAGTGGTGTGCCCCTGTGTGCCAACCTGCCGGGCTACTCCCGGGCCTTCTGCAGCAGAATGGCATCCATGATGGTGATCGAGGCCATCGCCTCCACAATCGGCACCGCCCGGTTGACGACACACGGGTCATGCCTCCCCTTCGCCTCGAGGACAGTCTCCGCCCCGTCGACATCCGCAGTGTGCTGCGCCTGGGAGATGGTTGCCGGCGGCTTGAACGCAACAGTGAAGAAAACATCCTCCCCGTTGCTGATGCCGCCCTGGATTCCGCCGCTGTTGTTAGTCGCCGTACGAAGCCGCTTCGACCCGTCGTGGTTCTTAACGTACATGTCATTGTGCTTCGACCCACGCTGCCTCGCCCCGTCAAACCCGGAACCAATCTCAAACCCCTTCGTCGCCGGAATCGACAGCATCGCATGCGCCACCATCGCCTCCAGCTTGTCGAAGCAGGGCTCCCCGAGCCCCGCCGGCATGCCGCGGATGACACACGACACACACCCCCCGATGCTGTCCCCAGCATCACGCACCTCGCTCACAAGAGTCGTGATCTCCTTGGCCACCCCCAGGTCCGGGCAGCGCGTCATATCCTGGTCAACCTCGGCACGCGTGATGGTGGCCCGCCTTGCCTCCGGCATGTCGTACCGGAGGTCCCCCACACGGCTCACCCAGGCCACCACCTGGATGCTGGGGAAGCGTGCTGCAAAGTAAGCCTCCGCGACCCCACCGGCAATCACACGCCCGATAGTCTCGCGTGCGGAGGAGCGGCCACCACCTGAGCTGGCGTGGATGCCGTACTTCAGGCGGTATGTGTAGTCGGCGTGTGAGGGGCGCGGCACAAAGGCCTTCTGCTCCTCCTGGAAGCCGTAGTCATGCGGGCGCTGGTCTTTGTTCTTCACGCTGGCCCCGATAGGTGTGCCCAAGGTGAGGCCCTTCTCGGTCCCGCTCAGGATGCTGACCTGGTCTGCCTCGTTACGCGGCGTCGACAGCTTGCTCTGCCCCGGGCGGCGGCGGGTCAGCTGCGGCTGGATCATCTCCTGTGTCAGCGGGATCTTCCCGGGCATGCCATCGATGATCACTCCCACGCTGTCGCAGTGGCTCTCCCCAAAGGTGGTCACACGGAAGGCGCGCCCGAATGTGCTCATCTTTCGCAGAGGGGGTGTGCAGGAGAAGGGGAGGGGGAAGGGAAGGGTGTCGGCGGTGCTGGGGTTGGGTGTTTGTTGCGCAGAACGCCGGCCCTCTTCCTGCGGTGGGGTGGGGGGTGGGGGGGGGGGTTTACTCCCGTGCGTTTTGAAATCTCTGGGGGATGGGTCTGGCCATTTTCGGCAGTGATCCGCGGAGGCAGGGGTGGGCTGGCAAAGTAGGGGTGGGGTGGCCCGTCAGGGATCTGTCCGGCATTGATCCAATTCTGGGATAACAAGGCGGGGGTGGCTTTGGTTCAGAAATGGGGGGCGGGAGGGCGGAGGGGGGGGAGGCGTCTGTTGAAGAACAATTCGTGATCAGCACCACAAGCCACTAATACACCAAGTAAGCAAAGGAACCGCGCACCATAGGCAGCAAGATAATCCGTGTAGAAAGGGCGACACTACACGGAAGGAGTGCGCGAGAGGGGAAACAGGTTAAAGAGGCCGTCCGCAACGCGGCACATGTGGTCATGAGGCTGGCTTTTCAAAGTAACTGAGGAGCCCTTCGACGAAACTCGAGAAATGGGGTGGCGGAAGATGACGTCATTCACCGCCAGAATCATTCGAGCCAGCCGGCCCGTTGTGCGCGTGCGGGTGGGTGTAACAAGGAACATTCAATGCAATGCGAAAAAATGAAGAGTAGATAGACTCAGTGTCTTACCACCGTTGGCTCCAGAGCAGCAGCTCGGAATCGCAGCGGCGAGGAATCAGACAGGGGATAGAATGTCTGACCATATGCTGCTCCAAGCGCACTCGGAAAACCACCAACGAGGCAGGCGAGGAGGTTATCGGATTTTGCCGCACAAATAATCGAGCATTGGTGGGATCGAAGATGATTTCCGGAATTCATTGAGACCACGCCGGTGGGGTCACTCGCGCCAGCTCGGAAGCTGCCGCATTCGCCGCCTTCTCCACCCTCTCCAGCTGCCCCTCCAACTGCCCCGCCACCCACTTTGCCTTCCGCACCGCGACCGCAACCTCGTTCGCCTTCACCACTGTCTCCGTCTCCTCCAACGCCATCGTCGCCTCGACCACCACCAAAACCTCCGCCAGCGTGTCCTCCGGAAACACCGCCTTCGCCTTCCTCACCGCCTCCACCAACGCCGCCACCTGCTTGGCGGCACCAGGCTTCGTCCTCGCCGTCTCCGCCGACAGCAACACGGAAACTGTCGCATCCGCTACCTTCTGCACCACCCCCAGCGCCAGCACCAACAGCCCCGACACATTCTTTGCCTTCCCCGCCGCGGCCTCAACCTCGTTCACCTTCAGCACTGCCTCCGGCGCCCTCGCCGCCTCCGCCTTCTCCAACGGCATCGTCGCCTCGAACACCACCAAAATCTCCGCCGGCGCGTCGTCTGGAAACATCGCCATCACCTTCCTCACCGCCTCCACCAACACCACCACCGCCACCCCCAGCTTCGGGAACAACACGTTCATCCCCTCGGCCCACGGACCTGCAGCGATCCCCCTCCCAACATGCAGGTTGTCGAAGGTGCCGTTCAGATCCTCGATGGCCTTGCCAGGGGAGATCTTGTTGAAGATGCGCGTCGCGGTCTCGGGCAGGAAAGGTGCCAGGAAGTGAGTCAGTGCGTAGAGCGACTCGAGCATCAGACGCAGGCACAGCTGGCGGGCAGGTGCCTGGGCTGCGTCCTTCTGTGTGGTGTTGGGCGGAGGGTGCGGGGCGGTAACAGAGGGAACAACCACATGTCATGCGGAGAAACACAACAGCATCTGGGCATACCATCTTGTAGGGCTCTGTCTTGTTGATGAAGGCGTTGGCCTCACCTGTCGCCTCCTGGATGAGGTTCAGGGCCGACTTGACGTCCATCACCTTCATGCACTCCTCGACACTCTCACGCAGCTTCACCAGGTCGAAGGGCGGCTGCGTGTCGTAGGGGGCAGGGAGCACCACACCCTCCGGCTTCCCAGGGACCTCGCCGAACTCCTTCTGCACCATGTTCACAGCACGCTGTGCCAGGTTGCCGAACTGGTCAGCCAGGGTGTTGTTGTCGCTGATGAGACCCAGCTCCGAGCACTTCATGTCCGACCCGTACGACGCAGCGTTGCAGCAGTAGTACCGCACACTGTCGGCAGGGTACTTGTCGAGCAGGTCGTGGGGGTCCACAACGTTGCCCTGCGACTTGCTCATCTTCTTGCCCTCACCGTCCATCACAAACCCGTGCCCGCTGACAGAGCCAGGGAGGGGCAGGCCAGCAGACCACAACATGGCAGGCCAGTAGATGCAGTGGAAGCGCGTGATGTCCTTCCCAACAATGTGGATGTTGGCAGGCCACAGTGCACGCCGCTTGGGGTCCGACTGCTCGTCAGGAAGGAGCAGGTGGGTTGCGCTGACGTAGTTCGTCAGCGCGTCGAACCAGACGTACATGACGTGGTTCTCCTCGAACCCCTCAGGCAGCCGGATGCCCCAATCGAAGGTGGTACGCGACACACACAGGTCCTCGAGGTCGCCCTCAAGCATCTTCATCACCTCCTCACGACGCTCTGCCGGCATGATAGCCTCAGGCTTCTGCGTGTAGTAGTCCACCAGACGCTGCTTGTAGGCAGACAGGCGGAAGAAGTAGCACTTCTCGGACACCTTCTTCAGGAGTGCCCCGTAGGCGTCCTTGAAGTCTGTCTTCTTCGCGTCCTTCTCGGTGATGAACTGCTCCTCACGCTCGTTGTACCACCCGACGTACTCCCCAAGGTAGATGTCAGGCTCGCCTGCTGCATTCTTGTTCGCGCTGCAGCGCTTCCACAGCTCACGTGCCGTGTCCTCGTGGTAGCGGTCCGTGGTGCGGATGTAGTCGTTGCAGATGGACATGCGCTTGTTGAGCTTCTGGAAGTTGCCTGCGTACAAATCGCACAGCTCCTTGGGGGTCATGCCCTTCCCCTCGGCAGAGCGGGCAATCTTCTGCCCGTGCTCGTCAGTGCCTGTCAGGAAGAACACATCCCTGCCGTACGCACGGTTGTAACGTGCCGACACGTCTGCCAGCATCCCCTCATACGCGTGCCCGATGTGCGGGTTCCCATTTGTGTAGTTGATGGCGGTCGTCACGTAGAACTTCTCGCCCCCCTCCTTCACATTGCGCGACGCATACAGCGTCTCCAAAGCAGGCGGCTGTGCCGGCGCAGCCATTGCACAACACTCCTGTTGTTCTGAATCTGAAAGAGGCAAGTGGTGGACTGGCCACAACAACAAAGTGTTCCGACTGAGTTTTCGAGACAACTTGATAGCTCATTGACGCTACTCGCTTCGTCAAGCTGGCGTGACATGACATCACCCGCCATCAGGCCAGAATCAGTCGAGAGCCATCTGGCCCTTTGTGTCCATACGGATGCGCGGAACAACAACAGAAGCCTCAATACAATGCGACAAAACCACCGCACCCTGCAGTCGGGCCACCCCTTCCTCCTTCCCATCCTTGCGTCTGATCAGAGGCAACAGGGCACTTCCCCTGCAACTGCGGTTCGGCTAGCGGGACGTTTTCGCACTCAGGTGTGTGAGCATAGTTATGCCAGTTCAGACACGACGAGGCATGCTGATGTCAGACACTCAGTGCCTCACCACCGTTGGCTCCAGAGCGGCAGCTCGGCATCACAGCGGGCGAGGAATCAGACAGGGGTTAGAATGTCTGACCATACGCTGCTCCAAGCGCACTCGGCAATCCACCAACCAGGGAGGTGACGCGCGTTGTTCTGTCGCATGGCAGGGCTCCGCAACAGTTCATGCAATTTGAACCAAAAACACACCTTTCGAACTTTCCGGCAAACACTGCCTCCCCCCGCCCACCCACCCCTCCCCCCTGCCTTGGGTAAACAATATATAGCAACTGCATCCGGAACCCGGTCTATAGAATAGGCAATGCTGTCTTGGCCCAGCCCGGCCGGTCAATAACATCCTAGCATTTTTTCAGTTCATTCGAGTCGCCTTTTTGTCGGGACAAGTTCCATCGCACCCTAGTGTTACTGCCACACCCCAGCCCCCCCCCACCACCCTTCAGTCAAAGTATCACGGTCTGCCGTTTGGAGGCCACCCTATGTTGAGACGTGCGTTGCTCCCACTCACTTCCTCTTCGGCGCGTGTGCCTCGAGCAGCCTAGAGCTGCCTCTTGCGGGTCCACACGGAACGCTCACCATCGGACTCCAGAGCCAGCTCGTTGCCCTTGCTGACGCGGACATCGAAGGTCGGGTTCCCGTCCTTTGCCAGCTCGGCAGCAATGGTGCTATGGTGCGGCTTCAGAACAGCCTGTAAGAAAGGTGTGTGGTGGGTAACCCGCCAAGTCGTCTGAGGAGACGTGTGTCGCGTTGTCAGGGGCACACCCGTGCTGTGACACAGGCTCCCCAGGGGGGGGAAGGGTGGGGTATGGGTGGGGTATGTGGGAGCGCCAAACACATCAATGCCCCCCTCCCCCCTCCCCATCTTCACGCTGCGCACACTCGCTGTTCCCTTCTGGGATAATGCATACCTTCCCGGTCTTCGGGTCGTACTTGATGCCACCGGTGCGCAGCAGCGTCAGCGACAGGGAACCCGCCTCAGTGTGCACGGTGCCATCCTGGGGGGTTGGGTGTGGTGTGGGTGTCGCGGAGTGGGCATTGTGCATCATGAGGGCATGGATGTGGTGCAAGGAGTCCATACCGCTGCCTTCGAGTAGACCGCCTGGTCGAAGATCCCGTCCAAGTTGAGGGTCAGCACGCCCGACACCTCGGGGTACGCCGTGCCGTTGAACTCCTTGAGGTACCACCGCTTGTCGACCTCCGACTTGACTGCAGAGCGCCAACCGTCAGCGCCGAACTCAGGCTTGACCTCAGCAGGGGCCTTCGCCGCCTTCGCAGCCTTGCCACCCGGCTTTGCGGTGGCCTTCGGCTCCTTCGCAGGCTTGGCGGCAGCGGCCTGCTTAGCAGCGGCCTTCTGCTCCTGCTTCGCACGCTCCTCGTCAGACAGCAGCTTCGGGAACAGCACGTCCATGCCCTCAGCCCACGGGCCGGCAGTGATCTCCCTCCCGACCTGCAGGTTGTCGAAGGTGCCGGTCAGGTCCTCGATGGCCTTGCCAGGGGAGATCTTGTTGAAGATACGCGTCGCGGTCTCGGGCAGGAAAGGTGCCAGGAAGTGAGTCAGTGCGTAGAGCGACTCGAGCATCAGACGCAGGCACAGCTGGCGGGCAGGTGCCTGGGCTGCGTCCTTCTGTGTGGTGTTGGGCGGGGGTGCGGGGCGGTAATAAAGAGGACAACCACAAGTGGTACAGTTCTGTTAGGCGCAGAAGTATATCGAGGATGGTTCCCAGGTACCAACGCCGAACAGTCAAAAACTAATGATACCGGCCCAAACCCCCTGGACATCTCAGTGGGCATACCATCTTGTAGGGCTCTGTCTTGTTGATGAAGGCGTTGGCCTCACCTGTCGCCTCCTGGATGAGGTTCAGGGCCGACTTGACGTCCATCACCTTCATGCACTCCTCGACACTCTCACGCAGCTTCACCAGGTCGAAGGGCGGCTGCGTGTCGTAGGGGGCAGGGAGCACCACACCCTCCGGCTTCCCAGGGACCTTGCCGAACTCCTTCTGCACCATGTTCACAGCACGCTGTGCCAGGTTGCCGAACTGGTCAGCCAGGGTGTTGTTGTCGCTGATGAGACCCAGCTCCGAGCACTTCATGTCCGACCCGTACGACGCAGCGTTGCAGCAGTAGTACCGCACACTGTCGGCAGGGTACTTGTCGAGCAGGTCGTGGGGGTCCACAACGTTGCCCTGCGACTTGCTCATCTTCTTGCCCTCACCGTCCATCACAAACCCGTGCCCGCTGACAGAGCCAGGGAGGGGCAGGCCAGCAGACCACAACATGGCAGGCCAGTAGATGCAGTGGAAGCGTGTGATGTCCTTCCCAACAATGTGGATGTTGGCAGGCCACAGTGCACGCCGCTTGGGGTCCGACTGCTCGTCAGGGAGGAGCAGGTGGGTTGCGCTGACGTAGTTCGTCAGCGCGTCGAACCAGACGTACATGACGTGGTTCTCCTCGAACCCCTCAGGCAGCCGGATGCCCCAGTCGAAGGTGGTGCGCGACACACACAGGTCCTCGAGGTCGCCCTCAAGCATCTTCATCACCTCCTCACGACGCTCTGCCGGCATGATGGCCTCAGGCTTCTGCGTGTAGTAGTCCACCAGGCGCTGCTTGTAGGCAGACAGGCGGAAGAAGTAGCACTTCTCGGACACCTTCTTCAGGGGTGCCCCGTAGGCGTCCTTGAAGTCTGTCTTCTTCGCATCCTTCTCAGTGATGAACTGCTCCTCACGCTCGTTGTACCACCCGACGTACTCCCCAAGGTAGATGTCAGGCTCACCTGCTGCATTCTTGTTCGCGCTGCAGCGCTTCCACAGCTCACGTGCCGTGTCCTCGTGGTAGCGGTCCGTGGTGCGGATGTAGTCGTCGTTGGAGATGGACATACGCTTGTTGAGCTTCTGGAAGTTGCCTGCGTACAAGTCGCACAGCTCCTTGGGGGTCATGCCCTTCCCCTCGGCAGAGCGGGCAATCTTCTGCCCGTGCTCGTCAGTGCCTGTCAGGAAGAACACATCCCTGCCGTACGCACGGTTGTAACGTGCCGACACGTCTGCCAGCATCCCCTCATACGCGTGCCCGATGTGCGGGTTCCCATTTGTGTAGTTGATGGCGGTCGTCACGTAGAACTTCTCGCCCCCCTCCTTCACATTGCGCGACGCATACAGCGTCTCCAAAGCAGGCGGCTGTGCCGGCGCAGCCATTGCACAACACTCCTGTTGTTCTGAGGGGCGGGTGGTGGACTGGCCACGACAACAAACACAGGCCTCCGCAACGACGGGCACAGTTGACAACATGAAACCCCCCCACCAGCTATGCCAGGCTCTAGAGGACACGGTTCTGCTCAGCTATGCACCAGCCTGCCCTCGGGTTAAACCTGCCATGCGATGGCGCTCTAGCCTCCGATTTCTGAAACGGTACAAAACAGCAAAGCCGTCCGACACGCGCGTTGCCAGACCGGGCTGTGAGGGGCTAGGCAGACTCCACAACCTGGCGGCTGAAACTGTGTTTTAGTGCAAATCTGAAAGGGAAACAAGAGAAGAGTCGAAGGGTATTCATCGATCGCGAGAACACCCCACGCGCCTGTCATGAAGCGTGTGGGAAGTTCTGCAAGGATCTGCACTGGCACAGTTTCCTGCGTTGTTGCACAACGCTCAACAATAGATTAGTTGTTCATGTTGAGTGCTCCACAACGTGCTGCGGGGTGCAGCCAGGGGCGGTGACACAGCCCACAGCCCCCTCCAGCATGGTTATCCCCTCCTGCCCCCCACACCCCACACGCCCCTCCCTCTGTGTAGCCGCAAAGCCTCCAACGCAATGATCAGATCCCGCAGCAGGTTAAAAAGCACCACCCTTCCCCCCCCACCCCCCACCCCTTCCAATCACGAACCGCTGACAGCACGTGACAATACAACCCCCATCATTTGGCAAACCCACCACCACCACCACCACCACCACCACCCCCTCAACCCTGACCCAAGCCGAGAATGGAAGGGTCCGACACCCCGGCACCGCCCTTCTCTTGATAGGAGCCTGTTGCCTGGCTGTGCCTGAGCTGGTCATCTGGGAGGTATATGTTGCCCTCTCCGGTGAAGGAGGCGAGCCCACAGCGGGTGGCAAGGCCCAACCTGCTGTCGGGGCCGCCATCCTTTGGAAGCACACTGCGGGACACAGCCAGGCGGGTCGAAGGGGCAAGCGGCTTGCGCACAAGGTTCAGGACGTCCAGAGCAAGGCTGCTTCGCACCACAGAGTCCGTCACGCGAAGCCGCCCTTTGCACGGCTCGACGTAGTTATCCCCATAGCGTATCCCGATCAGGTTCTCCTCCAGCACGGTGTGCGACACATCCGCAGCTGTGGCTGACGAGGAATATCCCATCTCCACGCCCTGCTGGCACCTGCGCACCACAGAGTTTTCCAGCGAGATCGCCCTGTCCACCCCAGAGATGGCCAACCCTTCGTGCTGTGCGGCATCGATGATTGTGTCGCGGATCTTCAGCACACCGCCGTCCTTCTTGACCCCGGAAGGTGTCCCCGTGTCGATGCCGTCGTCAGCTGTGAACGCGAGAACCGAACCCGACACGGTGTGATCCCCGCCTGTCAGATAGAGAGCGTCGTTATCCTCGTCGATGTACCTATCGCTGTGCCTGTTTGGGATGGACATCACCGCGGAGTCGCTCATCTTAAACCCACACAGCTTGCACTCCCCCCCCTGCACCACGTTCTGAATCAGGCTGTCGGATATGGCAAGACTCGCCCCCTTTGCAGCTCCAAAGCCTGGGCCGAAGCATTCCACGATATGAACCCTCTGCAGGTCTGCCGTCGCCCCCTCCTTCAGCGTGACCGCCGGGACAGATTTGTGGTGTGAGCCTGTGTTCTTCTCCCGCTTGAAAAGGGTGCCCCCCGTGTGGGAGATGATGGCGCCGTCGATCCGCAGGGACCCCCCGCGGTGCACCACAAACCCACCCCAGGTTTTCCCCGGCCGCGACGAGGTGAACAGAACCGCGGCGAGGGGGTGTCCCGAAAGGCCATCCATTTCGGAAAACGGGCCTCCGGCATGCCCTGTCGCCGCGCCCCCCACCACAAAGCTGCCGTGCACCCTGAAGAGGGTGGAGCTGTGGAGGAGAAAGACGGTCGATCTGGAGGGGACTGCAAACTCGACCCCCTCTGGCACCACAACCTCGCCCTTCAGGAGGTAGACACAGCTCGGCTCAAACACAACACGCGCACCACCCTTGAAGGGCTTCGGGACTTCACGCCGGATGCAGGGTGACGCTGACCCACCCCACCCGGAACTCTCCAAAATATCCTGGAGTGACTTCGGGACCCCCCCTGTCGAGGCTGTGGAGGATCCGTCACCCCTCTGTGCTGCGGGAACCCTCTGGAGGGCGACGTAGGTGTGTGGAGGTGCGTTTCTTTCGTTAGGTGTATCGGGGTCGGTCAGCATCACAGCCGCGATGCCATAAGGGAGCTCCACAGGGGATCCGAAGAGGGAGAGCTCCGCATCTTTCCGAATCCAACCGGGAGGGTTGCCCCCTTCGCCACGCCTCCTCAGCACGATGGGGATCTGCACGAGGCTCTGCGACAGCACCTCAACCAGCTGGGGAGATGCCGAGGCAGCCCCTTCCTTCCCCCCTCCGGCATGCCGCACCCCCCAGGCCAGCAGGATCGGAGGGAAAGCGATGTGCAGCGAACCACCTGCGGCTTCCTCCCCCCAGCCCTCATCCAGGATCCCCCTCAGAAGGGCCCCAAACTCCGCAATGCCCATCTCCTCTTTGGCACCCCCCTCGCGGGAGTGCCTTTTGGTGAACATCGTGAGATCCCGGGTCCACGGGGGAGCCCCATACTCCGCCTTTCCCCTTTGCTTATCCCGGATGACGACAGAGGAGCTGCAGTTGGGGAGGCAGTATATCCCCCCCTGATGCGGGGCGACCTCCCCATCGCCCGGGAGATGGGCCGAGGTTGCCGGGGCAGGCGCCCCAAACCTCGCGAGGTAAACCGCCTCCCCAGCCGGAGGGGTTCCAAAGCTGAAGGAGTGCTTCGCCTCCGAAAATCTGGCAGGGCCCCCATCGGATACCCCGTCTGGGCAGAACGGTGGGGGTTGCTTGCCACCGCCAACACCACCACCACCACCACCCGCCCTCACGGGGATGGAGCGATCGGAGCTGTCGGAGGAGGAAGAAGAAGAGGTGGAGGCGGAGACCGCCTGCAACGCAGCGATGGCGTCCATCTTGGCAGCTCCGAGGCCCCGTGGGGGAGGCTCGCGGAGGAGGGTTAACAGCTTCTCCCACCTTTCGCGGAAGCTCTTCCGGAGGCTCGCCGCCCCCTTGTCGAAGGAGGGGACGGTTTTCCCTTCGTAAGACGCCTTGGCGATGCGGCGGGAGCGGGTGGAGCCCGGCTGATCCATGAGGAGCTTTACGGAACGGAGGGAGGAGGCGAGGCTCGCCTCCCAGTTGGCGGGGGTTGCGTGGGTGTGGAGGAGGCAGGAGAGGGTCTGCTTGAAGAGTGTGAACACTGTGGGGTTTCCTGCGATTTTCTTGTCGAGGTCTGACTCGGCGCAGTAGAGGAGGGGTTGGTTCTTCAAAGCGAACTTCCCATCTTTATGGCATGGCTCGAAAACCGTGTCGAAGTCCCACGCGTGGATCCGGAGAGGGGGTGGTTTTGCACCACCACCGCCACCCTTCGCCCTCCTCTCCCCAATAAAGAAGACCTCGTCGTCATAATCCCCATTCCTCAAAACGCTGTTAAACGCAAGCCACATCAGGTATTGCTGCAAATCCAGATGCTTCGAAACCTCCCCCAAAAACTCCCCCGCACCCACCTGCGCCAGCCTCCGGTAGTCCTTGCTGAGGGATGAGTTCGACGCGAATGAGGGGAACGAAATCACGTCGTAATACGCCGGCTTGGGGTGGTACCTCCACACCCGAACACCCACCTCCGCCACACCGGAGAGGGGTCTGGAGGGCTTTGGGACGGGGTTGTCCCTCCAGTGCTCCGACATGCAGGAGGTGAAAGGGGAGGGGGGCTGCGGGCGTGGCGCCGCTCCGAAGCTCCTCGAGATTGCATCCTCCGGGAATTCGATGAGGATGTAGAGCCCGAAGGTTGCCTCCGCGGGGGCACCCCCGCGCCCCACCGCGTCGCACAGCCCCGACGCGGATGGGTCATCCGAAAGGCAGCGGAGCTCCACAAGCTGGGTGTAGGGCAGCCACAGGTCAGTCCCCTCCAGAAAACCCGCGGTTGTTGCGTATGCCAGACGGTAGGTGTCCTCCCACAGAGACATCAGGAGAAACCGTTTCATCAGCGGGGCAGACGGGTGGGGCCGGACACCCTCACCCCCAGCGGTGATGAGGAGAGATCTCCGTTTCGTCAGGCGGAGCTTCGCACTGCTTTTCCCCCAGAAGCGGATTGACGCCGAGTGTGGCGTGGATGTCACCGCAGATCCCCCACGCTGCCCCCCTCTCACGTCACACGGGGCATCTAAACCACCTCCCTCTGGGGGGTGCGAGTTGAAGGACACCTCGGCAGACTCCCCTGCAAACACCGCACCCTTCTCCCCCGCAAAGTGCCTCCACGCCTCCACCATCCCCTTGCTGAACCCCAGGGAAACCGTCGTGATACACCCCTCTGCCGAACTCCCTCCTCCCTGACGCTCAACCCCGCTGCGACCCCCCTCCGCAACACCATCACCCATCTCCTCTCCGACATCGGCTGTGGCGGTGTCAACTTTGTAGCCTCCTCGGCTGGCTCCAGACCTCCGACCCCCCAGGGGGGCGGGCACCCCGGTGGTGGTGGTGGTGGTAGTGGTGCCAGGCGTGAGGGACATGCCTCTGTAGATAAAGGATGCCCAAAGAAAAGCCATGCTGCCCATGAGGCATATGGCAGCAAGCCGGAGGGAGCTGGGGCCTCTCCTCCGGCGGGCTTGGTGGGGCGGCTGCATCGGAGGGCGGGGCTTACGGGTTCCCCTCCCCCTTTCAACTTACCCCCCCCCCCCCCGGAAGAGTGTTGTTGTGTGAGGCAGCAGTGTGATGGGGATGTACAGATGCCCTCCCCCGGGAGGGTGTGTGTGTGTGTCGGAAGGGGTGCGTTGTGTACTCTGTAGTGTGTTGGGGGGGGTTTGATCGTCGAGAGTGAATGGAAAAGTAAATCTCCCAGCACCTTCTTCGCAATGTTAGTCCTTTTTGTAGTCACTACACTAGTGTGGGCAACAGTGGGGGATGGGGTGGGGGCGATCCGCTGCTCACAACCCTCCATGATGACCCTCTCTTTCTGACTTGAATCAGGATGACGCGATGGGGGTGGGGGGCAAGGGGGGAGTGGCTAGAGAGAACCGCGCCACCTCCAAGACTGAGCGGGGAGGCGGGTGTGCAACACACCGCTGATATCGACTCGCAAACACAACAATTGTGCCGCAATGTGCCGTGATGAGGGGCAACGGGTGTGGGGGGGAAAGGCCCTTTCGCTCAGAGACAATGTAGAATGCCAACATATAGGAGAGGTGAGTGCCTCACAGAAACCGCAAAGGAACACAGGTTGACACACGCTCACAGTCGGGCAACACAAGCACAACCCATCCGGTCCTTCGCGGAATAATATATTGTTGGGGACGCCCACTCGTCATGGTGTTGCCTCCAGTAAGGCAGGATACAAGCGATGAAGCGACGCGAAAGTGCTGAAGTGACGAAGGATACATTAGGACCGAAGCTTTAGCGTTTGCGCCACACTGCCACGACACAGCCTTGAGGCAAAGCGCGTCCTCAACAATAAGTCGTCCGGGTCTGCTGCAATTCAGGCAGCTGCTGGACAGGGCGAGGTGGTGTGGGCACAGGGGAGGGGGAGACGGGGCGGGGTGGGGTATCAAGGGCTAGATCACCCAACCCCGCCACCCATAACAGCCCCCTCCCCACTTCAGGAGTCCTTTGGGCTCCGCAATTCCCAAGGTGCTGGTGAGGGGGGTGGGGGATGTTTGCAAAAAACAGTCAGGCGCCCCGCGCGGTGCACCGCCCCATTCCAAAAGACGAACCCCTCAACGCCTGCCCCCCGCGGGTCATGCACGGGGGAGCGGGCGTCTGGCACATGCCGCGGGTCTGCCCCGGGGGGAGCGGCGTCTGGCAAGTGGGAGCGCGTGGTCTGCCCTCCGACTCCTCTCAGGGATCAGGCAGCTGTGGCCCCCACCGCCCCCAGGCCTCTGGGAGGCAGATGCTGGCAGCCACGGCGTGTGATGCTAACACTTCGGCGCCGCCCTCACGCCTTGCGGGGCGGTGGGTGAGGGTATACAAGGCACGCTACGGCGATGATCCAAAATGACAAGACCCGATGGCTGAATCCCGTGTATTCTCCGAGCTTTGTTCTGAGCCCGGCTTAGGCCAGCAGACAGCTGCAATCGGTGGCGCGTGTTGTCTACAGGTTGACTTCGATCACCTTGATTGCCAGCGAGCAGGTCGGGCACACCAGGACACACAGGCCGTTCTTGAGATCCTCCTTTGTCGCGGTGAAGATGTCGCCACAGGGGCAGTCGTACATGTACAGGCCCTCCTCTTCGTCCCACTCCATCTCCGCCAGCTTCACCTCCTCGTAGATCTCGTAGTCCTCCCGCGTGTCGTCCTCACGGATCGCAACCGTGTCGTCAACCATTGTTCAGCCGCCAACACCTCCAGGCACGGCAGCCTTGTGGTCCTCCCTGAGGGTGTGTGTGTGGAGTGGACATCAAAGCATAGTCGCGTGATGCAGCGCGTCACACGCACCAGAAGGTGAAAGGGTGAGCAGGGAGGGGTGAAGGGGTAGGGGGGCATCCGTCCGGCGACCTGAAGTCTTCATAGTTTTCATCTTGGTAAGTCAGTAGTTGCTGTTGGTTTAGTGGATTGCTAATTACTGTGTGTCTTTTTGTGTCTTTTGTATGATTGTGTGTGGAGACTGCATTCTGAGCAGGCCGGACCCTGCGTGGATCGCCGCCCAGTTGGTGTGTGTGCGGGGTGGTGTGGTCCAGACCACGCACCCAATTCACAGAGACTGTATATCTTCGCCTTTCTTTGTTCTGCCTAAATCAGCAACAATGATCCTATCTGCTGCAACCTGGGATTACCATCGACACCGTCGAACTACCAGTATAAGTCCTACCCTTCAGCCCATTCTCACTGATGCCAACTCAGACTAGGTGCAGACCGGTTGCTAACGTCCCAGAACCATTGTTTCGACGAGCAAAAGTTGAGGTGCTAATAAAACGAACAACCTTCGGGGGCAAGTTGCCAGAAGGCGGTGTACTTCCTTTGAAAGGATTCGATCGATGGTTGGCTTCAACTTTGTTTGTTTGTGTTTCATTGTTTGTGTTCTCGAAAACCATGGGCTGGTGGTGTCAATCCCATGGGGCCCAAATACTGGGCACCACGGCTAGCTGGTGAGAGTTTGTTTGCGCACGCATGGTTGGTAGTTTCTTGCCCCACTCACCCCAGGGAAGTGCAGGGATCGGCAGGCAGAGTGGTGGAGAGGGGACGGGGGGGCGCTCGCAGTATTCAAAGAAAAAGAGTAAAGGCGGAAAACGCAAGCACGCCTCCTCCAAAGTGACAAACCAGAATAACCACTGCATTGGAGGGGGTACATCGGCAGAACACACCTCCCGGCACGCACCGACATTTCCGGCAGTTATTTCCTGCCGAAAAGGTACCTTTTTTGGGGGGTGGGCATTTCTGAAGATCCTTTTCTTGCAGAAAACCCCAGGGGGGGAGGGGGGGGGGGGAGGGACCCGCAGTTTCCGGAACTCGGTCCGCCCACCCCCCCCCCCCCCCACCCCCCGTTTCATCTGAAATACAGCCCCGCCGATCCGAAAGAAAAAACACCGAATCCCACCCGCGGAACGAACAAACAACTTTCAACAATTTTCCTTGACAACCCTCCATTGCCTACAATGGTCTGAACGAGCCTTGGCTGGATGCATCTCGCCCTCCACTCCCCCCACGGCGAGAGACCCGCCGTTCCGCCACATCGTCTTGCCTCCCCCACCCCATCCCTTCAATGGTTCGTTCTTTCTGTGGGAGCAGACCGATACAGGGTATCGCGTGAGACACTTCTAGAGTGGGTGTGCACCATGGTTCACCACCGAATATACTGCAGGCCAGCCGTGCTATTTTCGGGCGGGATTAGCCGGGAGTGGAGAGAAGGGGCGCACTAGACCTTTAGAGTGTGTGTTTCAGGCAGATGGCAAAAAAAAAACCCCCCCACCCCCAATAGTATGACACACATTCACAACACTCCCCCACCCCCCACCCCCATGAAAACAACCCACATCACACACAACTCTTGACTGGCGCATTACTTCGTGCTGCCTGGGAGACCTCCCCCGCAATTCTGCGGGAGTATCCCAGGAGCTTGGTTAGCACCAAAAAGATACGGCTGTCCCCCCCCCACCCCACCCCCCCTTTCCCGTCTGCTTCGCCCCGAATGAACGCGAAGGATACACAGGAAGCAGGCCGATAAGCCGCGACAGAGGGGTGGGGTCCTCTCCATGGCCTGTGCGATTTTGGAGACAGTCACAGCACAAACAAAAGGGGGCACATTCCATCGGCACACACACGTGACTCTTTATATAGTAGTGTAGGGCACACCGAGCACTCGCTCTGATATGAGTTCCACTGGACACACACGTCTATCACGTTTATACTGGTTTGTTGAATATCGACCTAACAACAGGCGCAGTGTGTCTGGCGCGCCTGGCAGACTCTGGTGCGGCCTGTGACACGCATGTTGTGTTTATAGGAGTGTGCTAGCTCGGGAACATCCTTGCTGTGTCGAGGTGATCACTACTCCGTGAAGGTGTTGGGCGGAGGGGGTCAGGAGGCGAGTCACGGACCCCCCGGCAGGAACTTCAGCCCCACCGCCACGCACTGCAACTGCAGTGCCTCTCTGGACGCACACAAAAAAAATATGGTATGTTTGCCCCCCCCCCCCCCCCCGTCCCCCCTTTTGCAGTAGTGCCGAACATCGAGCACACCGCTCCTGGCACGCCGCCTCCGCCCAGAGATTGCATCCGGGAACCTCAAACCCCAAGTCTCGAATGTACACGATAAAGGAGACCCACCCCCACACCTCAACACCCCACCCCGTATATGAAGGGCGCCCCGCCAGGCCTCTGGCTAATTCGGGTCGAACGTTAAGTTTCTCCGTGCCGGGGGGGGGAGGGGGGGGGGGGGGGGGGGCTACCCTACCCTACCCTAGGGTTGGGGCCGCCGGGGTCCCAGATTTTTTGGTAATTTCCAGGTGTGGGTAGGGGGACCTTTTCGAATTTTTTTTTCGAGGGGTGCCCATTTTGGCGATTTGGGCCTTATTCCAAGAATCCCCCAAATTTCCGAAAATTAGACTCCTCCTCTCACCCTGATGACAATGCCCTGTCGCTTTTTTCAGCGCGCGCGCCCCCCCCCCCCCTCTCCCCTCCCCTACACCCCCATTCACTCTCGACAATCAAAACCCCCCCCCCCACACGCCCCTTCTTCCATCCCCACGGCCACCTTCCTCTTCTTTCAAGAGCCACTTTCCCCCCTTCTGATCAGTTCCGTTGTGCACTAACGAAAGATGGCGATACTTTATGTTCACCCCCCCCCCCCTCTTCCCTCTCCTCTCTGCTCTTCTCCCTACCAGCCGACCCCCAGTCCCCGCCTATACCACCCCCTCTCGCCGTCTCTCCATTCAAATGGCCCACATGTTATCTCTGCAGAAACACCTTGGGTGTGGCTGTGCAAATCGATCGACATGCCATGAACCCATGCAGCGGCATATCGCCATTTCCCTCAGGTGGTGGTGGGTTGGGGGAAAAAAAATTGTAGCAAATCGGCAGGCCTGAAATACGGTGTACCGTGGAGGCCTGGGGTGGGGTGGGGTGCTGTGGCGTGGTAGGCCGGTCGGTGAGAGAACTGTGGTTTACTCGTGGCATATGCTGTGGTGCGGGTGTCAAGCCTCGGGCGGGGGGGAGGGGGGTGTATTTTCAAAATGGCAAACAGAGAAAAAAGGAATGAAGGGGCGGGGCGCAGGCCTCTGGCTAATTCTGGGGCCGGACTTAACGTTGGGCCGGAGGGGGGGGGGGGGGGCCCTACCCTACCCTACCCTACCCTACAGCACGTCGGGGGTACCCACAACCCGACCCAACCCTACCCTAGGGTGAGGGTTGGGTACCCATAACCCGACCCAACACGACCCTACCCAACCCAGGGGTCAGGGCCAGGGTTGATCCTAGACCCAACCCAACCCAAGGGTTAGGGTCAGGGTTGACCCCAGACCCTACCCAACCCTAGGGTAAGGGTCAGGGTTGACCCTAGACCCTACCCAACCCTAGGGTTAGGGTTAACCCTTGACCCAACCCTAGGGATAGGGTTAGGGTTGACCCTAGACCCTACCCTAACCCTAGGGTTAGGGTCAGGGTTAACCCTAGACCCTACCCTAACCCTAGGGTTAGGGTTAGGGTTAACCCTAGACCCTACCCAACCCTCGAGTTAGGGTCAGGGTTGACCCTAGACCCTACCCAACCCTAGGGTTAGGGTCAGGGTAAACCCCTAGACCCTACCCTAACCCTAGGGTTAGGGTTAGGGTTAACCCTTGACCCTACCCTAACCCTAGGGTTAGGGTTAGGGTTAACCCTTGACCCAACCCTAGGGTTAGGGTCAGGGTTGACCCCAGACCCTACCCAACCCTAGGGTTAGGGTTAGGGTAAACCCTTGACCCAACCCTAGGGTTAGGGTCAGGGTTGACCCCAGACCCTACCCAACCCTAGGGTAAGGGTCAGGGTTGACCCTAACCCTAGGGTTAGGGTAGGGTCTAGGGTTAACCCTGACCCTAACCCTAGGGTTGGGTAGGGTCTAGGGTCAACCCTGACCCTAACCCGAGGGTTCGGTAGGGTCTAGGGTTAACCCTAACCCTAACCCTAGGGTTGGGTCAAGGGTTAACCCTAACCCTAGGGTTAGGGTAGGGTCTAGGGTCAACCCTAACCCTAACCCTAGGGTTGGGTCAAGGGTTAACCCTAACCCTAACCCTAGGGTTGGGTAGGGTCTGGGGTCAACCCTGACCCTAACCCTAGGGTTGGGTCAAGGGTTAACCCTAACCCTAACCCTAGGGTTAGGGTAGGGTCTAGGGTCAACCCTAACCCTATCCCTAGGGTTGGGTCAAGGGTTAACCCTAACCCTAACCCTAGGGTTGGGTAGGGTCTAGGGTCAACCCTGACCCTTACCCTAGGGTTGGGTAGGGTCTGGGGTCAACCCTGACCCTAACCCTTGGGTTGGGTTGGGTCTAGGATCAACCCTGGCCCTGACCCCTGGGTTGGGTAGGGTCGTGTTGGGTCGGGTTATGGGTACCCAACCCTCACCCTAGGGTAGGGTTGGGTCGGGTTGTGGGTACCCCCGACGTGCTGTAGGGTAGGGTAGGGTAGGGTAGGCCCCCCCCCCCCCCCCCCCTCCGGCCCAACGTTAAGTCCGGCCCCAGAATTAGCCAGAGGCCTGCGCCCCGCCCCTTCATTCCTTTTTTCTCTGTTTGCCATTTTGAAAATACACCCCCCTCCCCCCCGCCCGAGGCTTGACACCCGCACCACAGCATATGCCACGAGTAAACCACAGTTCTCTCACCGACCGGCCTACCACGCCACAGCACCCCACCCCACCCCAGGCCTCCACGGTACACCGTATTTCAGGCCTGCCGATTTGCTACAATTTTTTTTCCCCCAACCCACCACCACCTGAGGGAAATGGCGATATGCCGCTGCATGGGTTCATGGCATGTCGATCGATTTGCACAGCCACACCCAAGGTGTTTCTGCAGAGATAACATGTGAGCCATTTGAATGGAGAGACGGCGAGAGGGGGTGGTATAGGCGGGGACTGGGGGTCGGCTGGTAGGGAGAAGAGCAGAGAGGAGAGGGAAGAGGGGGGGGGGTGAACATAAAGTATCGCCATCTTTCGTTAGTGCACAACGGAACTGATCAGAAGGGGGGAAAGTGGCTCTTGAAAGAAGAGGAAGGTGGCCGTGGGGATGGAAGAAGGGGCGTGTGGGGGGGGGGGTTTTTGATTGTCGAGAGTGAATGGGGGTGTAGGGGAGGGGAGAGGGGGGGGGGGGGGCGCGCGCGCTGAAAAAAGCGACAGGGCATTGTCATCAGGGTGAGAGGAGGAGTCTAATTTTCGGAAATTTGGGGGATTCTTGGAATGTTCCCCTCCCCCCACCGCCCCCCCCCCCCCTCTCTCTTTGGAAGGAAGGATTTTGAAGATACTGAAGAGAACGGCACCGCAGAACCCTGCCCTTCGCCAATAAACCCCATAATAAGCTGTCAGACAACTCTGCATGTCGAGTCAAACGAGTTACCGGAATGACCACAGGCTGGCGTACGAAATGGCCAACCTTGGAAATGGCTTTGAGCAATCCCTTGTGAGTGAGTGAGTGAGTCAGTGAGTATGTGAAAGCGTGGGCGTGCCACATCTTTTTCTGGCATATGTTTGTGAAACCGGTTTATCACCCCCCCTCCCTCCCATGTGCCCCCATTTTTTTCGGCAAATCACGAGATTTGGTTCGATCTTGCCTCACCCCACCCACCCACCCACCCCCCCCTATCCCCATATGGGTGACGCCTACACACAGGAACCCACCCCGCACTCCCCGCCACCCCCTCCCCGGAAAGCGGCACCAAAGACAACTCGACACAGAACTGTCTCACACTTTTTTGAAAGGGGTTCAACAGTTTAGCCCTTTGTGTGAGAGGCGCGTGTTTTGAACGGTATTGCGTTGACGCTTCGCCATCACCCAAGAAGCCCACGCCTGCAGGTGTTGATCAAGCTGTGGGATCAGAGGCGAGGGATGAGGGAGCAGCAATGACCAACACTGCAGACGGGTCTCAGTAGGATTCGGGAGGGGGGGTGGGGAGGGGGGGTGGGGGGGTGGGGGGTGGACAGAACAGCTTTTTCGTAACGAAGCAAAAACACTGCAGAACTCGCAAAGAAAAACAAAAGGGGGCAGGGGAGGGGGGGGGGGGGGGGTGGCGCGCTACCAACGGGAGTGGGGCGGAGGGGGGGCACAGCGATCCCCGTATTTTTTTGAGCGGATTATTCTTGTTTTTTTGGCCTCAGCGAGCCTCAGCCTCCGTTTCCCGCACAGGATGTTTTTTTTTGTGCGGCCTGTGTGGTTGTCTTCGTCGTTTGTCTTCTTCGACCGGACATCCCCTTCTTCTGGAGACACCGATCTACACCATGAACCTCGAGCTGATGCTGGAGCTTTCGGGAGCCTCTGCGAGTGGGTGGCCACGTTTTCTTTGGTGGACGCACCCAAAAGAAAATAAAGAAATAGAAAAAACCCGAAAAGAGGTCGAGGCACCCGCTCCACTCCAGTACCATGGGGCTGAGGTTCACGGATCACACAGGTGAGGATCAGTCCTCTGTGAGGCGCTTATCCTGAAGACGTACCAGTTCCCCGGTCGGTCTCCAGAAACTCGGGCCGCGTCTGGCGCTGTATCGCCTCGGCGGGGCTGTCGTCCCTTACAGTCTTTTCTGTACGAGGTTTTCCACAGGCTGCACACCTGCCCCGCGGCTGTGTGGCAGTCTTCGCGGAGTGCAATGCGAAGGTCTGGCCTGACGTGGTGTGACTATTTAGACTCCAGGTGTCTCCACCCATCCTGGTCTGGGGAGCCTCGGTACCCAAGCAGTTTTCGGTCATGCCCTGGACCACGGCCGTGCTAGACTCCTGGTGCAGGCACCCGTCATGGTCCGGGGACGGCCCCCCCAGGCAGTTTAACGTCTTACCCAGGACTTTTTTTTTTCCCTCTTGTGTCCCATGCCTTGTTTGCAGTGATCGCATTGTTGGCCATCCTTGCTGTAGTTCGGCATGCCGCCCTTCCCACCTTCCCCCACCCCCTCCCCGGCGGTTTTGCTCTCCGTGTGGTTTGGTGGTACTGGTGAGCCATCTGGGGAAAGAACCTTGACAATCCCGGGCCGGCAGTACGTTCGTCACCCCCACGGGCTCGGCCGGTTTCTAAACCTTTAGGCAATCTACGTCCGCAGGCCAAGAACCCGGTGTGCAGATGCACGTTGGGAGCCCCCTGAAGTCCGCACACGCCCTCTCTGAGTAGTCCCCGACCAAGCGCTGGCCTCTCTGACCGACTACCATGCCGCCGCAGGCCAAGAACCCGGTGTGCCGAAGCACGTTGGGAGCCCCCTGAAGTCAACACAGCACCCCGCCAGTGGCTCCAGCTGTCCCTCCCCATGTCAGAGTTGACGGAAAAAGGCGGACCCTCTTTTGTCCCAGTGCTCCGTGCTATGCACTGGGACCCCGTTGCCCAGGCGGACCAGCCTGGGGGAGCCCTCGGGGTGTGGGGTTGAGTTTTACGACTTCCCTAGGTCTTAGGTAGTTTAAGGTCGTGCCCAGGACCTGGAGGGCATACCCGGGATGTTTGGAAGGAAACGCTGCACCTTAAAGGGAACGCCGTCTGCAATCATCACCGTGCTACGAGAAATATTTTGAAAAACAAACCCAGCTGTGGGCACGGGGTGATGCCGCCGTGACAGATTGGCTCTGTGAACATCTGTGCTGAAGAGGGCAGCCGCATCGATCCCGACATCTCACAGCAACACGCATTGGCGCGACGAACCACTGTCCACACCGCGGGGGCACCACATTTCGTCATTTTTTTTGAACGATTTTCTCCTTTTCTTCTCCCAACACCCCCCCGACTGTATCCCCGCCCTCTGCCGGTGACTCGCAGTAACACACCTTGCAGACACGGGTGGGAGGGCGGGGGGGAAAGGGAGAGAGAGAGAGAGGGGGCATATCCTGCGGAAGTGAACAAATCATCACCAGACACAACCTCCTCGGACGCACGGTGGCCAGGAAGTGCGTGGGATAACCCGCGCGGGATATGGCGGACATCCCGCACGATACATCCCAGGCACATGGTATTTTTTTTTGCAGGGAACCCCACAACACCCTGGCCACCATACGAAGCTCTCAGGCCACAACTGACGATGACTGCATCTCCCTCTCGTTTTATTTCGCTGAACGGAATGCCCACCCCCCGCGCGCGGGGGTGTTGCGTAAGACGAACTCAAAAGAGAGAAAATGGAAATGGGAACACTATGGATACATGTCACTGAACACGGGGGAATGGGGGGTGGGAGGGGGAGAGAGGTTGTGGTGAAACGCACACACAAAAAAAAGAAGGCCGGGAATGGGGGAAAAGGTGAGTCGCAAAGGGGGTGGGGTGTGTGTGTGTGTCTGACGGTTCACAGCATCATTTTTCACCATCCATTTTACTAACGTGTATGGAGGATCCTTGAAATCGGTAGTGGACAGTAGCGGACAGGGCGGACATTTCCTTGTGGAAAAAGTGCCCGAAAAAAAAATTCGAAAAGGTCCCCCTTACAGAATTAGCCTTTTTTCAAAAAATCGGAAAATTTCGGACCGCAATTTGTACCCAAGAAAGTGCCGAATTTTCGGACTTGGTCCGATTTGAACGATTTCCGTGCCTCTTGCAACCCCCATGAGGGGCGGCTGCTGTTTCGGGTTCTTCCGGTGGTACATGCTGGGGTGTCAGGACAGGGAATCCTGCTCGCTGTACCCGGTGATCCCTGACGCAGCCAGGAAGTGGAGAGCCTTGGAACCCTGGTTGAGGCCTGTAACACCCGGCCTTCCTGCCACTTGTGGCATTGTGGAGTGGAGGTGGATATGGAGAAAGTTCTCTCTCCGTCCGGTCGAGCACAACCGTCCTCTCCAGCCAGGGGTCATCTACTTTCCAAACAAGGGCCAGGAACATGCTCAAACAAACCAATTGATCAGAAAATCTGGCTTGCCGTGGAATCATTGAGCATTGGGGAGTGGTTTGCCCCCTTGCTGCGTATGACATGTCCATTTTTGACGATTTTTGGGCAGAATTTGGTGCGTGGGACCTTTCGATTTTCATGATTTTTTTCGGAATTTCGTGGGGACCGGTACCCCATTTGAGGGCCAAAAATCTCATTTCCGAGGCCTGGGAATGGTCGCAGTGGCCTCAGATGTCCAAAAACGTTCAATTGACCTCTCCTCGAAAAAAAAATCGAAAGGTCCCCCCTACTGGCACCCCGGATTAGGACATGTCTCTGGGGGTGTCCGGGGGGCATTTTTGGCCCATTTTTGGCTGGGGAAAATGGGCCATTTTTCACGATTTTTTCGATTTTTTGTCCGGACCGGCACCGCATTTGAGGGGCCAAAATCTGATTTCTGAGGCCCGGGAATGGTCGCAGTGGCTTCATTTGGCCAAAAACGTTCAATTTACCCTTCCCCAAAAAAAAAATTCGAAAGGGTCCCCCTACAAATCGCCGGTCTTGGGGGCCTTCGCTACCGGGTGAGAAAAAGTGAGAAAAAATGAGCGGAAAAACGCTTAAAAAAAGAGTCAGGGGAGTTGGGGGGTCCCTAGCCTGGGGAGCATATTTGAACCCCGAATCTCGAAAATTATGCCGGCGTGACTCGTCCCAAAGCAGGTTTGGGTCGCTCTATGGCGAGTTGGTGTAAAAATCGCAAACCAGAGTGACTGCGAGTGACTCGCAGTGGCACGGTGGGATCTTGTAAATTTTACATGTATAACTACAAGTATAATACATGTATTATACATGTATAATACTTGCATGTCAACTATTATACATGTATAATACATGTATATGCCTGAAATATACATGTAAAATACATGTATATCAAGTAAAAATACATGTATAATACTTGCATGTCAACTATTATACATGTATTTTTACTTGATATACATGTATTTTACATGTATATTTCAGGCATTTACATGTATTTTACATGTATAATACTTGTCATGCAAGTATTATACATGTAAAATACTTGCATGACAAGTAAAATACTTGCATGCAAGTAAAATACATGTATTTTACTTGCATGCAAGTATTTTACTTGTCATGCAAGTATTATACATGTATTTTACTTGTCATGCAAGTATTTTACATGTATAATACTTGCATGACAAGTATTATACATGTAAAATACATGTAAATGCCTGAAATATACATGTAAAATACATGTATATCAAGTAAAAATACAAGTATAATAGTTGACATGCAAGTATTATACTTGTATTTTTACTTGATATACATGTATTTTACATGTATATTTCAGGCATATACATGTATTATACATGTATAATAGTTGACATGCAAGTATTATACATGTATAATACATGTATATACTTGTAGTTATACATGTAAAATTTACAAGATCCCACCGTGGGGGTCCCCGGGGGGGGGGGGGGGCTGCTTGATGAATCAGCGGAGTGCGGTGTGCAGCTGATGCACCACCTTCTTTTCCTCACTAGTCTCATGCGGGGCAGGGGGTTTAGGCAAGCTTCGCTCGTACGTGGGGGGGGGGGGGGTTGTGGAAGTAGAAGACAGAGACGAATCACAAACGGGAACAGATGTTAGGAGAAGCAAGGGAGAGGGGGGGGGGGGCAGAACATATATCACGCCGAACCGGAGAACTCGTGCCAGTCTGCATCGGGATCGTTCCCGGCAGTGCTCTGTAAGAGCTTGTCGACGACATCTGGGGTTTCACCACTGCCGTTCTCCGGGAAGCAGTCCAACACGCCCTGCACCTCCTGCATCCACGGAGTGACGTCCACATCCCGAAGGCCAAACTCATCCTCGTCATCTACAGACGCATCGTCCTCCTCGGTGTCAATCGTTGCAGAAGCTGCAGGTGGAGCACTGCCAGCCTCAGGCTCACCCGTAACCACTCTGCTGGCAGTGCGCGGCTTCTGGGGGATGAGGCCCGCGACGAGGTTCCTGCAAGGGCCGATGGGCAGTTCGGGGAGGCCATACTTGTACAGAAAGTTATGAAGCTCTGCCACGACCCTCCCACACAGCGCGAGGAACTGCGAGTCACCCTCGCCCCCGAGATGGTACGGGTACGTGAGGATCTTGAAGTCCTTCACACGCGCATTTCCCCGCTCCACCCTTCCACGAACGAATCCGTGGGAACCGTTGTACATCTTCTGCGCCGCCACAGGAAGGTTACAGTCAGGAATGGGGACCCGTCGGTTTTCATCCCCCTTCCTCGAGTAGCAGCGACTCCCAGTCACGCACTGCTTGGCTCCCGCGTATGCGCCATCCGCAAGCACAACGTCGCCGTCGGGCACCAAGTTGGGCTGGTGCGCGAATGCGGATGTGGAGGAAGTGCCCCACAGGTGCGAGTCAGGGATAGCACCAGCATGGCCACCCGTGAAGAACACGATGAGGCCGTACTTGTTGGTGCCCATCTGAAACTTCAGAACGGGCCTCTTGTAGTACCCGCTCCAGTTAGCCGCATAAAGGTAGCTTCTGGAGACGGGCACCGGGAAGACGTCGATCAGCATGGTGCTTGCAGGCAGGAGAGGGGCGTGGTTGAACTCGTCCTCGATACGCCTGTCAGAGACAAGCTGGACTTCGTTCAGGAAGAGGCCGCAGTACATCAGCCCTTCGTTGAGCATGTCGCGGCACTTGTCAGAAGACAGGTCGAAGGTGAAGGGGTCTGACAGGGCGGTTTTGAGCGGCTTTCTGAAGAGGTAGTAGAATACGACCAACTGTTGTTTTTCCGTGAAGATGCTTGACCCGTACTTCCGGAAGAACATTTCAAGCATGTAGGGGGGGTAGCCGGTGAGACTCTTCGCCTTCCCCTTGCACAGCTTGTCCCAGTCGTGCGTCTGCTCGGCCAGGATCTCGTTTATCGAGAGACCGATCAAGGGGTGCTTGACGTCATTTGCACGAGCCCTATCAGCCTCAAACTGGCGGCGCAACTTCGCCTTCACCTCGTTCAGCTGCCTCTGGACCCGCTCCTTGGGAGATTCCGCAGCCGAGGCCTGTTCTGCACGCACCTTCTTCGCTGCGAACTCCTGCGTCACCTTCTGCGTCAGCTCCTCCTTCTCCTTCACATCCTTCTTCGACTTCCGGCCGCGCTTCAGCTTTCCATCCGGTCTCTTGGCGGACAGCTGCTTCTTCACCTCGCTCTCCACCAATCCAATGTCCTGGGGGGAATCGGGGGGAATCGTCCAAGTATGACAATGTCCTGGGGGGAATCGGGGGGAATCGTCCAAGTATGACAATGTACTGGGGGGAATCGGGGGGAATCGTCCAAGTACGACAATGTACTGGGGGGAATCGGGGGGAATCGTCCAAGTATGACAATGTACTGGGGGGAATCGGGGGGAATCGTCCAAGTATGACAATGTCCTGGGGGGAATCGGGGGGAATCGTCCAAGTATGACAATGTACTGGGGGGAATCGGGGGGAATCGTCCAAGTATGACAATGTCCTGGGGGGAATCGGGGGGAATCAACCATACGAGAAAGGCCGCAATTCTTGACATTTTTTTTGCATTTTTTGGCCACCCCCCCCCCTCCCCCTTTCTCGCAAACAACCCCACCTGGCTCAGGACCAGATGTAGATCCAACTGGATCATCCGGTGACTCGCCACTCCAACCACCACATGTTTGAACGATTTGTTTCAGGGGGGGGAGGGGGGAGTTTTGTTCGACACTCAGAGCAGCACGCCAGCAACAGAAGGACACTAACGAGTAAGGCAACAACAAAGGGCAGTGGCGAAGAAGGGCCCACGCCGAGCATACGCAACTCTTGGCGCCCCCTCCTCCCTTTCGCACTGCACTACACACTATACACTTGCATATTGAATTTGGGCGGCACTCACAACCTACCTCACAGCCCCTCCCTTGGCAGGCTTGCCTGCAGTTTTAAGTCTCGGCTGACTGTGGTGCAGTGTTCCCATACAACCGGGCCACACGGCAGGCAGCGCTTCGACAACAATGGGACAAGGGACGGGCGGCGGGGGGGGGAGGAAGGAGCGCCGATGAGTGTGACTTGATTCGATACTGACGGCAGCTCTGAGGCGGGGTGGGGGGAAGGGTGCTTCCCATGTGGCTTCGACGATGTAGTGGGCTTTGCTGTTCGTTAAATAGGGGTCTGGAGGGGTGGGGAGGGCGGTGTGATATAGGCCCCAGCTGGTGTTTTCCGGCTTGTTGGTTTTGCTGTCTTTGCTGTGCGATCACACATCTTTCAATCTTCTTGTTTTGCTGTGATTTTTTTGAGAGGAAGGGAGGAAGGGGTTGCTCTGTTCTCCCAGCAAAAAAAGAAATCCCCCTCCGTTTTCTGTGTTGTTGCAGATGACATGTTGCCTTCTTTCACGGCGAACACAACGGGAAAAAGGAAAAAAATGGCATCGCATCGTAAGACGTTTTCCCTTTGCTCGGCGTGCACAACGCTCTCAAAGGGTGTGTTGATCTGGTGAATGATTTTAAAACGAAGTTGTTGAATTGTGTTGACGGCAGAAGCTGACATGTGATGGCCAACACGGGCTGAATTGCATGATATAGCTGAGCGACCCACCAACACCCCTCTGTCTCTGCAGGGGCGAGAAGGGCTGGCAGAACCTAGACATTGTTGCGAATACGACGGGGGAAGAGCGTGGGGGTCATCCGTTTTAGCTATCTTCTATAGCAGCTTGCCGTCATCCGTTTGATGGCAAGCTGAGACATGAAGAAGGTGCAAGGGATGCACGGGTAAATTTTTTTTGATAAATCTCTGATTGGAGCGCCGCTGACATTCCTTGGCTATTGCTTGAGCTCTTGAGCCAGGCACATCCAACGCTCTCATTCGGCATGAGAGCGAACGCCATCCTATTGGACTTCACCTCAGTTACCCCCATTCGCAGCTGTCAGAGGTTACGTGTGAAACCTTGTCTGACAACATTACAACAGGAAACTGGGAAAGCGAGAAGGTTGGTGGTGGGGGGTGGGGTGTGGTGGGGGTGGAATCCATAATACCGTAAACGGAAAAAGGGTGGACCGTAAAAATGTTCCAAGTTCCCAAAAAAAGGCCAAACGTTCCATCTTTTTTACGGACCACCATTTATTGGGACTGAATATGGAAAAGACAATGTGTTTTTCGCCCGCGGGCTGGTGGGTTGCGGGGCGCGGACTGCGGCCTCCACGCCGCAGACTCCCGCACGTAGGCCTCCCGACCTCCCAGCTTTGGACCCTCCCTCCACCACCGCAACCAACACCAGCAAGAGAAGCAAGTCCTCCCTGCGTGTGGAAAGGGCACGATCACCACCACTCACCTCGAGACTCACCCACCACCACACCTCGAGAAGTGTAGTACCATGCAAGGAGCGTTCCGGTAGAAGTAAAAGTAGAAGTAAAAGTAGAACCTGCTGCACGAGCCCACAAACCTACAAAAGCTTCATGTACCCATGATAGGGATTTAGTCATTGCTATAGGTGAAGATCAGAGCCCAGGCGGGATGTAAGACAGGGTGTCGCAGATGCAACAATATCTCCAGAGCCACTTTGTATGCCTTTGTTCGGGATGCCCCTTCACCTGTCGCGCTTAGGTTCCGTCCAAGTTCGCCGATTCCAGTGCTTCAAGAGAGCACACAGTTCCTTCCCAGTAGTCTTCATCCTCGGTTCCGAATCATCGCAGTCCCTCGAATCCATGGTGCAGAACTAAATTCTCGAAAGGTGGTCAATGTTTTGAAAGGGGCCCGTGACCAGCGGAAATTGGAATTTTTGACCCAAACCTGCAAGTGTACTGTTGTTTAACGTTGTCCAAAGCCCCTTGCGGTGTGACAGTACATTCGTTATGTGAATATCTGTCACATGGCTATGGCAACACAGACACAGGCAAGCTGGGGAGGCGTCGCGTCCGTCGAAAAAATCATTTCTGCACAACTACCGGCATCGCAGCTACGGTAGAAGTGACTGACCCTGTTCTTGTAATCTTGACGCTGGAAAATTCCATTCGGAAATACCAAACACATCCACTGAAAGTGGATGGAATGGGCGTCAAGACCGTGATTTTTGGGGGAGTGGACTGCCCTGTATCGTGAACCCGCTGAGGGTACAAAATACAGAACAGGGAGGCACAGGTGCAGCACAACACAGGCAGGCAGGCAGGAAACAATGGGTGCAGGTCAGACAAAATGTTCGGTGTCAATCGGCTTGGTTTGATTTGTAGGGATGATGCGGAACACACAACCCGCACCCAACCTCCAGATTCAGCCACTGTACCCATTTTCACCAGTTATATCCGCTCACTCAGAGCAAAACCGAAAAATACTACGAGAAACACTTGGCCTCGATGCTGTGAGTGTTGCATTGGACGTTTCAAAGACAAGTCGTTGTGTGTGCGCCAAACCCGGATGAACAAACCTCACGTGGTTTGGCTGATGAAGGTTGGTGTGAATGTGCGCACAGTCATAACAACAAGGCAAGGTAGATTGTGTTTGTCACCCAAAGCGCTGCCAACTATCTTTTTCACTGTGGGGGTCTTCGCTACCGGATGGTCGTCAGTGCATCTTGGTGTATTTGCTGTTGAAATAGTGAAAACTGACGAAGATTGACGAAGAATAACGACCAGCGAAGACCCCCTGTGACAACCTTCTTGTTGTGTGTGGTCTTGTCCCAAAAAGAGAACTCGTCCAGCCAGTGGGTCGTAACAAGCGACACTCACACCTTGCCATTTTGTAAGTTCGGCGTAGCCAACTCAGGAAACTTTTCACCGTGCGGATCCTTGCGAACACTTCACACGCCCGGCAGGCTGGCAGAATTCTCAGAATTTTCCAGATTTTCTCAGATTTTTCAGATTTTGGCATTCTGGCCCGGATTTTTGCAGAAATATTTCGATGAGCCATTTTAGGGCTCAAAATGGGCTCAAAATTCAAAAATTCCTTTGAAAATGGGTCCAAATGTCCAAAATAGGCCCACCCAAAAAAAAATTCGAAAAGGTCCCCCCCACAGATTTTCCAGATTTCTGACAGAATTTCTCAGAATTTTCCAGATTTCTCAGATTTTCCAGAATTCTGAGAAATCTGGAAAAATCTGGAAAAATATACCATGATATAAACCATGATAATACCGTAAGAAACAAATTTTGGGAGCTCGAATCATCGGCTGGCGAAAGAGGGCCGCAGCTTGAAAGAGCAGGTGCTGCAGCGAGGGGCAGCGCATCAACTGAACAGCAAATATGGTAACTTATGCAGGGGGGGGTGTAGGGCGGGCATGCAGAGCGGCATCCAGTGGTTGAGGGAAGGGTGGAAGGGGTGGCGATCAGGATCAGAAGGTTGCAAAGCGGCACTGCGTAGTTTCTCTTCCAACCACGTGCCACGGGTGGCACATCGCACTCTTTGCCTCTGAGCACGTCTTGCAGTGTAACACGTAACCATTTCTAGAGTGAGCGCACCGATTCCTGAGCACGGTTTTACGTCACTGCTCGTGATGTGATTAACCTGTAAGGCACGTAGCATAGGAGCCCCCCCGAAGATTTCTTGAAGCGGCTTGACTAGTTAGTGTCTTTAGTCGCAACAAGCGGGCAAGATCACGTCTTTCGTTTCAAAAATTCACGTGTTTTGGCACACATTTTTTTCGCACGCGCTTTGCAAAACTTCACGAGAGATTCTGAAACGACTTCTCCGGGATGTGCGCCCCCTCTCTGTGACAGGGAGGAACCCCCTGCCCTGGGGCAACCCACACCCCGCAGCATCGTTCCGCACCCCACCGTTTTTTTTCAGGTTCTCACACCTCTCGACAGACAGCGAGGCGGGTCGCAAAGGGAAGAAGGAGGTTGAGCTGGGGCCAAGCCAGACACGCACCGCCTCAGCGATGCCTGACTGTTTGTCATTTGTATTTGGAGGTGTCTCTCGCTGATGATTCAGAAAAAAAGATTGTCGGGTTTCTTTTGTTTTGTTTGCGCAACCGGGAAAATCGGGAAAACGGAATAACCCGCCCAGAAGGGGGTACGGATGAAGGGGGGGTATAATCCAGGGGTGCCATCCTTGGGGGGGGGGGGGGGGGGGGCGTGGTGTGGCGCCGGAAAGCCCATTTTCTCCGTTTTGCTCCGATTTTTTTCTTTTTCAAACCCTCTATATGGGGTGTTTTGCATCCACTGTTGATCTTTTTTCTGGTTCAGATGCAAAGGGGTGGGTGGGGGTAGGGATGTGGGTGCATGTTTACTTGGGAAGAGAATTCAAAATCGGTTGCTTTCTTGGGTGGGGGTGGGGTGGGGAGAAAACCTCTCACGAGAATACACGATAAAAACCAACACAGCAGAATACGGGGGAGGGGGGGGCAACGCCCACACCACACCGCCCCCCTCGCCGCTATTCCCCTATCCCTTCCGTACACCCAACTCATTTGAATCATTCTTTAACAGAGAACCTGAACAGAACGGTCACGACGTCTCAAAAATCCATTGCCTGCCTCGAAGCCCGGTTCTCGAGGTTGGGAAGGGCGAAGACGTAGAGAAGTCTCGCAAAAGTTCTCGGGGTGGTGGTGGTGGGGGGGCGGGGGGGGCGATTCGACAGTCGATGCACAGCCTTGACCAGCAGAACACCGCGCCTGGGAGAAAGGGGAGGCTCCTTTTGTTTTGCCGACTCATGATGAGCCGTCATGGAAAAAAGTGGGTCAGTGCATCTGCAATCGCCTCCTGATGATTTCGTTCGACGTTTATTTTAAAAATTTGCTAATTTTAGTCGGCTCCTTTGTTTTTTTTCCCGAATTCTTCTCGACGTCTTGTGTGCTTGTTTGTGTGTGCACATCATGGCGTCCATAGTAAACCCAACGCGTGCGGTTGCTGTCACACAGTGCTGCGCTGGGTGAGCACAATGCGTCAGCAACCCTTGCTTCGAGGTTGTGTCATTGACAACGTATTGCGATGCGAACTGCAGCTCCAGCGTCACACCAACGTACATCACTTCCTGGTTTCGCCCCCTATTCGACCCCCGGCTGCGCACAGGAGTAATCAAAAACTATCTGTGTCCCGCTGAATCATGAACACAGCAAAACATGGCAACAAGCCAAAGGGCGGGGTTGGTGCAGGAGTTTTTTTTTTGTGCGGCCTGTGTGGTTGTCTTCGTCGTTTGTCTTCTTCGACCGGACATCCCCTTCTTCTGGAGACACCGATCTACTCCATGAACCTCGAGCTGATGCTGGAGCTTTCGGGAGCCTCTGCGAGTGGGTGGCCACGTTTTCTTTGGTGGACGCACCCAAAAGAAAATAAAGAAATAGAAAAAAACCCGAAAAGAGGTCGAGGCACCCGCTCCACTCCAGCACCATGGGGCTGAGGTTCACGGATCACACAGGTGAGGATCAGTCCTCTGTGAGGCGCTTATCCTGAAGACGAACCAGTTCCCCGGTCGGTCTCCAGAAACTCGGGCCGCGTCTGGCGCTGTATCGCCTCGGCGGGGCTGTCGTCCCTTACAGTCTTTTCTGTACGAGGTTTTCCACAGGCTGCACACCTGCCCCGCGGCTGTGTGGCAGTCTTCGCGGAGTGCAATGCGAAGGTCTGGCCTGACGTGTGGTGCGAGGTGCCAGGAGGAGTACGCTTGGTCGTTAGATGTGACGATGTGGCTGTGTGTTTACACGAGTTTGCAAAAGAATCAATCACGAATGATGAAGTGAACATCGGCAGAAAAAACAACCCGGAATGATCGAGAAGATGTCAAATACACATTCACGAGCGAGTGGCAGTCTACATCCCTGAAAGTTTGGTCGGCAAGAACGCCAACCACGGAGCAGAAGCCACGTCGGTGGCAATCACAATCACGCAAAACAATGGCAGAAGACAAGAATCATCCGATTGGTGCACCGTCAAATTCTGTGGGGCGGGCTTGGCGAATGGTACAGGCGTTGTTGACCAACAGCAAGGTCGGTCACAAGCTGTGAGGTTTGGTTTGCACCACAAGTTGGTGCCCGTTGGTTACAGCTGCAGCAGCTATAACCGCACACAGAATGAAGTAAGTGATTGTGCCCGAGGGTTCCGTGAACACCTTCAGCACCAGCACAAGCGAATCAAGAGGCAGGGGTTGCATATAAAACGCCTGAAAACATTTGAGCACCCTGAATTGGATCTGGCCCAGAGCTGCAGAGCAAAATTCCGCAACACTGACACCCGTCGGTGATCACGAGTAATCACGGGTGGATGAACGTGTTGAAGAACAAAGTCCCACCACAGCCCACGCCTGCGTGACAGTCTGAGCAGGCCGCGCCGTCAGGAGAGCGGGCCGAGGATCTTGACAGATGATGCACAAGAAGTCTGTGCAGAAGCGAGAATCTTCAAGACGCACTGGCCACATAGATTGCACCGCCGGCCTGATGAATGCATCACACCTTTGTGGCAATGTGAGCATTGTAGTACAGGCGCAACATAAAGGATAGAGCCGTCTATTCGACGGCCCTTCGAGTAACAATAAGACTGCCAGGTAGCAGAGCCATTTGCAGAGCGGTCGATAGCCACCCGCAAACCCTGGAGGACTCACCTGGGGTCAATCAACAACAGCAACAACATAGTATCGAACTGAAGGATAACGAAGCTATTTAGGCCTACAACATGATCAAACTGGCAAAAAGAACACGAGACGCCACCTCACCACCATTCAACACGGCGTCGTGGCGGAGACTTTCTCCCCACCCCCACCCCCACCCCCTTAAGCCAAAACATATTGAGGACGCTGCGCCCATCGAGCCGCAAGAAGCAGATAACCGGCCGAAGCCGCTTCCGAGAGAGAAAAGAAGCTCGTGGGCATTCATATGCATTTTTCACCCTCCCTGGGGCCTTCGTTCATGAAGTGAGAAGAAAGGTTGGGAATAGGGGGGGGCCAACAAAAAAAGGGGTGTCAAAAATCGACCCAGTTTGACGCAGTGCGAAGGCCGCAGATATACACGAGAGAGAGAGAGAGAGAACAGACAACCGGAGACAGAGACCAAGCATGCCCCTCACCAGAGAGGGATGGCAGTGAGTTTAAAACACAAGAGCGGAACAGTAGTTTTCTGGACAGGGTCTGTACTATGTCACGGACCCAGCACCACCACCACCACCACCACTCCGGCATCGAATGCCCGAAAAAAATGAAAAAAACCCTCCAACTGAGTCCCGTGAGGGAGGCGAGGGAGGGTGGGGGGGAAGGGTGGGATCGATGGATGAAACTCAAAACAATAACGCTGTTTGAATGTGTGTTGGGGCGCGCAGGGGGGGGGGGAGGGGGGGGCATAGGCTGTGATGGGGGTGGGGGGAGGAGTGGGGGCGCTGGTGGTGGGAGGAGGGTGGGTGGGGAGGGGGGGGGGGGGAAGCGGTAAGTAATAAAAATAAAGTGGAAACCACATGGAGCATGGAGGTGGGAAGGGGGCTTTTGCGGGCGTTGGGGGCGGGGGGGGGGGGGGGGTGGGGTGGGGAGTGGGGGCGCTGGTGTTTTTATAGCCATCTTGTCTCCCCCACCTCCTCCTCCCCTCCCCCCCCCACTCCCATTTTTTTGCCGCGTCTCCTGTGCCCATCACGCTGGGCGACCAGAGGTGGCTATTGGGTTGCAACCTCGACCAGCAGTCTTCTTTGGGGTTGAGGATGCAACAGGCTGCATGCCTCTCACTACAACATACTCAGAACACAGGACCAGAACTATCTCGCTCTCAAGGCGTTTCTCGTTCGGTTTGTTGATCTCGTTCTATGTTTGATGTTTCGTAGGCAAGTCGATAATAAAAACAGAATCACACACCCCCCACCCCCCCCCCCACCCCCGGCAGCGCAGTGCGGCCTGCACTATTTTTTTTGATTCTGAGAAAGGCCCAAGACGACCCGATTTCCCACCCCCACCCCCGCTCTCTGTCTCACCCCCCCCCCCTAATTGGTCCCCTTCGGTGTAATGATACCCGCCTTGATCGCAAACTCGACGTGTGCGTCAATCTCATCGGGACCCATCGCGTAGACGTTCTCCTCTGTGGCCTCCTGGCCGTCCTTCCCCTCGTTGGGGATGGGGTACGCGTAAGGGTTCCGGTCGATGATTGCGGGTTCGGCTGGTGCGGCGGTCGGAGTGCCCCCACCGCTGCAGGGCGAGAAGGTGGTCATGTCGTAGGGCGAGTGCGGGGTGTACGGCGCACTCCCGTGGGGCGAGTAGGCCCGGGCGTGCTGCGGCAGTGCCCCGCTCGACATGGCGTACCCACTGGCAAGCGCCTGCATGCGGGCAGTCTCCTCGCAGACGTACGGCTGCCCCACGACGCTCTGGTAGGACGGCGGCGGCTGGTCGACAGGCTGTTGCGGCTGCGGCACGTCCAGCGGCGCATTTGCCGGCGACACGGTGCCAGGCGTCTGCTGGTCGCGGAGTGAGTTGTTCAGGTTGCCCGACTGGCTGAAGCCACGCCTCGCGGCGAGCGACGAGGGGGTGTAGGGCCTCTCGCTGGAAGGCGATGGGGCGCAGTAGTTCTCGGCGACATTGCAGGGGCTGGACGCGACAGGCGTGGGGGTGACCGGCATGGGGGACATCAGCGGCGGCGGCTCTGTCGACGCGGGGGACGACGCGATCATGCTGTGCTGCGCGGCGGCTGCCATGCGCGGCTGACGGGGGGCGGGCTGCACGCGGGGCTCCAGAACGACACGGTCGTTGCGGTTGCGGCGGCTCTTCAGCTCGCCGAGCATCTCCTGCACGCTCTCACGGGGCTTTGCGGCAGCAGAGGTCGTGCTGACCTCTGCGGCCTCGGCGCGGTTCTCGCGGTTGCGGATCAGCTGCATGATGTCGTCTTTGGGGTCCTCCTCCTTGCGCTCCTCGTCAGCAGAGTCTGCCTTGGCAGGCACCGTCTCCGATTCCTCGGAGCTGTCTTTGTCGTCTGCCTTCTCCTGCAGCGAGGTGGCGTCGGGCAGGCGCTTCTCACGGTCGGCCTTCTTCTTGAAGACGTGCAGCAGCTGGCAGCCCTCGCCCTTGTCGCAGCTGCCGTGCAGGAAGTAGGAGCACCGGGGCACAGGCATCTGCAGCTTCCACTTCGAAAGGCACTTCCGGCACTGCAGGATCTTGGCATGCCGGCGGGTGCGCACATCATCCCACACGTTGTGGCTGCAGGGGCGGTTCATGTCAGGCGGGGCGCGTGCGTTGCGTGCCAGGGTCTCTTCGTCGTCGTCGGCACTTGCGTTGTCCTTCTCAGGGGGCGGCGGGGCGACGATCTGCGCGTTGGTTTTCCTGTTGAACTTCCCCTTCGCCCCCTTCCCATCCTTCGGGTCAACCGCCTTCAATTCGGGCGATGTCGTTGCCTGCTGCTGCTGCTGCAGCATCTGCTGCTGTTGCAGCTGCATCTGCTGCTGGTGCAACTGCTGCTGCTGCTGCTGTTGCTGCTGCTGGATCTGCTGCTGCTGCTGCTGCTGATGCTGGAGCTGCTGCTGCTGCTGCCACGCCAGCTGCTGCTGGACCTGCAGGTTTGCCTGCATCTGCAGGCTCTGCTGTGTGTGCTGGCCCATACGCATCGCCTGCTGCACATTCATCATTTGCGCCTGCTGCTGCTGCTGCTGCTGTTGTTGCTGCTGCTGGCCTGGGATCTGCTGCTGCATGACGGGGTTGACCGCCATCCCATTTGGCTGAACCATCTGTTGCTGGGCGACGTTCCCCCCGCCCATCATAGGGACTGACATCATGAACATCGTCATATACGCAGCTGTGTTTCTGCCCCAGGGGATGCCTTGTGAGAATTGCAGCCAAACCCACCACCAAACCACACCACACCACACCACAGCACAGCAAACACACACACACACAGAAACCGGCTTCTCTGCACTGAACACCTCACAAAGAAAATCGACGGGGATTGGGGTTGGAAGGGGACAAGGAGCAGCACCCACCCCTGATCGTTCCACCACTTGGCCGTTCCGGGCGCTAGCCCCCACACAACAGACACACAATGCCTACGTGGTACAGGGGGGTGGGGTTTTTAGGGGACGCCCTCCCAAAGCAGCAACCCACACACACGTTAACCGTTGCACCGAGCAAACTCTGATGCTGCCCGCCACTGTACACACACAAACCCCTCGCCAGTCGGGGCCGGACCTAAGAAAAGCCTAGGGAGTGTGGTTCTTCAACACATGCACTGAAGAACCCACCCGCTGCAGCCCTCGCCTGACAAACTCTCCTGCCCCACCCCCCACCCCCCACCCCCACCCCCCCCCCACCCCCACCCCCCTCGACACCACCGCCTTCGCAATCATAGAGGGCAAAAGGCCCCGGCTCGTTCGCTGGGTTCCCGCGGTTAAAAACTGGTCAGAGAATACTCTGTTGATGCTGCCCTGGATGGGGGCAAATCAAAAACAACTGCCATACGGAGAGAAATAAGGAAAGTGGGGGGGGGGGGGGTAGGGGGGGTCAAATGGGGGTGACAAACACGATTTTTCAAAAAACCGGCGCAGAGGCCCCAAAGCCCCCGTAAACCCTCCAAACCCCCCCAGATCGGTCCGGAAACCCATCGAACCCCACTTTTCCACCATTCCGGGCACCTCAGGTGCCCGAATTGGGGTACCTAAATTTTGTGCCACCGTTTGGTACCGGACAGTGCCACTGTGTGGGAGGTTGGAAAAGAAAATGCCCCAACACACCACATCTGAGGGTTGCAATGCATGTTGCTTGCCAACCACGTCATCCGGTGGGTGTCAGGCGCTATGTAGGTGGCATTAGCCAGGTCTTCGATGTGTTCTGGCTTGTATATGTACCTCCCTGCCTGCGGCACAGGCACTGCCTTTGTCCCCCACACCAGCCACAGAGAGCGTATTGTACTCGGTCCACGGTTGCTGATTCATTGTGATGCGTTGTATCCTCGAGTGAACGTCACACACTAGTGGCACCACCACCCGCCATCCGAGAGCTGTATTGACTTTGCGCCCTTCCGTTGCATTCACCTCGCCACGCATATTGCACCGTTCAGTACCAGTGCTCTTGGGCCAGGCAAAGTAGACCGCAGCAACTACCAATTCTGGCACAATGGGTACCACGACAGCGCACTTCGTGTGTTCCCGGAATGTACAGCTCGTGTTGCAACAGTCGTTGTCAACACATCCCGGTTGTGGAGCACTGCTGCACAGGAATCACACGACCATCTGGACTTGTTCCGTACCTACAGGCAGCCTCCCGGTGCATGGTGGCAGGGAGGTACATATACAAGCCAGAACTCATCGAAGACCTGGCTAATGCCACCTACATAGCGCCTGACACCCACCGGATGACGTGGTTGGCAAGCAACATGCATTGCAACCCTCAGATGTGGTGTGTTGGGGCATTTTCTTTTCCAACCTCCCACACAGTGGCACTGTCCGGTACCAAACGGTGGCACAAAATTTAGGTACCCCAATTCGGGCACCTGAGGTGCCCGGAATGGTGGAAAAGTGGGGTTCGATGGGTTTCCGGACCGATCTGGGGGGGTTTGGAGGGTTTACGGGGGCTTTGGGGCCTCTGCGCCGGTTTTTTGAAAAATCGTGTTTGTCCACGTAAAAGGGTGGCATTTGACCCCCCCTAGGGGGGGGGGGGGGGCAAGGATGCCGGGCGCCTGCAAACGGGCTTTTTTGGCACATTTTGTGGCAGAGGCGTGTCTCTCCAATGGGTAAGGGGGCTTCCAATGAAACGAAGGGCTTCGGGAGAGAATCGGGGGGGGAAATGGGGGGGGGGGGGGGCTCTGCTGGGAGACTTCTTGGTGCAGAGAGGGGAGGGGGGGAGGGGGGGGGGGGAAGGGAGGGAAAGGGGCATTGCTGAGAAGACCAAGTCCCAAGCCCCAAAGTATCCCCCCCCCCCCTCCGCCTCGTCCTCCTCCCACCCCCCACCCACCCCCAAGACTCAATCCCGTTCACAACTTATTGGGGTGGGGGGGGTGGTCCGCTCGTTGTAACAGCTGTGCTGTGACAATGTGAGACCCCATACGAAGAGCGCTGAACCCCCCATTCAGGGCGTAGACCCCGATAAGAATCCCGATAAGAATCCGGCCCCCGACCCTCCCTCTTAGGCTTCAGAGGGGGTGAGGCCATGACAACCCACCACATGACTCAAAAAATGACCCCCGAGTCCTGAAGACAAAAAAAATATCCGCCCAAAAAAAATATAACCTCAGCTTGACGGCAGTGGGATGGAGGGTGCTAAGGGCAAACCCCTCCGTCGGCGCAACACAGCCCACTCTCGGGCGCACAGAACACCTGGGGTTGTCCGCCCACGGAAGGAACACGGCAATATCGCCGGTTCCCCACCACCGTTCCCCCCACCCCCGCAGCAACAGCTCGGATCGCCAAGCGGCTTGAAGGGGGATAGGCACAAGAGATGCAGGACACCCTCTCCCCGAGGAGGGGGAGTGGGGGCAAGCAGGTTTGCAAAAGAGCTTGCGCAGCACCGGCACCGGCACCCCTTCAGCACGAATTACCACACCAGGAGAGGGTATCACCGCCTCCATCTCGAGTCGGAGGGCTGTGCGGAGTTGGGTTGTGGAGGATGGCGATGCTGGGGGGAGGGGGGACCTGGGCCCGGTGGTAGCTCCCACGAGAGGCCGTCGAATAGCGCTCCCCTCCCCTCCCCTCCCCTCCCCTCCTCTGCCGTGTTGTGGCATACCTCGTATTCGTCATCTCGGGACCGAGTCGATGACATCGGCTGCGGGACATAGTCATCCTCCTGCAGGTGGTGCGGTGTGGTGTTGGCTGTTGAGGCGTTTCGTCCCGATTTGTCTCTTCCCCATTGATAGCGGATGATGGAATAAAAAAAAATAATCCCTCCCAACCCCCGCCTGTGACTTGCTCGAAGGCCCAAGCATACCTCGATCACCTCATCCACCTCCGGGCGCACTGGGGGTCTGCCTCTCTGTGGGTTGTGACGGGGATGTGCAGCCATAGTGAGGGTCTCTTCACACAGCTCTTGACACGCCTGCACAGCCCCACACCCCACCCCACCCAACAACACCCCACATACCGGAGGCGGCGGCTGCCGTGCAGCACCGGCCCTGCTGGTCTGCAGGTACTCCTCGTAGGTGGGGAGAGACCCACGCGGCGGGGCGTCCTTCGGTGCAGCCCCCTTGGGGAGCGGCGGGCGCCCTGCCTCAGGCCTCGAGCGTGGCGGTGCATCCCGGGGCGGTGCAGGGTCTCTCGGAAGAGGCGCTGCTCGCGGTGCCGGGCGTGCCGGCACAGGTGCTGCGCGGTCGCGGGGCAGTGGCGGCTGCCGTGCCGACGCACCGGGGGCACCTGCGGCTGGTGCATCCGCGTCCGCATCCGGATCCACACCAAGGCGGGACAGGCGCCGGATCAGTTCCTTCCGGTCAGGCTCGCGGATGCCGTGTTGCTGTGGTGGTGGGTGTGAGTGTGGAGGGGGGAGGGTGGGGTGGGGTGAAACAGAGAGAGAGAGAGAGAGAGAGAGAGAGAGAGAGAGAGAGAGAGAGAGAGAGAGAGAGAGAGAGAGAGAGAGAGAGAGAGAGAGAGAGAGAGAGAGAGAGAGAGAGAGAGAGAGAGAGAGAGAGAGAGAGAGAGAGAGAGAGAGAGAGAGAGAGAGAGAGAGAGAGAGAGAGAGAGAGAGAGAGAGAGAGAGAGGGTTGCAGGTTGGCAGGTGTGAGGCTTGTCCCCCCCCGAGAGAGGGGGTGGGTGAAGAGTAGAATGCAAAAGTGTCACTTCAACTCTGCCGCTCTTTCTCTCGCTGTTTGATCCACACAAGAGACCGAGAGCGGGAGGGGGGAGGGTTGGCGTTTGGCAGCGCCGCCATACCTTGGCCAGGGTAGCCAGGGTGCGGTTGGGGTGCTTGCTGAGCTTTGCCTGGAGCTCCTCCTCGCACCGCTCCCTCTCGGCGCCGGTGGGGCGGGGGCGGGCCATGGGGTCGCCCCTGGGCAGCGGGAGGCGGGAGGAGGCGGGGTCGGTGTCCCGCTTCGTTGCCGCCTCCTTGCGGCGCTCCTCCCGCTCCCGTTCGATGCGTTCGCGGCGCACGCGGTCTGGGTCCTGCCATGAGCGGGGTTCGTCCTCGGCACCACCGTAGCCACGTTCCGTGGGTGCGTCGTCGCGGCTTGAGCGCGCGCTGTCGCGCTCCCTGCCCCAGGGTTCGTCACGGCCTCCGTATCCGGCACGGTCCCGCGTGTCACGTGCATCACGGTCGCGAGCATCACGAGGATCCCGCGTGCCACGCGCATCACGGGTGTCACGGGCATCACGAGGGTCACGAGACGCAGGGCGATCCCTGTCCCGGTCAGTGTCGCGGTCACGCCACGCAGCATCGCGGCTCCACCTGTCCCCGCCCTTCTCGCCACCTCTGTCCCTGTCCCTGTCCCGGTCGCGGTCGCGGCTCCGGTCGGGTGTCTCCCTGCGGGCAGGCTCGTCCCGCGTGCGGCCCGCTTCCCGGTCGCGAGGATCCGCCGGCGCCTTGGCTGCCTGCCCCTCACCTGACGTGAGCTTCTGGCACAGCTCCATGACGAGCTCCTCGAAGCGGTTCTGCAACAGCTGCAGCCGGTCCCTGCAAAGCTGGATCTTCTGGTGGTTGCTTGGTTGCTTCACAACCGTCTTGAGGTACTTGGCAATCTTGACATTCTCTATCTGCATGTCGTCCCGCAGCTTCTTGATCTGCGGTGTCTCATGCTGCGGCAGCTTGGGGCAGTTGATAGGAAGATGACCCTTGCGACTACACAGCCCGCACTCCAGATCAGCTGAAGGCAGCTCCCGCGGCGACGGTGCCGGCACAGGCTTCTTCGGCTCCCGCTTGACAGGCTGGGCCTCCTGCAAGGGCCGCTCCAACGCCTCCTGCTCGGCAAACACAGCATCCACCAACATGTCCGCATCCGACAGCATCGACGACTGCTGCCCCTCCTGGACAACCGCTGGCTCCTGTGCCTGCTGCTGCTGCTCTGCCTCCCGCTTCTTCTCAATGGCCGCCTTCATATCCTGGAATGCACCAGACTGCGACATAATCTTGTTGAAGATCTTCTGTGCTGCAGCACTCCCAGCAGGCGCCACTGGAGCGGCAACCGCAGGCTTTTCTACCGGCACCGGTACCGGTTGCTTTGCTGGGGCACGATCGCTGTACGCCTTCTTGGGATCACCCGGCTCCACAGGCCGCCCATCCACCACCGGGGTCGACGCAGGGAGCTGCATCGCCTCAAACCCCAGGTTGGTCACACTCTCAAACTTCTGGCAGAAATCCTCCACCTGCTCCGCCTTGGACACCTGGATGATAACACTGTAAGTCGACAGCGGCCTGCCCTGGGGCCCGTCCCGCGGAGAAGTCTTCAGCCTGAAGTGATCGACACAGAGGAAATCCTTCACAACAGACGACCCAAACCTCTTCTTGACAAAGTTGATAATGCTCGTCACCTTCCAATTCTGCGGGATGTTGTCAACACGAAGGGCACGCCGGCAGAACACCCTCAGGTCACCCTTCGCATAATTGTGGTTGTCGGGACACCCCTCCACGAAGCAGTCCCCATACACACAGTGGAACCTGCAGGGCAGGTCCTTCTGCGGATCAGGATCGGTATCACCCGTCTGCCCACAGTACAGCCTTGCTGGGAGCTCAACCTTGTTAGGACGGAGCTCCAGATCTGTCTCCTCGCCGAAACTACACTTCAGAGTCAGCTCTTCACCCCCGTCCAGGGGGAACAGAGCATCATACTTATCGAGACACCCAATGATCTGCGACGCGCCCTTCGCCTGGGACATTTCGACAAACGCAGCGATAAACTGATGCCCGCGGATTGGCCGTGAACCGCGGTGCATCCGGATGCTCGAGATGGCAGGCGGGTCCAACCCCCCTGCCTGCGAAGTGAACCCGATGAAGGCCTCGAGGAGCTCGGGGAAGAACCACGCGGGCAGCGGGGACATCATCACGGTGTTCTGCTTCTGCGGGTTCTTCGTCGCCTTCGGGCGGATGCCTCTCGCAAAGACCCGCTCCTCCAGGGCGGCCTTCCGCTTCCTCAGGAACTGGATGGCCACAGCAGGTGCGCCCTCAAACCCTTTCTTCTTCCAGTAGGCAGCGGTTTCCCGAGGGTCTATTGTCGGCTCTTCCGGCGCCTTCGCCTTTGCGGCAGGGGCCTCCTTTGCTGCTGCTGCCGGTGGGGCAGCGGCTGCTGGCGCTGCCGGTGCTGCAGCGGGTGCTGGTGCCGGTGCCGCGGCTGCGGGTGCCACCTCCGGAGGGGGTGTTTCTCTGGGGGGCTTCTTGTATTCCACGGTGAGGCGCTGCCCTTCGATGGTGGCCTCCTCGAGAGCCTCGAGGGCCTGCAGCGGGGGGGTCTCGTACTCCAGGATGTACGCACCCCCGCGCGTCCACATCTGGAAGAGTGTCCCGTACTGCCCGAAGAGGGCCTTCGCATGCGCAGATTGCGACTCAGGGAGGCCGGTGACCCAGAGGTACTTCATGTCTGGCAGCATGTCGCCCTCGGTGCGGGGTTCGAGGACCTTCAGGCGGACATGGTTCCCGCCGTCGATGAGGCAGTTGCGCAGCTCCTGGTGGGTGTAGACGGGTGTGCCGTTGACCTCCTGGAAGACCATGCCCACACGGAGGCCGCAAGCGTGTGCGCACATGCCTGCGGTGACCAAGTCGACCTCCATCCCTGCCAGATCGAGCCCCAGGCGCTGCCCCTCCCCACGCACGAGCTCCAGCACCCGCTGCCGCATCCCCGGTGTGGCAGACGCCACAGGCTGCGGCGGCGGTGGCGGCGGCTGCTGCTGCTGCTGCTGCTGCTGATACCACCCCTTCCCCTGCGCACCCTTCTTCCCACCCTTGTCGCCCTTGCCCTTGCCCTTCATCGGGACGATGCCCTTCTTCCCAGCCGCCTGGTACGGGTGGTACTGATGCTGCTGCTGGTGGTGATGGTGATGGTGATGATGCTGCTGCTGGTGATGATGGTGGTGATGCTGCTGCTGCTGCCAGCCCCCCTCGCCACCCCATTCGTTCCACTCATCCCAGCCGCCTTGTTGCTCCTGCTGCTGCTGCTGCTGCTGCTGCTGCTGCTGATGATGGTGGTGGTGGTGGTGGTGGCTCTGCTGCTGATGCTGATGGTGGTGATGATGATGTTGTGCAGGCTCCGCCTGCTGCTGCTGGTGGTGGTGGTGATGATGCTGCTGCACTGGCTCCGCATGCTGCTGCTGCTGCTGGTGATGATGATGATGGTGCTGCTGCGGCTGCTGCGGCTGCGCCTCGGGCTGCGCCCCCGCCTGCTGCACAGCATTTTCCTTCGAATCCTCGCCCGCATTCTGGCTCTGCTGCTTCACAAACATGTCATACTGCGACACGCCCGAAGCCTGCTCCGCCTGGCCAGCCTGCTGCTGCTGCTGCTGCTGCTGTTGCTGCTGCTGCTGTTGTCCCTCCGGGAAAAATGCACCATAAAACTGTGCATACTGGTTTCGCAGCTGATCCATTTAGCCTGTTGCACTGCCTTCCCAGTGAAGGCGACAACCCTGTGGCCTGGGGTGGGAGCTCATGTGGAGGTTTATGCAGCACCACCAAACCACACACGCCCACACCACACTGTTTGCATTACACCCACACTGCTGCAGAGGGGACGGGTGGGAGGGTTCAGGGTGAGCGCGGAGCTGCAGGGGGGATGAGGTACGCGTCTATCGGGAGAGAGCCACCCGCCTGGTCCTGCCTCTTTGGCTGCGTCTCGCAAAAAAAAAGGAATATATATATTCACGGCGCGCACGGCGCTCTCTACAAGCTCACTACCAACTCACCCCGACCCCCCATGCCCCCCCCGCCCCTTTCAAACACCCCGCCCCCCACCCCCCATCTCACACCCTGCTCTCCACGCACCCACACGCGAGTCTTTTTTTTAGTGTAGATCACCGAGCGCCTGCTCTTCTGCAATCTCCACTGTGACCCACACCCCAGCTTTGCTTTTGCGGCACCTACTACCTTTCCCCCTTTGCTTTGCAGGAAGATGTACCACCCAAAGCAGCGGAGTAACGCCCAAAGCCGTTCGCCCCCATTTTTTTCAGCAGAGCTTGGCAGGACCACTAGGAGAGGGAGGGGGGGGGGGGGGGTCCCGGCTGTGAGGCGGTCGGGGGGGGGGGGGGGGGGGGGGCGTTTTAGGCGCCAGGGCAGGGTTCCTCCTGAGGGTGCCTTGTGACAGATAAAGGGAGGGGGTGTATAAGCTGCAATGAAAATGCACAACCGGCAGCCTTCTTTGCGAAGGGGGCGGAGGAGGAGAGGGGAGGTAGGGGGGGGGGGCGGGCAGGATTGTTTTCATGCCCTTGCGGAGGGAGGAGGAGGGCCTCCACATCACACACACCCCCCCCCCCCCCGCCCCCCAGATCACTGGGCGACCCATTCAGCAACACCCGATAGAAAGACGGGAACTGGGAGGACAGGTGAGGCTCCAGCAGAATCTGAAAGCTTCCATAGTTTGAATGACATGCCGTAGTGTGGTAGTGACAATGCTGTAACCACCAAGTGTATGTCATCAGCCGCCACGGGGTGGTGGCGTGGCATGAAGGAGTACACTCCCCGCGGATGCACGGATTCAATTCACACATGACCAGACAAGCTTCGAATAGGAGAAGGGAGGGGGGTCACTTTAGGAGGCGGTATGAATCAGAGGGCAACAATGGATGGGGTGAGGAGGGAAGCTGTCTGCAGTAGAACTGTCGATACGTACGGGGGACCCGTGAGGAAACCGCCACCGAAGCCGGACTGCTGAAGGGTGGTGAGTGTCCTCAGAGGTTCCCTTCCAACCTTGCTGGCAGCACCACCAGCAAGTGGTAACACACACAAAAATGGTAACAGAGGGTAACCTGCCCACCCAGAGTCAGTCTCCTCACCCGCGATACTTCCTCAGATCTAGCCTCCTAGTGACCCCCCAAGACGCACCAAAGGTGCTTCAACTAGTTGACTAACAAGGATGTACGGCTCTCTAGGAAGGAGCCTCGCCCTCCCCTGCGACCAATTTTACTAAACCGCCACTAAATGGATTTTACCAAACCTCCCACACAGTGGCACTGTACGGTACCAAACGGTGGCACAAAATTTAGGTACCCCAATTCGGGCACCTGAGGTGCCCGGAATGGTGGAAAAGTGGGGTTCGATGGGTTTCCGGACCGATCTGGGGGGGTTTGGAGGGTTTACGGGGGCTTTGGGGCCTCTGCGCCGGTTTTTTGAAAAATCGTGTTTGTCCACGTAAAAGGGTGGCATTTGACCCCCCCTAGGGCAGTGAAGGCAAAATACGCGTATTTTTCAGAACCCCGATTTTAAAAATACGTTGAACGTTCAAATACGTTGAACGTTCAGCGTATTTGAACGTTTCTCACATTGCCTACCGTCTGCAGGGGCCACCAGGCACAAACCCGCCTTTCCTCAAGCAGAGCAAGGGCGAGTTGGTGGCACCAACGACAACCGTGCGGAAGACGTCCTTGGAGCACGATTTTACAGCGACTTGCTTCGCGATGCAGTCGACAACATATCCCTTGTCCTTTGCTCCATGAAGCGGGCTGGTGCAGTTGAGATGAACCCCTGCCGGTGGGATATGCCATCCAGTTCTCCCATGCGTGATATCCCATACGTCCTGTACCCGTAGCTCAGGTTCGGCCATCCACTTCCTCGACACGACAGACTCCAGCCGGTCGAGTGGGGTAAAATTGGGAGATAGGTCGAGAGGGGGTTGGTACCCCCGCTTTTCCGGAGTTCAACCCTGAAAAGAGGGGGTACCAACCACCCCTTTCCGGGTCCCGCCCCTTCTCGGACTACAGAACCTCTTTTTCACCGACTTTTCGCCACGCGTGACACTCTCCATCCCACCGGTGTCCCCTTTAGTGTGTGCAGGGGGCCCACCCCCTACTGCTAGGGGGGGTTTCATGTGTAGAGTGCACCCAGTGGGTGAAAACGCTCAAAAGCCAAAAAAACGTTCAACATACATTGGGCGTTATTCCGTTACCAGTAACGGTAATAACGTTATTTTTGCGTTATTTTTTGACCCCAAAAAAGGCAGCATTTCCCGGTGAATCTGACCCGAAACTCGGGTCCCTACCCCCCCTAAAAGAATTTTCTTGGGTAAAATATCACTCCAGGGGGCCACTCCGTGATGTCAAAAAATTGGAAAACGTTTTCTCCTAAAATAACGCGTTATTTTTCCGTTATTTTCATGAAAACTTGCGTTATTCGGACAATTTTGCGGGCGGATGGTGTAGTTTTTGGTGGAGATGGCTCCAGAATACCCCCCTGGGACCATTTTTTGGATAATAACGCACGGACATGTCGAGTTTCGTGAAAAAATCATGTTTTTTGGCTTTTTCAAGGCAAATACTGCAGAAACCCCTGCAACCTTGCAGCATCCAATGTTCCTGGAGTGAAATTTGGAGTGAAAATCACTCCAAAATCACTCAGTGTGGACGCAGAAGTGAATCCTTCAGGAATACACCCGCACACCTCACATTGGCGGTGTATAAACCACCTGATATTTTTACTCGTTACGAGCGACGAAGTAGCGACGTGCCCATTTTTTCCCGGTCCGTTCTAAAATAGTTACGTTCCAAAAGTCCGTTACTGGTGCTGTCAAAGACGCTTCGCACAATATACGCACGAACTACCCAAAGTACGCTCGGGCTACGCACGAAGTACGCAGGAACTACGCAATTTGAACTTTCTTGCACCCCCCAGTCATTATTTGCACGCACTCCAGGTCCCATATTTGCACCAGTGCAAATATGAGACCTGGAGTGCAAATATGAGGAATTTCCGAGTTCGTCGTGATGTGCAAAACATGACTGGGTTGTGCAAGAAACCATCATCTGCACCCCGTATCGGCCTCAATTGCACCCTCGTGCAGGTAAAAAAAGGCCTCGGGCCTCCGGCCCGAGGACCGTTTTTTAATTACGCACACGACCTTCGCGCGGAAAGTGTCATTCAGCCCTGCCAAACGTGCTCTACACACCACCCCCTTCATCAGGCAAGTGGGTTTGTAAGGGTGTGTGGAAGCGTCAACGCTCGGGTGCAGGAAATTTACATTTTGGTCGCAAATGGCGTTACACATGCACTATGCACAACGTGTGCACGATTTCGGCAGAACTACGCACAACCAACGCAATTTGGACCTTTCAACAACACCATTCACGGTACTTCGATTTTGGGTGGGAAAGATGGGGCAAGGAAGTGGCAAAAACTGCGAAGAAGGTCGAAAATTTTCACATTTTCATCAGAAACCATATTCAACGGATTCCAATTTTCGGGTGAAATCAAGCAGGTTGGCACAATGGCTCATGTTCACCCAAAAATGCACCTACCAAACCTCTTTTGCTTGATTTTTGGGACGGCATGGGTGATCCAGAGGCCAAAAATCACGATTTTTTCACCAATTCCTTCGACAACGGACAGTTCCAGACCACAAGGACCACATTTTGGGGTCAGAATTTTCTCGGTCAAAAAATTCGAAAAATCTGAAATCTCTCGGAATTTTGAGCATTTTTTGAGATTGGCATGCCCATTTTAGACCCTTTGCGTGGCTCTAAACCCAAAAATTTGCTCGAAAATGGCCTCAAATAGCCTAAAACAGCCCATTCTGGCCACCCCGAAAAAAAATTCGAAAAGGGTCCCCCTATAGAAGTTGCCCAAAAATACCGAAAATAACGCGGTATTACCGGTAATAACGGTAATAACGTTACCGATAACGTTATTACCGTTACTGATAACGGTATTACCGTTACCGATAACGGTAATAACGGTAATAACGTTACCGATAACGTTATTACCGTTCCTGATAACGGTAATAACGGTATTACCGTTATCGATAACGGTATAACGCGGAAAAATAACGTTACCGATTTTCGGATAACGTTATTCGGCCGTTCTGGAACGTTATTAAGGAGGGTGTCCGGTTCTCCGGATTTTCCTGATTTTTCCCGATTTTCCGAAAATTTTGCCACTGGTTGACACAAGGGCAAATTTCGAGCAAAATCCGAAAATCAGGAAAAATCAGGAAATCCAGGGGGGGCCACCGGAGACCCTCCCCGAAAAAATCCGATTTTTTTGGGTCGAAAAAAAAAAAATTTTCCGACCCGAAAATCTGTATCTGCGGACTGCCACACTCTGAAAAACCGAAAAATTTCCGAAAAAAATCGAAAATTTTGGCCTTTCCTGGCCTATGTGGTCCCAAAGGGCCCAGGTTGCCCGGTTTTTCACCCAAAAACACCCCAAAATTTTTTCCGCCGCCCTTCGGGCGGCGGATTGGCCGCCTTCGGCGGCGTCGTCGTTTCACTCTGTACTAAGGCCGTCGGTGAAGCCGAGCCCTTTGTACAACCGTTTCACTCTGACTTCTGTCCGTCTGTACTGTGTGCCATCAGTGTGTCCCCGTTACAGTGATTCCGCTCCATCCCATTGAGTGTCTCTCAGTTCTGCTCGTTCTGACAGTGGAGGTGGTCTCCTGCGACTGCGTCCGTTTCTTGGCTGCCCCGTGTCTGCAGTTCCACTTGTGTCATGGACTCGTTGTGGTTACTGGTGCTCTGCAACATTTTCGCTGCTGCTCGTTAGTTCCGTCCCGTTTCATTCCCAGCTGCTCAGGGAGAGCTGCCCTGTGTTTGCCGGAAAAGGCGCTGCTGATCCTTGTTCCTCATCGCGTTGTGACTCCCATTCAGCCTGGCGGGGCAGTCTTCAGCGTTCAAACTACCTGATAGTTCCCGAAGTTCGCGGATTCCGCCGCTCATCTTGCACCATATGGGCACCAAGCCGGCAACGATAGCCTGTGGCGTTGAGTCGCCATCGGCTGTCTCCCGGAGCATTTCCAACCTCACATCCGTGAGGCCGGCTACCACCCAGGTTTGTGGGTTCCATAAAGAACTCAGGCGGGTGCCGCTCTCGTACCCCCGGATGCCTCTCCCGCCGCGAACGAGGGAGGCCGCCACGCATGAGGAGCTTCTCTTCGCCACCTCCCGCTGCTCGTCAGTCAGGGAGCTACACCCCGTTTTTTCGGTTGAAGTTTTTTCTGATCAGAGTTGCACCCACCGTTTCTCTCCGTCCAGCCCGAGAATGTCGAACCCTGAAAAATCGACAACACCCCACATCCTGCACCTGAGACGCGGCTTCCTTATATGAGGGGCCGCGTCCAAATACACGGACTTTGCTAAACTGGACCCAACTCCCCACACCCTTTTTTTCGCCATTTTTTCAAAAAATCCCCCAAATTTTTCCAAATTTTTCAAAAATTTCCTAAATTTAGGACACCCTCCTAACGGTAAGTTATTTTACCGAAAAAATAACGGTATTACCGTTACTGGTAACGCAATAACGCCCGATGTATGGTTCAACTTCGGCGCATTTTTTAAAAATACGTTGAACGTTCAAATACGTTGAACGTTTTTTACGTATTTTCTATCACTGCCCTGGGGGGGGGGGGTTTACTTTTTGTATTTGTCGGAGTTGTGTGCGAACAACGCAGGGGGAAACTTTTGCGATGCAAGATCATGCAAGGGAACACTCACCCACACCCACAGCAGGCGGGTGGATCGGCGAATACCCCCCTTTCTTGCTGAATTGCAGACGCAAATCAAAGTTTCATTGGAAAGAGTCGGCGGCGCAGGGGGGGGGGCAGGGCCGGGGCTGTGGGTGGGGGGCAACAGAGCTCACGTTTCGGACCCACGGCAAGCAAACGCCACCCCACCCCCACCCCCTCCCCCCCCCGACCCCCCCCTGCTGACTTCGGAGCCCGCCACTGCCTCATCTGCACGCCGCTTTGGAACAGGGGGGAGGCACCCACCTCCTAAGAAGGCGGAAGGACAGGGTGTGTGGGGTGAGGTGGCAAGGTGGGTTTGAACGATTTGAACGGCTTCTTTTGCCTCGTGCAGTTCAGGCACCGAGTGAACTCTGATGCGACATCCGCACACAGCCTGGCCCACCCGCTCTCTCTCCTTCCAACCCCCCCCCCCCCCACCCACTGTGGACTGCAGTCTCTCGCCTGTTCACCCAAGCCACTTCCGCGGGCTGCCCAAACCCCCCCCTGCTACCCCCACATTGCATTCTGACTCACTTCCCCGGATTTCATTAATTCTTTCATGTGTTGGGGCGGGGATGGGAGACATGCTGGTGGCAGTAAAGCTGCCCGTTTTAAAGGAATGTCACATACACCACCGATCCCGGGTCTAGAAGGCAGATACTCAGGAAGGGCGTTTTTGGATGGGAACTAGGTGTGTGTGTATGCGCATGTGCAGTGAGGAGGGGGGGGGGGGGGGTGGGCTTTGGCAAACGAGCTGAGTATGGGAGTATGGGTGGGGGGCATGAGGGGGGTTTTTCATTCGCAGGCGAGCCAACTCTCTTTCTCTCTCAAGCACTGCTGAGATCGTGCCGCTGGCGTACTGTTGCCTGAAGCGCCAGCCAAAAGCAAGCGGCGCGACAGTCTCTCTCATTCATGTCACGTGCGTAAAGTATTACGGAGATCCCAGAATGAGAACCTGAGGCACCCGCGGGCCCCCTTTTTTTGTACTCCTTTGGCAAAACGGGCCGAATTTGCGACGGAAAAAACGAAACACAACTTATTCTTTTGGAAACAGAGACGGATGGAAAAAGATAATAAGGGGAAGGGGAGAGGCGGATTCGAAAAATTACCTCAGCTTTCCCCCCATTCTCGGCATTTGTATTTTTTTTTGCTGTCTTGGCTTCGGAAAACCACGAGTCTGAGAGAGTGACTTTTTCTTGTTTTACACGGGCGCTCTCTCCGGAGCCCAGGCAGGGTTACCAAAAAAAATGGCCCCGTGCAATCAACCACGCACAATACGCAGGAATCACCGATGATCTGCTGGTGTACGTCACAGGTGCACTTCGTTGGTTGCTCGTATAAGAGAATTGCTTGCAGTTGCATCCATCGGGAATAAAGGGTGGAGTGGGTGGGCCGGTTGCTCCCGCGCGAAACACTCTCCTGCCTGAGTTGGCACCCGGGCAAAACAGGGTCGCTTGGTGGCATCAAGTTGCCCCCCCCAGCCCCAACGACACTCCGTCCTGGCTGGCGGGAGGAGGGCACCCCCGCAGCCCCCGCTAGCCCCCGGTCCGGAAAATAAAAACACACCCGATTCCCGAAGCCTTCTTCGCCCCCGGGGGGACGAACATCATAGTCGAGACATGGGACAACATAGAACAGTCACCCTGCCATCCGCGTGGAGTCTCTATTAGCAAGAGAGAGCTTTGGCAAAGGGCGCTGTTTGACCACTCTCTTGAGCATGCAGCCTGCAGATGAGAATCCTTTGTCTTCTTCCGTTTTTTTGGGATCGACGACCTCCAGCCTGACGTGGAGACGACCAGACTGTATTACGATTCCCTTGGGTTCTTCCCTTTTGTTTGGTGCTGGAAATCACAACAGGAAATCACAAAGCTGTGGCTACAAGTGGGTGGCTGCGAGGCGGGCTGGAGGGGGGCAGGCCATCCGGATTGTCTTCCTTCGGTTGGGTTTCCCATCACCACCAATGTTTTACCTCTATATCACAGGGTTGTGTGAGGGGGGCGGGAGGGGGGCGCGAAGGAAGGTGGCGTGGTGTTGTAGCAGATGACATGAGAGTTATTTATCGAAAGAATTCAAGGTCCTGGGCACGACCTTAAAACTGCCTGGGGACAACTTTCCCTGGATCGTGAGGTGCTGGCACCAGGAGTCCGGGACAGTGTGGTGTGTTTGCGATCCGTGCCGTCATTTTCCCGAACAAACGAGCAAGGGATAGTACTGAAATACCGTTCCTCTGAGAGAGAGCAACGAAAGAATAAAAGAGAAAACCCTTCACACATTCACACGCCGCAATCATGGCCACACCAGATGGAGGGGGGTTTTTGATTGTCGAGAGTGAATGGAAAAACAAGTCGACCGGCACCTTCTTGCAATGTTAGTCCTCACCAGATAGAGGGGGGGGTTCTTTGAGACAAACGATCCACACACAAACCCCCCCCCCCGCCCCCTTCTCTCCATCCCTTCCCCCCACCCCCCTCCCGTAATTTACACGACAATATATTTTTTTCACATCACCTGAGCTGGCAAAAACAACCACCCTTGCAAATCGGTGGAATCGTGTTCTCATTAGAGCGGGGGAGGGGGGAGGGGGGTTATTGGAATATAGGCAGTGCCGAGAGATGTGGCCTTGGTGCGCTTCTCCGCGCCAGCGCTTGGTATCGCTCGCAGCGAGATGAAGCGCTGAACGCACACATCCCCGACATTGTTTCATCTTTTGTGGTGTCAGGAGCGAGCTTTTTTGCTCCCAGCCTGTGTGGGTCGCCCCGCAGTTCTGGGGGAAAAAATGGGCTCGCGAAATAAGGAGACATATCCTGTGAACACACCCGGCTCGAAATGACCTGAACATTTAAACCCTGTGCCTGGAATTTTGACCGAGTTAGATAAAATTTTCAGTGCAATCCTTCAGCACCTCCCCCCTAGATTTTTAGGTTTTCTTGACCCAATCGTCGAAATCTGCGACATAGTGGAAATCCCGGGGACATGTCGAATTCGAAAATTTTGGGTTAAAAACCCCCAGGGGGGACCCTTTGGTTTCACCCCCTGTTGGGGGGCCTGGTGGGCGTTCAGGTGAGCTGCGACCCTTGGTTCTGACAGAGTGCGGCAATGGTAATCATCCGTCGTGAACGTACTTTCGTGCCGGCATGGCTATTCATGGGCACCGTGGCATGTCGCCGCATCCGTTCCGATCACAAGTGCCAGAGGCAAATCAGGAGTCCTGGTCCAGTGCAGGCACCTGCGCTGCAGATACCCAAGGGACTGTTGTGCACAAAAATGCACACACAAGGACACCAACTGACCGAGGCAATGCAGCTCGCAGCCAATCGATTCGATTCGGGGCACAAGCCTCACGAGCTGGTCACGCGATACCACGCTACTCTGCGTGGCGTATTCCGTGCAGCCGAAATGGCTTGGGCAGCAGTGCACAGGGGACCTTCTGCTGCACTGCGACAGGACAACCCAAGCACGTGCCGCGTACATCCAGAGGTGAAGTTGGATGAGGAAGATCAGTGGCTTCTGGGAGGAAGAGGGCGACCGCATCCACGTCGCGGATAACACACTCAGCACACGAGCGGGCGTTGCAAGAAATCCCCCATGTGTAAACAGGGGAAATCGGGCTTTTCGGGGATCCTGGTCAGGAATAAAAATTTCCACACGTATTTTTCGACTTCCTGAGGCCAAAAACCGGTGTTCCTGGACCCAGATGTGACATCTGGATGACATAATAAAAATCCAGAGTGCCTGAGAGGCGCGCGGGACATTTTTTTGGGGTTCGTGACTGGGGACCCCCTATTTTGGGGGATTTCCCGTAGGTGGAAAATGTCGATTTTCCAATTTTAAATCACTCTGGGGGCACCTGCGGGGCCATATTTTGCATTTTCAGACAGGGGACATATACCCTACAAACCCGATTTTCGGGTTTTTTGACCATTTTATGCCTTGTGCGAAAACGTGATATTTTTTGGACAAAATTCCAGGCACAGGGTTTTAGTGAAGCCTGCAATGCATGCAGGCATCACTAAATGTAGGAGAGCAATCATATTTGCTCAGTTCGCTTAATTTTCTTCTTTGGATGCGGAGACGCCCACAAACCACACATGTCTTTTTGTAACAACGTAGATTACACGAACCGAGAGCACAATCCGCTCTGATCTTGAGAGTGCAATACCCACTGCCACAGACACACATTCGCATTCGCATTCACACATATACAGGCGCTGCCGTCACAACACCCTTGTGCAGGTTTTGTGTTACTTTTTCAAGGCAGACACCACAACTCCTCTCCACATCACACACTGAAGGGGTCAACTCAGTCCAACGGGATGACCGCCTCAACACCATGCCCAAACCGGATAGTCACTCAGGCATATCCCCCCCTTTCTCGGGGGGTGGGGTGGTGTGCCACAGCGACACCGTACTGTTCAACAAGGTCGCTCAATACGACTCCGGTTGAACCCGCACGGGGCGAGCCTCCCTAGTGCGCAGCGATTGGGATCTGCTGCGTATCCACAGCAGCACGCCCGAGAATTTCCTCCTCCTGCGTTGCCGTGAAGGGTGGGATGAGGGGTGGTGCAATGCCAGTCAACATAGCTCGCAGGGGGAGAGGGAGCTGCCCCCCCCCCCCTAGGGGGGGTCAAATGCCACCCTTTTACGTGGACAAACACGATTTTTCAAAAAACCGGCGCAGAGGCCCCAAAGCCCCCGTAAACCCTCCAAACCCCCCCAGATCGGTCCGGAAACCCATCGAACCCCACTTTTCCACCATTCCGGGCACCTCAGGTGCCCGAATTGGGGTACCTAAATTTTGTGCCACCGTTTGGTACCGTACAGTGCCACTGTGTGGGAGGTTGGAAAAGAAAATGCCCCAACACACCACATCTGAGGGTTGCAATGCATGTTGCTTGCCAACCACGTCATCCGGTGGGTGTCAGGCGCTATGTAGGTGGCATTAGCCAGGTCTTCGATGTGTTCTGGCTTGTATATATACCTCCCTGCCACCATGCACCGGGAGGCTGCCTGTAGGTACGGAACAAGTCCAGATGGTCGTGTGATTCCTGTGCAGCAGTGCTCCACAACCGGGATGTGTTGACAACGACTGTTGCAACACGAGCTGTACATTCCGGGAACACATGAAGTGCGCTGTCGTGGTACCCATTGTGCCAGAATTGGTAGTTGCTGCGGTCTACTTTGCCTGGCCCAAGAGCACTGGTACTGAACGGTGCAATATGCGTGGCGAGGTGAATACAACGGAAGCGCGCAAAGTCAATACAGCTCTCGGATGGCGGGTGGTGGTGCCACTAGTGTGTGACGTTCACTCGAGGATACAACGCATCACAATGAATCAGCAACCGTGGACCGAGTACAATACGCTCTCTGTGGTTGGTGTGGGGGACAAAGGCAGTGCCTGTGCCGCAGGCAGGGAGGTACATATACAAGCCAGAACACATCGAAGACCTGGCTAATGCCACCTACATAGCGCCTGACACCCACCGGATGACGTGGTTGGCAAGCAACATGCATTGCAACCCTCAGATGTGGTGTGTTGGGGCATTTTCTTTTCCAACCTCCCACACAGTGGCACTGTACGGTACCAAACGGTGGCACAAAATTTAGGTACCCCAATTCGGGCACCTGAGGTGCCCGGAATGGTGGAAAAGTGGGGTTCGATGGGTTTCCGGACCGATCTGGGGGGGTTTGGAGGGTTTACGGGGGCTTTGGGGCCTCTGCGCCGGTTTTTTGAAAAATCGTGTTTGTCACCCCCATTTGACCCCCCCTACCCCCCCCCCCAAAAAAAAACACCCCCTCCAAACCCATGCATGCAGGTGGACCATACCTTGCCGTGTGTCCCGACAGCAGCGACGTCCGGGTCGGTCTCCAGGATTGGGAAGCGTTCCTCGTGGAATTCCCCGCCGTATGTGGGGCTGACCTGCCAAGGCAAGAAGGTGGATGGGTGGAGGTGTGTGGTCACAACGAGGCATTCCTGCATCTGCATCCGGGTTGGGGATGAGCCAACCGGGGGGGGGGGGGGGGGGCAGCAAGGATAGCAGCAGGAATGGCAAGGCAGGCACCCACACTCCAGCAGCGACGGTTGGGGTGGGCTGCATCAGGCCATACCTTGACGACGGTGTGGAGCGGCATGGACAGGTTGGTGCACAGCTCGGGCTTTGCGTCCACCAGGTAGGCATAGATCACACGCAGCACTGCCTGGTGGGAGACGAGCAGCAGGGGTTTCTTCGACCGCTCCATCTCCATGATGCAAGGCTCCAGCCGCGCAACCAGGTCGTGGTAGGACTCGCCATGGGGGTACCTGTACCAGTATTTGTTCTTCTGGCGTTTGCTGTATTCTTCTTCCGCAGTGTCCTTGATCTCCTCGTAGGTGAGGCCGTCGTAAACCCCAGCGTCGACCTCTTCCAGCGCACGCCAGTAGATGACAGGGAACGACCCTGAGGAAGTGAGGGGAGTGTGGTTGATATGTTTTCCACCTGATTTTGCCCTGAGTTTGGCGGTGTTGGGCGGAGTTGGGCGGAGTTTGGTGGAGTTGGGCGGTGGGAGACCCTTTAAATTGGAATATCCCTATGGGGGGATAGCTTTCTGGTCCAAGGAAACCTGGTGCGGAAGGAGCTACCTACCCCTTGAGTCACCCACCAGCACACACTGTCAGCGAGGATGACGAGCATGGCGTTGTAAGCCTGCATAAACATCGCTCCCCTTCAACCTGACTTCACATGTCCTTCAGCATGTCCTGAGTAGGCACTGCCTGCCGTCAGCTCCGGGCATCACCTCACCCCTCACCCCCAGTGCTGCTCAACCACGGTGTCCATCAGGAGCCACGTCGCTGCGTGGTGCACTCCAGAGGGAGGCCTCTGCACTACCTCATGCCGACACACCAAACGTCCTCCCTTCGAGGCGAGGGCACCGGGAGGGGAAGCCCGGGTCGGCGCCCCACCCCCCCCCGCAAGGCCTGAGGTCCTGCCTGATAATTGACGGTCCCGGGTTCAAAACCCGCTCAGGTGCTGCGTGTCGTCGACACCGTGACTGCGGCAGTCGACATCCCAGACGGGTCGCCCCTCCTCTGTGCAAAGTACACCCGGGCGAGGCCCCCCTCGGGGGAACGCCGTCGGGAGATGTGCTAGAGCCACCGCGCTCGATTCTGGGTTGTCCGCCATGTGCTGTCATGGAGCCTGCGTATTCGGGCGTGAAAACCGTAGGTGGTGGTTCGATTCCCAGAACTTGGGTAGGATATCCTATGAGATAACCTCCACGGATGTTGCTTCTCGCGTTGGATAACCTACACCAAGGTGGAACCCTGCAGAAGACACGAGAGTAACAGCGAGGGACATCCCACGGATATCCCGCTCTGTTACCTCTCTGTTCCCTCGGGTACCCCGAGAGAACGTCATCCCCCTTCGGCCTGGGCTTGTGCCACTGGCTGGGCTGCTTCTTGTACAGGTCGATGGAGTGAACGCGCTGGGTTATTGCGCCAGGTACTAGCTTCGGCAAACTGCAGCAGAGTGGGTGGCTCTCCAGTTGTGCTGGGAAGATGGTGGAGGGTCACCAATATTGTGAGGCGGCTCATTTTTCAGCATTTCTGAGCGAAAATCCCTCAGTACAACACCTCCCCCCCCTGTCTGCAAAGGCAAAACAGGTAGTGTCCGCCACTTTGGAGCTAATTTTGACCCGAGTTTGGCGGAGTTGGGCGGCGTTGGGCGGTGTTGGGCGGTGGTGTGGCGGCGTTCGGCGGAACCCGTTTTGGGCCAAATCAGGTGGAAGTTTTGGAGAAAAGTAAAATTGCGGGAGTGAGGCTGCATTGCCACGGCACCAGCGCTGCATACCTGACATGGGGGTTGCCGTCATGCGGGTCCGCAGCAGGGTCGAGCACCACACCTCCAGCCCATCCGGTGCGTTGGTAGTGAGCCACTCTGCGAGCTCCTCTGCGTACTTCTCGCCTGTGCAGGTGGGCAGGGTGTAAGGGTGTGGGTGTCGAGTGTGTGTGGCACTTGATAGTGGCAAGATGAACCTGCAGGGTGCTGTCTCATACCGAAGGGGGTCAGGCCAGAGTCACCGCCAATGCGCCCCAGCAGGTTGAACTCTGACTGGCCGTGGCGGGAGAGGAAGATGGGCTTCATGGAGAGGTTGACGTTGAGGAGGAAGTTGGCGACACGGCACGGCACGTAGCCACGGATGAGGTTCATCTCGATGTCGGTGCCGCCGTTCAGCATGCGGATGTACGGCACGTCATCTTCGAGGTCCTCATAGGCAGCGCGGTAGTGCTCCAGCCGAGCGTCGAACTCATCCGATGCCTGCAGTTCCGTCAAATCCTTGTAGCTGGAGGACGACTTCAGCGTCATCTCCTTATAGCGGGAGAGGCGCTTTTCGCTCGTCTCCCCCACCTCGAGGTAGACGATGCGGTCTGTGTCCAGCACCTCGCTCAGCTTGTCCTGGATCATCTTCCGGCGCTTCCGTTGCACGTTCTGCCCGTCGAGGATGCCGACCTTGCCTCCCTGGCGCAGCCACGCAACCATGTCATCGATAGCGTTGCACACGCACTGATCACGCTGGGCGGCGTGGTCCTCGACACTGTGGTCGAAGTAGTCGCGTGGTGTTATTTTCCGCTTCTCTGCCTCTTTGAGGTTGCGCCGGTACCCATGCACCTGGAAGATGCATGTGTCCACCCCCAGCCAGCTGAGGAACCGTGCCAGGCGACGTGCGATGTAGCTCTTGCCCCGCCCGGGGAGCCCCACCGTCACGATGACAAGCGGGCGCCCCGTGAAGGACGTGGCCTCGAAGTCCGTCACGGCAGACGGCCCGATCTTCCCCGTCTGCGACACCTGGTTCTCGACGTTGCCGATCTGCTCCCCATACTTCGTCGCCTCGATTGTAACCCGCGTTACGCTTGTGCTCCTCCCACGCGTCTCTTGATCTTCATCCCCCATCTCAACGCCGTGACGGGCAGATGCCTGGTGCCCTGTGGGTGCCTTGCCAGCCTCAGCGGGCAAACCCTGCGTTGAGAGAAGGATGGGGATTCCTCGGGCGCTAAAAGACAGCAGAACAATAGGCCACAGAATTGACCCCCCCCCCTCCCTTTCACCCTCAATCATTGGGAACGGGGCGGGGGTGCGGGGGGTCGAGCCGGGCGGAGTGGGTTGCCCAGGCCACGGTCTTCCTTACTTCTCGGTGCCGACAAAAATCACGAGCTGCCTTTGTGCAGAGAGCTGTAAGCGATAAGCTGCTGCAAAGCCCGCAAGCCTTGCTGTTGCTTGACCTCTTCGTTTTCGTTTGGCCCCTCCAGACAGGAGGTGGGATAGTGTATGGCTGCAGTGGAGACCGCACCAAGAGGAAGTGCCCTTAGCGGTCTCCACTGCTGCAAGTTGTTTCGCGTGTGTGTGAGTGTGTGGCAGCATGCGCCGGCAGAAAAAAAAGAAGAAGAAAACCAGCATTTTCCACAACGTTTTTTTTTGTTTACCAAGTGTCAACAGTCGGCCCTGCCAGAGTTACGATAAGACGAGCACCCCACCCCACCCCACCCGCCCCCCCCCCCTTCACTATCACAGCAATCATCGCATTGCCTCGTTCTTAGTTCTGTTATTTTTCACACCAAATCCCCTCTTCTGAGGCTGCCTTCTGGTATGCTGCCCCCCTCCCCACCCCGCGTTGGTTAACGAATTCCGACGAGCCATGCCCACAGTAAAGTGGAAGCATCACCACATGAGGGGAAGGGTGCTGGCCCCCCCTTCCCCTCCCGAACACTTCTTTATGCCTACAGTGCAGCGGCAGGGCCAGTGGCACGGCAGGAAAAAGAAGAGGGCCAAAAAAAACGTGGTGACAGCATTGGGGAGAGAGGGGGGCTTGTTAGGAGCCCTGGCCAAATAAAGTCGTCAAAATATCATTCATCACAAACAGACGTTGGTGTGCACGCAAGGCTTCGGCATGCAAGTGGGTGGCAAAAAGATGGCCACATCACTGGGGGGGGATCATGAAGCGGAAGAAGAGGGAATCACAAGGATGATGATCTCCCTCTACTCGTTATCAGGGGGGGGGGGGGGCGGGGATTGAAGGACAGGGTGTGGGGGGAGACAAAGAAGCGCATGGAGGGGTCATTCCTAAACAACGCACCTCTCGGTTGAAAATGGATGTGGGCTATCCCGACACACTAGCGCGCAGCTAATTTTTTTGCCATCACCTAGCGCCAGGTCCCGGCGGAGGTTGTGGAGTAAAGACTGCCAGCGCACGGATGGAGACGCATACGCGCGCAGGCGTGGCCCACAATAACAAGGATGGAATGGGAGGGGAGTTGGGAAGGCAGAGAAGGAGGAGGAAAGTCTGTCACACAAAAAAAAATCACGACGAGAGAAAGAATTTCTCTGTGCAAAAAAAAAAGAATCGTGGGTGCGAGTTTTGTTTGAATTTTTTTTGACGAGCAAAAGGGCTGGCATGCAAGACAAAGGCATGCCCACACCCTTTCTGTTGTTGGGGGGGGGGGGGGGGGCAAGTATGCCTGGGACTTTGGCCTTTTTGGGCCCAAAAAGGGGTCGGGATTCCACTTTTTCTCCAAGGGTTTTTTAGGGGGGAAATGGCGCGCAATCCCCCTCGCGGGCAAGAAAATCCCCCCATCCCCACCACACAACCAGTGTGAGTGTGGTGTGTGGGTATTGGACGCCCTGTGTGATGAGAGATAGTGGCAACACAACAGCAACATGCCAGGCAAGGGGGCCAAAAATGGGTTTTCGGGGCGTTATTGCAACGACCCCTTCCTATGCCCCAGCGGCACAAGCTCAAGGATTTTGTTGCTCGACATACAGGGGGGTCTGGGGGGCGGAAGGCCCCCAGCCGCCGGAGGCCACGGTAGTGAGTATCTGTTCCTTGCGCCGTAGTGGGAGCGCGTGGGAGTTGCGGGCGTACAGATTCTGTGTGAGTTAGCTGCGTCCTCCTGAGGCTACGGAGAGTGGTCTGGGTCCCATTCGCTGATGTGAACCCAAAGGACTTGGCTACAAGACAGGCACGCGCTCCAGCCTAGTGATACAGGGGGGTCTGGGGGGCGGAGCCCCCCAGCCGCCGGAGGCCACGGTAGTGAACGCCTGATCCTGACCGGGGAACAACGCCGGGTTTTGGCTGGAAAAACCGAAAAAGGGGCGGGTGTCCGGAGGATTCATCCTCATCCCCCACTAGAATACCACCTGCCTCCGAAAAACTTCACCCAGAAAAACCTGTGGGGAAAAAATCCCACCTAAAAAACCCAAGGAGAAAAATAAAATTCCCTCCCTGCAAAAACCCTAAGAGAAAAAAACTGCAATCCTGAATCGGGACTTGGACTCCACATTTAGCTTCATACTTGGGGGGGGGTATGTTATGTTTATCTTGGCACCCGGCAATGACGAGCTGTGCTCGATCCGGCCCGATGGAGTTTTGCTCCTCGCTATTATTGTTGTACACACCGCATTACACAGCTTGCCTTATTCTTCTGGCAGGGGGTCATGGGAAACCACACAAAATCCCCCCCCGCCCCACACCCAAGCTTCTTCGTTGCTGGAATGGGTTTCACCCTTCATTGTGCAATCCACACGAACTGAATAACCCCCGAAAGCACACACACACACACCTCCCCACACACCACCAATGCACGGGGTGCGCAAACTCAACCTTATGAGGATTGCCTTGGGAGAGAGGCAGGCAACCGCCCATGAGGGTGTTTGCAGAGGCTAGCGTGCACAGCGCGTGTGTTGTGGCCACCACGACGTTCAGTGGAAAGCCTTGAATATGCAGAGTCACTTATGAATATAAAAACCCCCCCCCACACAACTAACCTCGATGATGTCCCCTTCCCACCCTTCTCCTTCATATGCAACCTTGTTGTCCACACACCCCACCACCCCTCTACGCCTCGATGCAGGGGGAGCAGATCGACAGGAAGGACTGGGAAACACGGCGGAGCTCTTCGAGGTGGTCGATGGTGATGTCGTGGTGGTGGAGGGGTGTGGCAGAGGTGATGTACTGGAGTGCATTGTGGTACTCGTCGATCATCACCTGCTCGCGGTAGCTGCGGGGCGCAGCGTCGCGCACGTCATCGCCGGGGTGGAAGGCGAGATCCCGCCTCATGGCATGTACACCCATGCGGAGATACTCCAACTCCTGAAGGAAGTCACGCCGCATCCTCAGGTGCATACTGCGCCTAGGCTTCTTCGCCTGCGTCAGCGTGCTGGTCGCACCCCGGATCTTCGCCGCATTCACCACAGCAGAGGTGTCGATGCCATGCGTGTCGTTCTGCGCTGTCAGATGCAGGCTGCCATCCTCCTGCAACTCCAGCGTGCAAGTCAGGCGCACCTCACCTGCAACCCGCGGCGGCACGTCGATGCTGCAGCAATACAGATTCTGCACGGCATCCTCCGCCCCCAGGCTGACCGCCAGCGACACCCCGACGCTCGTCTGGTAGTCCTCCCGCGTGGTCAGGACCAGGCACCCGCTGGCCACCCCCTCCAGAGCAAACACCGGCCTGAAGCAGGGCTGCTCGCATCCGGGGTCTGCACCGAGCGAGACATCCACATCGTGCGTCTCGGGGTATGCGCTGTAGAGATCGTCCCGCAGATGTGCCACCTCCAGGATGCGGCTCAGCTCCGCCTCCGCTGCAGAATCGCTGCAGGCCAGCACGGTGTCCCGCAGGGCGGCACCGCTGTAGACATCCTCCACGGTGTAGGCGGTGGTGTGCGTCTCGGGCTCTGCCTCCAGAGTGGCGGTGGCATGCTCGTTGGAGGTGCGGACCTTCCGCATGTTGCGCACGTTGACCAGGCATGTGTCTGCGTTGTAGACGCAGTGCTCCGCATCGCTCGCCGTGATGTGCTTCAGGAAGTGCCCCCCCGCCTCGACCCAGTCGCTGCCCAGGTGCCATGTGGCAGGGATCAGCCCGCTGCTGTCGCCGTGTTCCTGCAGCAAGGAGGCGCACGCATCCCGCACCTCCTGCGCCTCCAGGAAGTGTGCCGGGCTGGTCAGCTTGTAAAGGCGCATCAGGAACTCTGCCACGGCGACAATACACCCCAGCAGCAGGTGGTTTGCGTAGCGGAGATCGCCTCCTGTCAGGCCGTGGTCTGTCAGGTAGGACAGGAGGGCGGCGGGTGTGCGGCACTCCGACAGCAGGCATGACGTGTTGGGCGTTGTGGGGGTGCCAGAACCCCGCCAGGACTGGATGCAGGAGCCGGCGCTCTCAGCAGCGACACGGAGGCCAATGATGTAGTCGGTGGCGTCGTTGGGAACAGGTGCCACTTCCTTCGCGAAGGGTGGCAGCGACACATTGCACTCCGTGAGGAACGACTCGACGCCGTTCTCCCCTCCCTGCCTGACGGCCCATGCCAGGTACTCGTCGTGCTCGGGGGAGCCGAGCGTCACCTCTACGATGCCCTCATCGAGGAGGCGCCCAGTGCGGAGCTCGAACAGCTCCCCGAACAGGCCCAGGTGGTCTGCGAGGTAGCCGCGTGTCAGGTGGCGCGGCACCCCTCCCAGAGTAATGTTTGCAGTCGAAGAACCCAGGTGGTCCTTGAGGGAGCGCATGGGGCACCAGCAGTTGATCCCCAGAAGGATTCCGCCCTCCGGGGTTGGTGTTGGTGCCTGTGAGGGGTGGGTGGATGGGCATAGGCGTAGCGTTGTCTGTCCAGTGGCGCTGGTTTTGTGAAAAAGTAACACCGGGAAACGGCGCCCCCCCCCTACCCCAGCTCATCCATACCTTCCCCACCGATGCAGCAAAGCCCTTAGTGGACTTGAAAGCACCGCCACGGCCACGGCCACCACCGCCGCCACCACGTTGCTCTTGCGCAGCACCCGTGCAGAGGGAGGTCAGTGAAAATGTCTGCATCTCGTCCTTGCACCACTCCTGATCCTCCTCTTTCTCCGCCTGCAAATCAGAGGGCGGGGTGTAGGTAGGGTGTTTGTTTGCAAAAAAACAATGCCGAAAGCCCCCCCCCCCCCAACAACAACAACCCTCGCAAGAGAGGCCTATGAAGGGGCGTGGCAATGCGACCCACACCGCCAGACGACGGATACGAACATCCCCGAGGGCAGGCGACACCAGAGAGGGCCGCCCTTCCTTTGCTGACCCAGTGTGCTGTGTGCATTGTCCCGATGACGCCAACCACACCTTCACTCAAAATTTCTCTCACCCGGGTGGCGTGTGGGCCAGCAGGGCACAGGGCACATACATCGTCTTTCTTCAGCACGAGCTTCTTCGATCGCCGCTCTTTCGCATGATGGTGGGGGGCACTCGCCATCGCTGGCATCGCTGCCCGCGCCGGTGGCGGCGGCGGAGCCTTGGAAGCCATAAAAGGATGCCCAGCAGTTTTCACTTGCCCGGCGAAGTCCCTCGTTACGGAGGCAGAAAGGAGTGTTGAGGCAGTTGCGTGGGCAACATCCCGTTGTTTGCACTTCTTCTTTTTATCCGACTTTCTAGTCTCCCTTGCGACAGGCTCCACCCTCTTCTTCTCCTCCTCCATGGACCGCCTCCTAGAGGTCGCCTCCACCACCGGAGGCGCAGCACCTGCGTCGTCGAAGAGCCCGAGCATCATAAGATCATCTGCACATTCCTCATCCTCCGCTCCGAACACGTCATCCAGAGCGTCGTTGATCATCTCGACAGGCGCTGGCTTCCCCCTGCACTCCTTCTTCTCCTTCTTCCCCTTCTTCTTCGGATAGGATCGAGGGGCGGCAGGCGGGGGTGGCGCCGCCGATGCGCAGGGAGAGTCGAAGAGACTACTATCATCAACCTCCCACACCTCGTCATGCCCGCCTTTCGCCTTCATCGCCTGCCTTCCCAGCGAGGGTACGGGGGCTGCGGACGCTGAGGGGGCGGGGTCACAGAAGCTGTCGAACAGGCCGAAACCCATGTCCTCCTCCCCGTCCTCCTCCGGGGGCGGAGGCGGGGCGGCCCTGGCCTTGTGTGTAATGGAGCTGCGGCGCTGTGCGGATGGGGCGAGTTCGTCGCTTGAGGAGTCGAACAGGCCGAAGCCACCCCCGTCCTCATCATCCGACTCGCCTTCAACCGCATAGTCGGCTGCCGCGCACACAGCACTCTCTGCCACACAGACGGATAACATCTCCGCCTCCTCATGCGAGTGAAACCAAAGCATCTTGGCGAGCTGGTTCTGTTGGGGTACAGTGTGTGTGTGATGGCCACTCTCCCTCTGCCGGACAGGCCGTGTGTGCAGGTGTGTAAGGCATACCTCGACGTTGGGATCGTCCACCTCCTCCTCCGCCTTGTCCACCTCCGCGCGGGCATGCCTGGGTGTCTGGAAGACGCGGCTCATGAAGGGCATGAGGCCCAGCTGGCGGACTGCGTCATCGAGGGGGTCGCCTGACTTGCGGGATGCAGCCTTCTCCCGCCGCACGGCACGTGCGGCCTGGCGCTGCATGCGCTTTGCTTCGCGGCGTGCCTGTTTCTCCGCGTTTTGTGTGCCGAGCTGGAGACGCTGCATCAGCTGGCGCTCCTCGAGAGCCTCGCGTGCGATGGTGCGGGAGGAGCGGTAGGCCTGCTCCGGGAGGGGGTCGACGTGCAGCATGTGTGCCAGCGTGTCGACGCCGGGTGTGTTGCACTGGCCCTTGCCGTGACGCAGGCGACGCTTCTCTTCGTCGCTGCGCTCCTCCACAGCGAGCATCGAGGTGAAGCGTGTCACCAGGTTGAATTGGATGCCCAGTGCGACCATGGTGTCCTTCATCTGGCGCTTCCGCGCGACGTGTGTGGCGTAGTCTGCAGAGAAGGCACCTCCTTCGAACTCGCGGATGATGTTGCGGACGCACAGCTTGTGGAGTATGTCGCCCTGGATGTGGTGCGACGGCCACGGGGTGACGAGGTACCGCTCCTCCTGCTGCAGGACCAGGGGCTCCTCCTCGTGGAACAGCGTCTCGGCGGTCATCTCCTCTGGTTGTGCAGATGCAGGTGTGTACTTCGGGTTCTGCGACTTCGACACGGCGAGCATTTCGACGCGGCGCGGGGCACGGGAGGCCAGGCAGAACATGACGCTCTGCGACTGCGAGAAGAGGGAGGGGATGAAGGCGGGTGTCTGCTGCACGCCAGCGGCGAACTCCTGCTTCAGAGCCTGCGAGCGCTCGTCGGACCAGTCGACACGGATGTCGGTCAGCACATTCCCATCGAGCTTCGCGAGCTGCCGCTTGACAACATCCGCCCACCGTGACTTCCTGTCGCCGGGCAGCGCAGCGTATTCACCACGCCCATGCGCAGCCACGACACGGAGGGGGTGCGAGCAGACCTGATCACCCACCCCGAAGGTGAAGACGCGGAACATGCGCTCGCTGAACCCCTCCCGCAGGTGGGAGATGGCGTGCGACAGGCCGGGGCACTGCGACAGCCCGCCGTGCAGCAGGCTGGCGCAGTCAGCCACCTGGCTGCCGAAGTCGATGGCACCGTCGCTGAAGACGAGGAGGGACATGTCGTTGCGCTGCAGCGACACAAGGTCCCGCAGCACGGTGAACAGGTCTGTCCCACCACCGTTCACACGGCACTGGCCCTCCAGGTAGTCGTGTGCCACCGTAGCATTGCTCTCGTTGAGAGGGACGGCACGGGCAAAGAGGCGGTTGGTGCGCAGCCCAAAGGTCAGCACGTTGAAGTATGTCTCGTAAGGCAGCAGCCCGGAGTGCTCACGGTCCTCGAGCTCGCGCAGGCACAGCTGCGCGCCCTGCAGGGCAGCCTCGATGCCGTGCCCCTGCGACATGCTGACAGACGTGTCGATCACAATCAGCACCTCCTTGCGCCGCCTCCCCTCCCCCGCAGCTGCCGGCTGCGCCGCCAGCTGCGCGGCGTCTGGTGCCTCTGGTGAGAAGCACACCATGCATGCCGCTTTGTCGTCGCTCTTCTGTCGGTCGTCGCCCTGCATCCTCTCCACCCACATGCGTGGGGCAGCAATGTTCTCCAGGTACACCTCCAGCACGAAGTCACGCTCGAACAGGTCGTCCAACGGGGTCGTCACACCCTCGGCACCTTCAATCCCACCACAGACACGCACCGAAGCGCAGTGAGCAGAGCGCTTCGTGAGATATTCGTGCGAGACATCGATGCGGACAACATCCCACGGCATGGTCACACCAAGCTCGAGGTCGAAGGCCTCCATGTCGCCCTGCCTGCTGACCACCGCGTCCCCCGCATCCTCCTCCGAGTCGTCCTGCTCGTCCTGGTCTTGGGCGGCGCGGCGGGGATGCACCTCGCGGGGCAGCACCCAGCGCACACAGCCAGCCGCAGTGTCCACTGTGAGCTCTGTGATGTACGTCAGCTTGATGACCACATCCGTCTTGGGCGGCAGGTTCCCGATGGAGATGGTGAAGATCTCCGGGGTCTCCTTGGACGAGTCCTCCAGCAGGTAGGCACCCTTGCCTGCCTTGACAGCCTCCTTGTACTCCCGCTGTGCCTGTTCTTTCTCCTTCGTCACAGCCACTACGTGCTTGTCGTTGATGAAGGCCTCGAAACCGCAGACTGCTGCCTTCTCCTGCAGGGGGAACACATACTTGCCCTGCACGGACTGGCTGTAGTCGTTGCGGTAGTGCTGGAAGATGACCACCTCACCCACCAGATCCAGCAGCGTGCCCTTCACGGAGATCTTCTTCAGCAGCGCAGGCACCTCCTGCCCGTTGGTTTCGAACACAAGGCCCACAGCATCAAGCGACTCCACAGAGACCTCGAGTTCAGGCACAGCCTGGGGTGCGGCAGCCTCGTTGTTCATGGAGGACACAGAGGAGAGTGCCACTTCACGCGGAAGAGATGTCGACGGCCCGTAGCGACCCTGCTGCCTGGCAGACAAAAGAGGCGTGCCGTAAGTCGCCTGGAAGAAAGCATCGGCAGCAGCCGTGTCCAGCACTTTGATGCGGAACATATACTTCAGGCGCTGCTGCTCGGCACGGTAGATGCAGTACTCATCATCGCGGAAGGCGGAGGGCGAGTCGCTGTCGTCCTTCCTGCCGTGCAGCGAGTCGAACCCCGCAGGGGGGCCGGTGCTGCCGTGCGTCGGCTGGGTGGTGGACGACATCTTCCCCAGCGCCACCTCGCATGCAAAGACGAAGATATAGCCCTGCTCGCTCTCTGTGGCGTACCGCATGCAGGTCGACAAGTCATGCGCAAAATAGATGCCCCGCCCCAGCATGCCGCGGTCACGCCGCATGCGCTGGGCACGAGGCACCTGGAGGCCGTTGGCGAGGATGGACGCCACGTTGTGCGCAGGGGTGCAGTGCAGCAGCATGCGGTGGTTGCCCACCTCAGAAGCGTAGTTGAAGTGCTCCTCCGGCTTGCGGAGCTCAAAGATGCTGTCGATCTGGAAGATGTCGGGGTGCAGCTCCGCCCCCTGCAGGCACTTCTTCTGCACACGCGCCGCACGCTCGCCGCGCACCTGGTTCACCTCACAGTTGAGCGCGAGATACTGCCACAGCAGGGGTGTTTGCTGCGGCTCCACAGACCCCGTGCCCATGAACTCCCCACAGGCAAGGCACGTCCTCAGCTGCTGCAGCTTGAACTGCTCATGGTCGACATCGACACGGCAGCCCTCCGGGAGGAAATCACCTTCATCATCAGCGAAGCTGACGCGGCGCATCTTCGAGGCAGACCTGTAGTCGCGCATCAGGGCCTCCATCTGTGACTCCAGGTTGCGTTGCAACTTCGGGGCAGATGCGTGGTATTCTGCCACAGTGTCGGTGAGGACGCGCAGCAGAGCCTCTGCGTCCAGCACATCCTGCAGGGACACAGCAAACACGTTCTGGAACCCGCCCATCGCCTCACCCAGGTGGCGCTGCAGCTCGCCGAAGGCCTGCGATGCGAGCTGCAGGATGTCGCGGGGCACGCCCCGGCTCACCGCAGAGCAGTTTGCGTCTCTGCCGAAGTAGAAGTTTTCACGGAAGCGGCTGATGTTGCCGACCCGCACCTCGCAGCCATCCAGCATATGCAGGGTCCCGACGCGCGCCGTCGTGACAAACCCATCTCCCAGGAGCAGGCGCCACACGAAATCAAACAGCTCCTCCGCCTTCTCCGACGATGCTGTTGTGGCCGACAGGGCACGCTTGGCTCCAACCTGAAGGAACACGCGGTACTGCACCGTGTCCTGGGGCAGCCTCGCAGCGGCCCCACCCCCGCTCCCACCACCCTCCAGCTTCTTCCCTGCGAACACGGAGTGCACCTCAGCACAGGCAACGCCCTTTGCACCCCATCCGCCGTTAGCAAACCCCTGGTAGGCTGGGATGATGTAGTTCTCCTCGGCAGTGGCATCGGAGCCCTCAGTCAGCTGCACCCACGGCGCACTCTGCGGTGTGTCCCAATCGGTGCCGGTGTTGTCGGACCCGAGCTGCTCCCACCACGGCGCTGCGTCGGACTTGACAGCCGCAAGGTTGTTGACCCCCTGTGGCGCGTTGATCTTGAAGATTTCGAGGAGGTCTTCCACCTTCAGGCCCTCGCACCAGTTGTCCAGCATGGTGACGTTCACAATAGGGATCCCAAGCGCCACCGCCTTCTTGAGTGTGTAGCTGCGCTGCCACTGGTCCGGCGCGCAGTTGCGTGTCAGCAGGAAGTTCGTCTTGTCGCTCACAAGGGAGGAGCCCTTTGCGCCCATGGCGCGCAGCTTCCGCTGCAGATCCTGGCGTGCGCTGTGCCCGAGGGGTGCCGTGATGTCCTCGGGTGGGCCCAGCTCCCATGCCACATGCAGGCAGGGCTCATTGCGACCCTTCCCCATCGTGTGTAGTGACGCAGCGACGCAGCGACGCAGCGACGCCACCTGCCAGGGGTGGGGTGTGTGGTGGCTCCGGTGTGGTGAGTGCGGTGGGGGTGGGGTGTATGTTTCTCCATCTGATTGTAAGCACGCCTGCCGATGAGAAGGCAGCAGGAGTGCGCTCGTCAGAGGTGGCGTGGTATCTTCTTGGTAGCATCAACGGTGCTGCTCTGCAACGAGTTTTTTTTGGGCATTTCGAGCAGCACTGACATTTGCAAGCGGGTGGGTATGGGGAGGGGGCCATGGCGAGGAGATGAGGGCGCCGGCAAATCACGATGAACCAGCCAGGAGATACCCCCTCCAGCGGCTGTATGATGTGTATTCATTTGTAGCGGTTTGCAGCGATACGCTTGAAGGGACCTCAACACCTGCATGTCTGCGTGACACGGCAAGCATATCGCCTGAGACTAATAACGCACCGCCACGCCTCCCACAACCCCACCCCCTCCGGTGGATGCGATCCGCCCTGATTTGCAGGAATATGCGAGCCACGCATGCAAATCTCTATCGACAGAGTCTTCCCTCTGCTCTCCAACCCACCCCAGCACCCCAGAGACTGGTGTGGGGTGGGTAAGACCTTCTCTGCCCCAGAGAGCAAAATCTGCCTACCGGTGCCCCACCGATGCATGTGGGTGTAAGACGACAAAGGTGTATGTGAGAGGGGCGCTGTCCCGGGGGGGGCAGAGACGCCAACCTCTCGGATAGTATAATGTATGCAACCACCGGTTGCGCGAGAATGTGATGGGGTGCACCAAAGAACAAGAGACACGGCACCGCCACCACCACCATCTGAGTTTACGTTTGGCAATTTGAAGCAGAGAGAGAGAGAGAGGGCAGTGCACCCCTCACACAACACCACCACCTTCGACAGGATTTTTCACCTTGGGTGGTTGTGGTGTCTTTTGTTTCACCACCACCACCGTGCATGCAACACTCATGAGACGTCCCTCAGGCACCTCACGCATCGCTGTGGTCGTCAGATCCGCTGGACTCCCCGGAGTCGCCAGGGCTGCCCCCACCGCCTTGCGATGACCCGGCAGCACTGCCCGCCTCTGCTGCATACTTCGAGAAGTCCACCTTGAGGGTGCTCTCCCGAGGCCCGAGGGGCCTGAGGGCCTGCTCCTCCGGGGTGAGGTTTGCCATGCGCCGCGATTCGACCGCCGCAGCCTGCCGCTCCTCATACCCCGCGGGGAGGTCGGACAGCACGGTCAGCGGGGTCGCCTTTGCCGCAACCCTCTGCTCATCCGACTGCAGCAGGGCATGCTCCGCCGCATCCCTCGCTAGGGCCTCGTCGAGCTCCTCCTCCGAGGTCGCATTCAGCACCTCCGCGGAGACAGGCGCCGCCAACACCTCCTTGATCTTCTCATCCCGCATGTCCTCCGTAGAGTTCTGGTCGTACAGCCCCGCCTGGATGGCGAGGGCCTCCTTCTCAAGCTTGACCCCCGCCACGCTGCACATATGCTGCTCGACTGGGGCATCTGTCACCAGCTTGAGGACCAGCACATCCCTCTTCTGCCCGAGGCGGTGCGCACGCGCCATGGCCTGCAGGTCCTGCTGGGGGTTCCAATCCATGTCGTAGAAGATCACGGTGTCCGCCGCCTGCAGGTTGATCCCCTGCCCCCCGGCGCGCGTGGTGAGGATGAACACGAAGCTCTCTGGCTCCCCCCCCTGGAAACGCACGAGGGATCCGCAGCGGTCCTCAGAGGCGACCGCCCCGTCGAGACGCTCATACTGCTTCTCGCGAGCCCACCCGTAGTTCACCTTGAAGTGCTCCTCCAGGATGTCAAGCATCTGGGAGAACTGCGTGAAGATCAGCACCTTGTGGCCCCCAGCCTTCAGCTTCATGAGAATGCGGTGGAGCAGCTCCAGCTTTCCACTGGAGGGTATGATGAGCCTGTCGTACACCTCCTCTGCAACAGACCCGCAGATGAGGAGCGGGTGGAGGCAGATTTTGCGGAGGGCCATGTAGACGCCGCAGCCGATGCGCTGTGGGGAGCCGCCGCTGTCCAGAGCCCCGATGACCTGGTGTTGGGCGACCTGCCTGTAGAGGCTCAGCTGGAAGGGGGACAGCGGGGCGCGGAGCGTGATCTCCCGCTTCTCCGGGAGCTGCCGCAGCACCGCGCGCTTCTCCCTCCGCAGCAGGAAGGGGCGGAGCAGGGAGTGGAGCCGGCGGGCCATCAGGAGCTTCTCCTCTTCACCCTCACCCTCACCCTCGCCACCCTTCCCCTTCTTCCGCGCCCCGCCGCGCTCGCTGGAGGAGGGGAACCACTCGTCGAAGGATGCGGGGTTTTTGAAGAGGGTCGGCATGAGAAAGTTCAGCAGCGCCCACAGCTCATGCACATCGTTCTGCAGGGGGGTCCCCGTGAGGAGCAGCCGGTGGTCTGCTTGGATGGTGCGGATGTTCTGGCTGAAGGTGCTCTCCACGTTGCTCAGGCGGTGCCCCTCGTCAACCACGACGTAGGTCCATTTGATGCCCTGCAGCGCCTTCAGCATGTCTTTCAGGGAGGGGTGCTGCAGGGAGGCGTACTGCGTCACCACCACATCGAAGCCTGGCAAGCTGCGGCACATCTCCCACCGGGAATCCTTCGGGGCGTGGAATTTGAGGCAGCGGAAGAACGGGGCTCCCCTCCGCAGCTCCGCCATCCAGTTGTCCAGCGTGCTGAGGGGGGCGCACACCAGGAAGCGGGGGTGGCTGGGGCTGGTGCCCCCCACCCCCGCCCCACCGGCGTACCTCGGGTTCCCCTCTGCGAGCTTGCAGAAGAGCGCGATGGTCTGCGCGGTTTTCCCGAGGCCCATCTCATCCGCCAGCACGCTGTTCATCCCGCGCTGCGTGTTTGCATGCAGCCACGACACACCCTCACGCTGGTAGGGCTTCAGGGTAAACCACTGCAGCAGCGCGGGCTGCGGCAGGAGCGGCGGGGGCCCTGCAGCCTGATCCCCCGCTGCGATCCCCAGGGAGGTGAGGATGCCCTCCGTCTGCTGCACCAGCTGGGCGTACTTCTCATTCCGGGCGTCCTCCAGGAGAGCACGGTAGCCTGAGTCGTCGCCTTGGCGGAGGAGGCGGAGACGCTCCTGCCTGGCGGCAGCCTCGACGTGCCTTGCGGCGGAGGCAGCGAGGGCTGCAGCGGCATCGCCCCTCTCCTGGATGCGGCGTGCCGCGGCTGCCTGCGCCCGGCGCAGCTCGGAGGCGAGCTGCGCGGTGTCCCTCGCCAGGAGGCGCGCCTCCACAGCAAGCCCCGCACGCCTCGGCTTCGGGCGGAGCCCCACCACGGAGAACACCGCACCGCCCCCTTCAGCCAGCAGGCTGAAGGGTCTCAGCGCAGGGTCCTCCTCGGGGGGTGGCGGCTGCACCGGGTTGGGCGGCGGGGCGGTGGCAGTGGCAGAGGCAGAGGCAGCAGCAGCAGTGCGGCGGCGCCCCGCAGGGGCGCGGCTGGGGGTGGCAGCGGTGGTGGTTGGCGTGGAGGTGGAGCGCGTGGGAGGTGCGGCACCTGCGACCCTCTGCCTCTTACCCACCTGGTGTAATGTGCGGGGCATGGGGTGGGGTGTGTAATGTGTGTTGGCAAGAGAGGCCCTGTGTGTGTGGAGGGTGTGTTGAAACCAGTTGTAAGGCGGTGTCTGGCCAGTGCAACCCTTCTCGACAGTGTGCGGAGGGTGCGTGTGTGGGGGGTGTTGTCGGGGAGTGTTTGCGGGGGGCTGCGCAGTGTGGCTGAGATCTCGCCGATATGTTAGTCTGTCGTGTTCAGGCTCCACCTGACCTTGTGAGGGCAAAATCGTGATTGGTGGATTGCATATGCTCGCGGGGAATAGGAGAGATCGCATCATTTTTTTGGACCCAAACTCAAAACACCGTGGGGGAAGAGGGGAAGAGGGTCGGGTAGGGGGGGGTGGGTGGAGGGGGGACGGGAGGACAGCCTTCGGGAGTGTTGCAGGAGGAGTTTGGACTACGCTACTGTTTACCTTTATCCCCCCCACCCACCCGCCCCCTTATTAGGTCCCTTTTTCAAACCCCCCCCCCTTTCTTATAGTTGTTAATTTTATCCCACCCCCCCCCCCCACCCTTTTCCCCAAACCCACCCATATATCATTTTTTTGCAAGCCCTTATAAGGACATACGCGTGCATTTCTTGTTATTGTGACTACTCAATGCCCCGACCCCACACACCCCACTCCCCTCGCACACACCACCCGGCGGAGCAGGTGGGTGGGAAGAGGGGGGGAGTGGGGTGGAGGAGAGAAGGGAAAGGCAGGTTGAAACAGTAGATCCAGAGGAGGGAGTGGGAAGGAGGAGGGGGGGGGGTGTTGGCGATGGGGAAAGGCGCCAGCGTATCTGCTGCTGTGGTGCGACTGAAAGAAAATCAATGCGAGAAAGGGGGGGGGGGGGGGAGAAGGAGGTGATGTCTCTGCTACTTCGGCTCGACGAGGCAGTTTTTCGACAAAATTTCGGTGGGCTTTCGCCCTATCCTGTCGAATGGGAAATTCACCAAAAAAAAAAAATGACGGCATCCGTCGGAAAGACTCGCCCCCAGAGAGGGTATCCCCGCTATGTGACAGGTTTCCAACAGAGCCGTTTTTTTCCGCCGTTTTTTTAACCTTGTGTAAGAGGAAAGTCACCAAAATGACCTCGTGGGCACCCGTAGCAAAGACTCACCCCCTCCCCAGAAGGGGGAAAAAAGCGTAAGCTAAAGAACAGCCGACCGATTGGAGGGGGTGAGGGCAGGAGGAGCAGGGTTGGCTGCGCTTGGCTCTCTGTCTGGGGAACTGTATATGCCCAGTGGTGCTGGCGCCGGTAATTTTGTAAGGGGCACCTCACTTTTCTGGACTGCAGAGCGAAAGCACACACACACACACTGCCCTCTCCTGCCGATATACTATAATTGAGGGGGTGCAGGGGGGGCGACAGGCCTGTCCTAAGCCACTGGATGGCTTCCTCAGACCTCGAGATATACACCTTGGCTTGCTAGCATGATAAAACCCAACTGAAAATATCTGGCCGCCTTTTCTCCTGAATGCCGTTTTCTTTGGAGGAATCGAATCGAACGTTTTCCATCGGAAAAAAAGGCGCTGTTTCGGGTTGGTCTTCTACCACACCATTGGCTTGCCGAGATTTTCACCTTTTCTCTTGGCATCGGCAAAACAAAAACTGCCGCGCCTGGCATGCGGGACGTATAATGAGGCCCCGGCCTCGCCACAACAAAAGGAAGTAAAATCCCATCCACCATAAGGGACTCCTTGGAAGTGTCCTCTCTGCTCCGTCTGAAACGTCTGAAACACCAACAGAAACTCTGTTGGTTCCCTTTTCCGAAGCCTTCTCTAGACTCCTCTCGCCCAAGCAGGGTTCTTTTGAAATGGGGGACGAATTGAATAAAGCGCGATTGGTCGGGAGAATACGATAAGCTGCCACCAAAAATACAAGCGACAGGCAATTTCAATCAGAAAAGCAAAAAGAACAGCGAAGAACACCCCCTCATCGGACAGGAGGGCTGGGGTGGGAAGCTACACTCCTTGTTGTTGGAAGTGCGCCAGCTTCTCCTTTCCCTCTCTTCAGCTTGTTTGTGTCGGGTGCATGGGGGACGGCGGGGTCGATAAAAGGTGATAAGCGCGCACACACCCACCCGCAAGCGGATGGGAGAGACATGGGACGGGGGGGAGGAGGGGAGGGGGGAGGTGGGCATCGCGGACAGGGCCATCCTAAGATTGGGCTCTCTGTCCAACACATGCCGACACCCTCTCCCCCCCCCACACACACCCACACCCCCGCCTCGAATTAATTTCGATGGAATTAAAAAAATGGAAGGGGAAAACATCGCAGCAACAGCAGATACATGACCAAATATAAACTCTAGGAAACCGGTTAAATCCGGAGACGGGGTGGGAGGGGTAGGGGGTAAGGGAAGAGGGGAGAGGGGGGAGGGAAGGGGGGGGGGGGATAAGGGACAACCAACCCATCCGCACAGATAATATGCTGCACGACGAACCACCCCGACCATGGGAAGAGGTGGTTCTCCACGGAGAGGGGATCCTACCCGTGAATGGAGGGTCTGGAGGGGGGGTGTGGGGAGATGGCAGTGCAGAGGGCCCGCGATATAATCGATATCCATATCTCCAGCTCGCTTAGTGCAAGAGGGCGGGGGTGGGGAGGGGGTGCGAATTTGAAGGATGATGGCCGACAACAGCCAAAGGAACCGTTGCTGTTTGCCGACGACCAGCGATCTGATGGAAACATGGACCAGGGCAGTGATGACTCTTGTCGGAAGGCAGCACAAGCTCTAACAACAGTCCAACCGAGCTGCCAGATCTGCGATGCCCCTTCAGCATGGTTACGTTTTTTTTGACCGTGCTCCTCGCAGAACCATCCACGACACCCGAACAGGCTTCCTCACTCCCTCAGCATTGAAGGGTGTGAGGGGGCTCGGACACACAGCGGTTTGGCAGCTGAGAGAGAACCTCACGCAAGAAATTTCAGATCAATTCGCATCGACACCCTCCAGCCCCCGACCTGGTCCTATCCGGAACGCCCTGGAGTTCCACCCTTTTCAGCTGCGGTGCCGATTCTGGAGGGGGTTGCGCAGAAGGGATGGGGGAGGGGGGAGTGAATTCTAAAGCCATTCCGATCCATATACAGAGGGGCATTGCTCGTGCCCCTCTATCCGGGCTTGTCCGGGAAGACGAAGGCGGCTATAAAGGAGAGGCAGTGGGGGTGGGGGAGATAGCAGGCAGTGCATATGGCATGGGATGTCCCCCCCCTAGCTCTGTTGGTGCAGCATGCACGACGCGGTCTCCACCTTTCCGGGTACCCGGCCGGATACCGGGATCCGGGTACCCGGATCCCGGTATCCGGCGCGGTATCCGGTGGTATCCGGGGGGTACCCCCGGGTACCCGGCGGGAGGTGAAGACCGCGTCGTGTGAAAGAGGCAGTGGGGGGGGGGGGGGAATGGGGGCGAAATTCAGACCATTCGCATTCCAGATCGCCCACCCACACCCCCTTGCAACAACTCGAGCTGGGACCCCAGCCATAACACGCAGACCTTTTGGTGTTTCCTGTTCGCGCGATACACTCTTGACATCGATCGGGACGCATCACATAACACAACACACCCAACCAACGAGCAGTCGGGCCTGATGAGCCGGACCGCCATACATTTTTTGTTGGTGTCGAGGCATCGGCACATCACGGGATTCTGCTCGACCTATCCTATTGACACCCGTCTCCTGCAAGATCGAGCGAGTTTTGAAGATATCGACGAACGCGAGCTTTCGGGGGTGGGGTCGGGGTGGGGTATTGCTGCAATTATTTGCGGCAACGCCCCAAACCCTGTGTTCTATCCACCTCATCGTGGTCAAGGCGATTAGGCCTTGTTGGTGGCCAGTTCAGACTTCTCATCATCCTGGGACTGCGTTTGCCCGGATGCCAGCGTGCCGCAGTTCCCTTCCTGGACTGATCTTGTATTTTTACTTGGCCTCGAGGACCACCAACCTGACAGTGGAGACAACCAAGGCGTACACAGCCCACTTTCTTGTTCTTTGGTTTCAGCTCTGTTTATTCTGATTGTGTCAGTGCAGTGCGGCCCGGCCTGGAGTCTGCAAGCTTCACTGCTATTCTGTCCTAGGGCCTTCGCGAAGCGGTGCAAATACATGCGCCTTATTCGTGCGGTTTCCCCTATTTTATTAGAAACCCGCCGAAGATATTTTTCCGAAGGTTACCGAATCGCAAGGGGGGGGGGGGGGGAGCGCCTTCGCACCGGTTTTTTGATGACCGCAAAGCAGCCCAATCTTCTCCGGGTAAGATTGCAGGTGGGGCAAGGGGTGGTTGGGGAAAGTGGGTCAAGAGAGAATAAAATGGGGAGGGGCTGATTTATCTTTTGGCGTGGTCCGCTATTCGATTTTTTTGCGGATCGACAGAACGGGGTGTCAGGCTGGGGTGGCGGGGGGTTTCGCGAATTGGGGTGCTAAAAAAAAACTGATGTTTCACAGCGTGATAACAACACCGAGGGCAAGCCCGGTGCCACCACACCCTCGCGAGCACTTTTTTTGCAGCCGCGTTCTGACAACAACAAGACAGGCTTTCAGCAGATTGCCCAGCTGTTTGAACCAACCCGTGTGGAATATGGACTACTTGACTCAACAGCTATGTGGGTTGGTGTTCCTTACGAGAGAAAGAATGGGCGGAGGCTTGTGGGAGAAGGAGGTGTGTTCGCACGAAGGGGAATAGAATCCCAGTCCTGTGACGGGGACGGCTAGTATCCTCCAAAGGAGCAAGGGTGCACAGTTTGCCTTCTTGGGAGGAGGAGCGGGGGGGGGGGGGGGGGGAGGGGGGGCGAAGCCCAAACAGGGCCCCGCGGGCCTGTATCCTGCCAACCCGGTTCACGTGTTGGGAAGTCAGACCCGACAGATACCCGAGACGACTTCCAGGGGCATTCGAGGTGACTTGCCACCTCGGAGAACGGCTGCAATCCGGTGAACACACAATGGTGATTTTGGAAAGTAAACATAACCGGGCAGCCGGTCTCAGCTCAAGGGTTGACTGGCAGGGAGCCCGTGGTCCTGGCTTTGGATTTGCACAGTTTTATAGGAAGAGTTTGACCTCCACAGAGGATCTCAGCAGCGAGATTTTTTACTTGTCGACGAGGCACGAACCAGTCACACCCGTCACAACCAATAAAGCGAGCGGCGGGCGGTCTGTTCACACTGCAGATTCGTGGATATGTGAGGCCACGTCTCGGGGAGGTGGGCGCACAACATGCTGCGACACATTGGCTGATTTGCTTTTTGCTTAATCTTGCGGTGCATCATGTATGCGTTACATCAGGCTGGGCCTCACCGGTGAAAGACAGTCAGAAGGGCTTGGACAGAGAAGAGATCCTATTTTTTTCAGTGAGGGGGGGGGGGGGGCACGCCTAGGAACAAATTCAAATAAGATCGAAATTATGCCAGCAGGGGTCACCTGCTGTGATTCATATTCGCATGCGGATCGCAACGCCAGCCACCCTCCCTCGTTGCAGATACATTTTCAGTGTGGTTGTGGTATACCGAGAGGGCAATTCCTCCGTGTCACCGACGGTGTGTTGAGTGTGGGGCGTGACCCACGGCACTGCTGCAGCGAAAAAAAAGACAGAGCCGGTGAAAAAAAGACAGAGCCAGTGTCTTATTTTTGAACGGGTTTTCAACCCCCCCTCTCAGACACTCTTCTTGGACAGCCTCTTTCGGCGAGTGCCTGCCACCCCTCCAGGCATGTTTGTTCGGGAAATACAGTGCTGTCTTAACGAACAGCCTGCATACAATACACAAGGCAATGCATTGCCGTGCATATTTGTGGCACTGACAATGGAATATATAACCAGACCTGGGCTGGGTATGGAGACGGGGGGAGATTGGGGGGAGCAGCCAGCGTTTGGCGCCATCGACATCTCACCTTACGTGCACTCCTGGTGGTGGCTGCCGTGACAGTTAATTTCGGGACGCCTGTGCTGCGTTCGGCACATCCCGTCGACCAACATCCATGAGTATTTTTCACACATCAAGGATTCGCCATGCGCTGTTGCCGCATATATCCGTCTGGTGGGTGGGTGTGGTACGACAGCTGTCGCTCCCCCACACAGGGGGGGGGGGGGGACCCTGTTCAAAAGGTTGCCCTAGGCAAGGAGAAAGACCTGATATGATATTGATATCGGGGAAAGGAGGGAGTTGCAGGCAAGAGCAGAGACGGCGCTCCGAGCAAGCGCAGGAGGGTAAAGGAGGACGACGAGGGGAGGGGGGGGGAAGCAGCTAGCCAAGTCAATTATTTGTGTGTGTGTGTGTGGGGGGGGGGGGGGTTTGTCCCTGAAAAACAACAGTCTGGGGAGGTTGGCCTGCAAGAAGGGATGGGGGGGGGGGGTCGGGGTGTGGGCAAAAAAAAGCAGGTAGAATTGCTTGTTCCACAAGGCGGGGGTGGGGGGTGGGGCAGTGCTGTTCGTCCCCCCCCCCCTCCCCCCTGTGATCTGGGAGCTGTTTCCCGGCGGGGAGGGGGGGGGGGGGGGTAGGGGGGGTCAAATGCCACCCTTTTACGTGGACAAACACGATTTTTCAAAAAACCGGCGCAGAGGCCCCAAAGCCCCCGTAAACCCTCCAAACCCCCCCAGATCGGTCCGGAAACCCATCGAACCCCACTTTTCCACCATTCCGGGCACCTCAGGTGCCCGAATTGGGGTACCTAAATTTTGTGCCACCGTTTGGTACCGGACAGTGCCACTGTGTGGGAGGTTGGAAAAGAAAATACCCCAACACACCACATCTGAGGGTTGCAATGCATGTTGCTTGCCAACCACGTCATCCGGTGGGTGTCAGGCGCTATGTAGGTGGCATTAGCCAGGTCTTCGATGTGTTCTGGCTTGTATATATACCTCCCTGCCACCATGCACCGGGAGGCTGCCTGTAGGTACGGAACAGTCCAGATGGTCATGTGATTCCTGTGCAGCAGTGCTCCACAACCGGGATGTGTTGACAACGACTGTTGCAACACGAGCTGTACATTCCGGGAACACATGAAGTGCGCTGTCGTGGTACCCATTGTGCCAGAATTGGTAGTTGCTGCGGTCTACTTTGCCTGGCCCAAGAGCACTGGTACTGAACGGTGCAATATGCGTGGCGAGGTGAATACAACGGAAGCGCGCAAAGTCAATACAGCTCTCGGATGGCGGGTGGTGGTGCCACTAGTGTGTGACGTTCACTCGAGGATACAACGCATCACAATGAATCAGCAACCGTGGACCGAGTACAATACGCTCTCTGTGGCTGGTGTGGGGGACAAAGGCAGTGCCTGTGCCGCAGGCAGGGAGGTATATATACAAGCCAGAACACATCGAAGACCTGGCTAATGCCACCTACATAGCGCCTGACACCCACCGGATGACGTGGTTGGCAAGCAACATGCATTGCAACCCTCAGATGTGGTGTGTTGGGGCATTTTCTTTTCCAACCTCCCACACAGTGGCACTGTACGGTACCAAACGGTGGCACAAAATTTAGGTACCCCAATTCGGGCACCTGAGGTGCCCGGAATGGTGGAAAAGTGGGGTTCGATGGGTTTCCGGACCGATCTGGGGGGGTTTGGAGGGTTTACGGGGGCTTTGGGGCCTCTGCGCCGGTTTTTTGAAAAATCGTGTTTGTCACCCCCATTTGACCCCCCCTAGGGGGGGGGGGGGGGAGAACGATTTTTCGGCCGTGTCTCTTCCAGCCCCCGGTGAGAGGGGCTGAGGGGGTTTGTGTGTGGGGATTGTTTCATCAGTTATCGACAATCATGAGCGCGCTGTGAGAAGACCCAGACTACTGCACATACTCATTCTGTCCGTTTTGACGCCCTGTCTCCCGCACAGCGGGACATGGGGTATCAGGGGGATGGGGGCTGTTCAAAGCGCTTTAAAGGCTTCCAATACACGTACACTGCACAGCAACGATCCCGCTCTGCCTTTCACATCTTTCGGCAGACAAGATCTTGGGAAATATCACGCGGCAAGGTGTGTGGGATGGGGGGGGGGGGGTATCGAGCCACCCCCGGAAGGGCGGCTCCGGTGTGGGATCTGGGATCTGGGAGTATCGGCACCCGTGAGTCCAATTAAGGATCGCCATAGTTTCTGCTCCACCCAAACAAGTCTCTCCCGCCTAGGCACCTCCCGCAGGGGGGGTTGTTTGTGTTTGGTGTCGGCTGAAGGAAAAGTCAGGAGCTGGCTGGACAGCGAGGGGATGCTGCCATTGGGCTCAGCACCCCCCCTCCTCCCCAAACAGATATAGCGAAGGGCACTTGCCACTGTGTCTTGTTGCGCGGCGAACAGAGAAAGATAAAGAGAAAGAAAGAGAAGGAGAAAACGGGTGTGTGCGTGGGTGGCCAAAGAGCAGCACCATTGCAGAGGGGGGGAGCCACGCGCTGGCACACCCTCCACAATGAGACCTCGTTAACAATATATATATATATATTGACGCGTCTGGGGGGGGGAGGCCAGCACACTGCAATGAGTGATACAACTCGCAAACAACTTCGCCCGCACCCAATTCAACAAAATAACTGCGGCTTGTGTGGCAATCATAGACGCCGGGATGACTTGTTTTAGTATTTTTCGGGAGAATTGCATGACGAGGAGCTGTCCACCTGTGGCAGTCCTCTTAGAACACATGACAACCTCGAACGGAAAAAAATCCCCCGTGCTGGCCCTCATGTGATGTTGAGGCAAGTCAAGTGGCGTCCGGTGATCGACTTGAGCCAACCTTGTCAGGAGACAGCAGTCACCCCGGATGTGAGGCAAAAAGATCTAACTTTATGAACATACATTGTAAACATCAGGAAGGAAGGCTGGGCAGGACGACAAGAACCTGCATCAGTATAGGCAACATCAAAGAGATGCAAAATAAATCGGGCGGATACGATAAAGCACCCGCGTCGCGGAGGCTCATCTGTAAAGAATCGATGATGCAGCAACCGCAGCGGTTTGCCGTTGGGGGCAACCTCTAAGTCAGAAACATACATTTCACGCGATGCATTAAGGGTGAGAAACAAAGGCGTTCAGGTCGTTCTGCGGGACCCTTCCCTCGCCTCTAACTATAGTGGGTGTGTAGACGATGTGCCAGCAACATCAACAAAATAAAGGGGGGAAATGTAGAAGAGAAAATATCATCCCATGAAATCGCGAAGCCAAATGAAACTCTTCTTCTCTTGAGAGACGGTCGGAAGATGGTGGGCAAGATTCTAATCTGTGCCAGCAAAGGACCCTACTGTGCCCCAGCAATAGGGCACAGAAAGGCGATCCCCAGTTGGCGACGCCGGAGTACTAGAAAGAAAGGGAATTTCGCCCACATGCAACAACGTTCATAAGTGTACGGCTGGGCAGAGTACGACACAAAACGATCCCCATATGCCCTCCCATGGGAACGACAGGGGACGCTGGAAAGGCGGGCGGGAAGTGCCTGAAAATAACTCCACAGATCACCGGAAGAGAAGAAGAAACGGGGAGGCGGTGTTACCCCTGAAAGAGGGCAACGCAGTCCCTGCGTAAGGTGAACGATTTGAACCAGATTTTAGCCACGCTGTTAGCAGCCCCCGGCGAGAGGGGCACTTCAGTCGGGTTCTGATGGTTTGGTTCCAACTGGAACCAAGGGGGGCCTCACCATCCACAGCAGGCAGCAGTAGTGTTCAACAAACCGGCATTGCCTGTTCCTGGTGCCTTCGTGCCCTTCTGGCTGCCTGCACTGCTGCACTACCAAAAACCTTGCCGACATTCATTCCAACAAGATGCCTGTACATGACGGTAGTGCAACGATAGTAGATGGGGCGGGGGTTGGTTGATCTGCGCGCGAGGAAATATTCCACCACACACAGATCCTGCCGCCCTGGCAACTATCACACCCTCCACAGGGTATGAACGGTTTGATGATTTTTTTGGCCGTGTTCTTCGCAGCCCCTGATGAGACAGGGCTGCTGTTTCGGGTTCTTGAACGATTTTTGGCCGGATTCGCAGCGTCCCCAAATTATTCTGGCCTCATGTGGGGTAATCAGGCTGGGGAAAAAAACAACAAATCACAACAAATCACATCCGATCGTCAGCTGATTGAGGGTGTGATATGAGGGTTCTATCCAACAAGGATATCAAGGCGGCACTTTCAAAGTCCTGCCAAGGACAGCGCCACGTGGGTGTGTGCTTCTGATATATGTTATGTCATCATGTGAACCCTCCCCAGCGTGTGCCAACATCCCTGACACGCTCACGAAAAGCATGACACGGAGAAAACAGGTGCCGGAACAACCTGCCGAGCACACGGGTGGTGCCACGTTGATCCACGCAGCGATCTCCCATGACAGGAAGCCTTGTCGCCACGGCAGAGTCGCCGCAGACTGTGGGAGAGGTGTCATCCGATCACAACAGATCACAACAAATCACAAGGCAAATGTTGTGATTTGTTGTGATTTTTTGCGATTTGTTGCGGCCAGTTGTGGTATGGTCCTTCGGGGCCAGGCTGCGATGCCAGCACGCTAACCCAAATTGCAATACGGCCAGTTGTGATTTGTTGTGACTAGGTGTGACGTGGTGTTGGTCCTGGGCAAGACGTTAAACTACCTGGGAGGGCTTCCCCAGACCATGACGGGTGCTTGCACCAGGAGTTTGAAACAGCCACTCATGCCTTGCGATGCTCAAGTGCCTGCTGGACCCCTATGTCCTTCAGGCCCCAAAGCAGGCAACGATATGGGAGCAACCTAACAGGGGAGGTGAAGAGGGCACGGGTCTTAGCCTGATGACACACTGCAACCTCAAGGTGACTGGCGACACCTCTCCCACAGTCTGCGGCACTCTGCCGTGGCGACAAGGCTTCCTGTCATGGGAGATCGCTGCGTGGATCAACGTGGCACCACCCGTGTGCTCGGCAGGTTGTTTCGGCACCTGTTTTCTCCGTGTCATGCTTTTCGTGAGCGTGTCAGGGATGTTGGCACACGCTGGGGAGGGTTTCACACGCAGTGTGTCACACCTCATCACAACTCATCACAAAAGGGTCACAAGTCGTCACAACTGGTCGCAACAAATCACAACTGGCCACAACAAATCGCAACAAATCACAACAAATCACAACATTTGGCGTTGTGATTTGTTGTGATCGGGTGTGATTCGTTGTGATTTGTTGTTTTTTTCCCCAGCCTGATTACCCCATCATGGTATTTTGTTTGATAAGGATCGCAGACGATACAACGACGACCAATGGTGATCTCCCCTTGGAAGACTTCTAACGTGGGAAGAGGGGCTGCGAACAACCCTGGATTGGTGGATGAAGAAAGAGATACTAATAACCAGCCTCCGTGACGAGGGCGTATTGTGTGCGAAAGCAAGAGCAGGGCGCTCGGTGTCTTCTACACTGCGACAAAAAAAGGGGATTCACATCCAAGTCTGATCCTAAATCGGAGTAAGTATAAGAGATTCGGCCAAAATATATTTTTTTCCTTTATTTTTTTCCTTTTGGTTCTGAGCCAAGTAACATGGACCAATAAAATTTCTGGAGAAAAGGAAATACCATGGCGTGAGCCACGGATTCGAACGATTCAAATAAAGCCATTTTCGGGAGGAAAAAAAATGGGACCAAAAATGGGGGAAGTGGGGGCTGGGTGGGCCCGCCCCCACAGACCATGGCCTCCACCTGGCTTCCAGTGACTGCCTCCCTCGCGGCACTGGGTTCCTACCTGATGTCGGAGTGATCCACACCGAGTTCATCTTGGAAGGTACAGATGTTCACTACCGTGGCCTCCGGCGGCTGGGGGGCTCCGCCCCCCAGACCCCCCATGCAGACCAGCGGCGTGTGCTGGCTTGTCCTTATGCGACTGGGGTTCTTCGCTACCGTCAAGTTTTCGTCAAAGTTCGGCGATTTCCTCCTATACATACAGAGGAGGAAATGCACCAACACACTCGTCTGACTGCTTCTGCCCGCGCAGCACTGAGTTCCGACCTGATGTCGGAGCGATCCACACCGAGTTCAGCTCGGAAGTTCACTACCGTGGCCTCCGGCGGCTGGGGGGCTCCGCCCCCCAGACCCCCCTGTGGCTTGTGCTTGTCCTTATGCGACTGGGGGGTTCTTCGCGACCGCCAGGTTTTCGTCAAAGTTCGGCGATTTCCTCGGATGCATACATAGGCTGTGACGGGCGCTGTGAAAACAAAATGACCCCACCACGATCCGCACGGAGCTCAAAAATGCAAATAAAGGCGGAAAACCGGGGGGGAACGGGGAAAAAAGGAGAAGGAAAAAAATCCGGAGTAAATTTTCAGGATTTTGGCCGAAAAACCCCGGTGTAAGGATCATACATGTTCACATCGCGCCTGGGTAACCACAAAATCGATGATTCCCACGACCCGCTGTTCTGTTCCGGCAGGGGAGAGAGGGTGGGGAGAAGGGTCACGATATGCAAACGATGCTGCGTACATCGGGAAGATGGGGGAGGGGGGTATAGAGGGGGAGGGGGGCTGATTTCCACACGCGGTGCCTTTGTTCTGCCTGATAACATGTTGTATAACAAGATGGATTGCATGTCGTCCACGCTCAGTTCACCTTGTCATGTGGTACAATATCGGGGCGGAACAAGACCGCCGTGCAGCAGGTGGCTTGGGAGGGTTGATGTTAGAAACGCCAAAAACGCCAAAAAAATGGGAGGGGGGGGTGCATGGGGTGGAACGGAGAGATCGTTCGAAGAAAACCCCCACACACACCAAGACACCGCCGCCACCACTACCACCCCTCATCCCAGAAGGGCAACCGTTCTAAAGCACACTACACACTATCAGATGATTTCCACCGATCCGCCAGCCACGCCGGTGATTATTTCTTTATTTTTTTTGGCTTCTTTTCCCCACCGTATCATAGCATGACGGCTGATAGCCCGTATTGGAGCATAGCTGATGCACATGACAACTGTCCTGTTCTTTATTTCCGCATCCACAAGAAACTGCTTTCTATCTACAAGATGAACGCAAGTCCCGGGCACCGTCGCGGGACTCGTGAAGGGTTGACGATGAAACGACGGGTGGTCGGAGGATGGGAAGGGCGTGCGTTCTGCCCGTGAACGGGACCCCCTCGCCCCTGCGCTGAGTAAGAAGAGCCATGCAGAGGCAACCGCAGCTAACCTCGGAGCTCTTCTGAGCTCCCCATACAAAGCGCGGGGCGACGGTTCGCTGGGGGTAGGAATATAAAGTACGGACGTGCGGGTGGATGGGGAGGGGGGGGTGGTGGTTGGAACAGCCCTTTCGCTCTCTCCCGGAAGAGAGAATGGAAACCACGGTTCGCAGCCAACTTATTTTTGAGACCACTGCCATCTTTTGTTCAGCTCCGGGAGGGACAGCCGTGACGCCGTCACTCCCAGCGCAGGGGATGCGGGGGGGAGATATCTTGTGGCGTTGGTAATAAAGCTCCACGAGAATCAATGTCTCTGGACAGAGTCACAGTGACAGGAGACACCGGGAGGGGTCACGTTTGACCCAATCAGGGTTGACTGGGTGGGTGATGCAGGGAAGGGGGCTTCGGGGTTGAATGTGTTTACAGTTTACGATTTGAACGAGAATTTCGGCCCGTGTTCCTGGCATGGGGCACCAGGTTCAGGTTCTGCTGGCCGCACATTTTTTGCTGATGTTGATTTGTGTTGTGTTGAGGCGATTTGAGACGGTGTCGGCAGAAACTGCCTAAATAGGTCAAAGAGAACTGGCTGGGAGGGCTGCGAGGGTTCCTTTCCCATAAAACAGCCCGTTGCCGTTGCGACGGCTGAGGGATGCGTGCAGGCTTCCATTCGCTTGTCACAATCAGAATCAAACGTTTGGCAACACAGTGCCATAATCACACGGGTTTCGGAATCGCATGGTACGTCGGAAGCAGTCAACGTCACCACTCACTGCCTCCCTACTCCCTGAGACATCGGTCCACGACCCCATTCAACTGCGCCCACAGTCAGGCACGTCAGCCTGTGACTGCACGACGGCGGCAACAGCCTTCATTCCGGGGGAACGGACCCGGCGCAGGAATTTCGTCAAGCGTTTCCAAATTGATGGGCGCGCTGGCAGCGTTCAGCAGCCCTGAAGGGCCGCATCACGGGAACCAGCTCGCAAAAAATAACACCACCAATCACTTACGCGGCCAGTGTTGAAAGGACAGGTCGGGGAATCGCATGTACAGTGTGGGGATAGAGGCTGGGAGGACCTGGAAGGGATGGGGTGAGCTGATAGCGAACAAAACACCCGCACTGGGGCCACTTGCACAATGATTTGTGCAACGCAATGTGCCGAACAGTACTGCATCAATGCGAAACAAAGAAGCGGGGGAACACCTCGGGGCAAGGCAATATCTGACACAGCTGCAAAACACAGCTCCCGCTTGGTTAACCTTGGCATGCCGAGGTCCGTCCACCAGTGGACACTGTTCGTACAAATAAAAGTCGGTCATTTTGGTTTGTACTGCATTCTTGCTGGAGCACTGCAGGAACAACAGAGAATACAGCCTCTCCCGCCGCTGCCCCAAGAGATTGGTTTTAGTAATTCGACAGGAAGGGTGTGGGGGGATGCGGGGTAAAAATTAGGAAGTGTGAGGGGGGAGGGGGGGGGTGGGGTGGGAGATGCAAATAGGCAGAGCTGGGATGAGGGGGGCGGGGGGGCGCTGGGAGACAAAGCCCACGTCAGAAAACAATAAAGAAATGCCCTTTTGTTGCCACAGATACGACACCGGGGGGGATGGGGGGGACTCTGGGAGCTGGTGGCCGCTGGCATCGAAGCCACACCGGCACTCCCATCCCCCAACCCTGGTACGGAATAGCTCGGATTTGAAGCATCTGCTGACGATGCTGCTTGACCACGTCTCACGTATCACTTCTCCTTTTCTGTTCTTGACGGCACGTGATGCGCATGACGATTACTTCCGTCCAATCCATGTTCATGCACGTCGACCACAACACCTTGCCGTGCAGTCACAAGCTGCCCTATTTGTTTTTATATGCTGCTGATGTCCGGGCCCCTCTGAGTGAATATTACCCCACATTGTGCCAAGGCGTTGCCTTTCTGCAGAGCAGCTAACAACCCGACCAGCAAGACAAACCGAGCCCACGACCAACCCTTCCCACCTTCCCCCTTCCGCAGCGTTCAGCACTTGACTGCGCAGGGGCCATCGCTGAGCCCGGCGTTATAGGGGTTAATACGAGTCTACGGGAAAGATCAATACGAGTCAACCACGGGGGGCTTCGCGGCCGAAGTGAAAAATGGGGCAGGGGGAAGCACGCCTGGCAGGACGGGGTTGACGCACAGCGAACTGTGGGTGGTGGGGGACATGCTCTCCAAAAATCATGGGAATGGAAGGGCAGAGCGGGGGATGCGCGCCTGGCAACGGTCTGCATCACAGACGTGCCGTGCGTGGGGGATTTCTCGAGAACCATGCACGAAACACACGCACACCTTTGGGGTGGGCTAGGACCCATGCAGGGTTAACCCACCAAGGTGATCAACACACCTTTGACGGATTCACACCCGTTCTCAAAGGCACAGGCCAGTGGTCAGGGGTGTGAACTCGACACATGCAGAGGGTGACGGGGATGCAGCGGCCGCATCGCAGCTGAAATCTGCTCTCGATGACCGGAGCGCTAATGAGATATGGAAGATACAGCTGAATATAGAAGATAAACCAAAAGAAAAAGAGATGTCGAAAAGGAACGGGGGGCCACCCCTCAGCGGTGGCTGTCAGGTCTAGCAGAGCAGAGATAAGAAGAAAGCGGCTACATCAGTTGAGCGTAGCACCAAATAAGAGGAGTGGGCCTGTGGGGGGAGGAGGGGGCGGGGGATTGCCCTACATATGTGTAAACAAAACCCAACACCAGAGACAAAAGAGTAAAAAGAGACTGGTATCACAGTTACAGATATCGAGAAGATGCGATGGGGGTATTCAGCAAGCCCTTCCCCCCTATTTCGGCCTTTTGGTCTGTTCCGTTGTCAGGCCTGGAATAGGAGGGTCCTGGGGGGTGAATAGTTAAGTTCAAAGATCAATGATATCTCGATCACCTTCAAAACTGCTCAAAAATCAGGAAGTCGAAAAGGAACCGGGGGTGCAAGATGCATGCAGATGGAAAGGAATCACCAAAACAAAATAAAAAAACCATCAAAAACATAAGACTGGTCCAGAATCAAACCTTCTTCGGGGATGCAATCAGTTGCCCGAGCCTGGTTAGACCTAGTTTCGCCCGCACTAAACAACGTAACTACAATCATGAATCAGAGCGGGCATCGCCTCGTCTCTTCGTTGCGGATTCGCCCCGATGAACATAAAGAAGGAATAAAACTTGAACGGAATTTACAGGGAGCTGGGAGGGGCGAGGGGAGGGGAGGGGGGGGGGGAAGACAGGTTTGGCACGCCTTCCTTGAGGGAGGGGAAGTAACTCACACACACCCCCTCCCCCCCCCCACTAAGGATGGTAAACTGGGGGACTGAAATACTGGTCGATAGAATACTGACAACGTGCCGTCGCATGGCTAGTGCCCACGCCACGGGGTTGGTTGGTTGGAAATAAAATTGAACGATATTTTGAATGACTCGAGAGGGGGGTCTTCGCACTGCAGCAAGTTTCCGGCCAAGTTCGGCGTGTTTTTCTCACAAAAAAGATGAAATGCACACCGAAACGCACCATTTTCTCCACCGTAGTGAAGACCCCTTTTGAAGACGGGTTTTTTCAGGCTGTGCACCTCAGAACAGCAGCCCTCCCAAGGAGAGCACCTGTTTGCGGGTCTTTTTACCACTGCCTCATTTCAGCTTGACAACATAATGAGCAAGCCCCAGACTCGAACAACTTATTTGAGTTTCGCACCACGGATCTTAGCAGTAGTTTGTGTGACGTAACATGAAGTAAAAAGAACGAATATTTGAAGTATATAATGTGAGTGACCCACAACGAATGGGCTAGGCGAGATGGAAGGAAGGGGGATGCACCCGTTGCCTGAGGAGGGGGATGAGCAGACGGGTGATGATGAATAGCAGAGGAAGGGGAGAGATGGGTCTTGCGACAAGATCCCTGAACAAGGGGGCCAGTTCTCAAACATGGCTCGGGGGTAGGGGTGCGCGGGGGTGGAAGAACAGAGACAGAACGGGATGCGGTGTAAGGCAAACTGCCCCGAGCAGGACTGGAACTGCGGCAAATCATGCGGGGCAGTTTTGCACGTTCTGAAGTTCAAAGGAGAGGGGGGGAGGCATCTCAAAGGAAACCGCCAACAGCAACTTATTATTCACTATTTTTGTATGTGTTACTATGCATGTCGCCTATCCCAATCAGGGACATGCTGTTTTCGGTATATGCACTGCTCCCAACAGATTCACGTGTGAAGAGGCCCTGCTACAGGACATCGCATCAAAACAAATGAAAACAAATAACGGTGTTAAAAAATGAGCTTTGTTCTGTTTGTCCAACGCCCAACATTCGACTCTCTACCACACCCAGGATGGGATCCAGGGGAGGGGGATACACCGTGACGGCACATTTCCGGCGAATAGAACCTCATCCAAAATAACCTCAGAGTTGTGCCTGCGGCAGCACCCGTTGGTTAGAGGGGGAAGAGAGGAAACAGACAAAGAGAGGCCAGAATACGGCAGGAGGGAAAGCCTCAGAGGGGAGCTTGAAAAGGAGGCGGGGTGTGGTTGGGGAAGAGGGCCTAATTGCCCCCCCCCCCCCGCAATTTTCGACGGGCACAGCCACACTGTGATCGTTCACCACCACCTCCTCCCCCTATCCCGCCAGGCGGGGAGGGGGGAGTGGCGGGGGGGAGGATCAGGGGATGGGCTGCTGGATAAAAGAAGTGGAGAGTGGAGCACCCCAGAGGCAGCTCCATCAGCTCCATCATATGTCTTCGATCCGACAGTTCATCACCTCCATGGTCTAGTCAGTGCAGTGCTGGGCTGTGGGGGTCGTCCCTTGCCTTCTGCGTATTCTGTGCATTGCCGAAGCGAGCCTCGATCGTGCCGGGGGGGGGGGGGGGTGTGTGTGCATCTAGGTCTGTGGGGCAGGGGATTCGCGACCTTCTCTAGCTTTAGATCTCTTTTGGCGTGTGTCTGTTTCTTCTTCTTTTCTGAGCTGCGCCCGGCAATGTCTCATCCAACTGTTTTGTGAGACACGCAGAATGCACACCATCAAAAAATAAAAGCAAAATCCGCATCGTTCGTGTCTGTAGGGATTGGTTTTTTCCCGCAGATGGTGCCCCTGACGACCCCATATTGCGTAGTTTGTGCGTAGTGAAAAGGGGGGGGGGGGTCTCATTTTTTGATTTACTCAGCCATTCTCTGTCTCTATGCCGGGACCCCAAACTCAAGGAGTTCTTGCTGTTCCGGGGTCAGTGAGGGTGCAGGCGCTTCAGGTGCTGCAGGTGCTGCAGGTTCTTCAGGTGCTGCAGCGCTGGCAGCCTTCGGTGCGGGTTTCGACGCAGTCTTTGCAGGTCTCTTTGGGGGTGCCCTTTGGCGCGGTGCCTGCTTCAGCTCGTCGGGTGGAAGCATCAACGCATCATTAAGCGGTGCCTGCTTCAGCTCCTCCGGGTGGAAGCGTCAACGCATCATTAAGGAAGAAGGAAGCACAGTTGCTACGCTTTTTTGCAGCTGCAGGAAACGACACCATACCCAACAACAATCCCCAGACCGTCGAGGGAGAGTGGGCGCCTGGATCCCGTGACACAGATCTCTAGTGCCGTTGTGATCCCCTCGGATAACGTCTCCTGGACGTTGTCAGCGGAGGTTGCCTGTGTGGCGGTGACCTCCGTATACCCCGCGGGATCCAGTGCCAGTAGCGCCTTCTTCAGCTTTTCGTCGACCCCTCGGCCGACGCTCTCCTTGATGTCAAGGGCCACCTTCAGGGTGGCACCTCGCATCGCCCTGAAGGCTGTGATCGTATCATCATTCACAATCTCGAGGGTGTTCTACGCGGCTCCTGGAACTCACTTCCTTCTCAGGTGTTTCTGGGCATGGGGCAACCTTGCCCAGGTGTTTCTGGAGTCCCGCCCCACATGTCGTGCGTTCTTTCGTACGGTGTATAGTGAGTTCTGGCAATAATTTTTTGCTCGGTCAGCGCAGTGCCTCCAGTCCTGTCTCAGTAGCCACACAGAAAGGGGGACCAAAAAAAACTGGGGGGGGACCAAAAAGCGAGACCCCCCCCCCCCCAGATTGCGTAGTTTGTGCGTAGTGAAAAAGGGGTAAATCAGGGGCACCAGCAGAATCACACTTTTTTTTGGGGAGCCCTTCTCTACACAACTCCAATCAGTACAATGCTGCGCAATCCCGCAGCAGAATACTGTGTATTGCATGTTGATCGCATTTCTATATTTTTTTAAAAACTCGGTCGCCCAACAGAGTGCAAACCAGTGCAAAACGACGAACAACGCAGGTCCCGCTCTGTCTATCATCACTTCAACGGGGCTCGCGGTGTCCAACTCGCTGTGTCCTATTTTGTCAAAATAGGGCGCTGGTCACTTTCCTGCACTTCTGATTGAGCTTCCTCAATATTTTTTTGGGGTTTCTTGCAACATCTCATCGCATGGACAGCACCTACGCCATGCGGTTGCCTTTTTTTAGGTCATGTGCGATTGGCGGCTCTCTCGTTCTTTAGACCAACCCACCCGCCCAAAAAGGCAAGTTGGGTGCCTTTTGGGGGCCTCGTTGAAAACCAGGTTCTTATTTTCTTTGCTTGTGTTTGAATTCTTGCTGGGGGAGTCGAGAGAAAAATTGGGGAAAATATAGAGATGCAAAACGCGCTGGGGGTGAGAGAGGGGGAGAGAGAGAGAGAGAGAGAGAGAGAGCGAGGGAATTCCGACGGTGCGTTTATAGATGGCATGTACACCCCACCCACCTACTCGCCCGACCATACCCATCCATGAAGGTATGTGTGGGGCGGCAGGGGCAAAGCTGAGCCCACCTTTCAACAGCTTTGAGGAGGATCATGTGCCGAACACCCGAGCGGGGGGGGGATAGAGGGGGGGGGGGGGTTGTTTTTGCACCCACACCACCAAACAACATGATGTTTCTTGGCACCTCGTGGGTGTGTTCTTTTTTACCGTGGCCTGGGGCAGGTTTTTTTTGCTTGTGCTGGGTTTGGTTCCTGCGGGGGGTTGCCACATGCGCTGCCAAAAAACAAATCCCCGGCTGGCTCCGCTGAACTCTCAAAACACAGCACAAAACAAAAAAAAATCAAGATGACCCGGCGTTGTTTATACGCCAAACCCCACAACAAAATACCGCCGGTGAGGTAGGGGAAACAGAGCACACCTGGGCCCAAGACAACACCCATCAGAACAGGATGTCTCCAGGCCAGGCAGCACATTCCTCATGGATTGATCAGAGTCCAAATGTAAGCCTGATGAATCGCCGCAATTATGTTTGTGGTCACGCGGGGGGGATGGGAGGGGAGAGGGGTTGAAGTAAGGCGATTAAACGTTGAGGGGGGGGAGGGGGCAGCACTGCAACATGGACACACAAAGAACGCGAAGAAGAAACACGGCTGACACTGGCTAGGGGAAGGGGGGTGGGACTGAGCGTGGGGGGGCGGGGGCGGGGTGGGGTGGGACAGAGAGAGAGAGAGAGAGAGAGAGAGAGAGAGTTTAAGAGAGAGATGGATGGCTTGCGCCTTGCGTCGAGCGCTTTGAGCACTCCTTTGGGCGGTTCTTTTTTCGGGGGGGGGGGGGGAGGGCATTCATTTCCGCCGGAAGTCTGCCAAAAAAATGAAGTAAAAAAAATCACAATTGCCCCCTCCCCTACCCCCCCACCACCTCCACAACCGAAGAAGCGAGATGAAACCAGCACGACCACCACCAAGCAGCTGTAACGATAATACCGCGGACCACCCCACACGGGCCGTGAGGCCGCGCGCAAGGTATGCCCCAAATCAGACCGCACAACCCCGACTCGGTGGAAGAACAGATGCTACTATCTGTATGCGCTAGCTCATGAAAACCACCATGGCTTTTCTTTGTGAGGGTGGGGGGAGGGGGGGGAGCGGCAGGTTGTAGTAAGTAAAGAAGAGCAAGGCATGCAAATTCGACATCCCTTCACTCGTTGCACGACAGTGGGGGGGGGGGGGGGCAGTGGGTGGGTTTTGCAGCAGCCGAAGAAGTAGAAAAAAAACCGCGCTGAACTAACCCCGATTGGGTCGCTGGGGGTGTGGGGGATGGGGGGATAGGGGGAGGGGGGGGGGTAAAATATTGTCGGGCAAAACGGTAAAATACAACAACACTGGGATGTGCGGTCACAGGGAGCGACATCCAAGGGGGAGGGGGGGGGGGGAGCAAATTCAAAACACGATCTGCTGTGAGTATTTTACGATATTGAGGGTGCTAGTATATGGGGCAGGGGGAGTGGGGCAAAAGGAAAGATGAAACGAAAGAGCCTTTTTTTTAAAAAGAGAGGATTGGGGCAGCGGTGTTGAGGGAATGGGGGTTGGTGGGAATGGGATGGCGTGCAGGAATAAAAAAAAACAAAAAAGTAAAGGAATTTTCAAGGGGGGGTGGGGTGGGGAAGGTGGTCGGCTGGCGACAATCAACGTTTGATACTGACGGGCAGCCTAATGGAGAAAGATGAACGCGATATTCGAGTGTCGATCGAACCCAGAGCATCTCCCAAGCGAGAGGCAAGCTCCGGGTGCGACAAGCAGATAAATGGGGATGGTATAAATAAGGAAACGGCTGGGTGAGTGATCGGGGGGGGGGGGGGTGGGGGGCGCGGCGATGCGTAGTGTGCCATTTCACTCCCACGTGCAGACAAACGGAACTAGCCCTCTCAGAATCGGAGGGGGGGAGGGTGTACGGTTTATCAAAGAGTGAAGGGCAAAGAAAAGCGAGTTTCCCCAACACCGGGATACTAAGGTGGTGTATCACACACTTCAGAGCAGAGCTTGAACGACATTTTTTTTGACACGCTGGCACCGAGCATCGACCGCCTCTCCGCACAGCCCCCTCCACCTGAGGGAAAGAGAAGGGGTAAAGAGGGACTGGACCCTGTTGCTGTGCGCGACCCTTTGAATTCTTTGTTGGAGGAGTGTGCCCTACGTCTCGCTGCTTTGGATCACCTTTGTTGCAATCACAAGCGAGACCGGGTCTGCCCCCAATTGACGCCCAGCTTCCCGCAAGCAGGATTGAGGGCCCCTTTGTATACGGTGGTGTGTTCGAGGGGGAGGGCAATTCCAAGCCAGATTTCTTTTTCTCGATTCTGAGGATAAAGGCCTTTTGAGGGGGGGGGGGTGTCTGGGTCGGGAAAGCACCTCATCTAAAGAGAGGGCGAATGAAAGGTACAATCAGGTTCGTTGCTGTTTTGTTTTGTTATTCGTTTGCCGCGGTGATTTCATAGGCGTGTAAAAAAATATGGGCAAATGCATTTCAGACCGTGTTTTTTGTTTGCTGTTTTCGGCAAAGAAAAAAACACGCACACACACACACACACACACAATAAATCTGTGATCAGCCATCATAAAATTCTTCTAGGAACACAGTGCTGCCTCCTTTTTCCACACATCTCAAAGCTTGGCAGCCTGCGTCCCCAAGCCTAAATCTGGCCAACGCGCATCTCTAGGGGGTCGCAGAGAGGCAACCTCATCACAAGAAAACCCCCCCATCATCCCTTCCCCCCACTCCCTGCATCAGTTTGTCCGAAGGCCATGCCACGCCATGTCATGAATCACGCCTCCCACTGTCAGCTGCAGCGAAACAGCTGGACGAGGGACACACTGCATGTGTTGCCCATTTTACATAGCGGCATACTGCATCTGAACCTCAGCCGCAGGCACAGGGCCGCAGTGGGAGTGCGCCGACAACGCCTGGTCACCCTGCAGAACAGACCACGACTGGGTGGGGTAGGCGAAGTGACCCTGGTTGATCTGGGCAACCTGGGGCAGCGCCACATACATGTGGCTGGGAACCATCACGCTCTGCGGGAGGTGCTGCGTGTCGACCTGCCCCTTCAGGGTGCGGCCCTTCGGCTTCTTCGGGGCGATCACAAAGTTGGGGGTCATGTCGAGGTACATGCCCGACGACACCGACTTGTCGCACAGCTTCAGCCAGATCCTCTCCGCCGCAATCGGGGGCAGGTCGGGGAGGCAGGCCTTCACACGCTCCGACACGACATCCCACAGGTTGGGTGGGCACATGTTGATCGCCGCCTGCAGCACATAGTTCCCCGACTGCGAGCAGGCGAGGCGCCGCGCCGACAGGCGCGACCGCACTAGCTCACTGAGCAGATCGTGGAGGAAGGGCTCCGAGACATGCTTCAGGACCTGCTCCACGGCATGGCTGGCGTGGCGGTGGAGGCTCATGCTCTCGACGTTCCCCTTGATCCTCCGCGCGATGCTGTCCGCAAAGTCGGAGGGCGTCAGCTGGATGCACTGCTGCACGAGGAAGTTCCCACTCCCGCTCCGCATCAGCACATTGCAGTGCTGCAGGATCTCATCCAGCAGCGGCTTCACCACACCGACACCACCATCTGCACCATCGGAGCACTGCATCCTCACGCATGCCTCCAGGGCAAGCCCTGCGCGGGGGCGGTCCGCCAGGGGGAGGACGTAGCTGACGGCGCGCTTGAGAAGGCGTGCGCGCTGCTCTTTGTTCATCCTGCTGAAGGCGGAGCTGAACAGCGCAGGCACCTCGAGGAGTTGCCCAGTGCACTCCTCCATCACGGCGAGGAGGCGCTGCAGCTCAGCCCCGGAGGGGATGCGGTTGAGCAGCTCCGACACCGCGGCGTGCAGCTGCGGGTGGTGCACCTGCAGCACCTCCTCCACGGAGTCGACGATCGCGTCCGCCAGGGGGAGCAGGTCGGCGGGCTCCGCAGACGGGATCCCCAGCGCCAGGGCGTCGCTCTGCTCGCGGTAGGCCTCGATCAGACCCTTGCTCTGCACGCACATGATGGCGTGGTGGATGTCCACCATAGGAGGCTCGGGCAGCGCGGCGCGGCGCTCGCTGGGCTCGCAGGGGTGGGTGTGCGGGGTGGAGGGCGCCGTGTCGCAGGTGTCTGTCGCCGAGTCGTGCCCATCCGCAGACCCGGGCAGCGAGGTGAGGGACGGGAGTGAGGGCAGCACCTCCTGCGCGGGCAGCTGCAGCTGCGGCATCGGGGGGGGCACCTGGCGCAGCGGCGGCAGCGGCATCTGCTGCTGCTGCACCACCGGGAGGGACTGGATCTCGGCGGGCCACAGCCACAGCTCTGCGGGCTGCCCGGCGACGGGCGTTGCGATGGAGTCGCACATCTCCTCGTCGTGGGGCTGCTCGGCAAAGCGGCCCATCGGGCATCCGATGCTGAGGCGCTCAGGCTTTGTCCGCCACCTCGGTGCGATGTGTGCCTTCAGGACCTTGATCGGCTGCACAGCCCAGTCGCTTGTCAGGAGGAGAGGCTCCTTGAACTGCATACCGTCCTTCACGACAAAAGTCTCGGTGTCGGTCGGCGTCAGCGGGTGGCGCGTCCGGTGGCTCACCGTCGGGACAAGCGGGAGGTGTGGCATCGGGGCAGCAGGAGCCGGCTGGGGCATCGGCGGCATCACCTCACCCTCGGACCTGTCGTAGCTCGTCATGGGCATGCTGCGGGTCGGGGGGTGGTGGTGGTGGGTGGGTGGGTGGGAAGAGGTGGGGCGGGGGTAGGTGGTTGTGTGTGTGTGTGAGGGGTGATGCCTTTCGAGGGGGATGGGGGGATGTGCAGCGGGGGGTGGGGGGTGGGCCTTTAGTTTGGGTCAGGGTTGGAGTTTGTCGTCCTCGAAATGCAGAAGGGTGCCAGGTGCCGACACCCTGTGCAAGGTGGCGTCGTTCATCACACAAAACACAAACCACGAGCAGCCAGGGGAGACAGGGGCACTAGCTCTGTCAAGGCATGGGTGTAGTGGGGAGTGGGGGGCGGGGGAAAGGCGGCGCCGCATTGCGTTGTATTCTACTACAGGAACAGCTACAAATAAAAGGCTAGTGTACATGGGAAAGGGGGGTAGACGGAGCATTACTTTGCATTGTGTGAGGTGTGCCACAGCATGTGGGAGAAGCATGCTGGCCACGGTTACCAGAGGTGTGTCGTCTACACTGCTTTGGAGCAGTTTGCCACGCACCGCCTAACGCCCTGCTCACATGCGATACACAGTCGGACAGGACCCATCAAGGCAGTGCCACCTTGAACACGCCCCACATCACCAGGGGCGGGTGTCACGCCCCTCAGCGGAGTGCGCACGCCGCCTCCCTGCGAGCGATGCGGGCTGCGGCCTCTCTGCTGCCGGCTGCACCTTGTCGTGCGGGGCGGGGCGGCGGGAGAACCGCGACTGCTTCGGCGTCTCCTTAACCGCAATCGGGACGGTCGACTCGTTGTGCATCGTGTGGGTGCGCCTGCCCAGACGCTGGTCATAATGCGCCTGCGCCTGGGTGTGCGCCTTGCGCGTGTGGCAGAACTTGTTCCTCTCCCCAGTGGGTGCAAGCTCGGGGTACGACGGGTTGCTGTCATATGTGTCAAACGGCGTCCGTGACGGAGTGTGCGGGAACGGCCTCCGCAGCGGGGAGGCGTGGGGCGGCTGCTCCGAGGAATGCCCCTGCGCAGGGTGGCCGCCGATCATGCGGCGGCTGGGGACATGGCGGTACTCAGCGCTGCTCGACCTCAGCTGGATCTGCCGTTTGGCGGTTTTGTCCTCCAGCTGGGGGCGCTCGGGGATGACCTCGAGGCTGTTGTTGAGCGCAGTCACCTCCGACAGGTGCTGCATCTCCTGCCGCTCCCGCCTCTCGCGGACCTGCTCGTTGAGCACCATCAGGCAGGCCTGGTTCCGCCTCTGCTGGTCGCCCCTCTCCTGCTGCTCGCGCCGCTCCTCCTCCTGCCGCAGCGCCGCGTTGCGCCGATGCGCCGCCGCCCGCTCCATGCTCTCCTGCTCGGCCTTCCTCTCACGGGCCTGCCTCACATCCACAGCAGACACCATGCTGTCCAGCCCATACACCATCTGCCCACTCCCCTTCTTGTCCTTCGCCTTCTCCTTCGGCTGGGGCGGGGGGTTGCGCCGACGGGACACATGCAGGACGCGGGACTCTTCTCTCTGTGTGGAGAGGCCGTAGGGTGGCGGCACATGGCCGCGAGGGCTCATGCTGACCGACTTCCCCTCACGCACAACACGGTGCGGGGAGGGGTAATACCCGCGCACCCCCCGCGTCCCACAGCGCCCTGCACTCGATGCGGTGCACGAGCTGCCGTACTCCCAACGATCACAAGACGGCGACGGCGAACGGGATATCGACCGCATGATGCTGCGCGGGGGGCTCGGAAGCCCGACACTGTACACCATGGCAGGGCAGGTCTGGATAGGGGCATGGCAGTGGAGTGGCACAGCAGGGCAGGGCGGGTGTGTGTGTGCGCCATGAGGGCGCTGCCGGGAGACGCCGCAGAACCCGCGCAGAGGGAGGTGGGGGTGGGCAGGCGGGGGTCCGTCGAGCAGTTGTTTTTCTCGGGGTTCTACGTGCAGAGAACGAGTATCCCGCCACGGACACAACAGAGTTGGAGCTGCATGTGGAAACATGCCGGCTATGCGGGGGCAGTCGCTCAGTAATGCGGCCAAGTGAGAACAGCTGAGCCACTCTGCAAACAGTGTTGCAAAGTGGCACATATTGACACAGCGATATAGAGCGAAGGCCCCCTGGGCTAAGTATTGACGTGCGGGGGGGTTCGCCGTGAATCCCCCGCGGTCTCTTCGGGATCACCCGCCCCGGAACTGGGACAATACACATTATGCCGGAGGGAGAGAGAGAGAGAGACAACTTGTTTTGTAATGTGTTTGTTGCGTGAGATCAGTTCAGGCGATGCTTGGGTGGGAAGCTCGGGCGGTGCGGTCTCCGCGTGTAGCTTCCCGGCACCGATATATGTGACGCACAAAACAAGTTCTCTTGCAACGCTACGCTGTTGCGTCCAAGAGAGAGAGAGAGAGAGAGAGAGCAACGGAACTAAACCTGACAAAATTGCATCACAGACAGATATGGTCTCATAAGGGGGGATGGGACGGTGTGCCTTCAGCTGGCTGGTATTTTTTCCGGCATGGTTCCAGCGTAATCAAACTCGGCGGGATCCTGAAATTCGTCGACCAGCTGCTCGCCAATCCACTGGACAATTTCGCCAATCTTGCTCGCTGTAGGATGGATGGGGTGTGTTGACTGGCGGTGCTCGTGGTGTGAGCTGGCATGATCCCTCAGCGGCCCTGCAAACATGCGAGCCACTCTGCGCAACGTTGCTGTGCCTACTGTGGAGACTTGCCGCTTCACCACTACCTTTTTTGACACTGAACAGGCCTGTGTTGAAAAGTGTCCCTTCAACTCTGCCGCTCTTTCGTTTGATGCGTTGACGCTTCCACACACACGTTCAAACCCACTTGCCTGATGAAGGGGGTGGTGTGTAGAGCACACTTTCCCGCGAAAGTCGTAAATCTGTAAACACCAATACAAAATATCAACAGGTGTGGCATACAAGGCAGGTTGGGCTCGCCATCCCTCCTTCGCGGCGGCAGAGGCGCCTTGTGAATCGACCCTCTGGGCTGCAAGCTCTTGCGGGACCCATTCAGGTTGACTGATGACTTCCCAGACCTCCCAGACGACGCAAGGCCAGCAGGATCTTGCTGTTGGTCATCTCCTGCACCTGCAACATCGACAGCGTTGGGTCCTTCAATCTTTTTCGGTTCACTCGTCTGCGGCGATACAATTACACTCTTCTTCGTTTCCGAGGGCTGGGGTGACTTTATCCCGTTCGATTGCTGGCTTGCAATGTCAATAGGTTCTGGCATGAGCAGGGAGAGCGGCTTGTTCTCATTTGGGGGAGTCCTGGGTTCTGGCAGGAGCGGGCTCGCCCCCTCACGGCTGCCGTTTGCAGAGAAGGATCCGAGTTTTGCTTCCTTCGGCGGCAGCTCAGGTGACGACTTCTTGGTTTGCGACCCCCCTCCTGTCGTGGAGATCGACGCCGGATCGTCATCGCTCGGAGGTCGCTTCGCCCCCCCTTTCTTCCCCTTCCCCTTCCCCTTCTTCGTCTTTTTCAATTTCTCAGATCGTTCCGACTTGGTCCCGCCCCCCTTCTTCCTGCGTCGGCGTTCTGTATGAGCCTCACTCTCGTCGTACTCCGTCTCGCTGGCGTTGTCAGCGTTCTTCTTCCTCCGCGAGCGGCGTGACTGCATATCTGTGTCCCCATCGCCGTGTGGGGCAACAGGCTTCCAGCCATCTTCAGATTTTTTGGCACCCCCGGCTTTGGCTAACCCGCACCCCATGGAGCCACGCCAGGGGCACTAGTGTGCTGTGCCAGTGTGGTGCAGCCAGTTCACCGACACTCCTGCGAGGGGGGTAGGTGGTGTCTCGCGATGGGCTGGAGGCCACACCAAGTGATGTGAGATGTGTTCGTCACAACTGCAAAAAACAATGGAAGGGTTCGCGTGGTCAGTGTTTTCCCGATCATCAAGAAAAATACGGGGCTCATGATGAGGTACACTTTTTGGGGGGGTGTGAAAAAAAATTTCTCGTGCTGATTTTGTAAGTATGCGCAGTGGTTTCCCAAAAATCCATCGGGTCTGGGGGGGTCTGGGGGGCGGAGCCCCCCAGCCGCCGGAGGCCACGGTAGTGAACATCTGTTGCGGTCGGCAAGTCATCCATGGCATGTAAATGTTGACCACAGGGTCCTATGAGCAGGCACTGCTGGTCGGAGGAAATACACCGCCTGCTTGATGCCTCTGTGCGAGGCATGGCGCTCCAGTTCGCCCTTCTCTCTTAAGAAGGTGCCGCAGTCAGTTCTTCGCATTTGCCCACCTTCCACCACCAAAAAACTGAGAGAGTTTTTTCTGCATCTAATAGCAGCACCCTGTGGGGGTGGCGCCTGTTAGGGAGGGGGGTTGTTCTGTGCGTGATGAAAAAATTGTCCCTCATCAGAAAAAGTGCCCCTGAAGACCCTCGGAGCCCCCAGAATTTTTTCCTAGGGATAATCCCTGTTATGATGAGTCATCATGGTTTTCATCATCGGGAAAACACTGCGCGTGGTGTGCTTCACGGAACGTGTTTAGAGGGGGGGTGGTTCCGTACAGACTTTCTCGTTCTCCGAAGTGCAACTCCTCTTTCGTTGGTTATAGTTCGTTGATTTTTTTTAGATGTTTTGTGCTCACAACGCAGAAAGCTGTGCCGGTGCAAATACATTTGCAGAACACCCCACCACACAGCAGCAGGGTGTGTGTGTGTGGGGTGCTTGGCGCCGAATGCCACCCGGCTCTTCTCCCTCCTTCAGACTTTGCACCACACACAGTTTTGCTTTGGCACCAGATGCTGTTCTTGGTTTGCTGTTTCGCCGCTTGATCCAAGTCAGGTGTCAGGTCACAATGAACCACCCCTCCCCTCCACACAGGCCAGTCAGGGCAACAGCAACGTATCGGGTGTCGCAGCAAACCCAGCGAACATAACAAGAGACACCACACGGCCTTGATGCGGTTAACACTGCCATTGCACAGTTGTTGATCACTATAGAGGACAATCGCCCTTCTTCCCGGTGAAAAATCAGAGAAACCCGAGAAAAGGTGACCCTTCTTTTTGGGACCCCTCCCACCATATACGTTAGTCAGTTCTGAGAAGTGCAGCCAGCTGTGGAGCACCCCATCGATGCGATAACCCACATACATCTGCATTGCGTTGCAGAGTGCCCAGACGCACCGAATGGGTGTCTGCATCTGATACACCTGGCATGACATTGCCACCCAAACCACCGCTAAAACCCCCCCCCCCCCTAGGGCAGTGAACCCAATAAACGACGTTTATTTCAGAAACCGTTTTGAAATAAACGTTAAACGTTTATAAACGCTAAACGTTTAGCGTTTATTTAGCGAAGCAGCTTGTGCCCACACCCCACCCACATAATCTGACCTCACACACTCCCACACGATTCTGGTGGCAGAAAGTGCCCAATATGCTCCGGAAACTCAATTCCGCCCACTCCCAGGGGGTGGTATGCCCCCGACGATGCCGTTTTTAGCAACCAAATCTTTTGGGACAGAACTTGTACCTGGGCTGCACACCACAGGACACATCAAGCAGAGCAAGCACACCTCAACCTGCCAGATGCACAGAAGAACTGTTGTCGTTGATTGTTCTGAAACATAACAGCTTCTCGGTGCCCTCCAGAGGCCAAAAGGCAAGCCAATATGAGGTAATCGCGCCAGGAACAGTTGTGGGAGAAGTATGGTACAGTTCGTGTCCCATTTGACGCTGTTCTTGGGAGCTTACGGCAGCTGGGTCTGTGGCACGGCGCATCCGTTGCCAGGGAGCGCGTCCTCGGGTGTGGTGCCTCACCTGTGAGCATGTGGCACAGGGACGCCATACGAGAGTCTCTCAGATGCCTCCTCTGATGGGAGGCAGCTGACTGGAACAGGCACCTGGTACAGCAGGCACGGGTACAAGAAGTGGCCAGAAATAGCGCCGATGTTTTCGACCTTGCGCTTCGACATCTTGCTGTCCTCACCGCAGCGGTGACCCCCCGCCCTGGAATTTGGGGTGTGGTGTGCTGGCCATGATATATTATGATGTAAAGTGACTCAGTGGCAGAGCCTGCAGGAAACGTTTATTAAGCGTTTATCTGAACGTTTATTTCCGCTCAGAATTCTGAGAAACGCTAAACGTTTATAAACGCTAAACGTTTTCAACGTTTATTTAATCACTGCCCTAGGGGGGGTCATAAGCCCGTACAAAACCAAAATTTTCGACATACCATCAGAGCCGCCCTAATACCTGATCTGACCCGAAAATCCGACCCATACCCCCCCGGAAACTGTCTGGGGCCCACTTGTGACACCTGATACGCACTTTTGTGATGATTTTTTGGGGTCCTAAAAAATGTACCTCAGTTTCGTACCTTGCCTTTGTACCTGAACCACTCCCGACCGCATTATTTCGTTCTTTGCAAGGGAAGGGTGTCACTACGCTCACTCAGCACGCCGAGCAACACATGCCGCGTGCCCAGGGCCTCGCAGAGGTGTCAGATGCTGCTGCAGAGGAGTACCTTGCTCGAAAGACGCTCGCCAAACGGGAGATGTGCGGGGTCTCGGCAGAGAGCGTTGTGGCAGACCTGCGTAAAAAGAAAACGGCACACGACATCGGTGAGGCGACATTATTTCGGGCGCTCCGTCGGGCTGGGTACATAGGAGAGCGAGTGGGACGTGGTGACGACAGATATATGCAGTGGTGCATCAACTGCACGCACGTGCGGGAAAGCGGCGTTCCTTGCTAGCCAAGAAAGATGTCACCTGCACTCCTACTCCTCCCACTCGTCCTGCTCCTACCCCCACACCAACTGATGTGGGCAGTGAGAGTGATGGCAGCTCCAGAGCAGCAGATGATCTAGGAAGCAATGAGCGGGTCAGCCGGGCAGACTACCCCAGTCTGTACCGGAAGTACGAAGCGTTGCGGGCCCGCCACCACCGCCTCCAGGAGAGGACCCGAGGGTTGAGAGTAGGGTTGTACAACGCCAGGGGAGGGTATTCCCCTGGCGTTGAGACATCCCTGGCGACCTTGCGGTCGCACTGTGTGGGGGCTGAGTCGGCAGGCAGATGCCGATCCAATGACCTTGTTGAGTCCCCACATGGTACACTCTCATACGTGTTGTCGAGACTGCGTGGTGTGCATATCCTGCGGGGCGCAAATTACACAGCACAATCATAACCACTTCGGCTCTCAGGGCGTACAATATCCCAATCGTGCCTTCACAGGCTAAGATCGACGAAGCAAAAGCATCTACAACGCTGCCTACTAATGCCGATGCAGCCTCCCAGGCGTACGAAGTACTCACAATGACCCATATGCGATCGAAGTACTACACCCAGAAGGTGGCTGAACTCATTCTGCTGACGCAACAACACAACATTCCCACTAATCAGGTCAAGAAAGACCTTGCCGAGGCACTGGGGAAGGCAACATGCGTGCCACCTGAGCCAGAACCACCGCAGAAAAGGCAAAGAACGAAATAATGCGGTCGGGAGTGGTTCAGGTACAAAGGCAAGGTACGAAACTGAGGTACATTTTTTAGGACCCCAAAAAATCATCACAAAAGTGCGTATCAGGTGTCACAAGTGGGCCCCAGACAGTTTCCGGGGGGGTATGGGTCGGATTTTCGGGTCAGATCAGGTATTAGGGCGGTTCTGATGGTATGTTGAAAATTTTGGTTTTCGTACGTTTTTAGGGGGGCTTATGACCCCCCCTACCCCCCCCCCCCCCACCCCACCCTTCGTGCCTTCAAACACGGTGGGATCTTGTAAATTTTACATGTATAACTACAAGTATATACATGTATTATACATGTATAATACTTGCATGTCAACTATTATACATGTATAATACATGTATATGCCTGAAATATACATGTAAAATACATGTATATCAAGTAAAAATACAAGTATAATACTTGCATGTCAACTATTATACCGTAAACGGAAATATTGTGGACCGTAATAAAGGTGAACCGTACTATAGGTGGACCGTAAAAAAGATGGAACAAATGGGATTTTTCCGGAACTTGGAACATTTTTACGGTCCACCTATTTTACGGTTGGGATCGTGGACTTGGCGGTTTTTTTTACGAGTTCCTTCGCGACGAAGTCGCGAAGGAACCAAGGAAATCGTACGGCTGAAGCTGCAGGATTAACACCACAGGGCCTCAGCACAGAGTGTGCACTCACCATCGTCCGGGAACTGTTCTCCCACAGTTACTGCAGGGTGTACTACACTAAAGGAGTACGATTTCCCTGAATTTTTCGGGCACTGATTCACGAATTTACATCTGGAGGGAGCCCGGTGGTCTCAGCTTCTGTCTGCGCGCCCTGCCGTACTGTGGCTGCTTTTGTGGGCTCGTGCAGCAGGTTCTACTTTTACTTCTACCGGAATGCTCCTTGCATGGTACTACACTTCTCGAGGTGTGGTGGTGGGTGAGTCTCGAGGTGAGATCGTGCCTTTTCCACACGCAGGGAGGACTTGCTTCTCTTGCTGGTGTTGGTTGCGGTGGTGGAGGGAGGGTCCAAAGCTGGGAGGTCGGGAGGCCTACGTGTGGGTGTCTGCGGCGTGGAGGCCGCAGTCCGCGCCCCGCAACCCACCAGCCCGCGGGCGAAAAACGCATTGTCTTTTCCATATTCAGTCCCAATAAATGGTGGACCGTAAAAAAGATGGAACGTTTGGCCTTTTTTTGGGAACTTGGAACATTTTTACGGTCCACCCTTTTTCCGTTTACGGTACTTGTATTTTTACTTGATATACATGTATTTTACATGTATATTTCAGGCATTTACATGTATTTTACATGTATAATACTTGTCATGCAAGTATTATACATGTAAAATACTTGCATGACAAGTAAAATACATGTATAATACTTGCATGCAAGTAAAATACATGTATTTTACTTGCATGCAAGTATTTTACTTGTCATGCAAGTATTTTACATGTATAATACTTGCATGACAAGTATTATACATGTAAAATACATGTAAATGCCTGAAATATACATGTAAAATACATGTATATCAAGTAAAAATACAAGTATAATAGTTGACATGCAAGTATTATACCGTATACCTGGGACCCCCCGTGTTTAAGTCCCCCCCCTGGAGGCGATTTTCGGCCGGGGGGGACTTAAACACGGGGGGGGCGGACCTAAACACAGGGGGGGCTTAAACACGGGGGTGGCACAGTGGAGACCAAGAAGACCTCTTCCTCTGCTGTCGTAGGGGAGTAATTCCGGTCCGGATGGACTTTTCGCACCCCACTTTTCGACTCTGACAGCACCTGGAGGGCCTAGGGGCCACCTGATGACCCTCCAGACCAGCCCACCCCCGTGTTTAAGTCCCCCCCCTGCCAGACCCCCAGGGGGGGACTTAAACACGGGGGTAAGGGGGGGGGACTTATACACGGGGGGTCCCAGGTACGTAAATATTTTGGAACGTAAATATTATGGAACGTAATTATTATGGAACGCTGGTGGGTTGGCGTTCCAGATTTTTTTCGTTCCATAATATTTACAGGGCTTTCTGCGACTCGGGGACTTGGACCAGGTGATCGGACGGCATACAGAGTCCCTGACGGGACCTACTCGTGCACTTTTCGTGCGATTCCTGAGGCAAACCATCCTCACCACCGAGTCCCCAACTGGCCCTGTAAATATTTTGGAACGTAAATATTATGGAACGGACCGGGCAAAAATGGGCCCGTTCCATAATATTTACGTTCCATAATATTTACGTATACGGTACTTGTATTTTTACTTGATATACCGTATACGTAAATATTTTGGAACGTAAATATTATGGAACGTAAATATTATGGAACGTAAATATTTTGGAACGCTGGTGGGTTGGCGTTCCAGATTTTTTTCGTTCCATAATATTTACAGGGCTTTCTGCGACTCGGGGACTTGGACCAGGTGATCGGACGGCATGCAGAGTCCCTGACGGGACCTACTCGTGCACTTTTCGCGCGATTTCTGACGCAAGCCGTCCTCACCACCGAGTCCCCAACTGGCCCTGTAAATATTTTGGAACGTAAATATTATGGAACGGACCGGCCAAAAATGGGCCCGTTCCATAATATTTACGTTCCATAATATTTACGTATACGGTACATGTATTTTACATGTATATTTCAGGCATATACATGTATTATACATGTATAATAGTTGACATGCAAGTATTATACATGTATAATACATGTATATACTTGTAGTTATACATGTAAAATTTACAAGATCCCACCGTGAAGAAGTGCAAAAAAATATGAAGACGAAAGGGAGACCGCTGCCACCCTTGCCGAGAGATTTTGAGTTGTGCGCCCCAACGGACACCCAACCTGAGGTAGGTTCTGTGGGAAGAGTTTGGCAGAAGGGAGGGCTTCAACCAGGCCTGTCGCTAACTTTTCGATTATGGAGATTTGGTGGGTTGACGCTCCTGTTTTGGGGGGGGGATCAGGGGGAAACACTAGGGGTCAATTTTTCTCGCGCGCGCTTCGCGCGCGCTCGTGTTGTTGCCTAATTTTCCCGTCGGTGGACCGCTAGGTGGGCACGGTGTGAGGCGCTGGGTTCCTTCCGTGGTTCCTCTCCCGCTCGCGCCATCCTCGGGTGCCGGAAGAAACCCAAAAAATGGCTTTCGGGACCATGATTTACCCCCTGATATGCCACGGCCGTTGAAGCGCAAGGACTTGGTTATTAGACGGGCACGCGAGATGGGGGGTCTGGGGGTCGGAGCCCCCCAGCCGCCGGAGGCCACGGTAGTGAACATCTGTTCATTGTGGGCGTACAGATTCTGTGTGAGTTGGCTGCGTCCTCCTGAGGCTACTGGAGCTGTTGGATTCCTGACCTGTGTGCACACGCTATACAGGGGGGTCTGGGGGGCGGAGCCCCCCAGCCGCCGGAGGCCACGGTAGTGAGCATCTGTTCCTGCAAAACCATACTCTCTTCGACGTCGACCCAGTGAAAGTGGGTTGACGCTTGGTCGACGCTTGGTGAGCGTCGACCCAGTGGAACCGGGTCAACGCTAGGTTAGCGTCGACCCGGAATGGGTTGACGCTTGGTCCAGGCTTGAATGGCAACCCAGTTCCACTGGGTCGACGCTGGGTCGACGCTTTTTTATGGGGGGGGAAACCCAAAATCACTGGGTCGACGGTCGACGCTTAGCGACATGCCTGGGCTTCAACACGAGGAGAGGGGGGGGGGGGAACGCGTGCAACTGCCCACATCTTGAGCGCGACAGGGCCGTCTAGTCGTCCGACAAGACCGTGGGATCCTCTCAGCGCCGCGTGTGTGCAACAAAATGCACACCAAATGTGCTGAGGGGTTTCGACAAATACGAAACCATGTTGTCCGTGGTGTGGCAAAAGACAGGCCTGCCGAAGTACTTCTCTTCCTCCCTTTGGGGGGAGGGGGGTGGATGGGTGGGTGGGATGGGGATTCAGAGGGGAAGCCGCCTTCCACCGAAAAAAGCGATCCCCCGCCAGACACAAAACAGGAGCACACGCCACACACAGTTTCGACACAGCGACGGCCCTCCCTGCTAAGAGGGCTGGGGGTGGAGTGGGGGGAATGGGGCCACTATGCAGAGAAGCAGCAAGGGGTGCAGAGTCGACCTCCTTTCATTCTGTACGCATATCGCGCCCGAGGCTACGTGAGTTGCTACCAGAGATAGGGGGGGGGGGGGGCTGGGGGGGAGGGTGTGTGTGTGTGTGTGTGTGGTGCGGGGGGCTTGTGGAATGAATCCAGCCCTCGGCACGCTGACACCCCCTCGGATCGAATGGTATAGACAAGGAGTCCAAGGATCACAGGAGGGGAGGGGGGGAAGCAAGCACAATATCAGGAGAGAGACAGAGGAAAAAGAGAGGAAATGATCCAATCCGAGCTGAAAGGGGAAAGGGATCACACAGGGCGCCTCTGCTCTGTGCCAAACTATGTCAGGTTGCCTCTTTCTGTTGTGAGGCGGCTCATTCTTCTGCACTGCCGAGTGAAGGCATCATCTAGAAGGCTGGCGTGACAAAGTCTTGACCTCCACTCCCATAAAAAGACGAGACGAACCCAGCAGATTCACAACGGTGCCCAGGCCGAGGGGTGTGTGTGGGTTGGGTAGGGCGGTAGGGGGGTGCGGAAAGCTGTGCACCCCTGTCACCACCACCGCCCCTCCCCCGCACCCCCTCCATTTTTTGGGAAAACCTCCCGTCTGCTGGAATATAAAAAGTACCCCTACTTCGTCCGCTTGTAGATCTTGTTGAGGAAGATCTCGAAGACCACCCACGGGACCTGCGACTCGCCCCCCTTCAGAGACATGATCCGCTCGTAGGACTCTGCCTCATACCGCTCGTAGAGGGAGGGGAGGCCGAGGTCGGAGTAGATGTTCTTGATCTTCTGCTCCTCGGAGGAGCCGCAGGCGCACTTGCCGTAGTGCTTGCGGAAGAACTCCTTCTGCTCTGGGGAGGCAAGGTTGTTGAAGGCGTGCACGAAGAGCCAGCCGCACTTCTTATCCTGGATGTCCGTCCCGATCTTCCCGATCTGCTCAGGTGTGCCGTAGCAGTCCAGGTAGTCGTCCTGCGCCTGGAAGTAGACTCCCATAATCACGAGGATCTCGCGTGCCCTGTCGTACTCCTGCACGTCTGTGATGCCTGAAAGGATCATGCCCGATGCAACAGCCATGTAGAAGGAGTAGAAGGAGGTCTTGTACTTCACAATCAGCTCCCACCGCTCCGTGGTGAAGTCGGTGAGCCCCAGGTTCATGCACAGCGTGTCGAGCAGCTGCCCCACCTCCGTCTGGAAGGTGGTCTCCACAAAGAGATCGACCAGCTGAGGGTAGGCGGGGTCGCTGCCGAAGTGGCGTTTGAGAAGTTTGAAGGTGAGGCATTCCACCATGAGGGCGTCGTTGATGGCGATCAGTTTGACATCCTCGTTGCGGTACCAGCAGGGCTGGCCGCGACGGGTGGTGCTGTCGTCCATGATGTCGTCGAGCATCAGCAGCCATGCCTGCAGGAACTCGATGCACCACCCCAGCACGGCAAAGCGGCAGACCGCGTCGTTGTCAATCTCGATGCCGCGGGATTTGAAAATGGCAACCCCGCTCTCGACAACCATCAGCCCGCGGTTCATCTTGCCCCCCACGGTGTTGTAGTTCAGCATCCTGCGGGTCCACTCGACCTCGGCAGGCGGCATCTCGTACCCCTCCTTGCACTCCTTGAGGATGTCCTCCAGGAGGAACGACTGCAGCTTAACGAAGCTCTCCTTCGGCGTCGCAGTGTCATACTGCGGGTAGTCCACCTTGCTGTTCAGCCACGACCGCCCCTTCTTGGGGAACTGCGTCGCAGGCGTCGACAGGATGCCCTCAGCCTTCGCCTTCCAGGCATCGCGGTCGGCCTGCAGGGCAGCAATCTGCTGCTGGAGCTCCTCGACAGTCGGCATGGTGTAGGTATATAGAGCCTGCGCAATTGGGTGGTGTGATAGCCCCACCCCCCAGCAATACGAACCCCTCAGCCGTCACCACCGACACAAGGGGGTGGTGAAATAGAAGTAGAAGGAAGCACAAGAATGATCTCCCGTCACTCGTTATGCAACACAAGGGGTGGTGGGGCGTACGGGTGTGGGAAGGGGTCAGGCATCTCTCGCTGTGCGACGCTTGGAAAACACAGCACCCCACCCCCCCCCCCCCGTCGCCGCTGCACGGCTGTACCCAACGTGTCAACGTTGGAGGGACAGCCGCACAACGGTGCGGCAAGGAGAGGACACACCAAGCAGTTCCTCCGGTGCATCACAGGGGTGGGCTGAACGGCCAGCAAAGGGTGAGAGTGATGCTGTTGCCACCCACCACACCCCTCTCCCAGGGCGGGCACCGTCTGGAGAGTATACAAGACACGTCGGCAACAGGGCGCAATGCCAGCAGAGGCGGCATCGAAGGATGATCAGACATTCTTTCATTTCGCCTTCCGCGCCTTCCTCAATATACGGGCCTCGAGCTTCATGCCTTTCGCCCTCGCCTGCGGTGGTGGGTGCGGTGCGGTGAAAAAGGGCGGGGGGTGCATTATGTCTGCCTGTATGCAAAGCCTTCTCTACCTCCCCCCATCCCCTCTCCCCCACTGCCATACGATGGATGTGTGCACCATCAAAGGCTTCGCCTCGGGCAGGACGAAGGAAGACTTCGTGAGATAGGACTGCTTCGCGCGCTGGATATTCCGCGTCACAGTGACAGTCCGTGGATGCTCCACCAGGAAGGCCGCTTTGAAAATCTCCTCCGCCTTGTAATACATCACCAACGCGTCAGACGTGCGGTCCATGCAGTGCAGGCACACCCCGATGTTGTTCAGCGCCAGCCCGGTGTCGACATGACACGGCCCGACGGTAAACTCCCGCAGCTCCAGACACCGCAGGAAATGATCTGCGGCAAGATCGAACTGCGAAATATGCGCATACACAATCCCCAGCATCGAGTCAATGGTGCCCTGAATCGGGTGGTTGTCGGGCAGCGCATTGCACTGCCTCTGCGCCTCCATCAGCTCAGCCAGCGCCTTCTCGTCAGCCCCTGCGCTGTCAAACACACTCGCCACCGCCAGACGGATGAACACCAACCCCGTGAGGGGCAGGGTCGGGGGTGTATTCGGCGGGGCACACTTCTTCTCGCTGACGAACTGCTCACGCACGACGCCCTCCCAATGCGCCTGCCCCTGCATGTAGGTTTTGATGGCCAGGTCGTATGCGCTGTTGTTGTGGTGCGTCAGCGCCACCTCAAACAGCAGCGCAACGCTCTCAGGGCAGGGCGGTGCGTAGAGCACCTCTTTGATGAGGCAGGGCATGCCTGCCGCCATCCATGAGGGGCGCTGCGATTTTTTGGCAGCCGCCGGCGCGCCATGCGTGCTGGCGTTCGCTGACATTTTTCAACGCGCTGTCACAACACCCACACGCCGGCTGGGATTGAGCACACTACAGGGTCATAACTCCAATCGTTTGCAGGAGTGATGCAGGGAAGGGAATGTCACCCTGCAATATCAAATGCCGGATAGCCCTGCCCCCTGTGTGTCGTGCCTGTGTCAGTGGATATAGGTCGGGGGGAGAGGAAGTGGCTCCACAGTCTCAAGAGCAGAATGGGGATGGCAAATCTCGGGTAGAGGGGGGATCTGTGAGAGGGGCAGGGGGCTGAGGGAAGGAATGATGTGCCCAAACAAACTTGAAAGAGAGAGAGAGAGAGAAAGGGGGAAGCCACGCGTGTTGGGCGTGCGGGGCGGAGGGGGGTGGGGGCGTGGCATGGGCCTGGGGATGCTGCCGCCGGAAGGGACACCCAAGCAAGCCAAACCCTCCATTTTCCCCCAGGCCAGACCCACTGTCAAGTGGGTGCTGGGTGGGTGGGGAGGCGCGTGGGGGCGGGGGCGGGAGGATGGGGTAGGGGGGGGGGTAAAGAGTAGAATGTAGAAGGGTAGGGGGGAGGGGGGGGGGGGGCGGGGGATGTGTGACGATTGTCGAACAGATCAATATCATCGAAGAGAACACACCGGACGTAAGGTCAGAGCGCTCGTTTTAGCAGCCGCTCTGTGTGATTCCAAACAGCAGAACCGATGTGCAAAAAAAAGGCGGTTCCCGATCGATTGATTCCATCCTTCTCTAGGTGGGCACGTTAGAAGGTTCTCCAAAGAATGTTTCACCCGAAGAAATGTGTGTGTCCCGCTGGATCGAAGAATGACAGCAGAATGAGGGGGCCTTCGCTCAGAAGTGCAGAAAAGGGAGAGCTGAGCCGCTTCACAAAACTGGCTGTAAAGTGACACAGTTTGACACAGCGGCACAGAGCGAAGACCCCAATTGTATTGTTGCAAGGCACCTCTCCCCCACCAATTGTGTACACTCGAGCAATAAAGACGCAAAAAAGAGAAGGCGTTGTTTGTGCGCCAAACCCGGAAAAGTTCTCGAAGAGGGCTGTGCCCGAAAGAAACTCTACAAAAAAATATCCCCCGGCTGGAACGGTGACCAGCAAAACGTGACGACAAACTCATCCCTTCCTTGTTGGACTGCAGACCCCACTCTTTGTGGGCACCACTCCCCGTCTGTCGAAGCGGCATGAAGTGGGGTCTGCAAGCTCCAGCTAGGGGAAACCACAAAAGGCGTAGTCAACTAGGATAGGGGTGGGGTGGGGGGACGGAGGGGGTGATGGGCTTCGAATTGCAATGCAATTCAAAACACTCGAATCATGCGAAAATTCTGTTGAAGAGTGGCGCGCAGGCTACAATTACACTTGGAATGACGAGCAGGGCAGGTGTTCCCCTACTTGCAGGCACACAAGCAACACACACGACTTTGCTTCAGAAGCCCATCCCCAACCAGCCGTGCTGAAGAGACCTCCAAAACCCAAAGCCAACGCGTGTACATCATGTCCGCGCCCAGCTAACAGATCCACAGACAGTTAAAAGAAGCATGCCATAACCGCCCTCCGTGCAGTGGGGGGTACTCCTGGGGCCTGGCACACACACAATCAACCCGCACACGCCGAAGCTGCATCTTGCCGTGCCCGGGAGGTGCTCCTCTGTGATTCAATCACCCCCCGAAGATACCTCCACTGCCGACTTGAATGTGCGCCAGACACCGCTCAGAGGCCTCGCCCCACCACACAGTGTCACACGTCAACCTACCTACCTACCCACATCACACTGTGTTCAGTACAACCTGCACCGAGCAAACTCTGACACCACCACCACCGCCCGCGGCTACTCACGCCAGACGGGTGGGGCCACACAGCAGTATCACTTCAAACGAGAAGCCCTCTCACGTTCAGCATGAGGGCACCGACGATAGCAATGGTGGACATCACAAGGCAGACGTGAGCTGCAGCCTCCCTCCCGGCCGAACCGGGTGCATCGCAGAGCGTGATCACCAGCGGCACTGTGTAGTTGATGAACCCGAGGCAGAGCAGGGATGACCAGTTGACCAGCGCGCCAAACCACGGCTGCATGTAGCAGACGCATGCGAGCAGCCAGGGGAGCGCGACCGACAGCAAATCCGACAGACGCTGGGGCAGGATCGCCGCAAGGTTCCGCTTGCACAGGATGTGGTATACAGGGATGGGCAGGGTGATACCTACACAGAAGCACTGCACGCCAAGCCTTGCGTAGAACGGCGCCTCCTCCGAAGCGTAGACAGCCTGCAGGATGTTGTCCGCCGGGGGGTCCGGGTTTGCAGCCAGGGCACCGAGAAAGGCCACACCGATGCACAGCACGCACATGACCCCAACAGACACCCACATGGCCCCACGGAAGTTCACACCGGGCCTGGCATCGACAAACAGCGAGGGCACCGCAATGACATATGCAAAGTTGAACACCGCTACACCCAGGAGGGATTCGTAGCTCCCGCCGAAGGCGGGGACACTCCCGGAGGCGGAGGAGATGAAGTGCACCGCGAGGGCACTGATCCCGATGGTGATGAGTGAGGCAGATACGTATTGTGGGACGATGTTGTCCTTCAGGTCAAGCCTCCCCAAGGCGACGCACACCGCCGCATCTGTGACAAACCCCAGGGAGATGCCGTAGGTTCCCTGCTGGAAGGGCATGAGTGATGTGTCGGTTGTCGACACCACACCCACCGTGGGGTAGACGGTGACGGCGGCGCTCCACCCGAAGATCCCAACGTAGACCGCATCGAGAGCCTGTGAGGTCACGACGATCTGCGCGCATGCCAGCATCACGAGGCTGATCCCCAGGAGGCTGAGGGTGAGGGTCTGCCCCCTTGGGCCGAGGCGTTGCTCGCTGAGGTCTCCGAATTCGACGCAGACGCCGCTTTTCTCAAGCACATCCGTGAAGAGGGACACCGTGGTGCCCGTCAGCAGGGCTGCGAAGACAAGGCAGAGGACGGTGGGGACCCAGCCCGCGGAATGCATTGCCTTGCTGAGCGCCAGCAGCCCCGGCCCGTTCATCGTGTTTGCCGCTATCAGAACCAGGATGAGGAAGCCCAGCCCCGACGCCTGCTTCCCCCGCGTCAGCGGGGAGGCAGGGTCCTCAGAGTAGAAGCTCCGAGGGCTGCCGGCAGCGCTGCTGCCCCGCTTGATGCAGATGCGTGCGGAGGACGGCGATGCGGCACCCGACGCCCCTGAGGGGGAGCCCGCCCGCCACTCGCCCTGGGGCCCTCCGGAATGGGCATCCCAGAGGCGGGGCGAGGCGGTGCCGTAGGGGGACCCGGATGCCGAGGCCCGCCCGCCTCGGGGCGTCAGCGAGGAAGTGTGCATGGTGGGGTGAGGCTGGGGTTGGGGTGGAACTGTTGGGAGGTGGTGGGTGTGGGAGGGGCGAGGGTTTGGTTGTATCCTGCACACATGATGGGGCAAGCGGGGGTGCCGTGTTTTGAAGACCCGGTGGGAGGAGTGGGTGGGGGGACAGCGTGGTTACTTTTGTCTGTGGAAGGCTTGAGAGAGAGAGGACTGACCGGAGAAATCTCCCTCCCACCCACCCATCGGCACCCTCTTTGGAGACGTCGGTGCCGCTCCCTTCCCCAAGGGAGGATAGTGTAGCTAGACAGGGGAACCAGCACGGAAGAGCTTGCAGAAGGGGGGGAGGTGGCAGTCGGAGGCAGCAGTGCTGGCAGCAGCGAGTGGGTTGGGCAAAGGGGTGAGCCGCTGATTTTGCCCCACAAAGGAGAATCCCGCGCAAGGACTGATTCCGAAACCGGAAAGCCTTGTTGATGCAGCCCCCCACCCCCCCAGACACTCGACTGCTCAGCGTCACACCTCCTCACGCACCATCCGCTGTGCGATCACAGCCGCCCGGGGGTACAGGTCATCTAGCGTCGCGTCAGGAGCCAGGTGGCGCATCGGGAACATTGTAATGGTAAAATCACTCCCATCGTATGACTCGTGACACCGCACGTAGTCATATACGACCTGTCGGTGGGTGGGGGAGGTATAGACACCAGGGCAGGGGCCTGCGCAATCCCACAAAAAAAATGACACAAAAAGAGTTGGTGACAAGCACAGGCCCAGCCGGCCATACCTGGAAGGTGTCGGTTCTATGGAACCGGCGCTGCACAGACTGCCCCGAGAACAGGGTGATCTTCAGCGTCACAACCCCCGCATCGCTGGCACGCGGCTCCGGGGGGAGCGACTGCCGCAGCCGCCTGACGGCCTCCGCGAGCTCCGCCGCCCTCTGCCGCTCCTCCTCTGCGGCCTGCTCCTCCAGCGACCGCTGCAGCGCCGCCTCATCGTCGCGCCTCTGCCGCTCCAGAGCAGCCTCGCGGTCCAGACGCTCAGCCTCCAGCAGCTCCTGGTGCTGCTCGGCACGCAGCTGGTTCCTCTCTGCCGCCGCAGCCCTGTCATCGGCTTGGGAGCGCAGAGACGTCTCGATTGTCTCCCGCGCCTCATCGAGGAGCTGGCACAGCTGCCCCGCATCGACAGCGCCTTCAACCTTCAGCGCAGCGACTGCAGTCTCCCCCGCGGTGTGGAACGCAGCCAGGGAGGGGAAGGTCGATATACCCATCTTGACGGCAAAGGAAAACCCTTCGGCATCCTGCACGCTCGCAGCCCAGAAGACAAACCCTCCGCGGATCGTCTCGCAGACGGCAGGGTTGCCCAGGACATGCCGCACAAAGGCAGCGGTGTCAGGGTGGGCTGCGCTGTGGATGTAAACAACGAGAGGCCTCCCTAAGGCACGCGCCGTCCGGCAGGCCGAGGTGAAGCACCCCCAGTGGGTTGGCAGCGATACGTTGGAAAACTCATCCCCGCAGTCGAGGTCGTAGCGGTTGCGCAGCTCCCTGTCGAGGCGCTCGCTGGCTTCGGGGCCCTGCTCCTGCTGGGAGGCAGGGATGAGCGACAGGCAGGCCTGCAGCAGGGCGCGCGTGCCTGCTGCCAAGGCGCTGACGATAGGGAGCTTCAGGAGAGATCCCAGGGGCGACCCTGCGGAGGTCTGCCCATAAGGATGCATGGTGTCACGCGGCGGGCATGTGGGGGTGCAGGGGGGTGTGGCACCGTCAACGGATCCCTGTGTGGTGAAGAGGTGTGGTTTGTCGAGGGGTTATCCCGCAGGATCCATCATAGGATCCCGCTCCAAGGTAGACAGGTGACAACACCCCCCGGGTGATCAAGAGGGCTCAAGAAGTTCTGAGAGGAGAGGTGTGCAGGGGGGTGGGGTGGGGTGGGGTGGGGGGGGTGGGGTGGGGGTGCCTATCCGCTAAAGCCCTTCAAGCAAGAGCGGTGTGAGAGGGCTGTCCCGGGGGAGGTGTGCCACGTCACTGGCCCTTTTCCCCCACCTCTCCACCCACCCTCGTGTCTCTATGATCCAGAGGCACTGCTGCGGCTGGTACTTCGGGTTTTCGGTTTCGGGTGTTTGAAATTTAATACTGGGTCAGCATGTTAACCTGCCATGGAAACGGTTGCTGTTGCAGGTGAGTTGACTGATGCTGGCCAGATGATTCCTGGATCGCCGGGGCTGTAGATTGCCCACCCGTGTCGTAAACCTTGAACGAAATATTGAGGGGAGAGAGAGAAAAAAGCAAATCACGACACACTGATCGCGTGATAGGCACGACCCAATTTCACCATTCCTCTTGTCAACACGGGGTGAGAGGAATATAGTTTTAGCACTGGTTCTGTTTTCAAAAGCGTCAGGATCGCTTGTTCTTTCCCCTTCGAATTGCCGATACCGTTGTTGCAGCCGTAGCAGGGCCGAGAGTGAACACAGGCCACGCAGACTGATTGACATTTGCCTCGCCCACCCCATACCCACCCCCACCCCCCTCCACCCCTCCCCCGTAGATCACACCAAGGGCCATCCCTTACCCCTGGCTCTGGGCAAAGGGAGGGCTGTGGCCGGAGCAAGGCAGCTGCCAAGGCCTCCCTGGGGTCACCTTGTGGCCTGCCCAATGACTCGGGGATTCTGGCCGACACGCCGACAATGTCGCTACACATAGATACCAGCGGTTGCCGAGTTGGTTCCCGCGGTCTACACTTACAGGCGCTCACAGGATATACATGAGCAAAAGAATGGCGGCGAATATAACAAGTTACTTTCAGTTCGTACCGTGTAGGCATTCGCAGAGACATCGTGCGAAGGCGGCTTCAGGCAAGAAAGGTTTAACGCCCTGTCGCAGTATGCGATTGAGACAAGCACCCGCACGCGCTCGACAACCATTCACAACTATGCTAATCTAGCCAAGGTGCTTGAAAACTGGAATATCACTCTATCCGGCTCCGAGGGGGGGCGGTGGTGTGTCACGCAGGGCTGGCAGTCTCCCTCGCCATCAGGAATGCATCTCGATCACGACCACGGCAAACCCACGGCACTTGCGACGGGTGTGCCGGTGTAACCGGCATGTGTAATATGGCATCTTGCGGCAAGTTTGCGCTGCGGTTTGCGGAAACTGCCGGCGGTAACATTCACATCTAAACCTTAGAAGCGGGGGTATGGAAAAGTCGGTGAAAAAAAATGAGAAAAAATGAGAAAAAATCGGCCGAAATTTGCTGTTTTTCGCTTAAAAAAGAGTGTGGGGAGTTGGGTCCAGTTTAGCAAAGTGAGCTTATTTTTCGAAAATTGAAAAATTGGGGACACCAAAAGTCCCCAAACAAGTCTTCGACTTGGCGCGCAGAGTGATTTTTTTTTGGTGAAAAAATGCCCCAAAAATTGTCGGGTCAAAAATTGCTGTTGAAGACGGTGCAAGATCTCTGCAGGCTGGGTGGGCGCTACGCTGACGGACAACGACAAGCCGGAGGCTGCGACTGTGAAGAATCCAAAGAACGGCCCGGGTCCTCCTCGAGATGGCGGTGCTGGCCCCTGTTCCCACCGGTGTGACACGGGGCATTCCGGGACGCGATAGCGCTGCTGCACGGATGCCAACGAGGAGGGCCACTCCGAACCCTGAACACCCCGCCAGACCTGCTTGTTACATCACAAACAGCAGACCCAGAGTGGAGTGCCTCGCCCCGGTAAACTCAAACCCTGCCAGATTGACGAGGCCACCACCTCCTGGCACTGCCTGCACGTGCACGACAGGAACGGGTGACCTGCAGGTCGTCGTGAGCAGGACCATGGCAAACCACTCGAACCTGTGTGGGGTACGGCTGCTACCGCAACTCGTCATGTGCGGTGTGCAGCGGGTGCGGGTGCGCCACGACCGGGTGGTGCGTACTCCTCCAGGAGAAGTGGGCGAGCTCATTCCCGCAAACGCCTGAGTCGGGGATGAACTACCTCCTTCAAAAAGCATCGGAGCACATTGGTGGTCGTGGCGTCAGGGAAACCGACCGTCCTGATGAGAATACGGTAAGTGATGAGAGGATGTCGGCGCCGTTTGCCCACGTCGTCAACTGTGGGGAGAGTCTGTCGGAGGCGAGGCGGGGAGGGCCGCAACACAACACGGGAACCGGGTCGCAATTGAAAAAGGGGGACCGGTTCGCGTGTGGAGGGGGGGTGCGGGGCCTCAGATGTCCAAAAACGTTCAATTGACCTCTCCTCGAAAAAAAATTCGAAAGGTCCCCCCTACTGGCACCCCGGATTAGGACATGTCTCTGGGGGTGCCCGGGGGCATTTTTGGCCCATTTTTGGCTGGGGAAAATGGGCCATTTTTCACGATTTTTTCGGTTTTTTGTCCGGACCGGCACCGCATTTGAGGGGCAAAAATCTGATTTCCGAGGCCCGGGAATGGTCGCAGTGGCTTCATTTGGCCAAAAACGTTCAATTTACCCTTCTCCAAAAAAAAATTCGAAAGGGTCCCCCTACAAATCGCCGGTCTTAGGAAATTTTTTTTTGGGCACCCAGATTTCAAAAATTTTCAAACTATTTTCTGGACCAAAAATCAAACTATTGAGGTCCTGGCCGGACATGTCCGGGGGGGGGTCAAAATTGGATTTCCCGAATTTCCGGGTCCGGACATGTCCGCCCGGACATCCGGACACCAGAAAATGTCCGCCCGGACATGTCCGCCCTGTCCGGGGCGGACATTTCTGGATGTCCGGATGTCCGGGCGGACATGTCCGGGCGGGAAATTCGGGAAATGTCCGGGGGGGGGGGGGGGGGGGGGGGGGTCAAAATTGGACCCGGACATCCGGACACCCGGATTTCCGGGTCCGGGCATGTCCGCCCTGTCCGCCCTGAAATCGCCTAAGGGGCCGGGGGAAATCCAGGAAATTCGGGAAATCCAGGAATATGAAGAATCCTCCTTAGGGGAATTTTTTTCTAAGGTTGTTTCGCAGAGAAGAAAACTTTTTCTAAGTTTTCCCCAGTCGACAGGGCGCGCACAAGGATGGAAGGGAAGTCTGTCCCCCGTACCGTTCGCCTTGCTGGCCAACTGGAGAGCCAGACGTTCACTACCGTGGCCTCCGGCGGCTGGGGGGCTCCGCCCCCCAGACCCCCCTGTGGCGTACGTCTCGTACTCAAGCCCTTCGAATCCCGTCAGGTCGGGGTCCAACCACTCCAGTCGCCTCTGAGGACGCAGCCAACTCGCACAGAATCTGTACGCCCACACGAACAGATGCTCGCTACCGTGGCCTCCGGCGGCTGGGGGGCTCCGCCCCCCAGACCCCCCATGTAGCGTGTGCCCGTCCATCTATCTCACTTCCCCGGGTACAGTGCAGCGTAGGAGGTCAGCGCATCCATGAAGCGCTTCTTCGAAGCCTGACTGACATCGGACAGGAGGTCGGGCTTCCCCACCTGGGAGGTACACTTGCCGCGTTCGCGACATGCGTGACACGCGACACGCTACCTGAAACGTGAGTGTGCCTTGCTAACACGAGCATTTCAACGGTCTGCCGGCGACCGTTCCCCAAACCAGTAAACCAGCAGTTTTGGAAAATCGGAGAGATCACCCTACTGCGCTGAATATGGTGCGCACCACTGCAAAAATCCCTGGGAGCTTTTGGGCTTTCAGACCTGAAGGGGCCAGCAGGTGGGTGGCGTCGGGGAGTGGCAGCTTTGTAACTGTCCTCCAGCTGCTGGCATGTCCAGCCCTGCGCGAGTGCCAAGGTGTACCGAGTCCCTGCGGAGCACAACCCCCGATGAGAACGAGTGCCAGATGATCCTCATTCATTTTCAGCTGTAACGCGCATGAGGGGCACTCTCTGCCGCAAGCATCTCTGGGCATCACTCGAGAGCTGTCACATGATGACGCGGAGAGAAATCAGAGAAAAAGTCCCGCCTGACGGGCACGCGCCTGGAAACTGTGGGGGGGCGAGCAAAAAATCCCTTGTAAAAATTCTTAGAAAAAACCTGGTTCCCCGACTCAAAAAACCTGGAAAAAGGGCTCGTTCCCCGCCCAGGCCTGCCGGCCAAAACAAATTTTTTTTCGACATGTCGAAAATCCGGCCACCCTGGGGCAGCAGCCTGGACTGGTGGCCACCCCAACCGAAAAAAATCGAAAAAAAATCCGAAAAAAATCCGAAAAATATCGGTGTGGCACCCCAGAGGGCCCGATTTTCGGTTTAGTCGGCCGAAAAAAAAATTTTTTTTTCGGCCAAAAATAGCTATTTATTGTACTGAAATAATCTTCACATTATTTTACGCGGAGGGGGGCCTGCTACATAAAGTAACATTATTTTACGCGAGCGAAGCGAGCGTAAAATTGAAGTCATGTTGCCGAGCGAAGCGAGGCGACATGTGGAAGTCACCTTAACGAGCGAAGCGAGTTGAGGTGTGATTACTTTATGTAGTAGCAGGCCCCCCTCCGCGTAAAATAATGTGAAGATTATTTTTTGTGCAATAGGTTGTTTTATCTCCCTGAAATAATGTTCTCTCATCAAAATAGCCTAAGTCCCTGCAAGATAAGAAGATTATTTAATCCTCCACCAGCACAACGTTGAAACGTGCAGCGGATTTTTCGAACCCCATAAAGTTAGATTATTTTACAGTAAAATAATGTGCAGATTTGTTGGACTGCAGGGACCCCAGATCACGCATAGGTTTACAGTGAAGTAATTTAGATTGTTTCGACCTGCCTAAAGACATTGTTTTATTTTGGCCGACTTTTTTTTTAGGTGACTTCCCCTGTGAGGCAATAATGCCAGCTTTTCTTAACAGCTTGTAAGGAACTTGCGTGAAGGAGAGTCAACATTATTTTACCGTCAAATAATCTAACTTTATGGGGTTCGAAAAATCTACTGCACGTTTTCAACGTTGTGCTGGTGGAGGATTAAATAATCTTCTTATCTTGCAGGGCCGCAGGCTATTTTGATGAGAGAACATTATTTTAGGGAGATAAAATTTTTTTTTCGACATGTCGAAAATCCGGCCACCCTGGGGCAGCAGCCTGGACTGGTGGCCACCCCAACCGAAAAAAATCGAAAAAAAATCCGAAAAAAATCCGAAAAATATCGGTGTGGCACCCCAGAGGGCCCGATTTTCGGTTTAGTCGGCCGAAAAAAAAAATTTTTTTTCGGCCAAAAAAAATTTTTTTTCGACATGTCGAAAATCCGGCCACCCTGGGGCAGCAGCCTGGACTGGTGGCCACCCCAACCGAAAAAAATCGAAAAAAAATCCGAAAAATATCGGTGTGGCACCCCAGAGGGCCCGATTTTCGGTTTAGTCGGCCGAAAAAAAATTTTTTTTTTTCGGCCAAAAAATTTTTTTTTTCGACATGTCGAAAATCCGGCCACCCTGGGGCAGCAGCCTGGACTGGTGGCCACCCCAACCGAAAAAAATCGAAAAAAAATCCGAAAAAAATCCGAAAAATATCGGTGTGGCACCCCAGAGGGCCCGATTTTCGGTTTAGTCGGCCGAAAAAAAAATTTTTTTTTCGACATGTCGAAAATCCGGCCACCCTGGGGCAGCAGCCTGGACTGGTGGCCACCCCAACCGAAAAAAATCGAAAAAAAATCCGAAAAAAATCCGAAAAATATCGGTGTGGCACCCCAGAGGGCCCGATTTTCGGTTTAGTCGGCCGAAAAAAAAATTTTTTTTTCGGCCAAATTTTTTTTTTTCGACATGTCGAAAAATCGGTAATTCAGTACCCCGGGGGGGTATGGAATCTGGGAACCTCGACCTGGCGACTACGGGTGACTACGCGCGACTACGACACAATGCGATTTTTTGCGAAAAAATCGATTTTTTTCGAAAATCTTACTCTCTTTTCCCCAGCCGAAAAACCGCGCGTAAATCGCCTAAAAGTGACTAAGAATGACTAAATTTCCATACCCCCAGCTGCACCTGTTGTGCTGCGCTGCGGTGGCGGCAGCAAGAGACCACAGCTGCGTGAAACTCTAACGGGCTGCACACACACAAACCCCCTAATCCAGCTCTGCGATGCCAAAACCATCTGCAACTGCCTCCGCAAGCTCCGCTTGGTCCAGATCATCGAGCTCGGCATCGGAGAGCGAGGCACCCACAATAGTCTTCAGCTGAATGAGACTCATCGCGATATAGGCCTTCCTCTCCCGCGGATACCCGTTCACCACCACGGGATCCTTCGACGAGGGCAGCATCTCATAGTTAGCCGGCTTCACAACCTTGGCCATGCCTGTGCCGAGGAGGCACACCGAGATGCGCTCCCCCTTCACGACTGTAATCCGCGCCTGGGAGCCGTTGAACTGCCGCGATGAGCCTGCCAGCCCCTTCAGGAGCACGAGATCGCCCGCCTTCGGCGCCTTTGCCTCCTGATCCTTCGGCGCATCTGCGGGGGAAGGGTGCCGCCCTGCTGCCTGGCACGCCATACCTGCTGCAACCGGCGCTGTCGGGGCTGGCGGAGCCGCTGTGCCCGCTGGAGCTGAAGGCGTGACCTGCGCACTGCCCTGCGCTACCGCTGCCAGAGGCGGTGCTGTCGGCTTCTCCAACCCGCGCTGAACCGGCGCCGGCGCCGCCGGCTGCGCCGTCTTTTCCTGAGTGGGCTGGGAGACAGGCTGCGGAGGGGCCTGCGGCGCCACAGACAGCACAGTCAACGCCGGCACAGGGATGCCTGGCGGGTACTCCTTCGATGCCTCAACGAGAAGCGGCAGCACCGCTGGCTGGATATCCCCCGCCTCGGGCGCTGTGTTCGACACCTTCGCGAGCGGGATGATCTCCACGCTGTTCTCCGCAAAGGACACCACCACTGCAACCTTCCGCTTGCCGGTACCCCCGGAGATGTGCGTGACCTTCTGGATGAACCCACAGGCATACGCAGACCCCTTCGACACCTTCACCAGGAGGCCGTGTTTGGTGCGCCCCAAGTCCTCCAGGGTGGTCTCCTGGTTCGTAGTGCCAGGGGTCATGGCCATGGCCTTCACCAGCATGTTGCGGCTGGACCACACCCTCTTTGCGGTCCCCATGAGCCCGCCGTCAAGAAGCGCTGCCACTGCATCAGCAGGGGGGCATGCGTTTGCAGCTGGCGCGGCATCACGCACAGGGGGTTTCGCGGAGGGGGGGGTGGGGTTGCTTGCGGCAACAGGGGCATCAGGGCCCCGCCCCCATGTGAACCTCACACCCCCCCGGGTGAAGAACTCTCTCAGGGCGTCGACGTCGCGCTCGCGGATGCCGAGCGATGAGTCCAGCTCTTCGAAGTCGAGGAAGGGCCCAGAGTTGTCACGCATGAAGGCCGTCTGTGGGTGGGTGGGGGGTGGGCAAAAAAAGGGAGTGGGGGCACAGTCATAACACTCGGCTCTGGCGCATACCTGTGTGAACGACTTCCAGCCTGTGCCCGTGTTGTACCTCCCCCTGGCCCCACCGCACTCCAGGACGACATTCTCCCCTCCAGACTCCGTGATTGTCATCGCCTGCATCGCACCCTCCCCGCGATCCCCGCGGGCCCTGTCGCTGTCCCTCTCCCGAACCCTCCCCTTCTCCTTCCCATCCCTGCCCCCCCTGTCGCGGCTGTGCGGCTCCACACCCCTGTCGCGCGAATCCCTCCCACCCGGGCTTGTTGCAGACCGCGGATCGCCCTGCATGTCGAACTTCCCCCCCTGCGCCTTCGACGCCTTCTTGCCTCCCTCCGGAGGCAGAGGTATCCGCTTCGCCTGGGTGGGCTGCGCAGCCGCAGCAGGCACTACAGTCTGCATCTGCATGGGGTTCGGTGGCAGAACACCTTGCATGCCTTGCGGCATGACTGGCATCCCTGGCTGCATGGGGAACCCCCCAGTGTACGGGGGATAGTTGTACCCAGGAAACCCACCATACGGCATGGGGGGATACAAAAAGCCCGCCTGCTGCGGCTGCGGCACCTGCTGCTCTGGGGGCACGAACTGCGTCTTCTGTTGCTGGAGGCCCTGAGGGAACACCCCTTGCTGCTGCACCGGCGCGGGCGGAGCGCTCTTCACAGGGAAGGCTTGGGCGGGCTTCGCCTGCTGTGTGGAGGCGGGGGTGGATGCGGCGGCGGCGGCGGCGGCCTCCTCCTTCGCCCTGTCCTTCCGGGCCATCTTCTCTTCGAGCGCCTGCAGATCGCGCTTCATGTCGGCGATCATCTCGCGCGTGTCGTCATCATCGCTGCCCGTCATGGTTGCCCGAATGGCCACCAGGTGGGGGGCTCTGCGATGGGTGGTGTGGGAGGGGAGATCGTGAGGGGAGGGGGGGGTGGGCCCTTGATGCGCCGACACTGTGCAGAGTAGAGAAGGAGAAGAGGCCTGCTCTGAGATGGGCTGTGGCAGTTTACAGCATGATACAGCAGTGTTTGTTTTGTCAGAGGTTGATCAGGTTGAGCGTAAGTTCTAAGCAGCGCTTTGAACAGAAGAGAGGTGGGGGGTGTGGGGGAGGGTTGGGGGCTACCAGCGCAGCACCTGCTGCTGCTTTGTTTGTCGCTACCCCGAAAGTTGCCTCCTTACGTATTTTTCTTCTTCTTCTTCGTCATCTTATCACACCAAACTCTCCCGCTGCATGTTGCTTTGTTTCCACCGGTGGGTTGGCGCCTCGACGGCATAATCACCAAAATAAACGGGGCTGCCGAGGCTGACCGCGAAGGAGAGGCCACCAGGGTTTTTGGCGCGAAACGCAGGGTCCGGTTTCACCCACCACCACCACCAACTCCCACCCCCATTCTTGCAACAAGGCAGCCATATGACCACAGGTTTAGAATCAACAGATTTCCCACCATGATGTACCCACACAGAACCTTCGATGCGTTCCTTGTTGACCCCGAGTTCCCTGGGCTAAAAACTGAACTCGGGTAAGTGAGCTCGAGGCCGAGCGCACAGAAGAACAACGACGAAGGCGGGGAGAAGGGGGGGGGGGGGGCGGGGGTGGGGGTATCGGGGTCCACTGAGAAATACATGGGCACAAATCTCACACACTTCCTCGCTTCGCTCACTAACCCTCCTCCCTGCTACCCAATTTGCACCGTTTAGCCCATTATCACAAAGTCTCTCAGATACTCCCCATTTTTTTCGCGCACGGACATGAGACGCGTGTGGGGGCAAGGAATGGTACGAACGACGGAGAACTTCGAGAAGGCGCTTCGGGGCGCAAGCACAACACATCAGCAAGCACAATACAATTGAAGGGGGGGTGTGGGATGGGCGCTCTTCGCTCTGGCGTCAAGAAAAATGTGTGAGTGCGACACCTTGGTATGTTAGGGCGGTCTCACACTGTATACACTTCAGAGCAAAGCACACCACTCACACCCTCCCTGCAACCACATTGTGAAGCAGATTGTGTAAAGTGCGCAGCCGCTCAAAGGCCTTCAAGCTCGTTTTGTCTATTGCGCTCTTTGCTAACGTGCTGCAGCAATGACCAATGCCCACACCACGTGGTATACCTATCTAGCTGATACAGGCCGCTTCGGTGCACAACAAGCTGCCGCGGCCCTTCCTGGCCATAGCAGCACCCGCGATCACGTTGGGAGTGGCGGGGAGGGGCGAGGGGGGGGTACACTTTCACCCCACTCAGCGTGAGGCGGAGAAGATGCAAAAAAACCACTCGTCCACCCCGTTGCGACACGACACCCCCCCCCCCCCCCCGGCACTCCTGGCCCACCAACACAGTGGAAAAACCTGGTGTGCGTGCAACAAATTTAGTGCAACAAAATACTCCGCAAATCAGCAACGGGTAGCGTTCCTATGATATGGGGTTTGGGCACCGGGAATGGCGTGCTGTTTGTTTTTGTCTTGGCACGGGTTGGGGTGGGGTGGGGTGCTGGGGTCTCAGTCAGAATCCGTGTCCTCGCTGCTCTCACGGAGGAGCTCGAGGAAGGAGTCGCAGTGCGACAGGATCTCGTCGTCCTGCGGGTCGATTGTTTTCGCAGCCTGCTTCGCGAGCATCTCCTTCTCCCATGCGAAGATCGTGTCCTCGGAAATGAGAGAGTTGTCGTACATCGCATGCATGAACTCCCCCACCTTGTCGAACACAGGAGGCGCCGTCTTGGAGAAGTCAGTCAGCGTGATGAGCAGCTGTGGGTTGGTGGGTGTGACGGACGGAGAGAACTGCAGGAGAAAAGACAGTTTTCTCTCAGGCGCTTGCATCAAGCACCGCATACCTCAGACTCCACAGAAACGTCGTGGAACTTGTCAAGCAGGCGGCCCCATTTCTTCAGCAGCTTTGAGAAGGCCTTGCGGGGGCACCCTGTGTTTGACTCCGCTGCGATCTGCAGGAAAGCCAGCAGGATGGCACAGCAGCAGTCGAGGATCGACACGTTGTAGCTGAACTTCACAGAGTTGATCTCCACGTGCACACCGTCGAACTCCAGACCGTCGCTCACGGCACGCTTGACCTGTGAATGTAAATGGGACAGTGGGAAATAACAAACAACGCCGCTGGCGGGAGGCGAAGGGGCAGCCAAGGCTTGTTGCTGGCTGTGTGGAGAAGAGCCCCGAAAGGGTGGGCAATGGGCATACCGTGGCGACCACCTCGGTGAGGAAGGTCTCGCCGTTGGGGAGCTCGTCTTGGTCGTCGTCCGAATCCCCGTTGGACACGTAGAAGGCGGAGGCGGAGCTGCTGAGGTTGGGCTCCAGCGGCAGGCTGAGGCCGCGTGCATCGAGGGGCACATCCAGTGACATGGAGAAGGCACGCCCGACACCCGTCTCCCCCACGATCTCCACCTCGCTCTGCTCGATGTACTCCACCTCCGTGGAGATCGCCTCGCCGAACTCGTCAAGCTCGCTCTCCTTCACGCGGGTCACACGCTGCCCCGAAGCAAGCTCCGTCCCCGGCGCCAGCTTCACCCCGAAAGACACGACGCACCCGGCATGCAGCTTGCAGTTGTCCCCGATGACTGCCCCGCTGCACACCACAGCCCCCTCCAGCGAGCACCCGTCGCCGACCACCACGTCGTCCCACAGCTGGCACTCCTTGACGGTGGTGTGCTTCCCAATCTTGGTCCCACGCCCCACCGTGGAGTGGGCCACGAGGGAGTGGTCGCCGATGCTCGCCTCAGGGCCCACGACAACGGTGCGCCCTGTCTTGCAGGAGTGCGCGAGAACGCTGGTCTTGTCGATGAAGACAGAGGGCTGCCGGCTGTACACATTGTGATACTGCGCCGCAAATGTCCCATCCACGAGGAACGGGAACGCCCACCCCTCGATCACCGCCTTGGTGATGTTGTGGTACTGCTCCATGGTGCGCGCCCGGCGCAGGAAGCGCTGTGCGGGCACCAGCTCTGTGATGATCTTGTTCCCGAGCAGGCCGTCGTTGATGACGCTCTTCACACAGTCCCTCATCCCCCTGTAGTCGAACCCCTGCTGCTCGAACATCTCCAGCACCTGCAGCGAACAGATGCAGATCCCAGTCTCCGTCAGGTCGTTACGGATCGACAGCGTCGGGGTCTCCGCCAGCAGCTCGAGGGACAGGTCCAGGTGACCCGGCCCGTTGTCGTCCCCATCTTCAGAGTCGTCGTCATCATCAGACGAGGACCCACCTGCTCCTGTCGCGGGCCACATGACATACTGCAGCAGGTTGCCGGTGATCGGGTCGAGCACAGCCGACACGCGCTCCTCACCCAGCACACCCTTGAGCTTTGCCGCACGCTCCGGGGTGTACTGAAACCCGACCTTCGTGACAGCGCTGCCCCCGTCCTGCTTGTCTGTTGCGTAGTCAGCAGAGTCGCAGGATTCTGTGGATTCCTGGTGCATCAGGATCGACTGCTTCATCATGCTGTGCCGCGCAGACACCGATGCGGTGGTGTCTTCCTTCAGGAACAGGGTCATCAGGATGGTGGGGTCCAGCTCTCGTCTCCTGCAGTGCTCCACCCACACGGAGCGGAGGTGGGAGACGTTGGAGATGATATCACCGGGGCAGAGGATGAAGTCAGACCGCAGCACGTCTGTGTCGTTCAGCCGCCGGAGGGCGTCTCCGAGGTTGCCGCAGCCGAGGGCGACGACGACGTCCACCTTGACGTCACGCCGGTCCCGCCACACGCTCTCGACGTGGGCGCTCACCTTCTCGCTGTGGGCACAGCTCAGGACAATGATCTCCTCCACGCCGTTCTGCACAAGGCCCTCCATGGCATAGTCAAGCAGAGGCACGCCCGCAACGGGCAGCAAACACCTCGGCAGCTCGAGCGTCAACGGCTTGAAGTCATCGCTAAAGCTGTCTGCGATGACAACCGCTGTCAACGCCGTCGGCGCAGACGTGTCTTCTCGGGCATTCGTTTTCCCCATACTGCCGCCCGCCCCCGCCCGGTCGCTCTTCCTCAGATAGGGTGGGGTGGTGGGGAGCACAGTGAGAATGTACCCCACTGCGCTGGTTGCCACAATGCTCCAATTTTTGAAAACACGCCGGGGAGTGTGTCGGGGGGTTGGGAGTTGGGGGAGGGAGGGAGGGGCGGGGGGGCTCCGGCTCGCAATGCCCTCGTGTTGTCTGACTTTGTGTATTCCTTGAACACAATCCGGAAGCCCGACAGCTTCTGTGTTTGCCGCTGAGAGTCTTGGGTACACGGTGGGATCTTGTAAATTTTACATGTAAAAATACCGATTTTTACATGTATTATACATGTATAATACTTGCATGTCAACTATTATACATGTATAATACCGTATACGTAAATATTTTGGAACGTAAATATTATGGAACGTAAATATTATGGAACGTAAATATTATGGAACGCTGGTGGGTTGGCGTTCCAGATTTTTTTCGTTCCATAATATTTACAGGGCTTTCTGCGACTCGGGGACTTGGACCAGGTGATCGGACGGCGTACAGAGTCCCTGACGAGACCTACTCGTGCACTTTTCGCGCGATTCCTGACGCAAGCCGTCCTCACCACCGAGTGGCCCAACTGGCCCTGTAAATATTTTGGAACGTAAATATTATGGAACGGACCGGCCAAAAATGGGCCCGTTCCATAATATTTACGTTCCATAATATTTACGTATACGGTACATGTAAATGCCTGAAATATACATGTAAAATACATGTATATCAAGCAAAAATACATGTATAATAGTTGCATGTCAACTATTATACATGTATTTTTACTTGATATACATGTATTTTACATGTATATTTCATGCATTTACATGTATTTTACATGTATAATACTTGTCATGCAAGTATTATACATGTAAAATACTTGCACGACAAGTAAAATACATGTATAATACTTGCATGACAAGTAAAATACTTGCATGCAAGTAGAATACATGTATTTTACTTGCATGCAAGTATTTTACATGTATAATACTTGCATGACAAGTATTATACATGTAAAATACATGTAAATGCATGAAATATACATGTAAAATACATGTATATCAAGTAAAAATACATGTATACTAGTTGACATGCAACTATGGAGGATCCTTGAAATCGGTAGTGGACAGTAGCGGACAGGGCGGACATTTCCTTGTGGAAAAAGTGCCCGAAAAAAAAAATTCGAAAAGGTCCCCCTTACAGAATTCGCCTTTTTTCAAAAAATCGGAAAATTTCGGACCGCAATTTGTACCCAAGAAAGTGCCGAATTTTCGGACTTGGTCCGATTTGAACGATTTCCGTGCCTCTTGCAACCCCCATGAGGGGGGGCTGCTGTTTCGGGTTCTTCCGGTGGTACATGCTGGGGTGTCAGGACAGGGAATCCTGCTCGCTGTACCCGGTGATCCCTGACGCAGCCAGGAAGTGGAGAGCCTTGGAACCCTGGTTGAGGCCTGTAACACCCGGCCTTCCTGCCACTTCTGGCATTGTGGAGTGGAGGTGGATATGGAGAAGGTTCTCTCTCCGTCCGGTCGAGCACAACCGTCCTCTCCAGCCAGGGGCCATCTACTTTCCAAACAAGGGCCAGGAACATGCTCAAACAAACTAATTGATCAGAAAATCTGGCTAGCCGTGGAATCATTGAGCAAAATTGAACGATTTTGAACGATTTTTGGCCGTGCTCGTAGCATTCCCCGTTGAGGGGGTCGCTATTTCGTGTTCTCCTGGCCGCACGGAGGCATTGCCTTACGTCGCCTCTTCCTCTTTTCCTTTGGTGGTGTGTTGGTCTGGCACAGAGGGCGGGACCGTGCTGATATGCACAGTGACGACTCTCCCTTTTGTTTTGTGCCCGCCTCCACCGAGATTCGGCTGATGCCTCTCAGACTGGGGGCGGGCGGTCGCCGACGCTGACGCGCCTGGCGGCCTGTGGTAAGTGACGTGGGGCTGGGATGGGGGGGGGGGGGTGCTGGGAGGTCGGGCCGAAGCCCTTGTTCTCTGATGATGTTATTTGGTTCACGCGTTCAGGTAGTCCTTCTCGCCGTGCTCCGTTACCCCTGCCTCGGCCAGGTAGCGCAGCGCCTCCTTGCAGTTGTGCAACAGCAGGTTGTGCACGTTTGTGGCTGTGAGGTGGTGTCGGGCCGACGCTGTCGCGGGGCAGCCGAAGAAGAGGTGCTTCAGTGAGACCCCAGGCGGGGGGTGGCCCGGCGCATGCTTCAGGCAGGGTTGGCAAGGTGGTTGTGCCGTGCCCGGGATGTCATGGTCGTAGACCAGGCGGTGGTGGTCGGCCCGGAGTCGGCGGATGGTGGTTTCCCCTAAGCGGGTGAGTCCCTCCATGCGGAGGTCGGGGCGTTGCAGTCGCGTCTCCCCGATTCCCGAACGGTACGCGTACACGCTGTCCGTGCGGGGCACCGTTGCGTCGTTGTAGATGTGTCGGCGGAGGACGACACGAGCCGACGCGAGGCTAACCGGTTCCATCTGCGGCCGGAAGGCACCGATTTGCGCCTGTTTGTCAGCGAGTTCGTTCCCTGCTACCCCAACGTGTGACGGGATGTAGCGGAGGTGGGTGGTGACATCGTGGGTTTGGGCGAGCTCGTTCAACCACCTCCAGATGTCCCATTCGGTGGATCCTCTCGCTCGCTGCGGGCCGCTCAGCAGCGCGTTCAGTGCGCTCTGCGAGTCTGTGAGGATGGCGATCGTTTCGCCTGGGGATACCAGGGTGCATAGGTGAGCGAGGGATTCTCTGATGGCCACCAGCTCCGCCTGGTAGCTGATGCAGCGGAGTCCTGCCGGCCAGGCGAGCTTTTTCCTGAGGCGGCCCTCCGGCATGCTGTACACCGCTGCTCCTGCGCCGCCCTGCTGTTGCCGCGATGTGGAGTTGGAGACTGACCCGTCGGTGTACACATGCCAGGCGCATGTCGGGAGGGCCTGGATGGTCTGCTCTGCCAGGTCCCGGAGGGTGTCTTTCGGGGTGGCGGCCTTTGGGGCGGTGAGCCCCGGCAGCGTCGCCAGGATGTGTACTCGTGGCAGCACCAGGTTCCATTCCCAGGGGGGGATGGGGTGTGCTGCATGCAGGGGGGCCAGCAGGGGGGTGCGCCCGTCGACCTTCGAGGATTTCACCAGACTCCGTGCCTGATGTAGCCAGCTGCCTCCCGTGTTCCCGGTGTTTAGTTGCGCCCGGTATCCTGGGGAGTGGGGCACGCGGCGGAAGCGTTCGTGGTCTGTGCACACCGCGACCTTGAAGTCGAGGTCGAGGTCTCGCAGGTGTGATTCCCAGAGGAGCTTTGCCGTGCTGGTGTTCTTCATACAGCCCGTGATGATCAGGGCTGCCATGCGGTGGACATCTCGCAGGCGTTTGAGGTTCTTCGTGGACAGGCCAGGGGTGTAGACGCTGGCGGCGTACATCAGGATGGGGTAGACATATGTCAGGTAGGCCTGGCGCAGCGTGTCTCCACTTGAGCCCCAGTCAGTGCCTGCCAACATACGCAGAATGCTCAGGCGTCGCATGCAGGTGGTCACGACGTGGTCGACGTGGTCTGTCATCGTGTGGCAGGCATCGATGTAGACCCCGAGGTACTTCGCTGTCGATTCGTGCTGGAGGGGGGTGCCGTCTGGGAGCTCCATGCGTCTGTGCTCGCCCAACGCTGCGGGCGTCGTTCCCATCAGCGTGTAGCAGCACTTACTGGGGGAGAGCTGCAGCCCGTGGAGTGGGATTTCGGCGGCGAGTGTGGATATGACGCCCTGTGCGGTGCTTAGGGCTTCAGTGTAGTTGTCCCCGACGACGAGTACTGCGATGTCATCTGCGAACACCGCTGGGTGGATGTTAGGGGAGGCGGTGATGGCTCGAGATACATCGTCCATCACGCAGTTGAAGAGCAGGGGCGAGAGCACTGTTCCCTGCGGGACCCCGTTGTTGAAGTCGTAGTAGTCGCTTCTTACCCCGTGCACCTGTGCGGCGGCTCGGCGGTTGCTGAGGTAGTTGTGTAGCCATCTGGTAAATTTCGGGGGGAAGCCCTTCCGTCTGACACTGTTGATGACTGCGTGCTTGCTGACCTTGTCGAAGGCTTTCTCGAGGTCGAAGTACAGGGTGACAGCTGCCTTTCCGGAGGAGAGGGCGTCCGTCGCTGTTTGGGTGATGTAGGCTAGTTGGTCGGTTGTCGATCTCAGCCGCTGGAACCCTGCCTGGTTCGCGCAGTGCCCCTCCACCTGTGGGTAGGCGTCGTCGAGCATGAGCTGCTCCATGCGCCTCTTCACCATTTTTTCTAGCACCTTGCACGCTGTGCTGGTGAGCGCGATTGGTCGGTACGAGGACGCTGCCGTTGCTGGCTTCCCCGGTTTCAGGATCGGGATGATGACTGCTCGTGTCCACGCGTCGGGGAGGATGCCGCTGTTCCACGACAGGTTGAGCACATGCAGGAGTCCCTGCCGTGCCTGGGGGCCCAGATGCATCAGCAGCTCGTTGTTGAGGTCGTCAGGCCCTGGGGATTTCCGCTCCTGCAGTTCGGATAGAGCCGCGTTCAGCTCCTCTTTGGAGAAGTCGTCTTCGGCAGCTGAAAGCTCGGGGGGTGTCTGGTCATTCGCATGCTGCACGCTACCTGAAACGTGAGTGTGCCTTGCTAACACGGGCATTTCAACGGTCTGCCGGCGACCGTTCCCCAAACCAGTAAACCAGCAGTTTTGGAAAATCGGAGAGATCACCCTACTGCGCTGAATATGGTGCGCACCATTGCAAAAATCCCCGGGAGCTTTTGGGCTTTCAGACCTGAAGGGGCCAGCAGGTGGGTGGCGTCGGGGAGTGGCAGCTTTGTAACTGTCCTCCAGCTGCTGGCATGTCCAGCCCTGCGAGAGTGCCAAGGTGTATTGAGTCCCTGCGGAGCACAACCCCCGATGAGAACGAGCGCCAGGTGATCCTCATTCATTTTCAGCTGTAACGCGCATGAGGGGCACTCTCTGCCGCAAGCATCTCTGGGCATCACTCGAGAGCTGTCACATGATGACGCGGAGAGAAATCAGAGAAAAAGTCCCGCCTGACGGGCACGCGCCTGGAAACTGTGGGGGGGCGAGCAAAAAATCCCTTGTAAAAATTCTTAGAAAAAACCTGGTTCCCCGACCCAAAAAACCTGGAAAAAGGGCTCGTTCCCCGCCCAGGCCTGCACCCAGATTTCAAAAATTTTCAAACTATTTTCTGGACCAAAAATCAAACTATTGAGGTCCTGGCCGGACATGTCCGGGGGGGGGTCAAAATTGGATTTCCCGAATTTCCGGGTCCGGACATGTCCGCCCGGACATCCGGACACCAGAAAATGTCCGCCCGGACATGTCCGCCCTGTCCGGGGCGGACATTTCTGGATGTCCGGATGTCCGGGCGGACATGTCCGGGCGGGAAATTCGGGAAATGTCCGGGGGGGGGGGGGGGGGGGGGGGGTCAAAATTGGACCCGGACATCCGGACACCCGGATTTCCGGGTCCGGGCATGTCCGCCCTGTCCGCCCTGAAATCGCCTAAGGGGCCGGGGGAAATCCAGGAAATTCGGGAAATCCAGGAATATGAAGAATCCTCCTATTATACATGTATTTTTACTTGATATACCGTAAACGGAAATATTGTGGACCGTAATAAAGGTGAACCGTACTATAGGTGGACCGTAAAAAAGATGGAACAAATGGGATTTTTCCGGAACTTGGAACATTTTTACGGTCCACCTATTTTACGGTTGGGATAGTGGACTTGGCGGTTTTTTTTACGAGTTCCTTCGTGACGAAGTCGCGAAGGAACCAAGGAAATCGTACGACTGAAGCTGCAGGATTAACACCACAGAGCCTCAGCACAGAGTGTGCGCTCACCATCGTCCGGGAACTGTTCTCCCACAGTTACTGCAGGGTGTACTACACTAAAGGAGTACGATTTCCCTGAATTTTCCGGGCACTGATTCACGAATTTACATCTGGAGGGAGCCCGGTGGTCTCAGCTTCTGTCTGCGCGCCCTGCCGTACTGTGGCTGCTTTTGTGGGCTCGTGCATCAGGTTCTACTTTTACTTCTACCGGAACGCTCCTTGCATGGTACTACACTTCTCGAGGTGTGGTGGTGGGTGAGTCTCGAGGTGAGTGGTGGTGATCGTGCCCTTTCCACACGCAGGGAGGACTTGCTTCTCTTGCTGGTGTTGGTTGCGGTGGTGGAGGGAGGGTCCAAAGCTGGGAGGTCGGGAGGCCTACGTGCGGGAGTCTGCGGCGTGGAGGCCGCAGTCCGCGCCCCGCAACCCACCAGCCCGCGGGCGAAAATCGCATTGTCTTTTCCATATGCAGTCCCAATAAATAGTGGACCGTAAAAAAGATGGAACGTTTGGCCTTTTTTTGGGAACTTGGAACATTTTTACGGTCCACCCTTTTTCCGTTTACGGTACATGTATTTTACATGTATATTTCAGGCATATACATGTATTATACATGTATAATAGTTGACATGCAAGTATTATACATGTATAATACATGTAAAAATCAGTATTTTTACATGTAAAATTTACAAGATCCCACCGTGTATGTGGGGGGGGGGGGGGGGTGGAGGCAGGCAAGCTGCTGGATCAGCAGCGCCAGCAGCATCGCCTGAAGGCCTTTTTGGAAATATTTTTCAACACTGTCGTCGTGGAGAAGCATGTGGAAGCAAACTTCTCCGGTGCAACGAAAGGGGTGTGATCATAAGAAGGGTGGGAAAGGCCAGCAAGATTCCCGCGCTAATTCGGTGTAATAGAAGCTAGACTGTGTAAAGGCGTGTACTTATTCTTCTTCTTCTTCAACTTCAAGGTGGGTGGGGGATGGACATAATGAGAAGCGCAAACCTGTGTGCCAAACACCTCATCCCCTTGCGAAGTGAGGGAAGGGATCGCGCGGTGCTCGATCACCCGACACCAGCACCCGACCCCTCCCTCCCACACTCACACACATGACCTCCGGCACCTCCCAACGAGATGCCCTTTCCGGCTGCGACGAGCAGGAACTGGGACATGTTGTCGGAGAAATAGACAAGCACACTACACTGGGAGGGCCTTCGCTCAGAAATGCAGCAAAGTGAGATAAATGAGCGAGCCGCCTCACAAAAGAAAACTGGTTAAAAAGTGACACGGTTTGACCCACAGTGCGAACGGCCCCCACTTCGATAAGGCGAATGGGGTGTTGAGAATGCCTCCTGAGTGCGCCTTGGATTTTGACCGACTCCAACGAGAGGCCCCGACTGCGCTGAACAACCCCGAACGCTGAGGAGCAAAATCACACATCCAGCGACATAACTCCACCACTGTAAGTCTCGTGTACAATTCCCCCTCCGTAAAAGCGGGGGGGACAAAGTCCTTTCGGACGTCTGTGTATGATCTGTGGATGCAGTTCGACACAGCTCAAGCGTTGTTGAGCCGTATAAATCCGAGAATTCCTGGGTGATGATACGGCTCACACGCGCTTCTCTAGGAGGGCTTGGCTCTGTCAAAACTATGTGGTTCGAATGAGTGTATTTTCAAATGCCAACACGGCCCGTGCAGGACAGAAATCCCACACCCGTAGAAACGGTAGCAGACTGGCGAAAAGTCGAAAAAATTTCAGTGGCGTTCGGTATATCTAGTCTTTCGATAGCTCATGGTTTGGAGAGTTCGCAAATAAGCCAGCCTGCCTTTGCTTAATCCATGCGTTGTACCCCCGGATGAGATGATTGCTTCCGCTCAAACGTGTCTCGCTGGGCAACCGAAGAGGGAGTATCATGACCAACTTAGAAAAGCGGACCTGTTCACCCCGTGGCAGGCAGAGCTGAAATCACTTGGCAGTGCTCAGTAAACGGGTCCGGTGTCGGGTGTGGTGTCTGATGGATGGCTCTGCCTGTGTAATCTAGATCCCCCGCGTCCTGCCACACGTCGGGACATTTTTGTGTAACTTGAGACGGTTTTCCCGGCACCCTCCTCGGGATGCGGTGACCTTAAGGTGGTCATCACGCTGCGAATAGCGTGAAAAAAAGTGCACAACTCCAACCAACTGCGCACGCCGCAGGGGAACACAATTCACTCCCCAGCATCCCGGCACATTGACCTTCGTCAGCCCAGCTCCCTACCCCACCCAGCGGGGTGTTGCTGCCTATCTTCTTCCCCAGGCACCTGCAAGGCTCACCCATCTGAGCCCCTGCACACATGGGCAGAAGCGTGGGGGTGGGGACGTCTGAGGCTGGGTCGTTCAGAGGGCAGGTGGGAAGAAGCGCGAGGGCACCGCGGGCTCCTGTGCCTTTCCCAGCCCCCCCCCCCCCTGTGACAGCCGAGACTTCTTCTGAAACAATTCGCACTGCCGCCGTGGCAGAAGCCCACAGCACCTTGACAAAGGGGAACAAGGCGCAGCCCGCAGAAGCGAGCACGCAGGAAATGTCTACCACATCACCGTGTGATGTGGCCTCGGCTGATGATCGCTCTGCACAGCAGATAACCTGCACCAGTGCCGGTCGGGTGGCGAGTGGGTGGATGTATGGTGCATGATGCAGGAAGGCGGCAGCGGTGCCATGCCCCGACCTGTGTATGAGACATGAGTTGGGTCGAGACATGCATTTCAGTTTTCTAAAAAAAAATGCGGCGGTCGGCTCGCGCATTGTGTAGAGTGTTGGGCCAAGACACTATGGGCCAAAAAACCAAAGGGGGGGGGGGGGTGGGTGACAACGGGGCCGGCCTTTAGTCTAAAGAAAGGTGAGCAAAAAAAAACAACACACTCATTCCACACCACTCGCTAATGCAGTATCCGGAAATAGGGGCTGCCAGCCAATGGCACCCTTTGCTTTTGCAACAATGCGCATTGCATAGTTGTCGCGGATGCACGCTCTCGCTTGGCACCATATCAGAAAGATTGGGGCCCCCTCCTCAGGCGCAGGAGGACAATGATAAATCCAAGAGCCACCTGGAACAGAGACTGAATCCCATGGAGTGATGTGAGTGGGGGGTGTCACAAAAGATCCAATCAGATCCAGATTCGGATTTCCTCCCACTCACAGTGCAGGTAGTGCCGGGAGACTGGGGAGGGGAGTTTTGTGTTGTCGAACTGCCAAATTGCGCGAGGAAAGCTCACTTCACTTGTCAGTGCGGAGAGCGGAATAGCCCCTCTCCTGTGTAACACGAACGTGTGGGGGGTTTTGCACGTGAGATAGTTTGGACCAAAGGCGTTTTCACGACCTTCAGACTCACGGGGGACGGGGGTGGAGAAGACGATATGTGTTGTCGAAATGTGTATGGGGTGGGGTGCACCCGTACTTAGGGCATCCAAATGGCTTTTTTGATCACAGTTGACTAATCAAAAAAGAGAAGGAATGCCAACGAGGGAGGGGGTGAGTGCGTGTGAAGGGAAAACGGTGTATCCCACGGGGGCCACCCTTTTCTCTTGGCAAACCAAATGACGGATCAAAGAGAAAGGGAGGCACGGCAACGCTGTGTAAGGGATAGGTGTAAAACTCCGTTTTAAGAAGAAAATCAACCAGCGCGGCAATCACCGTGCCCTGATCAGACCAATCCAACCGATTGCATCCGCGCACGGGTGGAAAAATATCACCACACGGTGTGAATGGGTAAGCAGAATGAACAAGAGAACGGGATGAATATTCGCATATGAACCAAGGACGAGACAGAACGCAGCACAGCAACATGCATGTGGGGTTGACCATTCCGATCCACACCCTCGCGCAAGCAATGTCGGGTCCGCGGGCCGGCATCGAACAGAAGCCGAAGAGGCTGCTGCGCAACACACCAGACACGCTAACACCCTCGCTGCACGCTTCCAGGAGACAGAAGGCTCCAAGAGAACATACTCAAGAGGGAGATCATCCCGATTCGGAGAATGTGTATTGGGAGTGGATACCTGAGACGGTGAGACAGGGCACAAGGCAGAGACCTCTCAATTCAGCCAAGCAGGGGGGTGCGGTGCAGTGGCACCCCCCAGCATCCCAGCCCTGTCTGTGATGATGCCTGCTTTTATTTCGCATTGTTGTTGTGGGAAGCGTCTCGAAGAATCCGAGTAAATCGGCAGGGCCCAGTGGAGAGAGTTTTTCTTCAGGGGGGTTAGAGGGTTCCTACCGCTGGGCATGCATGTCTGCCACACGGGTAGTCTGAGAGGGGGGGGGCATCTCACTCCCTGTCCCTGAAGCCGATCGGTTCTTCCTTCTTCTTTGCATTCGCTGACCCACCACCTCCGCCAAACACAGGTATAGCAGGCATAGCAAACAAGCCCCGACAGAGTCACGCCAGAATCACCCGGTGTGCCTGCCAAGCTGTGCGGCACAATGCTCCTTGCCGGACGAAAGTTTGTGAAAAGAAAACGTGGGAGAGAGAGAGAGATAGAAAGATAAAAATGCCCTGTGTCTCCACAGCTGGTGTAACATGCTGGGGAGGAAATGGGGAGGGGTTGGACAATGCCCAACCACACAGGTCAAAAGAAACCCCTCCGGGGGGGTGTTGGGGGGCACAACGTGGGATAAAATATAGCACCTTTGGTGGGTGAGACAAACAAAGATCCCTCCCTGTTGGGGGTGAAAAGGGGGGGGGGGGTGGGGGGCGTGACGGAACTGTCGGTTTTCTCGCCGATCAGGTGACGATCAGAATCACATCTAGAATAGGGCCGAAAAAAATGGCGGGGGGAACCCCACTGTTCAGAAAATGCGGAATAAGTGAGGAAAACCAGACAAATGAATCGCCCAACTGAATCGTGCTAGCTAAACTCCGGAAAGAAGTGTCTTTTTTCGTTGAACGCAGCCAAATATAAGGCCTGTTTTTGGCGCACGGGTGTGATGACAAAAGGGAAAAGTGCTAGCACGAACATGATGTTGGTCTTCTGGTTATGTCTGGTTTCTTAGAACACGTAACGTGTATGCAAAAAAAAATAGACGAGCCGCCCAAGTATGAAGCTAAATGTGGAGTCCAAGTCCCGATTCAGGATTGCACTTTTTTTCTCTTTGGGTTTTTATAGGGAGGGAATTTTTTTTCTCCTTGGGTTTTTTAGGTGGGATTTTTTTTCCCCACAGGTTTTCTGGGTGAAGTTAGGTGGGGTTTTTTTTCTCCACAGGTTTTCTGGGTGAAGTTTTTCGGGGGCAGGTGGTATTCTAGTGAGAGATGAGGATGAATCCTCCGGAAACCCGCCCCTTTTTCGGTTGTTCCAGCCAAAACCCGGCGTTGTTCCCCAGTCAAGAGCCAGGCGTTCACTACCGTGGCCTCCGGCGGCTGGGGGGCTCCGCCCCCCAGACCCCCCTGTACCACTAGGCTGAGCGTGTGCCTGTCTTGTAGCCCATTCCTTTGGGTTCACATCAGCGAATGGGACCCAGACCACTCTCAGTAGCCTCAGGAGGACGCAGCCAACAATCTGTACGCCCGCAACTCCCACGCGCTCCCACTACGGCGCAAGGAACAGATACTCACTACCGTGGCCTCCGGCGGCTGGGGGGCTCCGCCCCCCAGACCCCCCGTATGTCGAGCAACCAAATCCTTGAGCTTGTGCCACTGGGCATAGGAAGGGGTCGTTACAATAACGCCCCGAAAACCCATTTTTGGCGCCCCTTGCCTGGCATGTTGCTGTTGTGTTGCCACTATCTCTCATCACACAGGGCGTCCAATACCCACACACCACACTCACACTGGTTGTGTGGTGGGGATGGAGGGATTTTCTTGCCCGCGAGGGGGATTGCGCGCCATTTCCCCCCCGAAAAACCCTTGGAGAAAAAGTGGAATCCCGACCCCTTTTTGGGCCCAAAAAGGCCAAAGTCCCAGGCATACTTGGAGCCGCCTCACAAAAAAAAACCAGGCTGCAGAGAGTTGCAGGGTTGACAGAATTGACAGAGCGAAGAGCTCCGTTTCGAGCCATACCACGCCCCGGTGAGAGAGGGTTTGAGACCAGGGGGGTGGGATCGGGGGTCAGGGGTCAGGGGGCTTGGGTTTGGGTAGGTGGGGAGAGCACCCCCGTCTAGCCAGGTCGGATGCCAGAGAGGAAGAAAGGGAGAGGAGCCCCCCACCGCTTATCCCGCCAGGGCCGTGAGTGGAATCGCATATCGCCCGTGTTTCCCATGTGGTTTTTTTTGCCGCACTTTGCGTGGGATTCAGTGTCGTGTTGCGGTGCCATCTACAGCATTGCTCGCTTCACCTCACACTCTTTTTATTTTATTTTGCAGAAGGGAAACAAAGTGTCGCCTGATTGTCGCCCGCCCTGAATGTGTGATCGGGAGAGCAGAGAGGAATACCCTTTAGGGATGAGGGCGATATGTGCGCCCCGCAAGATATGCTGCCCTCTCCCACCTGCGGGAGTCCGCAGGTGGGACACATACATCCACTGCACACGCGAGTGAGGCGATCCGCGGAATCGGCCCACTCGAAACGTGGTCATCACACAAACACACACACATATGAACCATAGCTTTGAGTGGAGAGACCAACCGAGCACCCTGCCCTTGATGCGATCTCTCCACTGTGTGTACACACGCACTCAACAGGTAACCCAACCCACACCGCGCGTGTATGAAAAGGGCAATAAACGATGGAAGTCGGGAAAAGGCAAAGGGAAAAGAAAGAAGCTCTATTACAGTGTAACGGGGGTGGGTCTGGGTATGAGAGGAGCCTGCTGCACCTCACCCCACATAGGTCGAGGCCAGCGGGGGGGCACGTGCAGGGCACTGGGCCCCCCTTTCAAAGGGGGGTGGGGATGGGCTCTGCAAATGCCATGCGGCGCATGCAGGGTGGGGGCAGTGGGGGTGATTCAGGCTCCGGAACAAACAGAGGGGAGGGGGGTGGGTGGTTGCTTATGAAGAGACGTGGGATATAGACGCAGAGAGTGCAGCAGTGCAAAATGCGTCTGTATCGCCACACTAATTGTGTGTCCACCCTTTTGAACGATTTGAACGATTTTGGCCATATTTTCCTTCGTTCTGGCGATTGACGATCATGGACAATTCACAGCACTTGCTATCCCTTAGTCCATTTGGGTTTCTGTCTCACTTTTCGCGCGGAAGTGTCTCAGAAGTGTATGTGTAGGCAGAATTCTTTTTCTTTCAGATGAAATTCTGTGATCAAAACTCGTTGGAGGCAGGGGGCAAAGGGAAACGGGCAGTATTTGCGAAACCCGCAATGGCTTGCGCTCCTGACAGTACACCCCCACAAAACCCCTCTAGCACCGCATTGACGGGGTCCTGGACAGTGCTGCGAAACCTATTTGCCACAACGAAACACGGTTCCAGCTTTGACCACACGGTGGACTCCAGCGGCCCTAGCGGGAGTCTGGGAGCGGGAGTCTGAGCGGGTGTCAAAGACTCCCGCTAGCGGGAGTCTATACTCCCGCTAGGGGGAGTCTGACTCCCCCTAGCGGGAGTCTTTTCACCTATTTTCATCCATTTTTCCCATGATATAGTTACAGTCTACTGGCGTGGGGGGTAAAATCATGGTGGAAGAGGGATGGGGAGGGGCTTGTTTTGCTTCTGTCAGTTTCCCCGGACTCTGGACTACCTACCTATCCTCCTGGTAGCGGCTACACCTGCGGAGGTGAGCGGTTAGAATTTGAGGTGTCAAAGTGCGGCCATCGCCTGTCGTAGTTGTGTTACACCTTGGGCAAGACAAGCCATCCTGCAGGCCTCATCTTCTTCGTCAGAACTGTTATCCCCCTCCTGCTGTGCGCGTTGGTCAAGCGTGCTCAAAGTCGCCTCGGATGACACGAATGGTGTGAAAGTCGCCCCCAGCGGGATTGGCATTTTGCACAAGCAGAGCGATAATTTGCGGTGTCCTTCGGGGACCGGAACAGGAAGTAGGGCGCGCTGATGGGTTCAACGAAGTCCTGTGTGTTGCAGTGCACAAACCCCTTCTGCAGCTGTGTCAACTGTGTGCAAAGAACATACACAGCCAATCTATGAGCGTGTCGGGTGTGCAGACACGGACACAGGATGACTTCTCTATACCCGAGGATCCCGTCCTGCGACAGGTGCGCAACCTTCCAAGGCATGCCCGATGCGCGCCGCTTCTCTTCTGCCATCGCAAGATCTCTCTCGTAAGTTGCGGAGCTGGCGATTGTAACGGCATCTTTCTTGCGATGTCCGTTCTCTGCTTCTTCAAATTCGTCGTTGTTCTGCAGAGGCACTGCATCTTCTGGAGCCCACCAATGATGGAGACTGTGTACGTAGGCATTGCGCGTTGATCCCTTTTCGGCATGCTCCATCAACCAGTGAAATATATGCCCTGAGATCCGAGCACGCAAGAAGGGAATCCGGGCTGACTCATCCTTGCATCCCCAGAAGCGCCAGGGGATGTCTGCATACCGGAAATGCATGAGGTCTGCAAGGGAGACAAAGAGGTAGCGGAACAAGCCCTTGTAGGTGTGTCCTGTGACAGGCAAGCACGACCTTCCGGAACTGAGCACCTGTCCCATGCTGCGACACATTCAGTGCAAGGTTTGTACAGGTCTTGTCGAATATTTTTTTGTTGTCTCATCCAGCAGGGGTGGAGCTTGAAATATGGGGTTGCGGGCTGGATCGGGTCAGATCGGGTCAGCCAATTTTTTCTTATGGGTTCCCCCCCGGTTCGTCTCAGAGATCAGTGCTCGGGCCCAGCCTCCCGCGAGGTACCGGAACCGATATGCAGCCCCGGACGCGCAAGGACTTGGTTACAAGACAAACACATGCCGTAGGGGGGGTCTGGGAGGCGGAGCTCCCAGCCGCCGGAGGCCACGGTAGTGAACATCTGTGACTTGCGGGCGTACGGATTCTGTGTGAGTTGGCTGCGTCCTCCTGAGGATACTGAGATTCCCTGATGTAAAGGGCTTGGGTACAAGACAGGCACATGCCACAGGGGGGTCTGGGGGGCGGAGCCCCCCAGCCACCGGAGGCCACGGTAGTAAACGTCTGTTGCACGGTACGGGTTGGGCAGCTTCATTTGTCCTCTATTGTGACTGTTTGAGGCCTGTGCTCATGTCGCTGGGGTCACTTTGCTCACGAAACGCCTCCTGGTCACCTTGAGGCCCCAAGGCGAGGAGCCAACTTTTCCGGTTTCCCGAAAATCTATATTTTTTTTTCTTTTTACCCCTGACCTGATTTTTTGTGAGGGCCTGCAGAAAATCAGGTCAGCTGACCCGAAAAAACCCCCAAGCTCCACCCCTGTCATCCAGTACCCTGATCAGCCGCATGGCGAGCCCCTTGCAGTCATGGAGTGCTGGGGTGACGTAGCGGGCATTGGGAAGCACACCTGCCAAGAGGGAGGGGTAGCCAGCCTCTTTCATCTCAGAGAGAGTCAGGTGCGGGTATCGATGCACCTGTTGATACCAGCGTTCTTCTGGGATGTCGCACAGTGAGCATCGGTGCCCTCGCCCCCCGCATCGCCTCATTGTTGCCCACTGCTGATCTATACTCCCGCTAGCGGGAGTTGGACTCCCCCTAGTTGAGACTCCCGAAAAGGGTTACCCTACCCCCGCTGGAGTCCACCGTGCAAGGCCGGATCAGCCCACGGGTGGGTTTGAGGAAGAAATCTGGGGGGGCAAATTTTGCTGCGACTTCCGGTTTCACCCGGCCGAACTCCAGCATCTATCCAGACCCACGGTGCCAAGCCGTTCGCCCGTGTCGCGATCATTCGCGGCTTCAGGCTGCCCCCGACGACACGTTTGTATCCTGCACCTTGCCATACTTCGCCTCCACCTTGTATATGACGGAGAGCGCCCTCCTTCCGCATCGTTGCGACTTCCCTGACAGCGAACTTATCCATGTCAGGGAAGACATGGCGATGATTGCGTTGGCCACCTGGGTGCTGTGCTGGTGGAGCTCCTTGCTCAACACCGTTGCTAGGAGCCTTCTAATGGATCCCAGTGTCAGCACACTGCCCCCTTTTTTAACAGGGAAGGCCGTGCAAAAATCATGCACAATGTTCGTCGCCTCCGCAGCCTCGGGACTCTCTGCGCTCTTCTTCTTCTTAATCGACTTTGCCGCCGGCTTCGCTGCCGGCTTCGTTGTCGTCTTCCCCATTTTTGTGAATCAGGTCTGCGAGCTGGGATGGGTGGAAACGTCCGTTTCGTTTGGTGTGGCTGTACTTCAGTGACGAGTGCCACATTGCATAGGTATCATGGGAAAAATGAGTGAAAATAGGTGAAAAGACTCCCGCTAGGGGGAGTCAGACTCCCCCTAGCGGGAGTATAGACTCCCGCTAGCGGGAGTTGGACTCCCCCTAGTTGAGACTCCCGAAAAGGGTTACCCTACCCCCGCTGGAGTCCACCGTGCATGGTTTGACAGAATTCTGCCAGAATTTCACAGATTCTGGCAGATTCTGGGGATTTCAGATTTTTCAGAATTTTCAAAATCTGAGAAAATCTGTCCAGATTCTGGACAGATTTTTCCAGAATTTTCAGAATTCTGGAAATTCTGAGAAATCTGGAAAAATCTGAGAATTCTGGAAAAAATGCAGTGCCGCCCACGTGGCGCGAAAAAAATAAAGTGCCGCCCACGTGGCGCGACCCCTGTGGTGCCGAACAGGCGCGCACCCTCTGCGGCGGAGGCAGCGGATGCGGGTCGCCTCCCTCCCCTTGAGAGCATCCACACGGAGCGAGTGGGGGTGTCGCTGTCGGTCCCCGGGGCGATCCTCCGCCCGGCGGCGGTAGCCTATAGCCAGGCCCTGTGGGATGTCGCAGCGAATAGTTCGAGCACCACGGCGTGGCTCCGCCTCCTCTTGGTGCCCAAAACCCTCTTCCGCACCTACCGTGGAGGGAAGAAGAAGCAGCTGCTGGCGAAGCGGGCCCGGGAGGAGGCGATCATCCTCTGGCGGGAAGGACGCGCGTCGGAGCTCTGGCGCCGGGCCCGGACGGAAGCCCCGGGCCCGGGACGGGTGGAGGCTGCCCCCACATGGGAGGAGACGGAGGAAGCGGTGGTGCAAGCGGCGAGACAAGGGCGGTATTCGGCGGCGATGGCGCGCACCAGGAGCGCCGGCCTGGCGCCTGCCACCCCTGCCACGAAAGCGAAGCTCCTAGCAATGCACCCGGAAGCGGACAGCCCAGCCATCTCCGCGGCGACGCGGGTAGTGCCCGCGGATGCCACCCCCGCCGAGGTATTTAAAGCGCTGAAGGGGTTACCGAGGGGCACGGGCGCCGGCCCCTCAGGCCTGAGGGCGGACCACCTCCGGGAGCTCGTCCAGGTGGAGGGAGTGGATGTGCTTCCGGCCCTCACGGCGGTGGTGAATGTCCTGCGCAGAGGCGAGGCCCCCCCGCAGCTGGCCCGGCACATCGCGGGCGCGTCTCTGGTCGCGCTCCCCAAGCCAGACGCGGGGATCCGCCCGATCGCGGTTGGGGAGACCCTCCGCCGCCTGGTGGCCAAAACCCTCACCGCAGACGTCAGGGAACAGGCTGGGAAGCTCCTCCTGAAGGGGAGGCAAGTAGGAGTGGCGGTGGACGGCGGACTGGAGGCGGCCACGGCGGTCGTGAAGGACTTCGCGGCGCGCAACAGGGGGGCGGACAAGGTCCTGCTGAAGATCGACTATGCCAACGCCTTTAACATGGTTAACAGGCAGGCGTTCATCGATGCTGTCAGGCGGGACCTCCCGGAGCTGTCGGCGTGGGTCGAGTGGTGCTACGCGTCGCCCTCAGCCCTGATATACCGTGGCGAAGTGCTCGAATCGCAGAGGGGGGTACAGCAGGGGGACCCCCTCGGGCCGCTCCTGTTCTCCCTGGCCATCCGCCAGCTGACCGAGGACCTAGGCAAGCTGCCGGGGGTGGAGGGCAGCATGTGGTACTTGGACGATGGCACGCTGATGGGCTCCCCCGGGGCGGTCGGCCACGCGTTCGCGATCCTCGAGCGGCGGAGCGCGGAGCTGGGCCTGGTGGTGGCACGCCGCAAATGCGAAGTGATCTCGCTGAATGGGCACTCGGTGGAGGGCCTCCGGGGAGCGGGCCTTGATGTAGCCGCGACGGAAAAGGAGCGCGCGACTCGCATGGACCTCCTCCACCACAACTTCGAGTTCCTCGGGGCTCCGGTGGGGGATGCGGAATTCTGCGAGCGGGTGATGGATACAAAACTGAGAGAGAAGTTCATCCCGAACCTGCGCCAGCTTCACCACCTCCAAGACGCGCAAGTGGCCATGACCCTCCTGCGACACTGTGAAGGCTTCTGCAAGCTGGTCTTCCAGATGCGCGCAATTGGGTACGCCGGGAGAGAATACCTTCGCCAGTATGACAAGGAAATCGGGATGGTGCTGGCATCTGTGCTCGGGGACAGGGACGGGACCCTCCCTGACGATGCGCGAGACCAGGCGGCCCTGCCCGTCAGGCTAGGGGGTATGGGCATTCGGAGGTCGGAGGACCACATCACCGCTGCGGCTTTGGCGGCGGCTAGCTCCTTCTTCCCCCTATGTGTGCAGCTGGACAGCGGATATCGTTGGGATGCGGATGCGTGGCGCGTGGCAGCGACCGCCCACAACGAGCTGGTGGCGGAGGCGGACTGGGTGGACCCTCACAAGCGCCCGGGCGAGCCCCTCCGCCAGCGCGACCTATCCCTGGCGATCATCAGCCGGCAGCACGAGACCCTACTGGCGGAGGCTGACGTGCTGAGTAAAGGGCGTCAGTTGTCCGCGTCCCTCCCAGGCGCAGGGGCGTGGGTGACGGTGACGCCAGAACAACAGTTTGCGATGGGGAGGGAGGAGTACCAAGTGGCGGCTCGCCTGCGCCTGGGCCTCGTCGTCTTCGCCCCTGGGTCGCGGTGCCACGAGTGCGGGGACGCCATGGACGTCTTGGGCGCCCATGTGTTCAGCTGCCAGGCATCGGCGGACCGCATCAAGCGCCACGACGCGGTGAAGCTCGGGGTGCTGGGGCTGGCGCGGGACGCGGGACTCGGCCCCCAGCTGGAGCCCAACCACCTCCTCTTGGGCGGGGGCAAGCCGGCTGACGTGTTCCTCCCGTGCGGCATAGGTGAGTCGCGGGGCCGGGCGATCGACGTGACCGTGTGGTCGACGTGCGCGGAGTCTGCGAGGCAGGGTGCGGCGAGAGCGCGGGGGTACACCGCGTCGCGGGCTGAAGCATCCAAGCATCGCAAGCACGGGGCGCGGTGTCAGGAGGTTGAGATCGCCTTCTCCGCGTTCGCCCTGGAGCAGTCGGGCGGGATGGGTCCGGAGGCCGTGCGGCTCTTCAGGCACTTGGTCAGCTTCGCGGTGGACCACAAGCTGGGGGACAGGGCCGAGCTCACTCGTTCCTGGGCGGCGCGGATAGTGGTGCCGTTGATGCGGGCGGTGGGGCGGTCGTCGCTCCGCAGGGGGGCGCTGTGCACGGACCTGCGCTCTGGTCAGACTCGGGAGCGGGTCTTGCCGGATCCGCTGGTGGGCGTGGAGCCGGACTACTTCTTCGCGCCTGACACGGACCTGGCCCCCGCGCCACACTTCGACGGGCACATGGACGCGGAGGATTTCATGTGTGACCCGGATGACGCGGCGGGCCCCGAGGAGCCGACCCCTGAACCCGAACCTGCCCCTCCCCGCCGCCCACGCCCGCCGCCTCCCCCCGCGGAGGGGGACCTCCCGCAGCCGGCGGGTGGGGTGGCGGCTGACCCCCTGGCCCAATTGCTGGAGTGGCGCGGCCAGACGGACGGGAGGCTGAGCTTGTCGTCCCTGCAGCAGCAGGCGCGGCTGGGCCTGGTCGAGCCGGACGGGTGGTCGTTCCGGGTGGGGGACTGTGCTTTTGATGCGTTGGCCACGCTGGGTGCCCGATCGGTGAAGCAATCCAGCGGGTGGCTGCGCCAAGAGGCAGTCCGCAGGGCGATGCGCGACCCGGACCTCCGGATGCGGGTGGAGGAGGGTCCGAACCAGTGGGCCGAGCAGATGATGCGCGCAGGGAGCGACGACGTGCGCACCTGGGCGGACTTCATCGCCCTGGCGGCGGCTGCGCGCGTGACCAGATGCGTCGTCCTCGTGCTCATCGACAACCACCAGCCGATGCTTCTGTCCCCAGTAGGTGCGGGTGCAGTGGTGGACGCCCACTGTCTGCGGAGGACGGGGGGGCAACATGGGCACTACGTGCCCCTAGTTATGCCGGAGCCCATGCGTCAGCACCTGGCGGGTCTTCCCCCGAAGCCGATGGCAGCGGATGTCACGGGGTGCGATGGTGATAGTCCCATGCAGATGGTGCGTCAGGGGGGCTCGGCGGGCCAGGTGGAGGAGTGCGAGAAGTGCCGCCGCCCGTTCGACCGCTCCGCGAGGCATCACGCGTGTGGCAGATGCTGGCGCAAAGTGTGCGCGTCGTGCGCAGTGCGGGGTGAGCGGTGCCCAGGCTACATTGACCGGGTGGCGGTGGATGTCGACGCTCCAGACCCTGCGGAGCAACCCGCGGTCACCCCGGATCTGCGGGAGGTCCTGGAGTCCGCCCGGGCGCGCCCCCGCCGGCGGAAGCCCATCCCGAGCCGCATGCACGACACGCCGATGGGGCCCAGGCAGCCGAGTGCCCCGCACGACTCGTCGGGGGCTGCGCACCATCCAACGCGGGTGAAGGAGGAAGTGGCGGAGGAGCCGGTCGCTCCCGGCCAGGACGTGGAGATGCACCAGGGCGGAGGCTCCCAAACCTCAAACACAGCCCCCTCTGGTGCGCCCTCCGCGACCCACGGCCACAGCGTGCCCCCGGCGGAGAGTGCCTCCCGGGCTGCCCCAGCCCCCATGCAGGGGCAGGCCCAACATGCAGAGTGCCCGCCGTCGGGGTCGGGGGCCACAGAGAACCACCAGGGCGGAGGCTCCCAAACCTCAAACACAGCCCCCTCTGGTGTGCCCTCTGCGGCTCCGGTCACGGCGGCAGGCGCCCAGCCGTCTGGCCCCGCTCAGGCCGCGCGGCGCCGCCAGGGCGGAGGCTCCCACACCTTCAACACAGCCCCCTCTGGCACCTCTGGCGGAACAGCCCCCGGTGGGGCTGGCGGGATCCAGGGGGTTGCTGCGACGATGATGCGCAACGCCGCGCAGGCCCGCCGGGACGGGCAGCGCCGCAGCCGGACGGCCGCGTCCTCGAGACGCCTGGAGGAGCTGCGTCAGGGTGACGCGGCGGGCCCCATGGAGTTCGACGACGACCCGGCGAACGTGTGGGAGCCCGAGGACGACCTCCAGGCCATCGACGCCTACGGGGACGACGAGACGCCCGCGGCGAACATCCCCGCTCTGCAGGAGCTTGCGGCGTCCCGTGTCTGGGCCGAGGGGGTGGTAGCGCGGGCCCGCGGCATGGCCCCCTGCGTCTCGATGGGAGGAGCCATCCCCCGCACCGTCGAGGCGTGGAGGCACTGCTTCCACCCCAGCTATGGCCTTTGCCCCCTCTCGCCCAGGGTGGCAGGTGACGTAGCGGCGGAGTGGCTGCAGGCGCGCATCCTGCAAGGGGGCGCGCAGGCCGAGCCCGGGAACCAGACGAGGGAGCCGGGGGTCAGCCTGCGCGTCTACATGCGCAAGCTGCAGACGGAGGTGGAGCGGGGCGAGTAGGCGGAGCAGCGTCCCCACCCCCACCACCCCCCCCCCCCCCGGGACCTTCCCCCCCCCCCTTTCATAGATGTGTGCAGGTGGCCGTTGTGAATGGTTAGACAGGGGCTGGCCACCCCCTCCCCCGGGCTCTGCACAGCAGGTCTGGGTTAGAAACAACATAACCCCCCCCCCCTTCTTCCCCTCCCTTCCTCCCCCCTCCCCTCCCCTCCCCTATTGATGTCCCCCCCCCCCTCCCCCAGCGCTTTGCCGCTCGTGTGAGTACCGCCCTGACTGGGAGAAAGGGTAGGGCTGGTTGGGTTGGCGGAGTTGGGCGGATGGGCGAAACGGAAAAATCGACGAGGTCGCAGCGTCAGGGCGTTCTGGGCTGGCTGGTGGTGGTTGGGACAAGACCGACGAGATTAGAAGCGGCACTGGTAGACGGGTTTTGAGGCCCCCCGCCCCCAGGTTCCCCCTGCCCACCTGGACGGACCCAAGTGCCTCACACCGGATCTCTCCCCACCCGGTGGTCCACCTGACGGATACGTGTAGAAAAAATCTGGCCAGATTCTGGACAGATTTTTCCAGATTTTTCCAGATTTCTCAGAATTCTGGAAAATCTGAGAAATCTGGAAAATTCTGAGAAATTCTGTCAGAAATCTGGAAAATCTGTGGGGGGGACCTTTTCGAATTTTTTTTGGGGTGGGCCTATTTTGGACATTTGGACCCATTTTCAAAGGGATTTTTGAATTTTGAGCCCATTTTGAGCCCTAAAATGGCTCATCGAAATATTTCTGCAAAAAACCCGGGCCAGAATGCCAAAATCTGAAAAATCTGAGAAAATCTGGAAAATTCTGGAAAATCTGAGAAATCTGGAAAATTCTGAGAAATTCTGCGGGGGGGACCTTTTCGAATTTTTTTTGGGGGGTGGGGCTATTTTGGTCATTTGGGCCCGTTTTCAAAGGAATTTATGAATTTTGAGCCCATTCGTTGCCCTAAAATGGGCCCGCGAATATCTAGCTCCTGAGGACCTGGGTACATGGCCAAATCAGCCAGAAATCTCAGGTTTTCGCATTGCAATTTGGGTTCGCGTGCTGGTATCGCAGACTGGCCCCGAGGGTCGGTTTTCGTCAGCTGAGTGAGGGTGTGATATGAGGGTTCTATCCAACAAGGATATCAAGGCGGCACTTCAAAGTCCTGCCAAGGACAGCGCCACGTGGGTGTGTGCTTCTGATGTACGTTATGTCATCATGTGAAACCCTCCCCAGCGTGTGCCAACATCCCTGACACGCTCACGAAAAGCATGACACGGAGAAAGCAGGTGCCGAAACAACCTGCCGAGCACACGGGTGGTGCCACGTTGATCCACGCAGCGATCTCCCATGTCAGGAAGCCTTGTCGCCACGGCAGCGTGCCGCAGACTGTGGGAGAGGTGTCGCCAGTCACCTTGAGGTTGCAGTGTGTCATCAGACTAAAACCCGTGCCTTGTTCACCCTGTTGTTCACCCCTGTGAGGTTGATCCCATATCGTTGCCTGCTTTGGGGCCTGAAGGACATAGGGGTCCAACCGGCACTTGAGCATCGCAAGGCCTAAGTGGCTGTGTGGCAGGTTTTCATTGAAGGGCAAATCCCCCCTTTTCTGGGTGAAAAGTGTTGTGCGTCGTTCAGTATCTTGCGCGAATCGCTTTCGACACCACCATTCAAACCACCGCAAAGGGGCAACCCATCTTCTGGAGTGTGATCTCTGGTGGCGGGGTGGGATGGGTGAGTGGGGTGTGACGGTGCAACGACAGTCGAACTTCTTCGAACGCAGAACACCCCACCAGCCTGCCGGGCGTGTGAAGTGTTCGCAAGGATCCGCACAGTGAAAAGTTTCCTGAGTTGGCTACGCCGAACTTACAAAATGGGAAGGTGTGAGTGTCGCTTGTTGCGACCCACTGGCTGGACGAGTTCTCTTTTTGGGGGACAAAACCACACACAAAAAGGTTGTCACAAGGGGGTCTTCGCTGGTCGTTATTCTTCGTCAATCTTCGTCAGTTTTCACTATTTCAACAGCAAATACACCGAGGTGCACTGACGACCATCCCGTAGCGAAGACCCCCACAGTGAAAAAGATAGTTGGCAGCGCTTTGGGTGACAAACACAATCTACCTTGCCTTGTTGTTATGACTGTGCGCACATTCACACCAAGCTTCATCAGCCAAACCACGTGAGGTTTGTCATCCGGGTTTGGCGCACACACAACGCCTTGTCTTTTAAACGTTCAATGGCATTGAATGCAACACTCACATCATCGATGCCAAGTGTTTCTCGTAGTATTTTTCGAGGGAAATCCCCCCAAAAAAGGATAAGGGCAGCAGTCCTTCGGGACGGGTGACTAGCGACACCCCCCTTAGCCAGCTACTCACTTAAACAGAAGTCACGGTGATTATGGTGTACGGAATTCTTGAAGCGATGTCTAGACAAACTGTGTGATTTTTAACCACAGAGGCCGTTAATCCACACATGCGGAGGGACTGCACTGAAGAGCGTCCCCCTCTGGTACGACAATGTATGCGTTAGGAAGCGAAACAACGTGTGTGGATGAATTGTGCCAACCTGCTGAGAAGAACGATGTTTACCAAACCTTGCTGTTTCCCACCCTTTTTAGGTGAGTTACGGTGAGTATCTTGCTGAGGTGTGAGGACGAACTGCGTCTATACTCCGTGAGAACAACGCCTTTTAGGCAACACAGTGTCCGTCACGGCCTGGTCGTCTTGTACGTCAGGCTGGAGGTTGAAAATGGGTACAGTGGCTGAATCTGGAGGTTGGGTGCGGGTTGTGTGTTCCGCATCATCCCTACAAACCAAACCAAGCCGATTGACACCGAACATTTTGTCTGACCTGCACCCATTGTTTCCTGCCTGCCTGCCTGTGTTGTGCTGCACCTGTGCCTCCCTGTTCTGTATTTTGTACCCTCAGCGGGTTCACGATACAGGGCAGTCCACTCCCCCAAAAATCACGGTCTTGACGCCCATTCCATCCACTTTCAGTGGATGTGTTTGGTATTTCCGAATGAAATTTTCCAGCGTCAAGATTACAAGAACAGGGTCAGTCACTTCTACCGTAGCTGCGATGCCGGTAGTTGTGCAGAAATGATCTTTTCGACGGACGCGACGCCTCCCCAGCTTGCCTGTGTCTGTGTTGCCATAGCCATGTGACAGATATTCACATAACGAATATACTGTCACACCGCAAGGGGCTTTGGACAACGTTAAACAACAGTACACTTGCAGGTTTGGGTCAAAAATTCCAATTTCCGCTGGTCACGGGCCCCTTTCAAAACATTGACCACCTTTCGAGAATTTAGTTCTGCACCATGGATTCGAGGGACTGCGATGATTCGGAACCGAGGATGAAGACTACTGGGAAGGAACTGTGTGCTCTCTTGAAGCACTGGAATCGGCGAACTTGGACGGAACCTAAGCGCGACAGGTGAAGGGGCATCCCGAACAAAGGCATACAAAGTGGCTCTGGAGACATTGTTGCATCTGCGACACCCTGTCTTACATCCCGCCTGGGCTCTGATCTTCACCTATAGCAATGACTAAATCCCTATCACGGGTACATGAAGCTTTTGTAGGTACATTTAAACTTGCGAACCTCTCAACGACCTGTTAATCGCCTTGTACCGAAATCTGACCCTGGGCTTCGGCCCTCACGGCATTCAGCGGGTGACCCGATGCCGGTGTGGATGGAGAAGTGCACAGTTCTGAAACAGTGTGTCGACGAATCCGAGGAATCCAATCAGAGTAGTCCCGAGATGAAGTGGTGCAAGAACTCAAAAACTGTTTGCCTTTGGTCAAGGCCCCCTTTTCAAAAAATTGACCCGCGCAGTGGTGGCCAGTCCTGAGAACCAACAGTAGCATAAGCCTACGACTGGTCCAGGACGAGGCCGACCCTGTACATAGCCTGTGTATGACTACCCTGTCATACCAGGCTGCTGCTAGTTGGCCACAAGCCACTGGCAGAATTCTCAGAATTCCCCAGAATCTGACAGAATCTGTCAGAATTCTGTCAGAATTCTCAGAATCTGCAGAATTCTACAGAATTTCTCAGATTCTGCAGATTTTAAAAATCTGGAAATTCTGGGCATTTTTCTGTCAGAATTCTGTCAAACCATGTTTGACAACTAAAAACCGCTGTGCCTGGCAACCCAAAGGCGGTGCAGCCTTGCGACCCCTGGGTATTCGCAACATTGATGCAGATCATCCACCCCCCCCCCCTCCCCCCACCATTTCAACACCCTGTGGGAATCCTAATGCCGGGTGTAGAAGCCAATGAAAAAAAAGGGAACCCAGTGACGTGCGGTAGCCTGGAGTGGAGCAGTAGCCACCCTCTCCCCCGCAAAGAGAAGAGGCTTTGTTCCGGTGGGCAGAGAAGGCCCTGCTGTTGTGGAGTGGATACGTTGGGTGTTGGGTGTAACGAAAACAAAAAGAGAAGGCCATCTCCACACGCCAGGTACTTTCTCCCAAGAGACTGTGTATCGGAAGGCAGACTGCATCGAGAACAGGTGGCGAAAGGAAAGGCCAGGCATCGAAGGACACACTGACCTGCCCAACCCCCGCAACCGCGAGGGGTGCACCCAGCAGTTGCCCCACCACCAAGGGTACCCCGAGAGAACGTCACCCCCCCCCCTCGAGGGCCCAGTGCCGAGGGGGAGTGTCATTCTTCCCAGCCGCTACACAGGGCAACCGTTGAAGAATGTCACACCCCCTCTGTACAGGGTGGCCGTTGGAGAATGTCACCCCCCAAGCGGAGGCTGAGGGGGTGTGACATTCTCTCGGGGCACCCTAGGTAATGAAGAAGACGTCGTTTCTTTTTTGCCCACCCTCTTCGGCAAATATAGCATTCAGGGTGTTGTGTATTTTGAACGATGTGAACGATTTCCTGGTGTCTTCTCACGGCCCCTCCCCCCCCGGCAGCTGGTCCAAGCTGGCCTGGGCCACACAATAGCATTCTTTTCTCCCGCGGGGTTTTACCCCCATGGTGTGTGTGTGGTGGGGAAGCAGGGCAGGCAAAACAAGAGCCGGAAACGGCTGGCCGAACCACTCTCTGGGTGGTGTAACGGGGGAAGAGGAGAAAAGAGGGGCGTGGGGGGGCAGGGAAGCTGGGAGGACCCCCGTCTCCCCTCTTTGGGACACAATGATTCATTGATTGCCGCCGGAGGATACGCTGTCAATCTCCTTTTTTTTCGTTTTCCTTTCAGAAAACAAGTGTGACCCACCCAGGGCCACGCTCCGGAACGGCAGATGAAAATAGGACACTCCGCTTCGCGGTGCATTCGCTGCAATCTCCGCGTTGGACATATTACCCCTCGACAGGACAACACTTTTGTTGCTCCTGCAGCTGTGCGAATCACATCCACGGGGTAAAAAACAGAAGCATCCCCACAGCCCTGATGAGGATACCTTTCTGTTGCCCCAAAAACGAAGCGCTGCCCCCCATTCTTTGACACCCCTGACAGGAGTCTGTTGTGCCAAAAAAATAATCTGGTGCGCAGGGCAGGGGTTCCACTTACATGGGACAATGAAAAAAGAACCAACCCAGGGGGAGGGGGGAAGCCCTTCACTCACTGTGGCAAAGCCGTGCCGGCGTGACACCCTATGTTTGTTGGGGGCGGTATCGCGTTTTCTGCACTTTAGAGCCGGAGGGGGTTTTCCCAACAAAGAATATATTTATCTGAAAAGAGAAAGGTGTAATTTCTTTGGCATATCGACGGGCCACCAGCCAGACGTAGGATGCGACCATGGCAGTGGCGTGCACAATGTGTAGCCGGAAGGCGCAGTTCTCCACGGAGTGTAGACGCAGTTCGCCCTCAGCTCAACGAGAAGAACTCACCAGAAGGAGAGGAACGGCAATATTTTTTTTCAAAAGATTTGCAGCGCAAACCACTAGCACAATGGCAATGAATTATATGTTCACCCCGCACGACATATTTTTCCGCCCGGCTGCAAACCGGGGAAGACCCATGAGGACGAGAGGGGCCCCGCCAAAACTGCGCGGGCCCCCCCAAGTGTAACAATTTTTCAAAGGCAAGTAAACCCCCCCCCCCCCACCTCCACGCACCCCTCGCACGCAAAGACACCAAGCGACAAGGGGTTTCTGTGGGAGGATGTCGCCACCCTCCGCATCAACCTGTGTCAGCGTGGCACCCGCACCCTTTTCTCGTCGTTGGGGCTGCATCCCGCCGTGTGACCTTTGTTGGCGCACAGTTTCCCCTTTTGTGTTGCCAACCCCCAATGCAATGGGGGCGCAGCGGGAAAATCTTCGGGAGAGGATGGGTGGTTCCCCCACTCTCTTCCATCCCACCCCCCCTTTGATTGCGGACACCCTGCCGCCCCGCCGTGCTATGCCAGGAAGAATCGCAGCACCACACCACACGGCAGCGACACCGCCGGGAGGCGCTTGTCCGTGGGACAGGGGACGACACCTGTGAAGCTGAGGACAGCATGCGAAAGGTGCACCTCCTGCGACTGCAGCTGTGCGTTCTCCACGGTGGACCGCACGTAGGGCAGCACGGCAGTATCAACCAGAGTGTCGAGGCTGGCTGCCTGCTCTGCAGCCCCCTTCCGCTTGACGAGAACCTGGAAGCCGCCTGAGTGCCGGCACTTCGGTGCATCTCCCCATGCCGAAGCCCGCTTTTGGCACAGTGCATCGATCTCACAGCGGATGCGACTCCTGGGGGGCGCGCTGCAGGCCCGCTCTACACAGTCGAAGTAGGCGTTGACGAAGCTCTTTGCGCAAGGAGAGTCAAGCTTCTTGCCGCATGCACCCAGCACAGTGCAGATGAAGGCGACGTTGGCGGTGTGCAGGATCTGTGGGGGGTGCGCATCCCGCGGCGAGAGTGTCGTGTGCGGCGGCATGGGGCCCGCCTGCGCTGCGCGAGCAGAGGCTGCTGTTTCGCGCGACCCCTCCGAGTCGCGCAGCCTCGCTGCGGTGCGGATGCAGTGGTGGACGATCTGCTCCGGCACGCACCCTGCACCGTACAGCTCGGCGAAGAACAGCGCAAACCCACGCGCCACATCCTCAGAGGTGCAGGAGGTGCCCAGGCGTGCGCTGCGCACCACCAGCTGGTCCACCATGCAGTTCTGCAGTGCCTTGCGCATGCCAGACACGCAGCTGCTGGGTGTGTTGCCTGCGGTGCTGTGTTCGGAGAGCTGCGCCAGCAGGAGGGCATGGATGCTGGCGTAGAGGGGTGCGTGCAGGGCTTCCGTCTCGGCCCTGTTGAGGAGGAGCTTCACAACCGGCACTGCGATGCGCTTCGCAGCAGCAGGGCTCCACGTGTCGCTGTGGGCCTGCAGCACCCGCAGGATGTCCCCGCACAGCGAGCGCGCGGTTGCCAGCTTTGTAGCCTCGACGACTTTGTTCAGCGCGCGGTTCACGAGGGTCGAGAGTGACCGTGCCGCGTCCCGTGTAGGGCACGGTATCCGGGGGCTTGGTGTGCACAGCGGGGACACCGTAACATCCTTTGATAGCATTGGCTTTAGGGGAGAGGATACCCTGTGAAAGGAGGTGTGTGGGTGGGTGGGTGGGTGGGTGGCAGGTCAGATCTGCTTTCTCTCTGGCATTGCGATTCCGTTCCTTCGGCTGATAAGCAGGGTGGTGTGCAGAGCTGTGCACCAAGCCGATGCACAAAAAGGGAAATCGGGACGATCTCCGCCCCACTGGGCCGTGAGGGGCAGCAAAACTTGACAACAAACGAATTACTGCAAACCAGCGTGCAACAGCCGGTGGGTGCGGGAAGGGGTGTGGCGACCTTCGGAATGGGGTGGGATCCACATCAGAATTCTATTCTCAGCCTGCCTACCCTCTTGCCACGTCTTGGCAGGAGCGGTTCGGCATGTTGGGCAGGGATAGATAGGAACACCAGCGAGACCTCTACGATCGCCACCTCCTCTGAAGCACGCGAAGCGATGCAAGCACTGATACCCGCCACAACGATTCCGGATATAGTCTGTGCACAAAAGCGGCAAGTGAATGGACAGAGCAAACAGGCTTCGGAACACGTTGGGAGCACTGCAAGCGAGCAGCGCTCGGCCAAAAATAAAGTACAACCTAGAAAGGTTCTCACACCCCCAGGGCGATCCAGCCCACGCCGCAGCAGAGCAAGGCCCAGGCATCACGCCTCCTTCGCCACGGCTTCACGGCGCCGCAACACAGCACGGAGGGTGGCAATCAGCTGCGGCATGTCCACCACAAGCCGTTCCCGCTCTGCAAAGGACACGCCCGCCTTCGCGGCAGCCGGTGGCAGGGCTGTGTAGTCCGCAAAGCCATACGCATTCAGCATATGCCGCGTGAGGACACAGTCCACCTTCGACACATCGCCTGGCCCGGGCACCCAGGCCTCCTGCAAGCTGGCCAGCTGCGATGTCACACAGATTACAGATGTTGTGTTCCGCATCCAATACGCAGCCCCCGCCAGGGCAGGCAGCCCGGCGAGCAACACCTGAGCCTCATTCGCATCGCGGTACGCCCCCGGCTTTTTGAAAGGGGCCCTCCCCCTCACCAGGGTGACGGGGTAGAACCCCAACGCAAGGGCTTCGTGCGTCAGCAGGTCCCAGTCAGCATCGATCCCTGCCATGGCGACGAACAGCCCGCGCCGCCCCACAAGCCGCCCGGCAAGCTGGGCCCCTGGCATCTCCGGGGCACTTCCAAAGACACGGCCCCAGGAGGCCTCGCGCTCTGCCTGCGTCGGCAGGTCATAGGTCCGCTCCGTCTCTCCCTTCAGAGGGTCTGGCGAGATGACGTAGGTCGACTCCGCGCAGATCCACGGCGCCTCGAGGGATTTGAACTTTGTGGGGAGGTTGACATGGAAGTCGATGTCGAAGAGAGATTTCAGGAGCTCCTGCGGTGCCCTGTCCAGCCACTGCACGGGGTGTGGCGTGATGAGCACCACAACCGGGTCGTCGTCGTTATGCATCCCCTGGCACACCGCCGTCGGGCCCCACTCGCTGCGCAGCAGCGGCAGCACAATCTCAAAAAACGGATTCGCCCCCCCACCGTCGGACGGCAGGAGCAGGACAAGGCACATCGACCTCTGAGAGCTCCCCCCGGAACCAGCGCTGCCCGCCGCATCCCCCCGAGCTGGGGCTGCGTGCTCCGCCTTCACCACGCCCCTGGGGGGCACCGAGCCCTCCACAATCTCCGTCACAATCGGGAACCGGATCCTCCCCAGCAGGTATACCTCCACCCTGGAGGCGTTGCTGATGTGGCGCATGGAGATGATACCCGCCTTGCCAGAAAAGCATGCGTTCTTCAGCATGGGGCCCACCCTCTTCGTCTCCGCCGCATATGTGAAAGGCGTGTAGGTCAGGCCGGTGTGGGAGAAGAGCTGTCCAAAGCTCTCGTCGTGCGCCCCGCCTTCTTCAGGGCGTGCGGCGGGGGGTGTGACGCCGGATCTGTTGAGTGTCCGCATGCACAGCGTGGCCAGGGCTGCAGAGGCGGCAAGGAGGAGAAGCGCCTTCAGCAGTGTCCCCGCAGCAGCGGCAACGCCCGCGGGGTGTGGTGCGGAGGGAGTTCCTTTGGCGTGGGGGCCGTCCGCCTCCGTGCCTTTGCGGTGGCGCATGTCGTGTGTGGTGTGTGTGGGATCCAGCGTGCCGTGTTGTGTTGTCACCCGGTGGTGGCAATCATCTAGGGGCGTCCGCAGGTGCTCCCTCCAGGGGGGTGGTGGTGGGGTGGGATGTGAGGAGGGAATGCCACCTGTTTTGTTGTGAGGGCAGGGTTGTGGGGGGCAAATGGCTCGTCATGTGGTGGGTTGGCATGTGGAAAAAAAATATCAGTGTATGCCACTCTCCGGTTGCTTCATCCGGACGCGTCGGGGTGTGGTCGTCGATACCAAAGAGCGAGCGGGGTGGGGATGGGGGGCGTGATCTGGGATGAGTCATTTTGTCTGACTCTCGGAAGCGAGTGCCCTGCGGTGGCATCCGTCTATGCCCCCACAGGCAGACATCGCCATATAGAAGGGCAGGCGGGTTTGCTCAAGAATCACAATCAACGTTGGAGACAGGGCAAGGGTATTGCAGCAAGGCCTGCCAGCCGGAGTGAGGAGAAGTAGGAGTAAGGAACCAGGTTTGCGTGAAGGCTCTGCGCACACAACACAACACCGCCAATATGATTTGCAACCCCCCCTCCATCTCCCCGCCACCAGATGGAAGTGGCTACACCCTCCACTGATGCGAGGCACGCAGCCCACAGACTGGCTGTTGTGCCCCACATTGCATTGCATTGCACTGCCAGGGTTGAACCTGCCGCTGCCATCCGGACCCTCCCTCAACCTCCCAGCGCCTGCTGAATCATTCTGTGATGGCGGAGGAATCTACCACGCCATCCCCAAGACAAATAAAAAAACACGCCCCACCCTCCCACGGCCAGTCCATCCATGCATGGATGTGAGAAACGCAGAAGAAAGAACCGAACCATCACCCCATGGCCTCCTTGCCTGATGGGGCAAATCGCCCCCCCCCCCCCTCCTCCTCCTCCCTTGTAGCGGGTGCCGAGAAGTGATGGCGGCAATTATTCCTCGCGCGTGATATTACATAGTCCTTCCTCTATCCAGGCGATCGACACCCCCTCCCCTCCCAGAGGCTATTCTGTTGACACCTCCCACCTTGTCCGCCAAGACGGCGGGTCAGCCGCAGAGGATTTTCATACTCCGCTCGAAGGCACGGCGTTGCCTCGGGTCACGCCCCCCCAGAGCTGCCGACATGGCACCCCGCTCATCCACACTGAGGTAGCCAGGGGCCTCGGTGTCGGCGGGTGCAATGCGGGCTGCCACGAGGCTGCCGCCCAGGAAGGTCTTGAAGTAGCGCTGTGCAGGGGTTTCCGTCTCGAACAGCTTCTCCAGGCGCCAGGCCCCCTCCCCGGTGAACCTGGCGCACTTCGCCATCTCGGTGAACATCTTCTTCGAAGCCATCGGGCTCCCGGTGTCCACCGTGGGGGCTGCCGGAGGGCCCTTTGCACCACCGCCACCACCCTCACTCTCCCACACCACCACGAGCTCCTTCACCTGACCCGCGTCCTCCTTGGGGAAGGCACAGAAGTAGTCGTTGATGCGCAGGACACTCCCGTCGTATCCCTCAGGGATGAGGACGTACTCTGTGGTGGGTTTGGCTAGGCCAGGTGCCGTGGTCTTGCAGGTTGGGGTGTAGTGCTCCTTCAAGTTGTGCAGCCGCCCGTCTGCGCCGACATGCCAGGATTCGTAGGCGGTGTAGCGAGCGGTCTCTCCAGGCCTGCTGCCGTGCAGCAGCGCCTGCAGGCCTGTTGCGAAGCACATCCCGCAGCTTTTGTCCTCCTGCGGCTTGAACCCCTCCAGGGCGATGTGCACCACGCGCTGCTCGCCGCCCTGCAGCGCGGGGGCGGCAGCCAGCTCCTTCAGCCCATCGCGGCCGAGATGCAGGTCGAAGAGGCGCGGGTCGTCAGCAAAGTGCTTCAGCAGCGCTGCGTGCAGCACCCCGTCGCGGTCCGACCCCGCCCAGAAGGGGCGCGGGGGGTGTGCAGGGGGTGGTGGCGGCGGCGGCGGGGCAGCCTGGGGCTCAGGGTCTACAGCCTGAGCAGCCTGGGCTGCAGGGAGCTGGGGTTGAGGTTGAGGAGCAGGTGGTGGTGGTGGGGGTGGTGAGGGGGTGTCGCAGGCTGCCTGTGCCGCCTGTGCTGGTCTGATTGGGGCAGGTGTCGGTGTCGGTGTCGGCGCAGGTGAGGGCGAGGGCTGCGCACCGTGCTGGGTGGTGCCCTCAGACACGCCGTTGGGCAGCGGCGGCTGAGTGGGGGAGGGCGCCGGGGGCTGCGGCCCGTTGGCGTGGTGCACGCCGTTGGGCATGGCGGGCGCCGCTTGCTGCTGCGGGTCTGCCGCCGGCGCAGCGGGAGGAAGAGGTGCTGCCTGGGCCTCGACGCTCTGCTGCTGCTGCTGTGCCTGCTGCTCGTGCTTCTCCGTGGCGGTGGGGAGCTCTGCTGCCGCATGCTTCAGCTCTTGGAGCTCGACGGGGATCTGCGTGCAGCCCTTCTGTTGCTGGTGCAGGCAGAGCTTTTCGGGCTCAGCATAGAGCAGCTTGCAGGCGGTGCATCCGTAGCGCACCTGCTGCCCCGTTCGACATCGCAGCACCACATACGACATCTCCATCGGGCCCGTGCTCTGGAGTGTGTGGCAGTGAAAAGTGGACGTGCCACTCCAAGAGGGGTGGTCGGTGCGCTCTCCACAATGAAGAAAGAGGTCAAAGACTCTATGCCCTTGCTTCTGTTGAACCCTTGGCAAGAGGTGTGCTGCACTACACGCCGGGTCTGGAGCTCACGGCACCCCGAATTAGTGACACAAGCTGACAAGGAACTGGTGCGGGGGGGGGGGGGGGCTGGGGAGATGGGCGGGGAGGCTCTGGCAGTCTTGCTGGGGCATTTTGGCGGCAGCTCTCTACCCACCCCTGAATCTAACCCGCTCTGTCTCAGCGGTTTTCTGCAGGCCGCCGCGCGTACCCTTTGCGAGGGGCGATCTATACATCGCATGGGTAGGCTGGCCGGTGGGATTGGCGGAGGGGGCGGGGGTGTGGCAGTTACGATACACCGCTTCGTTCTAAAGGCGGATGTATTTTCGGTATCGACGACTGGCTCCCTGATGTGCAAGAGAGCCAGTCATGGATACGGGTTATTGAGTTCGGCAAACCACTGAGCTGATGAGAGCACTGTGTCCTCCGATACTCTTGACAAACTCGCATCGCAGCATGATACAGCATGGCTAAGACACATGCCGCATGCTTTGGTTGGTTGGTTGGGGTGCGGGGGGGGATCGTGGCACGGCTATCCACATACATCTAGTCTTATTGCAGAAACACCTATTCCCATCACATACACAGACACACCCCATCAACAGTGGGCTCTGACCCCCGCAAAACCTCGAGCCAGGATTCGATGGTGGGGCAGGGCAGAGCAGGACTGGCAGGGTGGGCCACGATCCGAGTGAGGGTTACCGATACCCCGACTCTGAAGAACTTGGTTGGTGGCGACTCTCGCTGTCACCTTCTCCCTGAGGAGCCACTCGCCCCTTGAGGGCTAGAAGGCTTCCCGTTCGACATTAGGGTCCATCTCGAACGAAATCTGTGGAAGAAGAAGGCGGTGCATATGGAAGCCGTGGTGAATACCCCACACCAGGACACACAGGTCATGCTGGCCTCCAAAGCAACACCTCAGAAGCGCGGTCACATCATGTTGGGATGTTCAGTGATTTCATACCGTGTGCCCGTCCGGATCAGCCCAGACAACCTGCTTCCCACGGCCCTTGAAGGGGCTGCTGAGTGAACGGGACTCAGGCCTGGTTGGGGAAGGCGCTTCACGTCTGCGAGTGGGTGTAGTGGGTGGTGGCTTCCCAAGCGTGCCCCGAGGCAAAATCATACCTCACGGGGCTTGCGCTCACAGCAACCTGCTCCGGATGCGCCGGCTGCGGAGGCGATGACGACGAGGTGTAATCCTGCTGAGGCGCGTGTGAGTGATGCACAAACAACACCCCCCACAGACACGGCACCGAGCCCTGTCCCTTTATTGCCGCTGGATTTGATAATCCCAAACAACAGCTTTATCTTTGTAAGTTGCGGGAAACATCCGAGGACCACCACACCACCACCACCACCTTTTCCGCACTGCCATACCTGGAGATCCCACCCCTCCTGGAGCTGGTTGAGCTCAGAGGCCATGAGGGCCGCCATGGGCGCCGTGGCTGGGAGGGAGAACGGCGGCGACGCGCCCCTCTGATGCTGCTGCTGGGAGGGGGACCGCCTCTGCCCGGCGCCGGCGCCCCGCGACATGGCGGCAAAGCCCGCCTTCATGTTGCGGTTGTCCTGCTGCTCCGCGAAGAGCTGCTCCTCCACCTTCAGCAGGCGCTCCCCTATCTTGGCGTTAGCCAGGCGGAGCTCGCGCGCCTCCTCGACTGCCTGGGCACGCCCCTCCTGAGACCGCTGCAGCTCGTCCCTGCTGGAGACGGGGCGGCGCTGCAGCTCCGCATCCGCCTCCATGAGGCGCTGCCGCAGCTCCGACACGAGCCGCTCCATTTCCGGATTTCGCTGGTGGCTCTTCAGGTTCGCAACGTCGGAGCTCAGGGCGCGCACCCGCCCCTCCAGCTCCGCCTCCCTCGCCCGGCTGTCAGCCAGCGAGGCCTGCAGCATGTTGAACTCCTGACACTTCCTGTCGTGCGCCCCGGCCAGCTCCCGGTGCTGATGGGTCAGCATCTGAAGCTTCTGCAACGTATCGGTGTTGCTGTTCTGCAGGCGCTGCAGCTCCTCCTGCAGCATCCGGGTCACATTCCCGTCGATCCCAGGCATCCGGACTGCACCCCCACCCCCACCCCCGCCACCACCACTCCCCTTCGACTGCGCCTCCCGCAGCGGGGCGTGGTGCCCACTGCCACCCTTGGCACTGCTGGGGTGCGACACCGCCACCTGCGGCTGCGGATGGGGGTGAGGCTGTGGCTGCGGGTCGTCATCGCCCCCGATGGCCCGCGGGAGATGCATGGGCCGCGGGTTCCCCGCCCCCCCGCTGTAGCTGCGCTGCGGCTTCTTCGCAGAGGGCTGGGCAGGCGTGGCGGCCGCAGCCGCAGAGCCCTTCGACCCCTTCGACAGCGTGTGGTGGATCTGGACCTGCTCCTGCAGGTTGGCCAGCTCCACCTTCAGCAGGGCCTGCTCCCTCCCGGTGAGGCCCACTGTGGACAGCGCTGTGTCGACAGACTGCAGCAGCTGCCGCAGGCTCCCCAGGTCATGGCATGCGTGGGAGGGCTCCGTGACCTGGCGTGGGGGCGATATGCTGCACTGGTGGAGCTTCTCCTTCTCGGCAGACACGAGCTCCAGCAGGGATTTGTATTCCCGGAGGAAGGTGATGAACGCGTCGGAGTGTGACGGTGTGGCGCGCGAGTTTCCGCGGCAGGTGGAGAGGACGTCTGCGTTGCTCAGCTTTGCCTCGCTCAGCAGCGGGGTGCAGGAGGCGCACAGCGTGTAGTAGTTCAGCGCTGCACCGCTGGGTGTCGCCAGGTCGCGTGGCATCGCATACCACCCAAAGCGAGGGCATCCCGTGCCGCACAGCCAGCACACCGGCAGAGGTCCGTCGCTGCCCAGGATAGGCCACCGCCCTTCGTCATCCGCAGCCGGGGCAACGTGCCGCCCGCTGCTGCTCGGGGCGCGTGGGCGGCTGACCCGTATGTTAGGGACTTTGTTGGCCTTCGGCTCGCCGGCAGCCTTCTTGGGCCTGGGGGCAAAAGCCATCTACACCATGTAGCGGTTTGGGCCTGTTGATAGAGGTGGGGTGAGGTCGTTCAAACGGCCTTGTGTAAGCCCCTGGGTCTGGGTGGTGGTGTGGTGGCGGGGAGGGGCTGAGGCAGTTTGAGACGCGCAAAAGATAAGGCGGTGTTTGTGTGTCAATCCATCCATGCCTGCCCCAATGTCGATAAAGTACAGGGTTCGAAAACAGGGTTTGGAACATATAAACAGCACTGCACCTGTGTCCATGTGGTTGCGTGTGTGCACAAGCGGCGGGGCGGGGAGAGTCGTGCCGTCACGATTCATATTTCGTTGCACATTCTGCTTCGCCAAGGGCGTGTTCCGTTTTTCTGAAGAAGGGCGCAGGGACACCCTGCCCGCCTCGGGCGGACCTCACCACCCCTTCTACTGCACCATTCCATGGCAATGGATACATGCTCGGAGAGACGTGATTTTCGATTTTTCTGCGTGCAGCAACATCCCACTGCACCGACTGATTTTCTTGACAACTTGCAGCCTGACAAGAGCCACACCACGGACTGCTTTCTGTCAAGAAGATGCTCGGTTGAAGCAACCTGCACCTCCACCCTGACAGACATCCCCACTATCATTACAGGCCACTCCACCACCCCGCACACGTTCAACTTGTTGTTTAGTGCAGGCCGCACCGAGCGAGCTCTGATGCTGCCCCACTGTCGCCTAGGGCCAAACACTGAAATTGGGCACAGTTTGTTTGAATGTTGTTGTGCGATTTTGTTTTACACATCCTGTTTCTTCTTGGCCAGGCCGTACGCCTGTCCAACAACAGCCGGTGGGAATGATACACCCAGCAAGCCCCGCTCTGCGTTCTTCAAACCGTTTCGCATAACGATGACAAACCCAGCAGCCCACACAGATATCGTCCCCAAGCAGACGTCAATATGCTGCTTGATGTGTGACGCCTGCACCTCACCTGTACACCAAGAACAAAACAAGGCATGGTCATCAAGGAGCCATCGTCTGGTATTCAGAGTGGACCCCTGCCATGCACAGACAGACTACAAGGGAGCAGACTGCCGAGGGATCAGGATGAGATGGAAGGTGGGATGGGGGTGAGCTGGGGGTGTGGCTCGTTGTGATGAAAGTGGCCTCCCACGCAGATGGCGCAGTTTGCGGTAGCAAACTCACCACCCACACGGGCCTGTTCAGTTTCACCAACAGCAGCAGGAGGGGATCAGCGCAGGGAGGGCGGTAGGGGGGGGGGGGGGGTGTTTGGCGGTGGTGGTGCAAACCGACAGCCCTGCCCACACCTCCCCACACCCCGGCAGTGCCTGTCTTGTTGGTCACGGCAGTCACGAGCGAGGCTCGATACACCCCATTGCCATTTGTGGGAACACCGGCCTGTCAGCCGTTGCGTTTGTTCAGAAGGGCAAGGTGCAAGCTTCAATGGGTCGTGTGCCCATTATACACTCAGACATGGATATGCCTGCGTGACATGGAAGCTCCGGCTGGTGGTGGTGGGCGCGGGATGTGGCGGCTGTTCTTGAACCCATCTGCACGGGCTTGGCGCATCTTCTGCGAGCAGATAACCAGAGAGGTGTGGATGACTGACACCTAACGCAAAACACAACATGTCATGCATGTAGTACGGCCTGACTCAGCAAACCCGCAAACCCGTTTGCGGGTTTGCTAACACATGACCCTCACGGGAATAACACCATACCTGTCGCGGGGTCTTGAGGCTACTCTGCGAGTCTAGCGATGCGGAGAAGACACTTGACGTCTGCTGGTCGAGATCGAGACACCTCTTGTCGATGGTGAGCGACATGTTCTTGTCCCGCATGTTCTGCCCGATCTGATTCTGCGCCTGCATGAGGTGGTCCCTCTCGTTGGTGATGTGTGCCGCCTTAGCCTGCAAGGACCGGATTGCCTGCGACAGCTTGTTGTACTCATCCTCCAGCGCCTCTTCCACTGTGTCACGCACCGACTCGCGTGCAGGGCGATTCCTCCGAATCGTAAGGCGGTCCTTCACGATATTCAGCGGCACCTCCTTGGCCTGCAGGGTGCGCATCACGCTGTCACGCTGCTCGTCAAGGCTCTCGATCTCCGATTTGACATCCAGCAGGTTCTGAGACAGCTTGTTGTGCAGCGTCGTCGTCTGCTTGACTTTCGTCCCAAGCGCGTCCTGCACTATGTTATGAGTCGAGTCCTTCGCCTCGTCAACATGGTGCATCGTGGCAACCAGCTTCCGTCTCAGCTCATAACTCTCATGCTCCAGCTGCAGGTGTGTGCGTGCGAATGTGGGATAGAAAGATAAGACCTAGAGCACACAACCACAACATGGGGGTCGCACACCACACGAAACACCCCGCAGGGGAAAACCGGGCTCTGCTAGATGGCACGCTGAACAGAAGCCCCGAAATCTCCCGCGATTGCCGAAGACCCGGCACCCCCCTGCCCTGACAGGGGCAACGGCAACACAACCCTGCTCTGCAGTGCAGCGCTCAGGGGGACGCGGGATATGCTTGTGTGTAGGTGTGGACATGGGTCATACCCTGCAGGAGTGGTTGGTGACACGCTCTGTGTTCTGCCGCCAGATGGAAGGGAGCGTGGTGGACTTCGAGGCATGCGCTGTGTGCAGCGGGTCTGCTGTGGGCTGCCCCGTGGCACCCAGAGTCGAGTCTAACCCTGCCGTCTTCGCAGGGAGGTCCAGGCATTCGAGATCCAGCTTCAGCGACTGTGACTTGTCGAGGTGGTCTGACTTCAGGGCGTGCTTGCACTCATCCATCGCCTGCAGATGATGCTGCGTCTCCTTCACAAGACTGTCGAGGGTGGCGTGCGACTTCTTCAGCTCATCGAGCTCCTCTGCAAGTGCCTTCTCCACCTTGTCGTATATCTTCTCGCGGACAGGGCGCTTCTCCCGTAGGCGCAGGCGGCCCTCAGCCTTCTTAATGGGCTTGTTGAGGCTGCGCACCATCTGCAGGCCCCTGTTCTGCACGGCGGTCAGCTTCTCCATCTCGGTGTGCAGCGACGCGATGCGCTTCTCGATTTTATTCTTCAGATGTGTCGTGTCCTGCACCTTCCGCCGCAGCGCATCGTCGACAGATGCCTGATGCACGCGCGTCTGTTTCTCCAAGGCACGCCTCGTCGCAACCGCTTGCCCCCTTAGTTTGGTGGACGTCGCACGGGTCGCCTTTGCATCCGTCAGCATCGCATGGGTCTGATTCGTCCAGTCCCGCGACATCGCACGCTCATGTTCGGTCACCATCAGCGCGTCAATCGACACGCTCCTGTGTGGTGGTGTGGAGGGGACACACGTCGGGGCTGCCGGCCTGCAGTCACCAGGCAACGTGGAGTGGAACCGGGAGATCGCTTGTGTTACCCAGGGTAGCCCGACACCGCCATCGCCCGAGTTTCATTCTGGTGGAAAATGCCTGCCTTCCGCTCGGTGTTACATCTGTGCCGCTGCCCTGCCCTGGCGGGGCTCTCTTTCATGCATAATCCCCACAAGGTGGTGCACCGCGTGTCGGGGCGATACACCACCAGCCAGACACAACCCCCCCGCCCCCCTGCACTCCCCAAGAGCGGGAAGCCAAGTCTCATTGCCTCAGTGCCAGAAAAAGGCACGTTCCATAGACACAAGCAGGCGAGGCACCGAGAGGCTTATCCTCTGAAAGGCAGACACGTGTCGGTTCAGATCATGTGCTTCAGTTGTTCAGATGTGTGTTTCCGATTTCAATAATATGAGGAACAGAGTCTGGCCATTACTCTCCCCCCCTCTCTCTCTAGTCTAGTTTTCTTGGAATTTGTGCCTGAGCTCGAAGAGATCTGTCCCATCGTCGAGGTGGCGGTACACGCACGTCTCCCCCTCTGTGGTTGTCACCACCGCATGATCCCCTGCGAGCGTGAAGTCAATAGGCTGCCCGTCGAGGCTGAGCGGCGTCACAGAGTTACACTCCCCAGTTTCTTTATTCCACAGCCGCAGGGACCTGTCATGGGCGACGGTGCCCATCATCCCGTTGCTGAAGGCGATGTCCGAGAGGCACTTGTCGTGCCCGACATACTGCAGCACCTCCTTCTCGGCACGCACATCCCAGAGCCGCACCACAGCGGAGGCGTCGGTGAACCCTTTGTACCCCACATACACATGGTTTGGGTTCGAAGGGTCCTTTGTCATGCACACCGGCTGGTCGGGAACCCCGGTGATGGCCCTCCCGTGGGTGTCGAGCCTGTCCCCACGCACATCCCAGATGTAGAGCTTAAGGTTCTCCCCGCCTTGGATCACCGTGTGCTCGTCTACCCAGGCGAGGCAGTGAACCAGATTTCGCGCAGTCTTCTGTACATGCAGTTGCTGCCCTGCAGCGGTGTCCCACAGGCGCACCGTGTTGTCTCGGCTCCCGCTCGCCATGCGGTCCCCCGTTTCATTCATGCAGACATTGGCGACGCTGAAGGTGTGTCCCTCGAAGGTGTGGGCGAGCTCGATGCTGGCATCACCGACACGCCATGTTTTGATCACCTTATCACGCCCGCTGGAGGCAAGCAACGACTGCCCCGGATGGAAGAACAAACGCCGCGCGTCGTCGGCGTGCTTCTCCGAGGAGGCGACGATCGACACATCTCTCGGGTTGGAGATGTCCACGAGGCAGACGCGGCCGTCCTCCCCCCCGGTGGCAAAGCGGTTGCCCCCGAGCGACTCCACGGAGTAGACGCTGCCGCCGTGGAGGCCGCGGTGCCGCAGCGCGGTTTCCGGTGCAGCCGCCGCGCTGCCCCCCGCAGCCTCGGCATACTGCGAAGCAGGGTCGCCCCTGGAGGGCGCACCCACCACGCCGCTCAGCTCACTCTGCGATGCACGGCCTTCTGCAGCATCGCCGTCAGGCTTGTCGCCTGACTTCCAGCACGACTGCCCCATTGGCTGGGCTGCAGATGTCCTGTGCAGATATCACACACGCCCCGCCTCTGCTGGGGCCTCTCAGGGATGCGGAGGGTAGGAACTCAACTTACAGGCCTGCTGGGCAAGCCATCGGCTGTTCAGAACAGCTGCCTCTCTGGTTGGGCAGCACACACCCTCCCTCTGCAAACGCAACGGGGGGGTTGAAGCAAGATTTAGGATTAGAAGGGCCAGGGGGCGGGGTTGGGAGCAAGGATAAGTGTATATTGTGTATGCCTTCTGGTGGGTGGTGATGGCCTGTCACAGACACTCTATGTGCCATATGGAGTTCGTCAGTGTCTGTCAGAAGGGCTGGGCGCTGTACGCTGTAGCCTGTGGATCCTCTCTGTGCTTCGTCAGAGGCGATAATGACCCATGCGACGATACAGCACAAAGGTATAGAGGCAGGCCTTTGTGCATGGCTTAGAAGTTCGACAAGGCGTGGGTCTGGAAAGGAAGGGTGGAGGCGGGGCGTGGAGAGGGAGTACCAACCATCTGCAGTGTCTTGTGGTGCTTCTCCGGTGAAATGCTAGGCAATCACGAGTTACAAGGGAGACGAATCTTCTTACAGTGTGGCACATAGTGTCTGCAACCCGGCACCCACGCGACTGGCTGCCTGAGGGAGACAGAGAACGGGGGAGAAGAGGAGGAGGGCAAGTCGTTTGCGCAACCCAAGCTTGCGGCTGTGCAGGCGAATGCCGCCCTCCCACCCCGAGAGTAAGGCAACCCTATTAGTGTTTGAGACAAACCACGGATGGCCGACAAAGGGTGTCGGGGGGGAGCGTGTTGTGTAGACGGCCCAACCGTTGTCAATCTCTTTTTGCTTTGTGAGTTATTTATTTTTGCACTGAAAAAAGGTAAGGCTGTTGTTTTGTGCGCCAAATCCGGACAGGTTCCCTGTTGTGGTAAAACAGACTTGCCGGGCGGTTGCCCCCCTTCCGCCAATCCCCCAAACTCCGCTGGAAACTCAGCTGGCAGCAAAACATGGCAACAATCCAGGAATTGGATGCAGTTGCGCTACGCAGAAGCCTGTTTCTTTTGTGGACACTGTGGCACTCTGGTCTGATGGGACAGTGTGGGGGAGGGGTTGGGCCACAAGATCCAGCAAAAAAAAAGACACAGAATACCTCCTCAGTAAGGTTCTGGTTCCCTCAACTACCAACAAATCCATTCACACGGGACAAACTTTCCTCTATGCCACACTTGCAATCCCGGTTTCAGCTTCGGGTTATACCAGCAAGCACCACCCTCAGTCGGGCGCCTGCTGTTGTGTCTATCTGCCCACCCCTGCCTCGCGCACCCTACCTTCTCTGCTTCTGTTGCTGGCAATGCCAAAGGGCATTCTTTGCGTAAGTGTATCGGATAACAACCCTTTTTTCTGTTCTGATTTCGTTCCCCCCCTCCCGACCCTTCCCAGTGTGGAGTTAGTGGTCGCATCAGAAATGTCATAGATGGCAGGAAATTAATTTTTGTAATTTTTAATCGCCATCTTCCCGAAAATTAATTTCCGCTTGAAAAGTTAACTTTTTAATTTTTGGGAGTAATTTTGATTAATTTTGCTGTTCCGGCGAATAATCGAAAATTAATTTTTAATTTTTGGAAACCAGACAAATGAATCGCCCAACTGAATCGTGCTACTGGGGGGGGGCAATTAATCGTAAGTAGTCGAATAATCGTAAGGGGGCGATTAATTGTACAACATTTTCTGGGCCATTTATACGTAAATTTGTTTTGAATAATCGTAGGGGTTACGATTATTCACTTTTGGCCAAATTTCTGACTTTTCCCCAGAGGATCAAGCAACAGGAACAGCAGGGAACCCACTCAGGCTGTAAAAAGTGGAGAATCGGTCGTCATAGACCGGTGATTGAGTCACCCCACATGTCGGAGCACACATGCCCCGAGTTTAATGGGAAGAGAGCATGGTTTGAGGCCCCCCGCCCCCAGGTACCCTGCCAGTGAGGTGAGCCTGGGGGGGGCACCAAAATCCTGGGGTGGCCCATACGCAACCTCAGGAAGATGGACACAGTCCAGAAACTGTACCCCACAAGGAACAGATGTCCACTACCGTGGCCTCCGGCGGCTGGGGGGCTCCGCCCCCCAGACCCCCTGGAGCCCTTCGATACCCATCAAGTCAGGGAATCCAACCACTCCAGTAGCCTCAGGCCTCAGGAGGACGCAGCCAACTCACACAGAATCTACGCCCACAATGAACAGATGTTCACTACCGTGGCCTCCGGCGGCTGGGGGGCTCTGCCCCCCAGACCCCCCTTGTAGCGTGTGCCCATGGCCACCCACCAGCCACGGCACCAAAAAGGTGGCCAATCGTTCACACTTCGACGCACAGTAAATGGCCCCCAATAACTCAAAAAAATTTGAGTAGAGTCACCGTGAAGAGAGTTTGAACCGTTGATGTCAAAAACGACCCTCTTGTGTGGAAGAACGACGCTGTGCCACCCCCATTTTCCTAACAAACTCGCCCCCCAAAAAAATGTATTGGGATTCCGAAATTTGGCCCAAAAATCTCACATTTAGCAGCATGCATGAACCCACAGGGTCCGACATCGGATGTCGGACCCCACCGTGTGCCCATCTGGATGACTCAAGCGCCTCACACCGGGTCCCTCCCCTCCTGGTGGCCCACCGGGGTGCTATGGCCAGTTTCCACCGGTGATGTTGCTCTGTGCACGGAATGCCGGTGAGACAGGCCGAGAATGCGACCCCTCACACCCACCCCCACCCCACCAATTGACATTCTGAACAGCAAAACGGGTAAATTTTTGCCAAAAGTGAATAATCGTAACCCCTACGATTAATCACCACCGTTGAAAAATTGTAAATTTTGGGACACCCGATTTATACAGACCGCGTCGCTAAATAATCGTAGGGGTTACAATTATTTGACCCCCCCCAGTAGCTAAACTCCGGAAAGAAGTGTCTTTTTTCGTTGAACGCAGCATGTGCCTCGAGGTCCCGCGCGAAAGAGGCCTGTCGCCCAGATCCACGCCCGGTCGCATGGCCCGCAGGAAAGCGCCCCGGTCCCGAATCACGTCGATAACCCCTGACAGGATCCCCTCGGAATCCAAAGCCTCTAAGGCGTCGAGGTTCAGACGTGACGTCGATATGGGGGCCAGCTCCCCCGTGGGGCCACCCCGCGCCGAGGGCGGGCCAAGATGCCGCCCCTCCACCGTCACCCGCGCTTCCCTCGCGTACGTCGCGTTGACGTCCGGCGAGTAGGAGTCGTCGCCGACCCTCCGAGGAAGAGGAGGAGGAGGGGGCGGCCGTGGCGGCGGTGGAGGCGGAGGCGGAGGTGGAGGCGGTAGCGTGGGAGGCGGCCTGGGCCGAGGGGTCGCCGGCGGGGAAGGCGTGCCTGGGGGCTCGTACGCCACGCACGCCGTCCTCAGGAGCTTCCCAGGGAAGGCAGGGCAAAGAGCGACCCCCGGGATAGCCCCCGGTCGAGCACCATTGATGTGGAGGCCGTCTGCCTCGCCAGCTTCAGCTTCCCCGCCGGGAGGTACCTGGCCAGGGCGTCCAGGGAGCTGTGGCGGGACAGCTGCCGAAGCGACTCCAGGCACAGCCCCTCTTGCAGGAGCTCCGCCAGAGCCCCCCGACGGAGGGAGTGACCACTCAGCTCCGGGTCCTCCTTCTTCAGCGCCGCCACGATGCGCCGGTAGGTCGTGTCGACCACCAGCGCGCCCGCCGCCCGCCCCGAGATCGCCTCCCGCAGCACCTCCGTCCAGCACTCCGAGAGGAACAGGCCCGTCGTGACGCCCAGGCGGAACGGGTCGCTCTTCGTCTCCGCCCAGTTCACGGCGACAAACTCGCTCTGGAAAGCGATGTCCCCGCACTTCAGGCGCACCACGTCCGACACCCGCGCCGCCCCGCACCACCCCAGCACAATCGCGAGCTTCGTGTCGCGGTCGACGTCCTCCCGGCCCACCACTGCGGCCACCTGGGCGGATGTAGCTGGCTTCGCTTGGTGCTGCGGTCGGAGGGCCCCCAAGCGCTTCAGACCTCGCTTGAAGTCTTGGAGCAGCTGGGAGTCCACCACAACCCCCATGCGGCTCATCGCGGCGACCGCCCTCGATACGTACTGTAGGGCGGAGGAGGGCCGGAGTGGGGAGTCCGCTTCGGACATGAGCCTCTGCACCCAGTAAATGATGCAAAGGTCCCACGGCAAGAGCACACCCGTGGTCTGCTCCCACTCGTGCCGGAACTGGAGGAGTCGCCGGTGGGGCCCCTCGAGCCCCCTCCACGTCGACGGTGCCAACGCCTCCCCCAGCGTCTTCACCGCGCGCTTGGCGATCCGCTGTGCCTCTCTGGCGGTCAGCGGGTCCTCCTGTGCCCGTCTCCTTCCCACCCGCGCCGTGGAGAGCACCCCTATGCTCTCCAGCATCGCCGTGAGGGGCGAGCTCACTGCCTGTGGCCCCCCCTCCTGTTCCGCTGGCTGGTGGGGTGGCCCTGCTGCGGCTGTGGCTGCGAGCTGCGTTGCTGTTGTTGTTGATGCTGATGCTGTGGGTGGTGGACCTGGGGGGAGCGTGGCTGGCGGGCCCGTGCCTTCTCCTTTGCCGCCCGGAGGTACGGAGGAATCTCCGGCTTCCCGAAGAATTCCTCCTCCATCGCGGAGGCCGCCTCCCATCCGCCCCCCAACACGCCCTCGTTGAGGGCTTCCAGCCTGCAGAACTGGTTCTGCATCAGCCGGACCAGGAGGTCGTCGTAGTCCTCCGGCTCCTGCAGCGACGGCAGGCTCGTCATGATGAGGTTGATATCCCTCATCCGGGCCTGCGCCTCGTGGGCCTGCGGGCGCAGGGCACCCCCCGCCCGGGCCCCCAGCAGGGCGTCGTAGCGGCGCAGCTGGTGCAGGTGCACCAGCCCCAGCGTGGCCTCGTCCGCGTGCCACCACTCGTCCACGTCCAGGGGGTTGAGAGCCCCGGCGCCCCTGCGGCTGTCGCTGCTGCCGGCTACGCTGCCGGCCCCGTCCCGCTGCTCCGGCTTTCCGGCCCTCGGTGCTCCGGCGCCGGCTCCGGAGCCCGTCCCGTTTCCCCGCAGGCGGGCCAGCTCCGCCTGGAGGTCCGCCACCTCCCGCATCCGCCGCACCTCCTCCCGGAGGGAAGCCACCTCGTCCTGGGGGGCTGCAGCCCGGCTCGCACCTGCCTCAGCCCTTACCCTCGCGTGCTCCGCGAGGGCCGTCTCCCGCTGGGCCTTAGCCCGCTCCTCCATCACCAACGCGGCGTTCCGCGTCTTCTCCCTCTCGAGGGCCAGCTCCGCCTCGAGGCGGGCTCTCACCTCCGCGTGCCTGGCGGACTCCTCGGCGACCATGGCCCGCGCCTGCGCCTCCGTGACGGCGTTTGAGGCCGCCGCCTCCACCGACGCCACCTTCGCGTCCGACTCCGCCCCCGTCACCCGCTGTGCCGCAGCGGATTCCACCTTCGCCGCATGCGCCGCTGCATTCGCGGATGCGATGTGCATCCCCGCCGCCGCCTCCGCGTTGGCGGCCCTCGTAGCCGCCCCCGCCTCCACCCCCGCCGCGTGCACCCTCGCGTGCGCCTCCACCTGCGTGGCCCGGATGTCGGCCCCCGCGACCTCGCGAGTGGCCACCTCGCGGGCGTTGGCGGTGGTCACTGCCGCCAGCGCCTGCCCCATCGCCATCCCGAAGTCGCCCGCCGGGAGGGGGGCGGACAAGGCCTCCGGGTTGCCCGCGCCGCGCCCCACTCCGGACAGCACCAGCTCCGAGTTCTGCACGCCAGGCATCGGATATGTCGGGGGTTGAGGGGTGGAGTAAAGAGAAGGGAGTAGGTGGGAGTGTTGAACCACGAAAATATTTTTCGTTGAACGCAGCCAAATATAAGGCCTAACCTGTTTTGGCGCACGGGTGTGATGACAAAAGGGAAAAGTGCTAGCACGAACATGATGTTGGTCTTCTGGTTATGTCTGGTTTCTTAGAACACTTAACGTGTATGCAAAAATTAAAAAGTTGATTTTGGAAAATTGGCCATTTTTGGCCCTTTGAACACAAAAACGGACAAGTCGTAGGGGGACCCCAACACCCCAGATACCCCCTTCTGGGACCAAAAAGTGCACGAAAGGGGTTAAAACGGCCCAATTCGTTGATTTTGTGCATTTCCCTGCTAAAAAATGATTTTTGTGTGGGCGAGTAGTTGTAGAAAATCGCGAAAAATGTCAGAAAATCGAAATTTTCACAGAGGCCCAAAAACGTGTTCCTGGGTGAAAAATGTGACCAAACACCGATTTCTGGCCATTTCTGGGTGGTTTTTGGGGGTTTCTGGCCATCTTTCAGCGATTTTTCTGGTCAGCAGAACCCACCCAGAAGCCCTTAGAAAATGGCTGGTGGCAGTTTTGGGTCGAATTGAACAGAAGGACGAATTGCTCGCCAACTCTTTCGATACATGAAAATTTGGGCATTTTCCGTTACTCTGAACACATTCGCACACCATGAGAAAATTTCGAATTTGAGAGGCTGTGCCAAGCTCATCCCCTGTCTGCATCCCGGACCGTGGCCTATCGAACTGCCCGATTTTTCCCACTTTTCACCTTGCGTAGCTGGGGAGGGGCGATTAACTGCAATTAATTTCCGGAATTAATTTTTTGAAAAATTAATTCCGGAAATTAATTAAAATTAATTATATTACGCATTTTCAATACTTTACGCCTTTTCCACCTAAATTGCGTTAAGTTATTTTCCATTATTTTACGCTATTTTCATATTTAACGCTATTTTTCTCATATTTAACGCTATTTTCTCATATTTAACGCTATTTTTTTCACATTGCTCTTAGTCGGCGCAAAGTATTGAAAATTTGTAACATAAAAACTAGTATTAATTTTACAGGGGGGGGTCAAATAAACGTACTTAGTACTACTATTCGGCGAACGCGCGGGCCTAAATCGACCTCGCCAGAAAATTAATAAATAGTTTGCGAGCGAATAGACGTACTAAGTACGTCTATTCAACTTTTCCTAAAAACGCTGTTTGCAGGGGCTCTGCGGGGCTGTTTGGTCCACCAGGGGCGCGCTGGCCACTGCTGTCGTCCGTCTCTCACTTCTTCTGCCTTCCGGTCGAGTATCCGCTCTGTTCTCGTCCTACCACTCGCCCCTCATTTGGTTTCGTACCGTTTTGATTTGTATTGCCCCCCCCCCCCCTGGTTGACATTCTTGTTGAGTTAGTGAAAGCATACACAGTTCATCAGAGCTGTCAGCTTCACTGTCGGTGGTTGGTTGGTGCGTTGATGCTTAAAAAAAGATGTGAAAAAGACAAGCCACAACCAGCACGCCCCAACTTACTTCTTCTTCAAGTTCTTGGGCTTGCTGGGGCAAGTCTGCATGTTGTGCCCAGGCTTCCTACACCCTTTGCAGAGCCTGCGGTGTTTGTTGGGAGTCTGGGTGGTCGGGGACGCTGCGCGCTTCTTTTCGGAGGACTGGGAGGACTGGGAAGGCTGTGTCTGTGTGAGAGAGTTCACACGAACCGGCTTCGCCCATGCCAAGATGCTTGACTGTTGGGTTGGCTGAGACACAACTTTCTTTTGGGTGGACTGCTTCTCTGTGCTCTCTTTTGCCTTCCCGTCCAACCCAGGTTCAAGGTCCGCACCACCAGCCTCAGGGGATGTTTCTGTGCTTGGTGCGAAGGTGAGGTCCGGACAAAGGGAGCTCTTCACGAACCCGTCCTCCTCACCCGACACCTTCAGCACGTACCCCATATCCCGCAAGCGCTCGGCTACCAGCGTGCCCTGGCCCGGGCCAGTTGGTTGAAGGAAGGCCGGGGAGCGCATGGCGGTGGCCCATCCTCGAATATCTTGAACAGGAGGCATTCCATCAGCAGGAGGCACATGAAAGCATCGGACGTCATCATTATGTCGGACACCAGCCGAAGCTATTGGCTCTGTTGGTGGATGGTGAAATCTGGGCAGTTGGATTGCGGGTTTGCGGGCGTGTGTTGATCAGTGCTGCACAACAGGAGAGAATGTCAAACAACGTCAGGGAAGGGGGCTGCGGGGGGTGGGGGGTGGGCTCAGCTGGTCCTCGAAGGCTACATCTATGGTGAGGTGTGTCTGGGGCCATCCGTCCACATCTTCTCGTTGGTGGTAGGGACTGCGGACGCCGTAGATGAGGAGTCGTTTAATGCGCGCCGCTCTTCAGCAGTGATTTTGACGCCTCTGGACCCCAGGAGTTTGCGGGTTTCCGGGTTTGCGGTCTTCAGCAGTGGTTCTGATGCCTCTGGACCGCAGGAGTTTGCGGGTTCGCTGGTTTCCCGTCCGTATGTGTCTGAGGGGGGATGCCCCGATTCCCTTCGTCACGACATATCTTTGAGCGTAGGTCACTTCCCCCCTCTACGGACCCCGTGCACCCTGGTTCCCCTAAGTGGCACCAATAGACCCCGTTGTCCCCATTCCTTGCCCCAAAGTTTGCAGATTTGTGTGTCTCCAAAAAGAAAATCTCAAAAAAAACGAAAAATTTCCCCAAAAAAAAAGGGTGAAAAGTAAGTACTACTATTCAACGGCCCAACGTGCCCCAGAGCCCCAAAAAAATAAGTACTACTATTCGGCTAAGTACTACTATTCAACTAAGTACGTTTATTTGACCCCCCCCTGTAAATATAAACGATTATTATTACTTCCCATGAGGCCAGGTTCCTCGTGGGTGCGTATTTCACTCGCTTCGCTCGTGAAATACGCCCACTCGGAACCTGGCCTCATGGGCGTAAAATAATGCGTTTTTATTTAACGCTAATAATAATTATTTTTCAAAAAATTAACTTTTCGGATAGCAAAAATTAAAAATTACAAAAATTAATTTTCTGCCATCTATGAAATGTGTGTTATGCGCCTTCGGCTGCTGATGATTATCACACATGCAGTGTTGCTGTTAAGGCGACCAACAGCGTGTTGCCGCTGTGCCTCGGCTTTTTCCTTGATGCCCATCGGCTTCTCTACCCATTCTGTGGGACCCAACGGCTCCCGTGCCTGGCACGCACAACTATGGCCAGCTTCAGATCCGGTTCAAACACGGGTTCCAAAAAAAATGTGCTCTGAATCACCCTCCCACACACACCCGGTCTGTCTGCTCGAAAAAAAGCATGCGCTATAAAATGCCAAGGAACTGCAACGCATTCCTTAATGTGTGTGCCTGCCTTACAGAGCTTCCCCCACGCCTGTCTCCGGCTCATGCCGACCTAAGAGATGGGGCGGTGGAAGAAGAACACACTCCGGGAGGCTGTTGGCCGGCAGGTTCTTTTGTTTGCCCCCAAAAGAAACCTCACCAACACGCCGCCACTGGAAGACACCACACGACCCTCCTAGCGGGCCCCCTCTACATGAAGAGTTGAGATAGACAGAGACACCCTGCCCTCCAAAGGTGTATCTGGCATGATTCGTGCACTCTATGCTGCGCGTCAAGACTCCACAGGTCACGAAGCCCCATGCCGAGGCACTGCAGTGCTGGGTCCTGACACGCCAAAAGATACTAGCCGCAGATCATTGAGATGAGTACAGATACTTTGCGTCTGCAAATCAGAAAGGGGAGAGAAGAACCAGCGGGTATTCGTCGATCGCGAGAACACCCCACACGCCTGCTGCGGGTGTGGTGTATCCTGCATGATCTGCATAGCAAAGTTTCCTGCGTTGTTAGCACAACTCCAAAAGAAATATGAGCCAGAGAACCACCGGAGGCAGGGCTACCGCCACGGCTATCATGCATTTGGAGGCTTTCTTTTTGTTCCTCACCTTCTGGAGGTGGTCTGAGGTGATAACAACCACTTAGAGCGGTCATCCCAGGGCCTTGCCTCGGGAACCTAGTCATTGGATCTCCTGCGGATCTTCCGAAGGAACAACGACACTGCCGAGAGGCGAGTTGGAGTCATCATCGGAGTCTGTCGGGCTCCTGATCTGGGACTCCGTCGCCAGGCGAGCATAGCACATGCAGCTCCGCATGAGCTCCTCATGGGTGCCGCAGCTGATGATCCGCCCGCACTCAAGCTCGTCATCGGGGTCGCCCATCACAAGAATCCTGTCGCAGTCCTGAATGAAGGAGAGGTTGTGTGAGATGGTGATGATGGTCGTCTTCGTATCCTTCCGGTATTCATTCAGATTCCGCTTCACGCAGCTCTCCGTCGATGCGTCCAGCCCTGCCGTGGGTTCATCCAGGAGCAGCAGGCGGGACCGAGAGAGGAGCGTCCGCGCCAATCCGATGCGCTTCTGCTCGCCCCCGCTGAGGCGCACACCACCTCCGATAGTCGTCAGAAGCTTTTCCGGCAGGCGCTCCACCATCTTGTCAGCCGATGCGATGCGTATGGCGCGCTGCACGTCGAAGCTCGTTGCGTCGGGGTTTGCGTATTTCACATTCGCACCGAGGCTCCCGTCGAAGAGGTGGGGGTCCTGGACTGCGATGTTAACCAGCTTCCTCCGGAGGTGCTTCACGTCGTATTCCTTCAAATTAATCCCGTCCAGCAGGACCTCCCCCGCGTCGGGGTCGTACATCCTGCTGAGGAGGGAGAAGAGGCTGGACTTCCCACACCCGCTCCTCCCGACGATCGCGACGTGCGACCCGGCAGCAACCTTCAGGTTGAGGTTTGTCAACACCTTCTTATGCGGGATGGTAGGGTAGGCGAAGCTGACTCCGCGGAACTCAAGCTCTCCCTTGACGGAGGCGGGGTTGGGGGAGATGCCACATTTGTCGGCGACATCGATTGTCGGGCGGTAGTTCAGGAGATGCAGCGTGCGCCGCGCCCCCACAAAACAGTCGTACACCAGAGACCGCATCTCGGCCTGGATTCTGAAGAAAACAGTGATGGCGCTCTGCACCTCACTCTCGAGGAGGAGGAGACGCTCCCCCAGGAGGAACTGCTTCGCGGTGGTGAACTTCTGGACAGACAGCATCGCCGCAAAGATCATGAGGAACTTTGGCATCCCCTCATAGAGGCTCTCGATGATATCCATGATGATGTTGGGCACGAGGACAAACTCATTCTGCTTCTTCATCTGGATCTCCTTCACCGCAAGCGCAGCAGACACCTCCTCCACATCCCGGCCCCACTGGCGGGCCAGCCGGAAGTTTTCCTCCTCCCACACCTCGTCGTAGTCAACCTCCTGCACCGCGGTCAGCCCGGTGCTCTCCAGCACAACCAGGTTGTCCTCATCGCACGTATGCTCCCCTGCAGCAAACCTGCAGGTGACCTTCCCTTCGGAGTACGACAGGACAGTGCCGACGTCCTTCCTCTCCAGCTGAATCCCCGCGAGGGTGACTTCCTCACTCCCTGTGTACTTCACGCTCATCCCCGCAGCGTATTCCTGAACCTCATCCTCCTCCTCAGGGACATGGTCCAGCGTGTGGGATACGAGGTTCTTCAGCCTGCGCAGGATCTGCGCCGCTGCAACCCCGACGACAGCCCCGACAACCACGCCGGTGCCGCTGCCCTCGACAATGGAGCACGCGATGATGCGAGCGGAGCCTACCATGCGGGACATATCGATGAGCCACCCCCTGCCGTAGCGGAGGAGCAGCTCGATGTTTCCGATGTCGGTTTCGAGGGTCGTGAGGATGTCCTCCACATCGTGTGTGTCGAGGAATGCCTGGTCCGCACGCGACATAAGGGAGGCGCTGGTGTTGCGCAGCACCTGCACCGTATCCTGGGTCTGCTTGGTGTGCATATATTTCGAGAGCTGCTGCAGGATGGTCTGCACCGCCGAGTAGAACACCGACCAGAAAAAGACCTGCCCCACCTGCTGCAGGTCATCCGGGGTTCGCGCCTCCGCCACCTCACGGATAAGCCGCACCTGCATCCCTGTCACAACAGGCTGTGTGATGCCCGCCCCTGCGCTGAGGAGGCAGGACATCACGTTGTACACCAGGTTGTGCCGCTGCAGATAGCTGCGCTGGAGGAGCGTGAGGAGGTTCCACCACCCGGTCTTGCTCCTCTCCCGCATGTGGCTGTCGAGGTTTTCGATGAGCTGGCGGGCGGTCTTCTTCGGCTCCAGGGTGCGCGGGTCCTTGTTGAGGAACTGGAACCTCTCGAGCACGGAGAGGCGCGTCGCGCTGCAGATCGTCGAAAGCTGGTTGAGATCGCGATCCAGCTGGTCCAACGTCTTCCCGATGCTGTATGTCTCCTTGGTGGGGTCGTCCGCAAAGCTTTCCAGCCTCTCGATGACATGCAGCGCCAGGAGCCCGTGGAGCTCGTTGATCACCCACTGCTCCTCGCCGTATTCGATAGCCTTGCGGAGCATGTTCGACACCTCACGCCAGTCCACCCCGACGCTGTAGCGGAACCCCGACACCTCTGCCCCCTGCTGGATCATGGTGCGCCTCCTGCGGTGCACGTTGTGCTCCACCTTCACCTTATAGAGCCCCCCGTCCACAATGTGCTCGTAAGAGAGAAGGGTGGGCGCGTCGTTGATGAGGATCGACACAGGCTGGTCGGGTGAAACCCGATACATCCGGAGCATCGCAGAACGGACATGGTCATCGCTGGCGCCTCGGCGGACAACAAGCTTCCTGTCCCCAGGGACGGGCCCCAAGATGCGGATGGTTTTGTAGACGACTGGTGTGCCGTTGTCCATGCCGGCAGGTGGTTCCCTGAAGCGGAATGACTGTGTCATGACAAAGGGAAGCTCCTCGCCAAACACGGTGCTCCCCCCGATGCTCGGGATCCTGTCCCGGATCATGCTGGGGGAGCTCTGTATTGTGACAGCCTCCGTCTCCCGCTTCACCTCGCTGTTGAACTGCGTGATGTACTCCTGGACGCGCCGAGTGAAGATACGTTTTCTCTTCTTGTTCTGCCGGTTCCGCCGCACCCAGAAATCGTAGATGAATACGCTCGCCCCGATCGACATCGTTGTGGTCCCGAGGGCCAACAGACGTAACGGCGGAAGCGCCACATCCTCCCCGCAAGAGGGGCAGCCCTCTGACATTGTGGTGTGGTGGTAACGCAACCACGCCCACCACACCGCACCCCCACAAGGGCCGCACCTTCTGCCCTGTGGCGTGTGTGTGTTGTTCAGTGCAGACGGCATCAAAAAAAGATAAGGCTGTTGTGCGTGCGCCGAATCCGGACAAGTGCCCTGTTGCAGGTAAAAACCAACTACTCTTCCCGGGGGATGTGAGAGTCAGGGGGTGTGGGGGCAGGCTCTCTTCCTTTTCCCGAAACACAAACCTCGCTCCATCGATTTTCCCCCCTCCCGTATGCCGGTTTCGGCAGGTGGTGGCGGCATTGAACAAGACAAAATAAAGTTAGCTACAGGGCGGATGCACGAGGTGGGGCGGGGGTTAGACAAAACAGGCTCTCTGCGAAAAGCCTTCCGATGTGCTTCCGAGGAGCCAACGAGCGGGGCGCAAACCTGCCATGTGCTGAGATCAGGCTGCCATAAAGACCCTACGAGAGAGGAGCGCTGTGCGCCTGGCTGAGGGGGCTTCAGCGAGTCAGCACACCAACAGCCAGCACGCTCCCAAAGAACTTAGAGGGGAGGGTGGAAGAGGAGAAGATGGAGAACGTTGTTTTGTTTGTTTCACTTCCAGGCGCAATAATGTATGACTCTCCCCACCCCCACACCAAGCATGCGAACAGGGTACATTCCATGAGGTGACACACATGGTGAGATCCCTCCACTCCATCCCAAACAGCACAAGGCGTAACCAACCCCCCCCACCCACCCACCCACCTAACGCCCGCCCTCTCCACTTCAGAGCAAGCCTGGAAGACCCCACTCCCAACAAGCTTTCAACGATACGGGCTGTGCCGATGATGGCTGTAATTTTTTTACACCACATCTCACATTATTACAAGACCGAGAGGGGGGATGGAAGGGTGTAGAACACCCACGAAAGCCCCCCCCCCCCCCTTTTTGCCCTTTTGAGCCAAGGAGAGCCGAGCGGAGCTGAGGGAGGGAGGGGGGGGGGGGTGCTGGGGTGTGTGTGTGTGTGAAAGGGGGTGTGGCGGGCTAGACGAGGAGGGGCTAACACGCGACAGGGGCCGGGACGCATCACATCTTCGAGGGGGCATTGACAGCCTGCCCAAGCCATTTGGCGGAGAGGATGCGGAGGGCACCCTTGCCGCAGGCGGAGACGACGGCGCCGTTGAAGAGGCGGAGGAAGGTCTTCCCCACAGGGCAGTCCTTCCGGACGATCGCCACAGTGTGCCCTGTTGTGAGCGGGGATTCCGCACAGACCGCTGCGAGCGGGACTGCGGAATCGTGTGTTGCCTGCTGGCGGTGGAGCGCCTCGAGGGAGTCGGTGATCATCACGTCAGCAGCCCCGGAGGCAAGGTCGAGGAAGGGCTGCTTGTTGTCGGGTGCGGTTCTGACCTGCGCGTGGCGGAAGTTCGCCTTGCAGAATGCCGCATTGGTCCCCCCCGGGTTGGTCACCACCACAACCCCTGGCTTATCCACCTTGCTGAGCCTGTCGAAACGCTTCGCCTTCGCCTTCGTCGTCAGGATGCACTTCGCACAGGGCAGCACCGGAAGCGACACATCAAACAACTCCCTCCTTTTCGCACTCTCGTTAATCCCCCCGAAGGCAGCGTCATACTTCCCCTCGAGGAGACCCTTGTGGAGCTCAGGCCAGGAGGTCTTGACCCACTGGACATGCCCGCCCCTCAGGCACGCCTCCAGAAGCTCCACCTCCAGCCCAGAGGGCACACCCTCCTTGAGGAATGTCAGCGGCGGGTAGTCCAGGCAGGTCCCCACGCGGAATGGGGGAAAGCGCGGCGGGGGCGGTGGGCTGCCGCTGAGATGTGTGACAGCACCGACGAGGTGCTCGGGCTGTGTGGCGACAAACGTGTCGTCGGGGCCGTGGAGGTGTGCCACGGGGCGGTAGGGCAGGGAGGTGACGATGTGCACTGTGGACTTGGGTGGGCCTGCGCGGAGGAGGGCTGCCTCCAGCTGCGCCTCCTCTGGCGCGACGTAGACCCAGATGCGCTTCGAGCGAGCGTGTCGCACAGCGTCCACCTTGTTGGAGGTCCATGCGATGGTGGTGTAAGGGCTGCGTGGGAACGCGACACCCCCGTCTGCAGCAGCAAGGGGCAGCCCGACGACGTAGCGGGTGCCGCCCTCGCTGACAAAGGAGACACGCCCGATCTCCTGCAGCATGCCGCCGCTGATGCAGACCTCGCGCTCCCCGTCGCTGACAATCGACACCTCCATCTCGGCGCCTCCGGCGAGGCTCTGCGGCACCTTCCACCAATCCCCCGTGACGTTCGACAGGAAGTCCATCTGGCTTCCCATTGTGCAGCCGCTGTGCCCCAGGTGTACTGCAAGAGAGGAGGTGGAGGTGGAGAGAGTGACGATGATACAATTTGAGAAGAAAAAGTCGGACCCGGGCAGCGTTGGCCCCATGAAGCTCCATGCCCCTGTGAAAACAAGCTTACGGCCGGGTGGGGGAGGAGGGGGGGGATGGGTGAGGGTGGCGGCGGGCGGAGGCATCATAACGTAGAGGAGATCATGGCGCCAGAGTCAGACTCTCCTTGCAGATCACAGCGGCTTTCTTATTCGGAGGAGGCAGGGAGCTGCTACCCCATCGAGCTAAGTTACACCGTTTGAGAAACTAACTGTTGGAGACACCACTAGAGGTGGGTGGGGGGACGAGGGGTGCGGATGGGTGCGACAACAGCACCCCTCCCTCCCCCCCTCCCACCCCCACCGTGATTGACGCGATGCGTGTTTTGAAGCACCAAAACTCACACAACTGGTGAGCCACAAATCACCACAGGAAAGCGATACCTTCCAACCCGGCTGGAAAGCCTGGATCGGGCATTATGTATCGCATAGAGGTGACGGAGCACACAACGACGAATTAGGATATGACGGGTGTGCACCCCCCAACGAGGCCCTCCGGCAACGGGTGACATGAGAGAGAGTGCCTGAATGAGGCATGACAAGTGAGGCATACGCGCAACCCTCTCCTAGAACCCCTTTCACCCAAACAGCGACGGCAGAGGGGATGCCTCTTGATGCCCCCTGCTGCGGCGTCTCTCCTAGATCTCCGGTACCCTGAGCAGGGGGTGGTGATGGAGGTCATGCAGACATGGGCCGTGCCGGGATGCGTCCCCTGTACATCTCCATATAGGATCGTTCAGCCTCCTCACACTTCCGCCTCCAGGAGGAGTACTCATCCTGCAGCCTGTGGCGTTCGTACTCCCTCCCCCGCTCGAAGGCTTCGTCGACCAGCTTTGCTTGGCGCCTCTGCTTGATGAGCCTGTGGAGCTCGCCGACGACGACGTGGGTTGCGTTGCACTTCGCAGCATCCTTGGGCACCTCCGCCTTGCGGAGCTTCCGGATCTCCGCATCCGCCTTCTCAAGCAGGGAGGTGAGGGAGGCGATGCGGTCCCTCAGGTGGTCGGCCTCGCTGTCCTGCGGCACCAGCGAGTCGGAGGGGGCGGTGCTGCAGTGCATCAGTTCGGCACCCTGTGCGGAGAGGCCAACCGACAGCTCGCGTGTCTCCTGTGTGTAGTGAGTTGCGTCGTCCTCACTCCAGGCCTGGTGCTGCAAGTCGTTGGATGCGTCGGGGAGTGGCGGCAGCGCCTGTTGGCAGGCGGTCTCGTATCGCTCGTCCTCCTCCAACAGGCTTTGAAGCTCCAGTTTCGCCTCACGTGCATCGCTGGTGGCGCGGTCCCTCAGCGCCTGGGATCGGCGGATCTCCCATGTGGCGCGGAGCTTCCTCAGCCCCTCGTCGAACTGCTCGCAGTTGCAGTCCTTTATCAGGTGCTCGGCCTCCTCCATGTGGGCGAAGGCCCTGTCGATGCCCCGCTCCCACTCGCCGAGGCTGCCGTGACGACAGGTGGTTTCGATGGCATCAAGCTGTTCACCCAGGTGGGCCAGCTCGATGTCGACAAGCTTCAGCTTGCATAGCTGCGACGACAGCATCCAGCTGCCTCGCCCGGGGGCAGGGGGTGGCTGTGGCTGTGGTGGCGGCGACAATGCAAATGCAATACGTATTGTGTAAGTTTAGGCACGGCCTCTAGAGTTGTGTAGCAGCTTGCCATACGATATTGCACAATAACGGGTGGGGGAGGTGGGGAGTGCGGGGGTGGGAGCTTGTTGCTATCTGCGAAAGAGAGGCAGGTGTCGTTGCCTGTGGCCTTCTTTCCCCCCCCCCCCCCCCGAACACACAGATTTTTTTTGTTTCTCTTCATCCCATCCCGCCGTGCTGCATTAGGGCGCAGGGCGGTGCACAAAGAAAACAAGCCGTCTTGCGGCACGGCACCACACAACTATTCCCCCCCCCCCCCTTCATAAAACGGCACAGAGGCTAGGCGGTGCCGCCCTCCCCCACAGGGAACGAAGCGAGCCCTGGGAGGCAAGAGCTGCCAGGCAGGGGGAGGTAGAGACCCCACCACAGCACCCAACCCTGTGATTCACAGAGGAGAATGTGGCCTCGATACCAAGGCTTTCTGAGGGGTCATTTCTGGGGACAAGCCTGCCATCCAAGCGTGGTGCCCTCCAGCCACGGCACACCCTTAGTATTCCACCAAAGAGCTGACCAGGCCATCGAGGCGGCGTTCGTCAGCTCCAGAAACCCTCGCATGCTCAACCCCGTTGCGGAAGGAGATGAAGGTTGGGAATGCGGTTATTTTATAACGGAGCTTCGCGGCCTTATGCAGGTCGGCATCGATCTTGAAGAACCCAGCCTTCCCCGTCGCAGAGTTCGCGATGGCGCTGTAGGTGGGTGCGATCGCCCTGCACGGCCCACACCACGACGCGTGGAAGTCCACCACCACCTTGTCGTACCTCCGGAGGAAGGCCAGGAGCTCGGCAGAGTCACCCTCCAGCACGCCGCCGGGGGGGATGTTCTCTGCACCACGCTCCATCTCCTCGCAGCGCTGCTCCAGCGACCTGAAGTAGGCCTCCGTCTTCTTGGGGTCCGCAGGCGCGGGTGCGCGGTACCCCTTGGCGAGGGTCTCCTTCCTGACGAAGACGCGCAGCAGGCCCCCGGACACCGAGGCGGCAAGGTTGCCCAGGGCCTGCAGCACCTCGCCGCTTTGGATCAGGTGGAACTGGTGGGGCTTCAGCTGCAGCTCGGCGGCGATGCGTTCCTTCAGCTGCGCGAGGGTGGCGAAGGGGGGGACGTAGATCACGCGTGGCTCCTCCGGCGCGAAGCCACGGTCCTCCAGGTTGTGCACAGCGTAGTCCACCTTGACACGCGCCTCCCGCTTGAGGTATTCACGCTGAATGGCAAACGAGCCAACGGAGGATCCAGCAGGGTCCGTCAAGGTGACCTGGATCTGGCTGCCATCAATCCGCTCGACGGTCACCATGCGGTCGTTAAACTCGCTGAGTTCGTCACACACGATGGCCTTCATGCCGGGCTTCAGGTCGCTGACACCCACGACTTCGGGTTCATTGGTAGAGCGAATAGGTCGCTTGCGCCTCGTCTGCTGGTCGGCAGAGGAGGGCGCAACAGCCACCTGGGGTGCCGGGGGCGGCGTGCGGAGGGACTGGAATATCAGGTAGAGGAACCCGAGCAGCAGGGCCCCCCACATGGCCCAGGAGAAGGTGTCATCGGTGCCGGTGGGGAGGACGGCGGGGCGCGTGGGGTAGAGGTACGTCGTGACGTACTCGGGTTCGTTCATCGTGGGATTGTGTAGAGGATAGGCGCTGGGGAGGGGAGCAGCCGGTGCACCGCACACAGGGGGCAGGCCGAGGTGTACCTGAGTCAAGGGGGTTGGTGTGGAGGCAGGGCAGCAAGATGCAGATGAGCTGAAGGAGGAATACGAAGTGTTCTGCAAGGCCTGGGGCACGACACGGAGGCAACAGGCTTGTGGGTGGCGCGTCGTTGGTTGTGACAGGGTGTGCGAGGCACAACAGAACAGCAAACAGACTGATGTGGTGATGTGGGGGGGGGGGGTGGAGTGGGGCAGACACGCTGTGCGACTCCATATGACAGGCAGCTGCTGCCCGAGGAACTCCTCCCTCACACTGCCGCAGCCTGCGACGGTTCGGGGTGGGTTGGCACATTATCCTGACACATCACCTTGAATGACGTGTAGTGCCGGGGGTGGGGATTGCAGTGCAATTTAGTTGAAGTGCTCGGGAGTATTTTGGGATATTAATTCGGGAAAGTTGGGTTAGTCGGGACACGCCCCTTTGGGCAACCAAGGTTTGCAACAGCCGTGCGGATTTTGCGCCTGCTTGCATCTGCTGGCCCTCTGTGGATCCCAACATAGACCCCCTTCTCTCGTTCGGCGCAGGCACCAGAAGGAGAACAGGGGCAGAGTGAGAGAGGCCAGAGCACAGGCAACGCAACCGCTAGCATGGCACCCCAGTGCAGGGGACATGCGCACGGCGGCAGTAGCAGCCATGCTGACATACCGCCGTGCGGTTCCTGATCAAGGTATATTAGCAGAAGAAGCAAAGGACAAGTTGGGCAAATAATGATGATAGGACACGAGGTACGCACAGGTGGGTAGAGGAGGTGCCACACACATCAGGACGCGCAGTTGGGAGGCGATGCGTGTGGGGCTGTGGGCTGGCATGATGGGAGGTGCGTGTGGGGGGTGGTTCGAAAGGTTTCGGGAATAAAAAGAGCAGCCCCGGTGGTGGGGAGGGCAGGGTGACCCACCCCAGGCAGGGCAGCACGCACAGTGCAAAGACAAGCAAGGCAATTAAGACAAGTCGGGCAAGGCATGGTAGCACTGCAGAGCGTGTGCATTTGTGTGATCCGCATGTGTGCGGATACGGTTCTTTGTTCTGGGTATGTTCGTTTTCCTGCTGGGCGTAAGACACCAGCATCAGACCTCCACCACAGCATGGCCATCCGGGCACTTCGCGTAGCAGCAGGGCCTCCCGCCCTGGGAGGTGCCGCACCCGTTGGGGGCAAGTGCGGCCGGGCACGTGTCTGTGTTGGAGGCGGAACCCTGCGTGCACCACTGCAGTGTGTAGCGATCGGCCACCCCATCGAACGAAACAGACACCAAGTGAATATGTGCGCTGGCGGTCCCCGTTGCCACCGTCACCGTCTGTGCCGATCCGGAGTGCAGCGCCTCTTTCTGCTGCGGTGTCATCACCACCTTGTGCGAGTGCCCGCCTCCGCCCCCCAGGACCAGGTCCACTCCGGTGGCCACAGTGCGCTTCTCAGCGATGATGGCCGCAACGTTTTTATCCGCGCTGTTGATGACCAGCTCCTGCAGCGCCTTCACCTCCTTCCACGTCGTGGACCCGTGTTCGTGGATCGGCATGATGGGGTAGCGCTGCCGCACGTTCCCCACCCCAGCAATCTTGGGGAACATGATCCAGTGCCCGCTGGCGCGTGTCGCCACAACCTGGCCCGCCTTGTTGCGCACATACGTCGCCCCTCCCGACGTGTCGGCAGGGTCGGCCTCCGGCTCCGGCTCATTCGCAAAGAACTCCAAGGGGGTGCGGAAGAACTGCTTGCGCGACGACACGGTGTGCGGGCTCTCCTGTGATCCCGCCCCGTCGCTCTCCCCATCCGGGGCGTACGCAATGTCGTGGGGGTTCCAGTTCGTCAGCGGGGTGGTGTAGATCACCTCCAGCGGCATGGCGTACGTCCACCGCTGCTTCCAGCACTTGGTGTACATGCATGACTTCCCCTTCGTCCTCGGGTCAGCCTTCCATGCGCACTTCGCCCTGGACGCATCGGCTGACAGATCTGCCGCACCCCACTCCGCCTGATTGGTGCAGCTGGCACTGTCCTTCAGTGCTGCACACAGCTCCCTGCGTGCCAGGTCCCTGCTGTCTGCGTAGTTGACCAGATCCTCCGCCTCCGACATGCACGCCTCCAGCGGGACCACCTTCGGGTGCGTCGTCTGCGCCGCAAACATGTAGTCGTTGAACCCACGCTTCTGCCCCAGGCGCCCCATCGCACCTGGCTGGCGCACCGCCCCCTGCCTGCTGTAGAAGGCTGTGTTCAGCGCCCCGCTCCCGTTCCCGTTGTACGTCAGCGGGCCCAGAGACGCGTCCTGCAACATCGCCTGCAGACCATCGAACCCCGGCACCTCCTGCATCAGCTCGTCGATGAACTCCATCGACCCTGAAAGCCCCTTCGGCCACGCGTCATCGGCGACATAGTCGCCCTCGGGTGTCGGGTTCAGCTCAAAAAGGGCGCGCGTCGATGTTGCCAGCTGCGCCCGAGTCTGCGGGGCAGCCGAGTTCATCTGGACATGCAGTTCGTTCCGCACACGCAGCCGCGCCGTCGGCAGCTTCTGCTTCACCGGGGCGCACTTGATCCGGTAGAACCACTGCGCCATCTTCGGCTCGAATGTCTCCCCCGCCTGCGCCTCCACCATGTCGCGGAACGATGTCGGCAGGTACGGCAGGTTCTCGTCCAGCTGCTTCTGCCCACTGGCAGCGCGGAAGTGCATCTTATCCGTCAGGTCGCGCCACGAGTCCGCGGCGATGTGGTGACGGTCCGACGCAAACGGTTCCGAAACCATGTCCGACGCCTCTGCCCACGTGCCCTCCATGTAGCACAGGTTGGGCTTGAAGTAGTCCTCGTAGTCTGCACGGATCGACTTGTCCTGCTGATGGAAGGCGCGGAAGTACTCGCGCATCTCCGCCACCTGCTGCGCCACCGTCCCCTTCACGCTGGGCGGCACTGCCGGCATGGTAAGCAGGCGCGACGGGGGTGGCCACACCTTCCCGTACTGCGCAGGCGTCTGTGTGGGGTCCGCCTCCTCCAGCGAGTAGTCGTTGTGGCGCGTCGTGAACTGCACCCCGTTCAGCACAGCCCCCGTCTCCCCCATCCCGATGGTGTACTGGAAGTCGGCGTGGTTGTGGATGTTCCCGGGGCCCGACCCGACGTAGCTCTCCTGGTTGTACGCCTCCGTCCCCTGCTCGAAGGAGCGCACCACCGTCAGCCCGCTGTTCCCCTCCGACCGCAGCCGCTCCTGCATGCGCATCTCGGAGGACACAAGCTGCCGCCCGATGGCGCCGACCACCCCCTTCAGCTTGTCCACGACCTTCTGGAGCTCCTGTGTCGTGGGGGCAGGCTGTGCCTGTGTGTCTGCCTGTGCCTCAGCCACACGCAGATCATCGTGCCCGAAGTGCGATGCGTCGTACAACGGGCACTCGGCCAGCACCTCCGCCGTCGGGTCCAGCACCACCACCTGCAGCCTCACCCCAGCACCCCACCCCGCAGGCCTCCCGTGGTGCGGCACCAGCGGGTCCCAGCACTGCTGCTTCCGGTCCACCCCGTCCGCCCCCTCCGTGTCGGACGCGAAGAAGTACACCCCAGCACGCCCCAGCGTATACGAGAAGTTCCGCCCCGCCTGCTCCGCAGCAGACAGCGCCTCACGCCCCGCCAGCAGCGTCGCCCCCGTGAAGTCGCAGTGCTGGAACGCCTGCTCGTCCTTCAGCAGGTGCACGTTCTGCAGCTGGCCCCCGCCGCGGAAGAACACAAGCGTGTCGCCCACATAGGCGTACAGAGGCTCGCGCAGCATCCCCGCGCCCCACGTGCACCTCGGGTCCGCCACTACCCTGCGCGTCGCCATCGACGGCACACCTGCCACGGACAGCGGTGGCCCGCGTGGCGCCGCCCCTGCCGTACACACATCCTCCGCCAGGTCGTCTGTGCGGGTGTACCGCGTCACAGGGATGTACACGGACGTCACTTTTGGCGCCACCGCACAGTACCCGTGCCGCGCACGGCCAACCGCCGCCACCGCTGTACGCAGCTCTGCCACCTCATCCATCAGGGACCCCTGCACTGTCGCCAGTGCCTTCTCCAGTGCTGCGATGCGATCCGCGTCGCCGGCCACCCCTGCAGCACATGCACAGCACAGCAGCGCTGCGGCAACGATGCGCATTGTCCGTCTCTCTCGGGCACTGGGCTCGACGCGCGTATGTGGAATGGTGTCCTGAGGGTGTGCGGGGGATGTGGGTGTATCGAGCGCACAACACAACCCCACTTCCTGCCTACAGCAGTCACAAGCGAATGCACTCCACGGATTAGGGGGGGAGGGCCAGCCCTCCTCGACAAGCTTCCGGCTGCAAAGTTAGACGGACCCTGGACCGTTGAGGCTAGATCGCACGACAGTTAGAACCCTGGGGCGATGCCGCACGCCACCCCCACCAGGAATACACACCGCTGCTCCGTGTGCAGAGCACCACTCTTCCTCCTTTCAATCTACCAAACGTTTCCCACCCACACATCCGCCTCCGCCCATCCCAAACCCTGTCGGGACTCACGGCACCCACCCCCCCCCCCCTACCCATCAAGCTCTGTCTCTGGAGCCACCTGTGCCCGCTTTGTGTAGAGCGGGCCCATCTTCGCGAGCACACGCAACTCCATGACCTCCTCTGCGGTCCGCCCTATGTGTTCCGCATGCTTGGCAAGCTGCTGTGCTGCCCCATACTTGACATCCTTGCACATCGGGTCCGACTCCACGTCAGGGTCGACAAACCAATCCCACAGAGGCTGCGACGAGGTCAGCAGAGGCACCGCCTCACGGTGCAATGCCAGCCCTGCAATAAGCCGCAGTGCACCCACACGCACACCCAGCACGCCGTGGGACCGCAGGGCCAGGAGGCAGGGCAGCGCATCCTGGGAGGCCCCCTGCACCACAGACAGCAGCTCAGGCACCAGGGGGGAGGCCTGGGTGCTCTGCAGCACACCCGCCAAGGCGTGCAGCCCGCTCTCCGCCACCTCTGGCTGGCGTGACATGGCGGCGTTGACCAGAAGCTTCCAATCGGACGAGGTCATCAGGTGGCGGAGGCCTGCCTCTGTCGTGCCCAGGGCACCCAGCGCCTGGAACCCCCTCAGGGAGAGCGACCCGGCGTCCTGCACGTTGCAGAAGGACTTTGCGGTGTCGATCCACTCGTTGACCAAGGCAAACGTCGCGTTGTCGGAGGAATGCGCCGCGAAGTTCCCGATGAACCGCAGCGCAAACCCCGACACCGACTCCACCATGTTCTGCTCCGCAAGGCGGCGGAGCCGCCCCCCCAGGGCCTTCCGGGTGGCGAGGAAGGGCGCGCCGTGTGGCGACTGCGCCAGCATCTCCAGCACCTCCAGGTAGTTGAGGAGAAGGAGGATGTCCGATGTCGCCTCCTCCACCCCATCCACCAGCAGGTCCATCACGCCCGTCTCCTGCATGAAGGCGAAGCCTTCGGCGTCGGCGGTGCCGCCCTTCATCAGGGCCTCCAGCACCCGAATGCTGACGCTGTCCTTCCGCTTCACAAGGTTGGTCAGCAGGCACATGACAGAGTCGTCCCCAATCTGGACCTGCGTCAGCAAGGCCCTGCCGGAAGCGGTGGCGACGAGCTGTGCCAAACATGCTACTCCTGTTTCGCTGACGCCTGTGTCGGGGTCCTGCAGGATCTGGGCAAAGGCTTTCACAAGATGCCCAGGCATGGGTTGGGAGTTGGCCTGCAGGGAGGCGGCCTCCTTGGCGATGCACTGTGCCAAGACCTCACGCGACGGCAGTGGTGTGGACTCTGCCAGGTTTAGGGTGTCGGGTGTGAGGATAACGGCCCGCGCAGCCTTGTTGGCGGAGAGGGCGGTGAACACCCGGGAGGCGCTGTCACGCGTGGCAGCTGTCCCGCCCGTCAGGAGCCCGTGCAGCAGCGTGTGGCATGCCGCCTTGGCGGGCACATCCTCCCCGCGCCTCACGGCGCCCACCCAATCCTCCAGCATGTTGAAGATGTCGGCATCGCTCCCGCCCTCCACCACAGCCCTGAGGGCCTGCTCGGCTTCGGAAGCCATCCCTCCCAACACGCTTGCAACACCTTGGAGGGGGTGTGATTGTTTGGAGGTTTGATCGTCGAGAGTGAATGGAAACACAAGTCGCCCGGCACCTTCTTGCAATGTTAGTCCTTTTCGTAGTCGAGCGACGCTCGGGGGAGGAAGAAGGAAGATTGCTCTGCAGGGATGAGAGTAAGGGAAAAGGGGTGGGGTGGGGGGGGAAGGTCCCGCCGCATCAGGTTGCTTTCCCCAGCGCGACTTTCGCTTTGCCTTTCTCTCGGGGGGGGCCTCCCCCCTTTCGCCTTCCCAAATCCCCGCGCTGTGATGGATCCTGCGCGCGTGTTTTTTTTGACATTTCGATTTTTTCTGAATAACCTCCCCCACTAACCCGGGGGGGTGGAGTGATCGGAGTGGAGTGATCGGTATTTTGTTGAAAAATGGAGATATAAGAGCAATGCCTTCTTCTCCGCCTCCCCTCCCCCCCATCCCCCTCCGCCTTCTTTATGGATTCACTCATTTTTTGCCTGTTTTTTTTGGGGTGCGCGTGTCAAAAAACGCCTGGAAAAAAACCCGGGCACCACCCCATCCCCCCCCCCCCCACGCACAGCCCTGCCCTCCGCAACACCCCACCACATTGCCCCGAGGCAACCACCGCTGACAATGACTCGCTGACATGGCTCAATGATGATGAAGCTGGGCGAGCGCACCCTCCCCTGCAAGGCCTTTTTCATTGGACACCCCCTCCACCCCGTGCCCTCCCCAACGTCTGGAGACACTACTGAGGGTGGTGCCTCCGCCCCTGATCAGGAGGGGGCGAGGGTTGGAAGGATCGTTGGGTCGGTGGGGCGCACAGGCCGAAATCAACTGGTAACGCCGAATGATAACCTTCAAGAGAGAAGGGGGGTAGTGATGGTCGAGAAAAGTGAGGTTGTGGCGGAAGCAACGATCTCCCGTTCACACCTCGTCGAAAAAAAATAACTTGGATGTGTTCGCGTTCTTTGATTTTGTACCGACGGTGTCTTGCTCGTGCGGACACCGGATCTTTTCCGTGCGATCAACCACCTCGATGTTCCTCCAAAATAAAAGTAACATCGCTGTGGGGAAAAAAAATAAGAACACGCAGCGCCCCGCTACATTTTCCGGCATTTTGAATCGTTGATCCCCCAGACGACCCCTCCACTAAAACCTTTGCACTGACGGACGGCGCACGAATGCCCTCCCCGACAAAAGGAGAGCAGGGCCGGAGTGATAAGAGCCACACCCTCGGGTGTTGCGGAGTGTAGGAAGACGGGGGTGAACACATGAGGAGGATGGGGATAAGAAGGGGGGGGGGGGAGGTGGGGAGGACGGAACGTATGTCGGGATACATCGGAACACCACAGTACACACAGGAAATCAACCACCCCCACCCCCCACACCCGGCTTCCTCGGATATTGGTTTTGGACCCACACCGCTGCTGCTGCTGCTGCTTTTTCCCCCTAAAAAAGACAGCATAACCCACGCAAACACCCCTAAAACACTGACTGCTGCATCCGCCGAAAGCGTTTTCCTAGCTAGATGTCATCATCCATGCATGCCATGAAACTCTGCGACCCTGCGTTTGTTGCCAGCAGTGCTTCCATGGTCTTCGGTGCGCTCGACGGAGCAGCACGCTTCGGGGCAGCCTTCTTCGTCTGGGCACGCGCAGCAGGAGCGGGCGTGGGCTGGGCCGCGGGCTGTGCCTCCGCCTTGGCCGGGGTCGGTGCGCTCGCCTCCTCGAGCACGGCCTTCCTCTGCATCGCCAGGGCCTCCTCAGGCTTGTGCTTCATGCAGGACTGCCCCTCGTTGCACTTCTTGCACCGGGGCCCTGCGGGGCCGTCGCTGCCGTGCTTCCCACAGGGCTTGCCCTGCAGGCACCGCTTGCAGCCCTTGTCGCCCTTCGGCGTCACTGGCTGGGGTTGTTTTTTCTCGGCCTTCTTCTTCGGCGCGGGCTTCGCCGCCACAGGCACCGCAGCTGCTGCCGGTGCCGGTGCCGGTGCTGCTGCCGCAGGCGCTGCGGGTGCTGCTGCCGCCGCCGGTGCTGCAGGCGCCGGTGCCGCGGCGGGTGCACCGCCGTTCTCCAGGGTCTCGATCTCCTTCTTCAAGCGCCCCGCCTCCTCGAAGTCCTCACGATCCACGGCAGCCTGCTTCTGCGCGCGCAGCTTGTCCACCACATCCTCCGACTCAAGCTCCTTCTTGATACGCGCGGCCTCCCCGAAGTCCTCACGAGCCACAGCATCCGCCTTCTGCCTCTCCAGCTCCGCACGCCGCGCGCTCATCGCAGGCTTCGGGGCCGTGGGCTGGCCAGGCTCCCAGCGCTTCTGGGTGCCCTGCTGCACACGCCTCCCGTCATCCCAGCTGCTGTTGGTGTTGCCCCAGGAGTTCCAGCTGTTCCACTCCGCCTCCTCCTTCTGCTTCTGCTTCGCCTTCTCCTCCGCGTCGATGTCCCTACGCGACCGCTTCAGCAACGGGCCCTCCTCATCCTCGCGCTTCCGCTTCGCCACGAAGTGCTCATCCGCCTCCTCGATGCGGATCTTCCGCCCCAGGAAGGTCTGCCCCGCAAGGCTGCCGATAGCGCGCTGCCGCAGCTGCGGCGTGCTGAAGGAGACGTGCGCAAACCCCCTGCACCCACCCGTCCCCTTGTTCTTCGCAATGATGACGTGCGACACGTTGGGGTCCACCTTCTTCAGGAACTCCGCCAGGTTCTCCGGGCGGCACTTGTTGGACAGCCCCCCCACATACGCCCTGAAAGGCGGCGGCACCTCTGTGTGGTCCACATCAGGCAGCGGGTTGGTTGCAACAACCTCCTCAGACTCCGACACGCTGGATATCTCGTCTGCCTTCTCGTCGTCCGTCATATTGCGGTGCGATAGTGTATCCTGTTGGCAGAAGATGCTGGCAAAAAAGTTTTTTGAGGGCCTTCGCTCAGGAATGCAGAAAAGTGAAAAAAGATAAGGCGTTGTTTGTGCGCTCCAAACCCGGAACCAGTGAGCCGCCTCACAAATGGGTTGGAAGAGGGCACTTACACCCTCTTCCAACCCAAAACTGGGCCGCAGAGTAACACAGTCACACAAGGCGAAGGCCCCGTACCTAGTATAGGGATGCACACAGGCCAACTCTTCACTCTCCATGCAGGCAGTGCCGGACATGCAGGCGGTGCATCTCAGCAAGAAGGATGGGGGTGGGTGGGGTGGTGGGGGCCTGCTCTGCCAGCAGCTGTGTCGGTTTGCATTTTTTTTTCGCGGAGTTGGTCTGCAGGTTAAGTTTTTGCTGATTTTATTTGCTGGGGTATTGGGGGGGGGGGGGGGGGCGTGCGAGGGGGGGAGAAAAAAAACCGAACACGGCAACAGCCGACAAACGCAACGCATCGCCCAGGCTGGGAGAAATGCTAAATTTGCCGATCGATGCAATGATTCTCTCTCTTCTCATGAGCCCCTCTCGTCCAGCCTGGCCAGCTCCTCCCCACCAGTCTGGCTCCCGTAGTCTTCTTGCCTCGCTCTTCATGACACGTCTCCTTTGAACGGATTTCCCATCTCCATGAACGTTGCCGAAAAAAGACACCCACACACGCATGCGTGGGGATACGGTGTTGAAAACGAAAGAAAAAACATACTGCAGAGGGCCGGATGACGGGAGGCGGGGATGGTGGCGATGGCAGCCCACTGCCCTCTCCCCCTCAGATGTTGGTCTTGTTTCTTAAGGCACCCTCCGGCCCTACGGCTTCATAAAAATGTGAAAAAAAGAATGACGAACCAAATCAAAAAGTATAGGGGGGGTCAACCAGGGCAATTCAGTACCGTTTGCCTGTGGCATGTGTCACTGGCTGTGGTGGCGTTGGCATTGCTCTGCCGCAAGTGCCCGGCAAGGTGGGGCACGAGGCGGTGGATTGGGGTCAAGCAGATGTGTTCGACAGCTTACTTCTTGCCCTTCTTGTCCCCGGCAACCTTCTCGGTGGTCTTGGTGACCTTGCCAAGCATGACAACACCGTTGCCCTCCATGATGGCGACACGGGACAGACCCTCGCAGTTCTTGAAGGTGTCGACAACCAGGGGCTGCACGGGGGCGAACACGACCTCAGCCATCTCGTTGGCCTTCAGGCAGTGGGGCTCCTCGGCCTTCTTCCCGCCGGTCTCCTTGCCCATCTTCCACACCAGCTGGGTCATGCGCACGGCGGAGCGGCCGGTACGCACGAAGCACACGGGGGTGTAGCCCACCTTCAGCTCACCGGGGTGGTCCAGCACCTGCACCTGCGCCGTGAAGGTGCCAGCCTCCTTCAGGGTGGCGTCCTTCTTGTACACCATCACGTCACCGGTGCGGGGCATGTTGTCCTTGTTCAGGCCCTTCACGTTCAGACCGACGTTGTCACCGGCCTTGGCGTCGTCGCAACGCTTGTGGTGCATCTCGCACGTGAACACCTTGCCGGTGCACGCGTTGGCGGCCGTGTGGGTGGGCAGGAACAGCACCTCCTCACCCGGCTTCACAATACCCTGCTCCACACGCCCGGTGATGACATCACCGACACCCTTGATCTGTGTGGGGTGGTGGTGGTGGTGGTGGTGGTGGTGGTGCGAGTGGTGGTAAGAGTACTTCGGCACAAGCAACATTCCATCACAGGACGATGAACACACAACAAACACAAAACCATCACAAGTCATACCTTGTACACGCCGGACACAGGCATGCGCATGGCGGCGTCGTTCTTGCGCTCAGGCATGCGCACCATGTCGTTCAGGGCAGTCACCAGGGTCTCGATGTGCAGGTTCGACTTGTCCTGCTCGATGACGACGTCCTGGCCCTTCCACCACGCCATCTTCTCGGACTTCTTCAGCAGGTTGTCACCCATCCAGCCCGAGATGGGCAGCACGGGCACCGACTTCTCGACGAAGTCCTTCTTCCACCCCGTCTTCATGAGCATGCTCTTCATCTCCTCCTTGATCTCGTTGAAGCGCTCCTCCTTGTACTGGGCGACGTCGCAGTCCATCTTGTTCACACCCACGACCAGCTGCTTCACACCCAGCAGGTTGATCAGACGCGCGTGCTGGCGGGTCTGCCCCTGGATCTCACCGGCCTTGTGGTTGCCACGCGCGATGGCGGACACGAAGTTACCGTCGGCGGGCACCATCAGCAGGGCCACGTCGGCCTGCGACGCACCGGTGATCATGTTCTTGATGAAGTCACGGTGGCCGGGGGCGTCAATCACGGTGTAGTGCCACTTCTCCGTGAAGAACTCCTTCGTCGTGCACGCGATGGTCACACCACGCTCACGCTCCTCCTTCTGACGGTCCATGTAGAACGCGAACGCGAAGGACTGCTTGCCCAGACGCTCGGCCTCCTGGCGCAGCTTCTCCATCTCACGCTCGGGGATCCCGCCCAGCTCGAAGAGCAGACGCCCGGTCGTCGTCGACTTCCCGGAATCGACGTGACCGCAGATCACGATCGACATGTGCTGCTTGCCATCGGTGGCCATCTTGCTAGCTTGGGGTACTGATGCCTGCAGGGTGGTGTGTGTACATGTGCAACTGCCCCACTGCACGCGCTATATGTGCACCCGCGATCATAAGCCATCCAACCAAACACTGGCATCTAACCCGACTCACCACCTGCCTCACATCTACAACCTAGGTGCGCCATACGGCACACGAAGGCAAACACCCGACACAGGCAACACGCCTGACTGAGGCCCAGGCCCTCCCCGCCCCCCTACATCCCACACCCTGCTTGAGAATCCACCACCCACAATAGTCCTCCTCACCAACACCCCTACACAGGCGATGCGATACACACACGAAACCGCCGCCCCTTCCCCACAAAACCCCACCGCTTCCCCTCACAGCAGGAGGCGGAGGAGCAGGGCGGACGACGGCGGACCCGCCACACCGACCCCTCTGCTGAACCCGCACAACTCCCGCAGCGAGGCAGAGTCGCGGAATGCTGCCAAAATATTGCGGTACTTGACCGACAACCCGTACACAGGACCCCCATTGACGACACCCTTCCCCGCCCCTGCCACCACACCCCCCTGGGGACCGTGCTCTGCGGCATCCTGCTTCGAGCGCGCCTCGCCCTTGAGGTCGTCGATAAGAGTCGACCTGCGGGCAACCCGCTCGAGGTGTGAGAGGAGCAGGAAGAAGGTGAAGGCGCCGAACACCGTCGAGCCTGCGAAGAGGATGATGATGGCACGCACCTGGCCTGCCGCAGTGATGAGCGCAAACACGCAGCAGACGATGGCTGCGACGCCGACACACATGCTGCTGTGGTACAGCAGACCCACCGCACGCCCGAGGTAGATCCCAGCCGCATTGCACATAGCGAATGCGGCAGCAGCCTTGGGCAGGCCGGCATTGCCGTGGAGGAACAGCAAAGCTGCGCCAAACACTGTGCCCGTGATGCTCAGCACCACACCTGCGGTGAGCTTTGCGGCAGGCAGCAGCCCAAAGAAGGGTGCCAGGGCGGGCAGCAGCGCTGCAGGCATCGCCAGGGTGAATGCCGCCAGCCTCTTCTTCTCTGCGGCCTGCAGCCTCTCCAGGTCAATCCCGAGGGTGCAGACCGCCGCAACGCAGAGGGCTGACACGTAGGCACACGACAGCATGACCCACATGACGTACTTGATGAAGTACAGCTGGTTCCGATCCCCAATGCACGTGTGGAGGAAAAAGCAGTGATGGTCCATCCCGACGACGCAGCGCCGGCACACCCTGCAGTGGTGCGTCCCCTGTGGCTTCAGGGCTGCGCACTTCGCGCAGGTTGGCTCCCCTTCGTCCAGCGCGGTCGGCTCGTCTGTCTTCTTCGCCCGGGCAAGCTGTGCCGCAGAGACGACTGGGCTGTAGCTCTGCACCGTCAGCCCCTGCAGCCACGAGAGAATTGTCTCGAAGGTCAGGAAAACAGAGACAGCCCACATTGGGGCCGACGCGGGGAAGACAACGTGCGGCAGCAGATAGAAGCCGAACCCAATGATGCTGAGGGTCGCGAGTGACGTCAGCACCATGATCGTCCAGTCGGGGAACAGGCCGAAGACTGCCATGGTGGCGGGCCTCCCTGTCACCCTGCCCCACACCGTCTGTTAGGGGGCAAAAAAGGTTGCCCACAGCGGGGATGCGCTGAAATACCAAATATAATACCTGAACCCGATGGGCTCCATCCGATAGGTGCCAAAAGGTATCGGAGGGGATTGGATTGGGGGGCGGGGGTAGGGAGGGGGGGGCGGGGCGAGTCACCGCATGACATTTTTTTTTCTCGCAGCGAGATGACACTTACACTTTCTTGTTTTGAAGACGCGGGACAAACGTTACTTTCTCGTTTGACACATGCAATGGAGCACCCCGCCACCATCCAGCGCCCAGAGAGGTTCAGCACACCGCACTCCCCCTGTTGCATCCCGCCTCTGCTTCGGGATATTCAATGCATCAGCTGCCAGAATCTTGTTTACGCGGCTGGTTATTCTGTGCCCAGCTTTCCAAAGGTTTGGTTCATTTCATCATCGGGTTCTATTCGGGCAAATCATTCCCCTCTCCCCCCCACTCACCCACCCACCCTACACACAAATCACACCCCTTTCCGTCAGGGCGACCGCCTCTATGAGCCATCGAAACGTCATCCAGGTTCTGAATCTTCTCTGCGATCGAGGCTAACCTGACCCAATCCCGCATCCTGCAACACCTCGCTTGGTGCGCATATTACACCGAGGGCATTCCGCCTTTTACACTTCTGAAAAAAAATCGTCAAAAAAAACACTTCCTAGAAAAAAAACACGGTTGTTTTGCCGAAACTCACCGAAAAAAATAACGGATTTGGTTTGTCACACACACACACACACACAGCAACACACAGCGAGACACCCCAAGCCTCGGGCGCTGAGAGAGTTGTGTTTGGAGGGTGAACGCTTTCGCCAATAGGGGGGGAGGGGGGTGAGGAGGGGGGTGATCGTGCCGGGATCAGAGTTTGAAACGGGCTTCACCCCCCCAAGCTTCGTTTGTGGGGAGGGGTTTAAAATGTATCGATGGGGCCGAAAAAGCTTCCACTGCCACGGTTCAGGCGAAGTTTGTGAACGGGGATGGACCTTCTCTCAGAAATGCAGAAAAGCGAGAAAACCGTGAGCCGCTCAACACTGGTTGCAAAGTGACACAGTTTGACACACGCAGTGACACATAGTGAAAGCAGGGGCCAACAGCGATATTTTTCGGCAACACCAACGGTTGTATCACAAGATGGGCATCGGGGGGCGGGGGAGAGTGTGGGACGGGTGCCGATTTTGATGCGGCTGCACCCGATTCCTGTGCGGGTGGGAATCAGCTTTGCTTTTTGGGGGATCGCATCGACATCTAGATGGCACAGAGGAGCTGGGACCTGCGAGCCTTGAGGGAGGGGCGCTGCAGCTGCCAGGGCGAACGTGCAAGCCTGCAAACGAAGACGTCAGCCGATAGCCCTTTTCGGTTCATCTCTGAAAAACGCCTGCACGAGCGGCAAATATTGCATTCAAGAGATCGCGCTTCAGGCCCACCCCTTGCTGTCCAGCCAACCCTGTAGGGCTTCGTCGTCCAGGCATGCTGCCAAACAAAGACAGGCCGTGGGGTGTGGGGGTGTGGGGGGAAAGGACTTTACTTTGAGCACATTGTTCGGGACGTAGATCCACAACGCGGGGGTGGGCTTTCCCCGATTGACAACAGGAAACTGTTTTGGTTTTGGGGGGGCGGGGGATTTTTCCAGACTTTTCGTTCACGTGCGCGCGTGTGTGTGGACGACACCAGCAGCGTGACCCCTGTGACTAGTAACTGTTACTGTGTGAGTTGCACGCTTGTCACTGCCGCATAAATCAGTGATCACTGTCCCATGATTCTCACAGAAAGTGTAATTTCAGTTGTGCAGATCTAGCTGGCGAGTTACACCTTCATATGATGTGCTGATGATTTCACGTACGAAGAGAGTGCCGGGGAGATCACGGCGAGCAGAACTGAATGACATTTTCGTGAGACGGGTGTGGGTGTGAATGGGGGGAGAAGGCACGTGTGCTGGCGATTTTTTTTACTGGCGTGACTGCGGCTGCCAAGGAGCCACGCCTCGAAGAACAAGAGAGGGCACCTCCCGCCCATCCTGCTCTGCTACGGCCGGCAGAAAGAGTGGGGGGGCTTGGCATCACGCCGCCACCACCTGCAGCAACAAACGTGCCACGCGAAGAGCAAGTTACGGCTCCTTCGAGGGCTTGTTGGTTAGGCCATCAGACATCAGAACAGGCAAGGCGGCGGCAGTCATCTGCATGGTGGGAATCACCGGGGTGGGGCAATCAAACAGACACACGAAGACTGAATACTTTGTTGCTCAGCACAGGGGGCACCGAGCACGACTCTGATGCCACCTCCACCGACAAGACACGTCACATCACTCCACACTTGGGGAAAAGGCAAAGAAAGAGGGAATCATCGAGGTAGACACGGCAGGGTGGCGAGAACTCAGATGCGAGGAATTTCTTGGGAACCCGGCTGACATATAACTCGGTTTCTTCCCCCTCGCCGTCCAGCCTGCACCATTGAGCGTCTGTTGCTGCGATGCCCGCCGAGCAGTAACACCTTCACAATAGCAGGCCCCGATCACCCATACAGGCCACCACCACCACCCAAGCAAACTGATAACTCAGCACACATGAAGAAGGCAGAAAATAATCTCTAGAAAAACGGCAGTTTTCGGCTGGAAAGAGGGTACCCCGCACGCTCACACCTCTGCAATGCTCCACCAGCTCAGCCAGACGTTCATCAGCTGCTCTGCTTGGTATACCCCGAACACAACCTGAGCCGCACACCGCACCACTTCTCCCCGACAAGTGACACACACAGCCCTTGGCATGGAGCGAAGGGTCCCGCGTCTACTTCGGGTCCACTCATAAGATGGCACCGCATCACCCATCATCCTCACACTCTCGCGCATCTCCCTTCTCACCCCTCTATATACAGTGCAGTGCAGCGCAGGGGGGTGAAGGGCGCGACACGGGGGTCAGCAAATACTAGCAGGTCAGGTGGCTACTTCTCCACTTCGGCCCCACATCTCTGACCCGTACTGTTGGCAGGGCACAGTCACAGCGGCTTTATTTCCCGCAGACGGTGCGATGTTTCTGCGGGTGGTGGTGGGTGGTAGCAAGAGGGGTAGGGGTGGCTAGTGCCGGTGGCAGCGACATGGGGCTGAGGGTGGGTGATTCGTGTGTCGCGTGGCGGCGCGTCCCATGACGCCCCTGTTTGGCACTTCCGCGGCAAAAAATATGAAGGTGGGGGGAAAAAGAGGCGTTGGGGCCAACATACGGGCCAGGCGTCCATCTGACACTGTCTGTCACAGAAAGCCGCATTCCTGCATCCGCCACACAGCAGGAGATTCTTCTCGTGGGCACTCCGCATGCAGTTGTGGCAGTAATCCAGCTGGCCTGTGTGAGGATAGGGGTGAAGTGGAAGTGTGAATGGGCTGCCATATAATGCCCCCCCCCCCCTCCCTGTCCCTTCCCTCTCTCGCATGGTTTAACCGTGTGGGGAATATCCCCGGAACGAGAATACTCGCACCCCCCAAGGTGTCGCTGACTTCACCACACGAGCGGCGCTCTCTCTCTCTTCTCCCAACACCACACTCCCTCAAACATACTCTTGGCTTCCGGCGGTGGGTTCCCTTCCTCCTGCTGCGTCGCAGGGGCAGGTGGTGGCATGGCAGCCACACCCAACAGGCTGTCCCACGGGTCACCTCCCGCTGCCTGCTCGTGCACTGCCGACGCTGATGCTGCAGTCGGTGTCGGTGCTCCCGACGTCGATGGGAGGGATGGTGTATTTTGCTGCTGCACCTGAGGCTGCTGCTGCTGCTGCTGCGGAGCCTGCTGCTGGTGCTGTGGCTGTGCCTGCTGCTGCTGCGTCCCCTGGTGCGCCTTGTCGACAAGCATGGTGAGCTTCGTAATGCTGTCCTTCAGCTGCATGATCTGCGCGGTCGCCTCACGGGCATCATCCTCCCTGCATCAAGGCAAGAGACATGCATGACAACCCGCAGGGCTGACGCCGCCCCTCCCACCCCCACCACCCCAACGCTACGACACCCAACACCCAACATACCTCGCCCTTTGCAACCGACGCAGCTGCTGGGACATGCCGTCGAGGGTCATCTGGCGCTGATGGAGCTTCTGGTTCACCAACTCGAGCATCTTGTAGGCCTCGCCGCGCATCTCTGCCGGCGTCAGCTCCGACCGCATGAAGCCGTCATCTGCGCCGTACATCTGCCGCTGGTCCATCATGCCCCCACGCGGGCCCATGCCACCTGCAGGGCCAGGACCCCCATGGTTGGGGTGGCCATGGGCACCGCCCTTGCCGTAGCCCCCGCGCATCTCTCCACCACTGCCAAGCCCTGCCGTCAGGGGTGTGTGTGCATTCGCAGTGGGTCAGGCGCATGCAATGCACAAGGTATAAAGAGCAATGCCACAGCGGGGGGGTGGGAGAGGGGATGCTCCGGAAAGCGGGGAGTTGCGTTAGTCGTATGCTCCGGTTTTGGCGTCTGTTCCTGCTGGATTCGTGACGGATTCTATTATTTTTTTTGGTTTTTTTTGTCTTGGCCAGAAGTCTCTTTGGTTGTTGTGCTCTAGAGAGAAAGAGATAGAGGCACGGGATGGGGCCATGCACAGGCAGCGCATGGGTGACATGCTTCGAAATTTGTTGACATCTCTGCTGGACGCTGCATGGCAGGAATCACGCCACAGAAGTGCTGGCGACCGCAATATTTTTCGGTCGCCTGACCAGTTGAGATGGTTTTGCAATGCCGGATATTTCCCTCCCGACTCCACGCAGGCATATTCCCACAAAGGGATGACTGCGGTGCACATTCCGCCCAGCCTTTTATTGGCAAAAATGGCAATTGCCGTTTCGCATCGCAGTGCTCTTCTTCTTCGATTCGCCAACACCCTTTTTTATCAGGCCAAAAAATATAGAAAAAATGGAATCGTTGCAATTTTTGTTTGGTACGAAAGGAGTATAGAAAATATGGAAGAAAAAACAGCAATAAAAAAAGGCAAAAAATCACCTCAGACACAAGAGGCACAGGTGGGCCTGAATGGAGCCACCAAAAGCGGTCCACTCAAGAGAGAGGCACACACAGGCCTCACCCACAGCCCACTCCTACCGCGTTGAGACGACTTCAGATGTGGCGCATGCACAACCTATCTCGCCACCCGCCCAGGACTTTCCAATGTCTTCAGTTCCTTTGTTTTTTTAGCACCACCCAGCATCAAACCCCCTGGATGGATCCACCGAGCCGAGGGAAGGGGGGGTGGGGGACAGGGCTTTCCGTCCACTCCCACCCTCTCCCCCCCCTTCACCCCCCCCCCCTCTGTTCGTTGGATATATTTTTTCATCATGTCAAACCACCCCACACCCCACCCCACTCCTACCCTGCACTACCAGGCATGTCCTTCAAAACCCCGACGGCGGTGGTTTTCGTTGGGTTACTGCAGGATGTCTCCTCCACACTGTTACACTTGAAGGAGTGAAACAGATTACTTCGAGGCCTCCTTCTCCGGCTCCTCAGGCTTGTTGAACCCGGCCAGCTCCACCAGCTTGTTCACGCAGGCGGGCGCGTCGAGGTCCTCCACGGAGTCGAAGAGGGACTTCTTCTCACCGGCGTCGTTGATCTTCACCTGGGGGTCCACAGACCACTCCTTGATCTGCTTCTTCGTCAGCCCGGCGGACACCAGCAGCTTGCCGAAGGGGTTCTTCTCCACCGACTCGCGCACCCAGTTCATGCGCTCGGCGAGGCCCTCGAAGGGCGAGGCAGAGGCGTGCACGCCGTTGTCGCCAACGTTGGGCTGCTCCTTCAGGCCAAGCGCCTCCCAGTCCTTCATGATCAGCCCGCGCAGCGAGCCCTCGGGGGCCTCCGCCGGGTCGGTGGGCCCCAGCAGCTGGCCACGGAACTGGTCCCACGCCAGCTCCTTGGGGTCCCACTCCACGGTGTAGTAGTAGATGCTCAGGCCCGGCTGGGTGAACTTGGAGCGCATCGACATGAAGAAGCCGTTGAAGGCGTAGATGGGGTCCTTGCCCTCAACCTCGATGAGGCCGCAGTAGAAGCCGCCACCGAACTTCACCAGCTTGCCCGCCTTCTTCGCCTTGGCCCACTCCTTGTCCAGGCCGTCGGCGTCGAGGTCCAGCTTCTTGCAGGCGTCCATCGCGTTGAACACGACACCCTTCTCGAGGGCCTCGCTCCACTCCAGCCCGAACTGGCCCTTGAACTTGTCAGCGGGGATGTTGAGGTCCTTCGGCTGCAGGATGGTGGCCTTGGAGGCGATGGCGTAGTAGTGCTGGTCGATCAGCTTCTTCTCGTCGATCTGCTCGGCCTTGATGGTGCCCTCGGTCTGGATCTTGATGCCCTTCTCCAGCAGCTTATCCTTCACAAGCTTCTTCACGGCGTCAGTCACGGCGTGCGGCTTGATGAAGACGAACGCGCGGTTGGACGAGGCCTCAATGCGCTCGCGCAGCTTCTGGGCCTTCTCCTCCAGCTGCTTCTCGTAGGCCTCCTTGAAGCCCTCGCTCTTCTCCACCCAGCACTGGATCTTGGCGGTGCGGTTGGAGCGGCCCGAGATGCCGGTCTCCAGCTTGCACACCTCGGCAAGGCCCTGCTCGCGCAGGATGTCCGCCACGGACACGACAGTCTGTGGTATGATGTGGTGTAGGAGTGGTGTGGTGGTGCCGCAACCCTACGAATCCCACGAACACATGCCTGAATGCAATACCGAGCACGCACATACCGTGATCGACGAGCCCAGACCCGTCAGCTCCAGCTTGTCCGGCTTGTCATCGTCAGCGAGCAGCTTCTTCGCCAGGTCCACGTAGAAGAGGACGTCCTTCGCGCTGGAGATGTTGATGCGGTCGTCCGCACGCTCAGCACCCTCGTTCTGTGCGCCCATTGTTATTTGTTAGGATTCCTGGTGTCCTGCGGGGCGGGGGACGGATTCCGTGTGTGTGAAGACACGAAGAAGCGCACCGTAAACATATGAGGCAGGGGCACATAACGCACCTCTCACAAGGGAGGCATGGGGCGGCTTCGGCTGTTGACACCAGCCAACAGCTTTCGAGGGCGGCTTGTTTGCCAGCAGGTCACAGACCGTCAGGCCTTTGTTGGGGGCGACGTGCATTTGGCTAGAGGACCTACAGGAACAGGGGGCTAGCGGCGTATCACTGGTTATTGACAGTCATGCAAAGAAAAGCTACAACTTTCCATTCCGATAATCGTTTGTGGTTTAAGGGCAGCTGCGTCTGCATTTTATTGTCGCAACACAAGGCCATAGCGACAACCGGATTACACTGCTCAGAAGTCGCTGAAGTGGCCTGCATTATCACGCTCGTCGTCATCATGCTCCGAAGCGGCGAGGCCTTCGCCAGTGATGACCTGTGCCGCCTCGTCTTCCCTCGGGAAGTCGTCATCTGCCGTATCTTCGAGGAAATTTGCCGTCAGACTCGTGTCCGGGTTCTCCACCTGTGCACATTGAAAGGGTGTACGAGAAGCGAGGAAATGACACTGCAAGGCACCGCTACTAGACCCCCCAACATACCCCAGTGCGACGCCGCTTCCCATCCTGGTCGGTGGAGGGGGCGGTCTGGTCGTCGTCGCCCTGCTTGTTGAGCTCAATGCAGGAGTCCATCCACTCGCAATACACATCAATCTCTTTTGTCAGATACGTCGTGCGCTGCGTCGCCTCCACACCGCACACACGGCACTCGAGGCGACCCACACCAGTCGCCTGGTGGATCTTCACATTCACCGTACTCTGGTGGTTGCAGAACGGGCAGTCAAACGTTGTCGGCAGCTTCGCCGACGCCTTCTTCTGGGGTGCCTTACGCGAACGCCTCTTACCCATTGCTGATCACCCTGTATAAAACTGCGAACGGCCGAAGCGCCGTTGGCTTGAAACCACTGTCAAAGGGGGTATGGGTTCTGCCACCGGACAGGCTCGTTGCTGAAATGCGAGGGATTGGATCATGGGGTTGGGAGAGTGGGGGCTGGGCACAGCTTCCCGGCGACGACCGACGGATGCGAATAGTTGAGAAGGGCAGCTGGCATGCGGCGCCGTTGTGGCGGGACAGAAATCACGTCCAACCTGGGCCCCTCTTTCCTGTCTGGCAAACAATAAAGCGGGCCAGGCAGATGCCGCCATTCGTTCTAGTTTCGTGGTTCGTACATCCGCTCTGCAAACAAGCGGTCTTCTATACAATAGACACAGCAAGGCTTGGGAAGGAGGTCAGTGTATGACACATGGCAGAGACAGCGCGCAATGCTGCGAGGTAGGGGGGGGGGAGAGGAAGAGAGGGCACTGAGACACAAACACACCCCCCCACCCCCCCCCCTCCCTCCCCGACAGCTGCGCCCCAACCGGGCGCTGCTCCCCTGAAACTCCTCCAGCCGGCTCTTCTCACCAAAAAAAAGCCCCCCCCCCCTAATACGCCTGTCCTCCGATACTGAGACACTTCAACCGCCAGTGGTGTTTCTGGCAGAGCGGTTGGAGATCTGTTGTTGTCGGCACTGGGGGGCGGAAGAGGACGTTGTATGTCAGAGGGCGTGCGGGGGTCACCGACTGCGGGTGGTACCCCGCGGAAGCGAGTGTCCTTGCGATGTCACGGAATGTTGTCCCAGGATCGGTTGCGATGATCGTCAGCGGGGCCTGGTATGACACCGACGACAGCCCCGGCGGGAGCACCTCCTCGCCCTCCCCATCCGACCCCTCGTCGTCCGACAGCTCCCCTGTCGCCAGCGTGCGGAACACCCCATGCTCATCCCACACCCAATACCCTTTGTTCGCCGCCGAGGCAAGCACCTCGGGCAGCACCAGCTCGCCCTTCACCTCCACACGGAGCCGCCCCCCAGGCAGCCACACCCCCACACCCGCCAGGCTCAGATCCTCCAACACGCGCACCTTGGTCCGCCCCCTCTCCGCCAGGGTCAGCGACACGTCATCCCAGTTGGGGTGCTTCAGGATAAGCACAGTCTCTGCCCGCTGCTCCTGCCCACGGATCCCCACCGGTCGCAGGCGGGACGGGGAGGGGAATGAAAACCCTTTGGGCACCTCCGTCTCGCCCGTCGCAACCTGCAGGGTCTCGACTTTGGCAGTCGCTGGGAAATGGTCAAACCGAGGCGCGTAAGGGTTTCTCCTGGAGCTCCCTCGGAGCTTGATGTGCGCCTCAGGGAGGTCGCCTGCATCATCCCCATCCGGATCCTTCCAGGCGGAGAGGTAGGAATCGTTCGCTCGGTTGGCAGCAGCAGCGGCAGCGGCAGCTCCCCGTTGGGACTGCCGGAGGGACGCCTCCTGAAACTTCGCAGACCGCTCCTTCTCCTTCTCGATCTGGATGGCGTTGTTCACCCTCGCAAGGCGCTGGTCCAGCGGCGGAGGATGGGTTGCGTCAGGGTGTGTCACCCCAACCTCTTCCTCAGCCTGCGTCACGATGTACGTCAGCAGCTGCCTGTTGGTGAGGGTGACATGGGAGAGGGACTGCTTCACCAGGGCCAGCTCCGCCTTGCGTGACTCGTGCGCCTGCTTCAGGACAGACTGGAGGGAAGCGAGGTCTCTGAGCCGCGTGTCCATGCCTTCTGTGATCCACCAAGAGGTGATCGCCCCCACGAGGATGACAAGCGTATCACCTGCGTAGTGGTCTTCCACGAAAATGAAAGCGTCATCCTCCAGATCGGAGTCGCCAAAATCGCTCTGCCCTGTGTTGCCCTGTTCAGCGTTGCCAAACCCATCGGCATCTCCGCTGATGTTGCTGATGGTCGACCCGCGGCGGTACATCTTCCCCATCAGCGCCATGCGGATCCGTTTGAAGAACCCCATTTCAAGCCAAGTGGTTTACAGGGTGTGCAGGCGGGAGTTGCGGAGGAAGGGCGTGGCAAAAAACACCCCCCCCCCCCCCTATGACCAACACCGCCCAGGCTGGGTCACTGACTCATGTCAGGAGGGTCTGGGAAGGCGGGGGGTGGGAGGAAGGGGCACGCTCCTCCCCACCCCAACCCCGCCCCGTGTGTATTGGGGTGGCACCCAGGCGGTCTGCCGTCGTACCTGCGAGAGGGGGTTGGGAGGGGTGGAATGTGAAGGGTGGCAATCGTGTCGGGGGTTGCCTCCCCCCAGTCTGAGAAGGCGGCGGCTGTGACTCCGGCTCAAAAGCATTCAAAATTGTTTAAATAGAGGCGGGTGGTGGAGGGTGGGGGGGAGATCCTGTTGCAATTCTGCCGCAAAGTTGCCAATTCATCGTTCAGCAGGATCATCCTATGTCTAACACGGGTGGAGGCAAAGGGATGCACAGCGCTGACGGTGCACCTCGTCGAATCCCCCGTGATGTCGAGCAACACCGTCCTGCCAACTGGGTGTCGGCATGAACTGATTCAAGTTACTTTTGTACAACCCCTGCTGCTCGGCTTCGGCGTTGTTCGTCGCTCACTGAAGATACATCCCTTGTTGAAAAAAAACGCCTCGCCCTCCATACCCACCCTGGAAACCGGTTACAATGCAAACACCTTAGGTCCTACCTCGTTGTTTGAACAATTGTGGGCCGTGCCCAGGTCCGCACAGCGAAGATGGCACTGGTGGGGGCCCTGTTGTGTGCGCTAGTCTGAGAGAGGTGTGGCATAAGCCCCAATGAACAGATCATCGGCTGGACAACCTTCGCACTGCCTCGTGTCGAGCTATCGAGGGCTCGTGCTGACCCAACCACACAACCAACCACACCATCTCAGGCAGGGTCACTGCATAGTCATTCCCCTGCCACACACAGGGTGCTAAAAGCCTTCAGATTTTCGCTCGCTTTGGTTTTGAACCGTTGAGCAACCGTTTAGCACCTGCTGGGAATACCACTGACACCCTACGCTTCTTCAGGGAGTGGAGGAGTGGGGAGGGGAGGGGGGGTCATTCGGGCAAACAATTTAACTGGATGGAACGGGGGGGGGGGTGGGGGAGGGGGAGGGGTACAAGAACAAGCTGGACTCAGAAGAGGTCGAGACCCAGCACAACACAACCAACACAAAAAAAATCACCAAATTTGTCAACACAAATACACAACACTGGCCTTCGCAAAAGCCTCTCCCGAGGATGGGGTAGGGGGTTTGGACAAAATACAAAGTACGCCGCAAGACAACCCGACGGGCCCACAGAGAAGAATGGTGGAAGTGGGTGCGTGCAACGCGGCTGCTTATTTCCCCACCGCTCAAGCTGGCCACTGCAGAGCGGTGGGGAGAAAGAGGGGTGCGGGGGGGATAGTCAATAGGGGGTTGGGTTGAGGCATGCCAGTTCCGGAAACTCGGCGAAAGCTCATTAACAACGTGTGGAAAGTCTGTTAAAAAATCTACTGTAATGAAATGGTGTGGGGGTGGGAAGGCCGGCAACCAGCTCCGGAGAGCGCCCGGTGGGCTGGCAGGTGTGCTGGCCCATGATTTTCTGCACCATATAAAAAAATATCCCGAATGAAACGTTCAGCTAAATCCGGAGTGTCACCAGCAGAGAATATCAGGTCCGGCACACATCAGCACACAGAGCGGGGGGATTGAAATAGAAGTAGAAGGAATCACAAGGATGATCTCCCTTCACTCGGTATGCATTGCGGGGGGCGAAAACGCCTGACATGTGAAGCCAGATCCACCTCCCAAATATCACCGGGAAGAGGGGATGGATGGTTGTTGGGCGTATGGCAACCGCAGGGTTTCAGCAGCTCGATCCTGTGCAGATGACGCCCCGCCACACATCAGTCACTCCCGGGGTTCAGGACTCAGAGAGGCTGCTGCGAGTAGAGGGTCTCCCTGCGTGTGGTGAAGCCAGTTTTTACGCGGGATCTGCCTTTCCTTGTGAAGTGCGATGCCTCAGCAGAAATAAGTTGAGAGTCGTGCGGCGTGCTGGACCTCTTCGATGCTTTCTTTTTGACAACATGGCTGCGCCTGTTTGATTCCGCAGCTCATCCACCCACCGTCCACCCGATCAGGACACCCAACAGAGACCCTTTCCTGAAAACATTACAAAACACGGCGACACTATGTGCCAGGCCACTGCGGGCTGCAGCTATGCGGGGGTGGATGATGAGCATGCTAATCACGAAGAAGACTGCGGAATTCTTGACATAAAAACGGCGCCGCACCAGCATAACGAGGAACTACGCCACGATATGAAGAAGGGGTTTTTTAACTTTTATTTGTCCTGGCCTGTTTTTTTCAACACACACACACACACACACACATCAAGCCCTCAAGACTCTTGAAGCGGCCTGACTATTTAGTGTCTACGTCGCAGCAAGGGGGCGATATATACCGCCCTTTTTATTGATTTCACGTGTCAGTGTTTGACTTTTTCGCAACTTCATTTCTTCCTTTTTCTCCCTCTCCAACCCCACCCGTGACACCACCAGGGTTTAGCTAGCCCTGGTCCGATTATCCCCGGTTCTTCGCTGAAGAGACGCGGCCGGGGGGAGGGGTACGAAGAGTACGCGTCGAAACCGGTGTCACGTCGTGTTGGGGAATCCTTCGGGAGTGCGATACTGAAGGGGAGGTGCTACTGCCCGTGCAGGGCGACACCGCCTTAAAACTTTATAACCACACACACACACACACAAAGCCCTCAAGACTCTTGAAGCGGCCTGACTATTTAGTGTCTTCGTCGCAGCAAGGGGGCGATATATACCACCCTTTTTATTGATTTCACGTGTCAGTGTTTGACTTTTTCGCAACTTCATTTCTTCCTTTTTCTCCCTCTCCAACCCCACCCGTGACACCACCAGGGTTTAGCTAGCCCTGGTCCGATTATCCCCGGTTCTTCGCTGAAGAGACGCGGCCGGGGGGAGGGGTACGAAGAGTACGCGTCGAAACCGGTGTCACGTCGTGTTGGGGAATCCTTCGGGAGTGCGATACTGAAGGGGAGGTGCTACTGCCCGTGCAGGGCGACACCGCCTTAAAACTTTATAACCACACACACACACCTCGACTTCACCCCAGCTTTATTCACACCAAAGGGGGTTTCAAGGCAATATGCGCCTGATGACGGAGTGACAGGGCTGAGAAGGAAAGGAGAATCACTGTCACTGTGATGTGTGCTGTGGCAGGCCTGTCGCTAACTTTTCGATTTTGGAGATTTGGTGGGTTGACGCTCCTGTTTTGGGGGGGGATCAGGGGGGAAAACACTAGGGGTCAATTTTTCTCGCGCGCGCTTCGCGCGCGCTCGTGTTGTTGCCAAATTTTCCCATCGGTGGACCACTAGGTGGGCACGGTGTGAGGCGCTGAGTTCCTTCCGTGGTTCCTCTCCCGCTCGCGCCGTCGGGTGCCGGAGGAAACCAAAAAATGGCTTTCGGGACCATGATTTCGACGCTGCCCCCTGATATGTCACGGCCGTCAAAGCGCAAGGACTTGGTTACTAGACGGGCACGCGAGAGGGGGGGTCTGGGGGGCAGGGCCCCCCAGCCGCCGGAGGCCACGGTAGTGAGCATCTGTTCATTGTGGGCGTACAGATTCTGTGTGAGTTGGCTGCGTCCTCCTGAGGCTACTGGAGTGGGTGGATTCCCTGACCCGGTGGGAATCGAATGACTTGAGTACGAGACATACGCCACAGGGGGGTCTGGGGGGCGGAGCCCCCCAGCCGCCGGAGGCCACGGTAGTGAGCATCTGTTCCTGCAAAACCATACTCTCTTCGACGTCGACCCAGTGAAAGTGGGTTGACGCTTGGTCGACGCTTGGTGAGCGTCGACCCAGTGTAACCGGGCCAACGCTAGGTTAGCGTCGACCCAGTGTAATAAATGGGTTGACGCTTGGTCCAGGCTTGAATGGCAACCCAGTTCCACTAGGTCGACGCTCCAAGCCTCGACCAAGCGTCAACCCAGTCCACTGGGTCGACGCTGGGTCGACGCTTTTTTATGGGGGGGGAAACCCAAAATCACTGGGTCGACGGTCGACGCTTAGCGACATGCCTGGTGCTGTGGGTTTTGGACAGGGGGGGGGGGGTGGGTCATGTTGATAAAGGGTAATGGTAACCGGCAAACTGAATGGCGGGGGGGGGGGGATAAGGGGGCGTGGGGTGTGTGGGGGGGGGGGGGGGGCTATGGGATACCGTTCAGCACATTTGACAAAGCCCAGAGAGAGAGGCGATGGGTCTCGCCACAGTTGGCTCTGGGCAGGCAGGGCGATGGGTGGTTTGCCCTGCGCCCGCGTGGGGGAGGGGAGGGGGATACATGGAAGACATAGTCGATGTACCCGATAGCACGCAGGTCTGCGCTGATCTGGCAGAGTTCTTCCGACCTCTGCCGGTGGATATCATTCTCTTCTAATTCCTGAGATGCTTGATTTTTTTGAAAGCACGCCCAAACTGCAGCGGTGCGGCCACAACCCCCAGGGCTACCTCCACACGACGGGACTACTGCAGTGCGTCGTGCGGTGCCTGGGAGTGATAGCTTCGCCATACCGCATGCATTCTACCAACCCGAGTTGATGTTTTGTTCGTAATCAACACACGCCCTGCTCGGCGTGGTTCCAAGGAAGCATTCGCGAGCCACACAATGTGTGTGGCCAGGCTGGATAGCAGAATTACAGAGGGGGGCCTACCGAAGCTGGGCTGCTCTGGCTTGGGGTTCTTTGTGTTTTTCTGGTGCAGGGGGATTTTTTTTATTCTTTCACCGGCTGTGGGGAGGGCCTGGCTGCGTGTGGCGCGCGCACTGTTCCTTTTCTGAGATGATTTTTTTTTTGCTTTCCCCCTTCTGGTCCCAACGGCGCGCATCCTGCATACCCTCCAAACTTGGTTCGCGTTTGGGGGCTAACCACACACAGACACACTCCTGCACCCACTTGTCACTTCATCACTGTTGTATTGAGCTGGCGGTGCTACCAAAAGCACCCGAAAAATGGGGGGGAAGGGGGGGCTGGAAGCTAAGGAGGCGGGATGCTAGAGGAGGGTGGCAGAAAAAATAACGACTCTACGTACAGCAATGGGTTGCTTTGATCAGACACTAGGAGGGTATGTAGCGATGGCAGGAAAGATCGCGGGGGGGAAAGGCGCTGGGGTGGTGGTGGTGCTGGTGGTGGGGGGGTGGCAGGTGGAATCAGTTCTCCGATCCGCTGGCACCGGCATAACCGAAACCTGGGGGACACACAGCAAACAAGGCCCATCAGACACACGAATATGGTTCTTGTCGTTGGAGATCATCAACCCCACAGACTTTGATGCCATGTACACTGGCAGAGAGTGCACCGGATGTCGTATCCGGTGTTGGAAATACAGGATTGAACAGCACGTGGTGTGTCGGCTTAGGGATTTCGGGGTGCGACGACTTCGCAGGTGTGTCATGATTTTTTTTTGGAGGGGATGCCGGTTAATTTGAAGGGAAATCTTGTGAACAAGGCACGGTACAATCCCAACCGACCTCCAAACATGCAAGGTAGCTATGACAAGAGACGCGGCGGGGGTTCGGAGCGAAAAGCGAATAAAAAATCTGCTTGTAAACGTGCTTGTGTGATAGCTGGGTAGTAGGGTGACCACATTGTTAGTGGGGTAGACCCCGGCGGATCTTGGGAACGTGTGTGTGTGTGCTGGGGGGCAGGGGGGAAAACGGCCGTGGTGGGTTCTGATAGTCGCTTCAAAACAAATATTCCCCGCTACTTCTCTCGCATCAACGGCCGATATCTGACAGGCAAACGTTTCTCTCTCATTCGGACCTGATTTAGGCGTCGCACGCACCTACGCCCCCTCACCTGTAAGGGTGCGGAGCACAGTGGGTGAGTTAGCCCTGACAAGCCAACACCTTTCCTCCTCCGAATCGAATGTTCAAATATCCTTTGCATCATCTTCTTTTGCATTACTTTGATCAGCTGTGTGTGTGGGGATGAAAAAGCTGGCAGCACGCTGCTTGAAAACTGCACCTGAGTCCACAATTGACAGCGAGAAAGGACGCAATAAATTCAACGACCCTCGCACCTGCCACCAGGGAGACGCCCCGCGTGAACTACAGACTGCAGACAAAGCCATTGCATTGTGCACCAGCTCTCATGTAAAACACTGTTCAAAAAAACACAAACAGAACACGATGTTCCTCAAAGAAGAAAGTGGCAAAAAAAAGACTTTGGATTTGCTACTTGGAACCGGGGTTCAACCCACAGGGAATTTCGAAAATTCCCCCCAGCACAACACAGCACGGGTCCAAGCAACCCCCAAGGCGAGAGAGGAGGGCCGCCGCCCCCCTCCACCCCACCCCCACATTCCTCCTGTGCCCACGGCATGGACGCAGAAGAGGGCGATTTGAACAACTTAGGCAAGACGAAGGGGGCCGGCGGGGGGGTGGGGGGGCCGTGGAATCTGGCTCCTGCGGTTTTACAGTGGAAGGAGAAAGACGGAGGTTCAAGCCAAAAAATCTGACCATGCGGGATATGGGTATTTTACTTTTGTTCGGGCATCGGCAACCTCAAGCCGTCCGAGGGTGTCGGTCGACAGTCACAGCCTCACAAGGGATACCCACCGACCTGGCATCAGCATCCTCTGAGGCTGCACATGCAAGGGATCAGGCAGGACAGTGTCTCTTTACCCACTCTGTGGGTAAGAGAGTCACACCCTCCGTACCACCCACTGTGACTGGCGAGCTTGTGTCATCTACGACACGTGAATAGAGACCCTCGGGACCACATCTGAACAGGCAATATACAGGCTGTTTGGGCAAAGCCTGTATATGTGGGATGACGCACCCCACAGCAGGGGTGGGTGGGGGCGGGGGGGGGGGGGGTTGTGGCATGGTTGGAAAAAGATAAGGCGTTGTTTGTGCGCCAAACCCGGGCGAATGGGGGGAAAAGTGTCACTTCCAGCTATTCCTCTTCCTCTATGATTGTTTTTTGCGTTGGCCTTTTCGTTTGATGCGCTGGCGCTTTCCACGACACACCTTACTGACCATCTCGCCTGACCAAGGGGAGGCGGTGTGCAGAGCACGGTTGGCAGAACTGAATTGGCACTTTTCCCGCGCGGAGGTCGTGTTGCGCAAAAAATGAAATGGCACGAGGGAGTTCGCAGCGCAGAGTTCTCGATAACCAGCCACGGTCGTGGTGGTGGGTGGGGCAGGGGGTAGTAGTAGGGTTGAGGGACTCGCTTTTCCTTGCCTGGGAGGGGAGGGGGTGCACGGGGGTTGAAATAAGAATACGAGAACGGACGACTACAAGAGATAGGAGGGTGTATGATTTTCCGGATTTTCCTGTTTTTTCCCGATTTTCCGAAAAATTTGCCACTGGTTGACACAAGGGCGAATTTCGAGAAAAATCCGAAAATCAGGAAAAATCAGGGTTTTTTCGGATTTCCGGGATGGTCACCATACACCCTCCGGAAAAAAATCCGAAATTTTTGGGTCGAAAAAAAAATTTTTTTTCTGACCCGAAAATCTGTGTCTGCGGACTGCCACACTGTGAAAAATCGGAAAATTTCCGAAAAAAGTCGAAAATTTTGGCCTTTCCTGGCCTATGTGGTCCCAAAGGGCCCGGGTTGCCCGGATTTTCACCCAAAAACACCCCAAAAATTTTTCCGCCGCCCTTCGGGCGGCGGATTGGCCGCCTTCGGCGGCGTCGTCGTTTCACTCTGTACGAAGGACGTCGGTAAAGCCGAGCCCTTTGTACAACCGTTTCACTTCGACTTCTTTTCGGCTGTCTGTTTGTTTGCGTTTCCAGTCCCGTGCCTGTCTGTCGTCCGGACGCCCTGTTTTTATGGTTTTCTCCTGTTGCTCCGTCACGGCGCCTCATGTTCTGGGGTTGCACGTGTTCTTCTCGCTGTTGCGGCGCTGCCTGAAAGAACCCCCGTCCGCCCCTCTCGGCTCCATCTCCGAGTGCCTACCTCGTTCTGTCCGCGTTCCCTAGGAGGTACAGAGAGACCCCCTCTCCCCGCCGAGCATCTCAGAAGATGCCGTGTCCCGCATCCAAATGTAGTTGCAGGTGCCCTCGGTTGCGGTGTTGTAGCGCAGTCCGCGCCGGTCGGAGGCCACACGCCACTCTGGAGTGCCTCCCACCGTCTGAGACCCCGGGCCCCCCATGGGCTGGGGGGGCCTTCCATCGGCATGGCAATGCCTACCAGGTGTCGGACGCGATTCCGACTGTAAAGTGTCACAGTCTGTGGCTCGTCGATGCCAAGATCCTCGTTACGGTCCGATGAAACTGGGTGTTATTCGGAGCCCTACAACTGCAACACGGGAGGCTTGACAACCGGCTCCTGATGCAGGGAACGTATGCTGCAATTTTATCTGCGTTCATGCAGGCGTTGCCCCGCCTGCAAGGTGACCGTCTTTTGCTGTCCTCAGGTGTACCGTACCCTGAATGGGAACGGGAAGAACGTTCCTCTCGGGCATGCTACGTTGTCGAAAACTTTGCGATACACGGCCAGCTTCCTCGTGGCCTCATGTTCTTCTGTCCCTTCTGTTGTGATGCGTCTCATGGATGTGCCCTGCAGGGCTTCCACACAGTGTCGAGGAGTGATCCTCGCACGGAAAAACAATTGGCTTGGTCTTCCCGCTTTCGGGCTCCCGTCTCCGAGAGCCCAGCACAGTTTTGAGTCGGACCTGGGATAGCGGTTCGAACGGGAATTTCGGGCCGAACCCTGAAATTCTCCAACACCCCATATCGCACCTGAGACGCGGCTTCCTTATCTGAGGGGCCGCGTCCAAATACACGGACTTTGCTAAACTGGACCCAACTCCCCACACTCTTTTTTTGGCCATTTTTCCAAAAAATCCCCCCATTTTTTACAAAATTTTACAGAATTTACAGTTCGTTATACATCCTCCATAAGGCTGTTGTTTGTGCGCCAAATCCGGAAAAAAAAAGGCCCCCAGATCGAAGATAGATAACACACACACACACCCATACACACACCCTCACTCTCTCTCACCCCCGTAGTTCGAATTACTCTATGCCAGCAAGAGGAGGAAGTCAGCTCGCTCCCAGAGACATGGGATCACACACCGGGAGAGGCACAGTACGAAGGGCACGGGCATAGGGTGCCAGCGGCTCCAACACATCTGAAGACCTGCTGTTGACCGGAGGATGAGATGTCCCAAATGAACTCCGATGCGATATGACACCGCACCCACACACGCAGTGCCTGCTGATGGGTTTGGGGTTGGGAGGGGCGGCGAGTGGATGCGGGTTCCGCTCCAACAGAGCGAGGCCCGCACCACGGCAGGAGGATGCCACAGACAGATCTTGGGAGGAGCTTCTGCAGTGGCCGAGGCACCGAGGCACTGCCTTCCATCCTGAGGAAAAAGCTTTTCAGGATTGCACGGGGGCATTCGCAGGGTTGACAGTTGACAGACGCTATGAGGTATCTCCTCCTGGCAGACAGCCGAATAGCGTTTCGGCCAGACAACCCCTATAAACGCGAATCGCGAAACGATAAAAACACTCCTGCAAGGGCAGGGGGGGGGGGTGGGAGGGTGGGGCACAGGAATCATGCCTGGGCCTGAAGTGAGAACCACCGACCCCCCCCCCCCACCCCTCGCCAGTTTTTATGTAAAATGGAACACGCTCAAAATAGGCAACCCGCCATGAGATCAGCCATCCGGTTAAATAGTGCCCATTTCCAGGTTTTGGCCAATTCTAAATAGTACAAATTTACCCACTTTTTTGGTCCAGGAGTTCCTTCACTCACACCGTTTTTTTGCCGCGGTTTCCCGTCTTCCCAGCTTCCGACGGTTGTTTGCGACCCCCCCCCGCCCTCCTCCCACACCATGAATCTAGAAACAATCAAAAAGCCTGAACGGTCTTCATACCCAACACCTCCCCGGCACCACGACTCTAGTTCTAGTCGTGCAGCACCGATCACCAGGAGAACACGCAGGCTGTGCAGACTCAGGCTGCGCCTGAGTCTGCACAGCCTGCGTGTTCTTCTCGGCACAATCAAAATTGCTGTCGTAGTCGGTGTCGTTGCCAACACCGAGTGGCCTCTCGTCATTTTCCCGAACGTACATTGCAAAGTGCACTTTCTGTGAGGGTCTTGCAGACGGGTTGTTGGCGGTGGTGCGCGCATCTTCCGTCCCTGTCACGACCCACTTCAGCACGCGACTGCCATGGAACCGAGCGGCTTGCGTCTCGTACTTTGCGGACTGCTGATCGGGCCCCTTCGCAGCACTAGACGAGGCTGTCAGCCGGTACGTCACCGTGGTCGGCTCCGCGCTCGCGATCTCCCCGGGGACCACCTCCAACAGCTCAAGCTCGTTGGGGATGCTGCTTGCCGTCTTGACCTTCTTGCCGGCACTATCGAAGCGATCGACAACCCCGAAGAGAACTTCTGCGAAGCGGCAAGCAGCGAGCTTTGAAGTGGCCTCCCCGCCGCAGGTGTTGCACTGCACCTTTTTTGGTCGTGGTGAGATCCGCGAGGTCCTTCAGCCCATCCAGCGCAAATGTCTCGTCCTGTTTTGCTTCCCACGTCCTGCCGCAGGTGTCACAGTCTACCACCACGCCCGACCGTGTCGTCTCACCAGCTGCCCGAGGGTGGATGGGTAGCGACGAGCAAGCTGCTGGATACAGTCCAGAGGGCGAAGCACACGAGCCAGCCCTAGCCAGGAAGGGGCATCCATGGGAGTGGCAATATGAAGGCAAAGGCAACTATTCCTGTAATATTCCCATTCTGGGGTGGTGGGGAAGGGGTCGTCCCCCCTCTCTCCCTCTGGGGTTTTTCCCTTCAAAAACCGCATTCTCGCATTGTTTGAGTGCATCCGTACCTCATACTTTTTCTCTCGCCAAAAATGGTGAAAAAAAAACCCCATTACTCCTTGGACCACTGAAGGAAAAAAGTGGGTAAATTTATTTTTTCGCCTCTTGATAACTTTTGAGTAAATTGTTTCGGGATCCTGGATCCCTCAATAGTCAATAGTATTTAGCCTACCGGCTGCATGAGATATACACTTTTTTTTTCACAGAATATACGATACGAGAAAAACACGCGACTGGGGGGGACTGGGGGGTCGAACAGGCAGCACAGCAGCTGCCGCCTGACGGCTGTACTTTTCGCAATAATAACTAAGGTGCAGAATCGGTCACCCCTTCACTAAAAGTGCAGGGAGGGGCGACGGGGGGGGGAGGGGCGGGGATACAGGAGTGATATATGCCAGCCCACACCCACGATTCTATTGAGAATAGGGGATTAGTTGGGTGTTGCTGTGAGAGGCTGTTGGTTATGATATCTGAAGAAAGTCTTGGCAAGGAAATACACGATAGACGGTATAACGGGCCGAGGAGGGGCCCACACAAATAATCGAAAAAGAAAGGGTTGTGGAGCTGCCTTCGTTTGTGCGAAAGGTGGCTGCCTGGCTTTTGTTTGTTGTTGAGATGGGCGAGATTCGCCCTTCGGGCTCCAGCATAGTCAAAAGGATTTTGCACACGACAACTGTGTGCGGTGCAAATCCGAAGGACGGGGAGGAGAGAGCCGGAAGGGCACGACTCGCCGAATCCGCGAGAAACACCGGTGCGATGTTCTGCGATGAAGTTGACTTTTCGGTGTGCTGCACCACCGCACAGTTTCCTGCACTGGCTGTGCACACACACACACACACCCCCCACCCCCCCACCCCAGGTCTATCAAAAATACGGTGAAGACACCCTGCCACCCCCCCAGGCCCTGGGGTAAGGATTTTTGGTAGTTCACGGATTTCCTCCGGGGGGGGGTAGGGGGGGGGGGGGGGGGGGGGGCTCCCCGCGGGCTGAGGTCAGGCTGGCGACCCAGGTTTTCAGGGTGACACCAGGATTTCCTCGAAATTTTGGGTGACCCCCACCCCCTGGTCGGGCACCCTACCAGGGGGGGGGGGGGTAGGGGGGGTCAAATGGGGGTGACAAACACGATTTTTCAAAAAACCGGCGCAGAGGCCCCAAAGCCCCCGTAAACCCTCCAAACCCCCCCAGATCGGTCCGGAAACCCATCGAACCCCACTTTTCCACCATTCCGGGCACCTCAGGTGCCCGAATTGGGGTACCTAAATTTTGTGCCACCGTTTGGTACCGGACAGTGCCACTGTGTGGGAGGTTGGAAAAGAAAATGCCCCAACACACCACATCTGAGGGTTGCAATGCATGTTGCTTGCCAACCACGTCATCCGGTGGGTGTCAGGCGCTATGTAGGTGGCATGAGCCAGGTCTTCGATGTGTTCTGGCTTGTATATGTACCTCCCTGCCTGCGGCACAGGCACTGCCTTTGTCCCCCACACCAGCCACAGAGAGCGTATTGTACTCGGTCCACGGTTGCTGATTCATTGTGATGCGTTGTATCCTCGAGTGAACGTCACACACTAGTGGCACCACCACCCGCCATCCGAGAGCTGTATTGACTTTGCGCCCTTCCGTTGCATTCACCTCGCCACGCATATTGCACCGTTCAGTACCAGTGCTCTTGGGCCAGGCAAAGTAGACCGCAGCAACTACCAATTCTGGCACAATGGGTACCACGACAGCGCACTTCGTGTGTTCCCGGAATGTACAGCTCGTGTTGCAACAGTCGTTGTCAACACATCCCGGTTGTGGAGCACTGCTGCACAGGAATCACACGACCATCTGGACTTGTTCCGTACCTACAGGCAGCCTCCCGGTGCATGGTGGCAGGGAGGTACATATACAAGCCAGAACTCATCGAAGACCTGGCTAATGCCACCTACATAGCGCCTGACACCCACCGGATGACGTGGTTGGCAAGCAACATGCATTGCAACCCTCAGATGTGGTGTGTTGGGGCATTTTCTTTTCCAACCTCCCACACAGTGGCACTGTCCGGTACCAAACGGTGGCACAAAATTTAGGTACCCCAATTCGGGCACCTGAGGTGCCCGGAATGGTGGAAAAGTGGGGTTCGATGGGTTTCCGGACCGATCTGGGGGGGTTTGGAGGGTTTACGGGGGCTTTGGGGCCTCTGCGCCGGTTTTTTGAAAAATCGTGTTTGTCCACGTAAAAGGGTGGCATTTGACCCCCCCTAGGGGGGGGGGGTCACGAGGGGGGGTATGGGGGGGGGGTACCCCCCCTACCCGACCCCCCTCCCGACTCGGGATGGGGGGGGGGGGGGGGGTCAGGAGGTGGTACTTTCACCCAATTGATGTTCCCCAGTAATAGGTGTAAATGGGCACCCCATGGCCAAAATGACCCCATCGCGATCCTCACAGATTCCAAACGTTCAAAAGAACGGGTTTTTGGAAAATCCGAGGGGGGGGTCCCGCTGGGTGGGTAGGTGGGGTGTAGTGGACTGGCTGCCTCCCAGCCACCTTCTCCCACGACCAGTCCCTGAACCAGACCCGTGTTTCATGGGTGATACTTGGCTCACACACCATCAAAGTGACCCCACTGTGATCCGCACAAATTCCAAACGTTCAAAAGAAAGGGGTTTTGGAATACCCGAGGAGGGGGTCCCGCTGGGTGGGGTGGGGTGTCATGGTGTGTGTCACCCAGTCACCCTTCACCCATAACCAGCCCCTGAACCAGACCGCTTTTCCATTGGTGAAGCTGGGCACCTAGACCCACAGTGTGACCCCACTACGATCCGCAAAAGTTTCAAACGTTCAAAAGAACGGGGTTTTGGAACACTCTCGTGGAGGGGGTCCCGCTGGGTGGGTGGGCTGGCTGACTCTCGGCCCCCCTCTCGGCCGTGTGGCTACCTCAGTCACTTTCTCTTCGGACCAGCCCCTGAACCAGAGTCACATTTCATGGACGATGTTTGTCACATAGACCTATAAAATGACCCACTACGATCCGCAAAAGTTTCAAACGTTCAAAAGAACGGGGTTTTGGAACACCTGAGGAGGGGGTCCCGCTGGGTGGGTGGCTGGGTGGGGTGGCATGGTGTGTTACTCCCAGTCACCTTCACCCATGACCAGCCCCTGAACCAGAGCCACATTTCATGGACAAAGCTTGTCACCTAGACCTACAAAGTGACCCCACTACGATGCGCACAGATTCCAAATATTCAAAAGAACGGGGTTTCGGAACACCCGAGGAGGGGGTCCCGCTGGGTGGGTGGGCTGGCTGACTCTCGGCCTCCCATCACAGTCTCCTATGACCAGCCCCTGAACTAGACCCACATTTCATGGGTGAAGCTTGGCACCTAGACCCACAGTGTGACCCCACTACGATCCGCACAGAGCCCAAAGAGTGCAATGGAAGGGGTCAATCGCGATTCCGCGAGTCGAAGATTCCGCACTTTTGGGTCACTTTCAGGTGATGTCAGGTCCCTGGAGTGACTGCAGATAGCCCATTTTCAGGGTGGGAGCCCTACTCGTACGTCACCCAGATTCAGCCCAAACCCGTGCACCCAGGGTGCACGGTCGCCGGGAGCGCGCGGGCACCCGGAAACAGGTCGCATTTGCGCGCGCTGCCTGCACCCTGCACGCCAGCCCCCCCCCCCCCCCTACCCCCCCCGACGTTCACGACCCCCCAGAAAATTACCCCAGCCCCTGCACCCCCCCCCCCTGCACACAACAGAACCTCACAGAAAGAACCGACCATAGGGCCCGTGCGGAGATGCCGAGGCTGACGCCTCGCGGGGGGCGAAGCCTGGGAGGGGGGAGCTGGGGGAGCGGAGGGGGGAGACGGCACTTGGCCGTGCCCCACCGGCACCCACACCTGCCGCTGCCGGCGGGGGCGACCGCGCCGGGCTCCGGCTGCCCACCACCCTCCCGCCCAGCCCGTCGTAAGGAGCCACCGGAAGCGTCGGGCGAGCAACCCTCCCCGCAAAAGACAGCGGCTGGAGCTTCGCATCCTCCGACAGCGCACCGCGCATCACGCTGGTGCTGGTGCCCGCAGCACCCCCATCTCCGCTGCGCGTCCAGCTCATCGTCTCCGGCTCCTGCGGCGCCGCCAGCCCCTGCGGCAGCGGCAGCACCGTCGGCAGCACCGACGGCTTGAACTGCGCCGCATGGCTCAGCCTCCGCGACAGCCTCCGCGGCACCCTCTGCCCCACCGCAGCCCCGCTGCTGGCGGTATCCCCCTCGCCCTCCACATCCACACACACGTCGCGGGGCGGAGACGACCCTCTCCCTTCGGAGCCGACACCCCACATCCCGCCTCCTCCTGCTCCTCCTCCCCCACTGCTCACCTGCTCACTCCCCGGGTGCGATTTGTCATGGGAAGCCTCCTCTGTATCCTCCTCGTCTTCCTTCTCGACCTCCTCCAGCGCGCTCTGGCTCTCCTCTGCTTCGCCAGGCGGCAGTGCCTTCACCGCAGCACCCCCGGGCGGCAGCGGCAGGGGCGGGGGGAGGGGGAGGTCGGGGATGCCCCCGAGGTCCTGCAGGCCCAGCTGCGACTGCGTCTCCCCCTCGGTGGAGCTGTCGGAGCGCACCGGGGAGGGGCTTGCCTTTGTGTGGCCTACCGTCCCTCCGCCGCCACGGCGCCTGCGGAACCAGAGGAGGAAGAGGGCTGCGAGGAAGAGCGCCGCCAGACCTGCGATGACATACACCAGCACATCCCTCCCGCCGTCTGAGGTTTCGGGGGCGGTGCCCATCACAGATGGGTCTCTCTCGCAGACGACAGCCTCGGGCACCCACACACCCCGGAGGCATTGGGAGTGCCCGCAGAGAAGGCCTGGTGACTTGAAATAGCACGACCCCTGGTGCCCCACGGCAGCGCCTGCAACGCAGCCTACCCCATGCAGTGTGGCGTTGGGCGGGGAGGTGGCGTTCACCTCGGTGGCGTGGAGGGCTGATACGGGGCATCGGTCCGCTTCACACCGCGGCGTGGTTCCGGAGACCCACGCCCCTTCGGAGCAGCGCATCACATCGCAGGTGTGCCCCGGGAGGGTGACGTTGCATCCCCCGCCGCTGGGCACCGTCTCCCCCTCGGCACAGGCGGTGCCGCTGAAGGCGTAATCCTCAGCGGCAAGGCTGTTGCTGCCCGCCAGGAGGGTGTCGAAGGGGCAGCCCTGAGGCTCGCACCCCACCGCGGAGCTCCACACCCCGAGGCTGCAGGTCGCGCTGCTGCAGCTCCACCCCTGCCTCTTGGAGATGAAGCTGCACGCCGTGCCGCTGGGGGTGCTGCCCTGCAGAGGGCAGTCGGTGGGGACCGCGTCGGCGGGCCGCTGGAGCCCCGCCATGCCGCAGGGCTGCGGGGCGCAGGCGGGTGCCGTGTCGTTCCACACACCCTCGAGGCAGACCGCCGTGCTGCAGGTGTGCCCCTGCAGGGCGAAGGCGCAGCCGTAGTGTGGGTCGCTTGCGACAGACCCTCCTGCGGAACACCCTTTGCCAAACACCGCCGCGCCCGCGGGGGGCGAGATGCTGTCGTAGCTGCAGGGGAGTGCGGAGCAGGCGACGTTGCGGGTGCTCCACACCCCGGCAGTGCAGGTGGAGGTTTGGCAGGTGTGCCCCGGCTTGGCGAAGGCGCAGGCGGTGCCGGATGTGACAGCCCCGCCTGCAGCGCAGGCGGGGTCTGTTGCGGATGCGCCCTGCGGCACCGAAAGGCTGTCGAAGGGGCACGACTCGGGGTGGCATGCGGGGTAAGCAGAGCCGGCTGCCCACGACGCAGACCCCCACGCCCCATCGGAGCAGGTGATCACACCGCAGGTGTGCCCGCTGCGGGTGTAGACGCAGGATGCTTGGTTGACGACAGCACCGCCCGGCTCGCAACCGGTGCCATGTGAGGTGGCGCCTTCGACAGGCAGTGCGGAACTGAAGGTGCAGGGGCACAGCAGTGCAGGGGGGTACCACGCGCCGTCGAGGCATGTGGCGGACCCGCAAGAGATCCCCCCGGTGGTGGCTTCGCAGGCAGTGCCGCTGGGGACGTCCCCCGAGAGGCAGCCCAGCGTGGCGGTGGGGGATGCGCGGAGGGCGGACGCGGGGCACGATGCAGGTGGGGCGGGTGTTGCGGGCCCATCCGTCGGAGGTGCTGGCGTGTCGGGCGCCGGGGTTCCGGGTGGCGGTGTTGCCGGCGCGTCGGTGTCGTCGATGTCAGAGGGGGCGTCCCCTTGGGGATCCGCGTCCCGTATCCATGTCCATGTCTCTGCACAGGCGCAGTGGATTGTGCAGAGCACGAGGGCTCGCAGTAGAGCACCCATGCGTCCCCTGGTGGTGGGGGTTGGGGTGGTGTGGCGGGCAAGGGGTGGGAGGGTGGAGAGGCGTTTGGCTGCGTGGCACGAATGAAAAGAAGGGGCATGCGGCAGGTGGGAGGAGGTGGTGGCGGTGTCGGGTTTGGTGGGGTGGCTTGCAAAGAGGTGTGGGTGGGGGTGGGGGATGGGAAGGGGGGTCGGGGGGGCGCCTGTGTTTTGTTTTCTCACTTGATCTCTGTCATGCCTGCGAAAGAAGTAATGCGGGGGTGCCGTGCGGGCATATCCCCCGCGCTATCAGCCTCAGTCTCTAAGAACGGGGCTTCTCCTTCTTCTCACGGTACAGCGCGAAGAGGCCGACACCCGACACCTTGCTGATCTTGAAACGGACGCCGGGAATGTCACCGACGGCGTGGCCGGAACGACCCAGACCCGCCACCAGCACCTCGTCGTTCTCCTCGATGAAGTGAAGGCAACCGTCGTTCGGCACGAACGCCAGGATCTTCTTACCGTTCTTGATCAGCTGCACACGCACGCACTTACGGATGGCAGAGTTCGGCTGCTTCGCCTCCACACCGATCTTCTCCAGCACGATCCCCTTCACGTGCGACGACCCACCGAACACGTTCGCCTTGATCGACACGGACAAGTGCGCCTTCTTCCAGTCCTTGTCGGCCCACTTCTGGGTCCTCCTGCGCGTCTTCAGCTTGCGCGCGGTGTTGATACCACGGGGCTTACCCATTTTAAGTGTTTACTCTTTCAGGCTGGAGGGGGGTGTGTGTTGGTGAAGTGGAAGGGTGGGGTGGGGTTGGGGACAAACAAGCCGAAGACGGCTGCGCAAGAGGCAGCATCGGGTTGTGGGGCATGTGAAAAGCGGGGGAGGGAGGAGGGGGGCTTGCCGTCAACAAGGTGTCACTTCTGCCAGTTATGCGAAAAGGTTAGGACAGCCCAAAACGATTGAACCCGTCAAGGTTAGGCGCGCATATGCAGCCGGGCTACCGCTACGCCAGCACCTGGAAGATCCCTGAGTCAGTGAAGTACACGCCGAGGAACATGAGGACGCCGAAGGGGAGGTGCGTCTGCGCCACAGCCACCGGCAGGTCTGTCATGTTAGCGCTCTTGCTGAAGGTCTTCACAAGCGACACAGCCAGGGGTGCAGTCAGCAACGTTGCAACGCAGCCCCAATGCGCGGTGAATGCAATATAGAGAACAGACAGGTAGGCACCGGAAACAAGCGCCAGAAACAAAGCAAAAGACGCATCGAAACCGATCAGCGCCGCGAGGGTCAGGCACCCAGCCTTCGTGTCCGACTCGATGTCACGCCCGTTGTTCGCATGCAGGATGGCCTCCGTGAACAGGGCCAGAGGCAGCGAGTACACGCTGAAGGCACCGAGCGCCTCGTGGGGACTGCTCTGCACCACGAGGTCAGGGGTCACCACCGACTCTGTGAACAGCAGCAGCAGCGGCCCGAAGCAGAGGAACACCACAACATCCCCCAGCGCACGGTACTTCAGGCTGATGGGCGACGCGGTATAGGAAAAGGACAGCAGGGCGCCGATAGCAAACACCACCAGCGCCTGGGGCAGCAGGAGGGCCACCAGTGCCGATGCAGCTGCATAGCAGGCGATGGAGACCAGAAGCACGCCGCGCGCAGTGACACCCTCTTTCGGCTTCACCAGAGTGGCGTCGCCACACTCGCCGTTGTGGTCCAGAACGTCGAGCTTTTGGACGAAGTCCCAGTATGTGTTTGTCAGGTTGGCCCCCATCTGTACCAGCATGACGCATGCAAACACAGCGTAGAACGACCCTGCCTGCCAAAACGGCTTGGCACCCGCATGCTGTGCAATCTCCTTCTCGACTGCAGCAGCGGTGACGATGACAGGGATGGCACCCGCCGTCAGGCTCCAAGGGCGTGTGGCATGCAGGTAGGATGCGACGATGCCCATCGTTGCGATGCCTGTAGGGTGTGGATGAGGTGGCGGCGAAGAAGCCAGAGCTGGAGGGAGTATCAACAAATGGGTGTCGGGGAGGGCAGGGGGGGCAGAGGGTGGAGGGGGCAGCGTGGCCTGCTGTGACAGCTGTGAGCCGGGCTGCCGGCATGCTGGTTCATCTCACCACCATCTCCCCCCCCCCTCCCCCACCCTTTTTGATCCCACCCACATGACATGCTGATGAGCCGGTGATCTTTTCGGCGGCACACACACACACACACATTCTCTCACTCTCCCACACACACCCCCCCCCCCACTCCCACTTCTGTTCGAACGTTCGGAACATACACATCCCCAGCCCACAGGAATACACAGACTTGACTGATATTATGTCTTGCCTTGGAAGCGAGTGGACTGCCACTGCAGGTGATACGCGGCAGCCGCCGCTCTGCAGGCTTGGGGAAGGGCAGCGTACGTCGGCTGGAAGAGCTCCTTCCCACAGGCCGACATGATGGCCGCAAAGGCACGCGAGAGGCCACGGTTGTGCACACTCGCAGGATAGGCATGCCCCACCACAGACAGCAGGAACCTCTGCAGCAGAGAGGGCGAGTGCGCAACAGCGAGGCTGCGCACAGCTTCCACCACACCTGGCCTCCTCCGTGCTCCTGCATACAGCTCGATCAGACGCACTGTGGCGGCAACGAGGTCCTCCTCCAGGTCGCCCCACCCGTCCCTGCGTGCATCCAGCTGCTGCAGCAGCCCGTCCACCGTGTCGCCGATCGCTGCGGCGTAGGCGCCCCACTCGAGTGTGTCGGTGCGGTGGATCACCATGTTGTTGAGCATGTTGATGCTCAGCAGGTGCAGCTTGCCGTATGTCTGCCGAGGCACACCGGTGCCTGCCCCCACACCCCCGACCAGGGCATGCGGCAGGGTGCACGCAATGGTGTAGGCTGCAGGGGGAGGGGTCAGCTTCTCCATCAGGAACACGGCGCAGACACAGCTCATCAAGTCAAGGAGGAGCTGTGTGAGCTGGGCCCGCTGGGCCTCGGGGATGACGGAGAAGCCCGATGCCGCAGAGGCGAGCTTCATCGCCACCAGCTGCGTGTCGGTGATGACCCTCGTGATGGCATCCGACAGCAGGGTGTCCCGCACCGTCTCGTACTCCTTGGGGCAGGTCAGGATGAACACATGGAAGAGGCGCAGCGTCCCCAGCTTCGTCGCATCCTTCTTCACACCGGAGACAATGGAGGTCAGCACATCCGAGCGCTGCCTCTTCGGGAGGGATGCCAGGCGTGACAGGAGCACGCCCTCCACCCCGTCTGTGCTGACCCTGCGTGCCACCGCGTCGGGTGTGCTGCAGGCGAGAGACTGCGGCTCCTCCCTGATGGCGCGGTGCTTCGTCAGGATGGCGTTGACAATAAAGTTGACGACCTGCACCTGCTCCCGGAGAGAGGCGTCAGCATCGGCATGCTTGTCGGTGGCATCGAAGGCACTCTCGAGGAGGCAGGTGAGCAGCACGTCAGCCGAGGCTCCATCCAGCTCGTCCTGCCTGGCAAGCTTCTGCTGGATGGTGTAGCGCAGCTTGCCCACCTGCGACACGTCAGCCTCCTGCTGGGAGGCCAACAGCAGTGCGGCGTCGAGGAGGCCGGCAGGCCACCCAGAGGCGCGCTTCAGGAGCTTCGTGATCACTGCTGTGCGCACCTTGGCGGCACTTCCGGTGCGGCTCTCCTTAGGGAGCTTCTTGAGCTTCTTGCGGATGGTGGCGATGTCCTGCGCCTGGGGGGGGAACACCACCACAGGCACAGCCTTCCCAGGATCGACATAGCCCAAGATGAACGCAGCCAGCATTGCCTGATAGAGAGCTCCGGCAGGACCGCGTGTGTCTTTCACGACGTTGTCGATGAGCTGCGAGCATGCAGAGTCCAGCACACCGGCATCGTTGGCTGTCTGCATGCAGACAACCCCGAGGCGCTGTGTGGCTGCGGTCAGGGCCGGAGATGAAGGGGGCAGCTGTGGAGAGGGGTGGGGTGGTGGTGGGGGGTGTGGGTGTGGGTGGAGCATACCGCGGCCACGGAGGCAATCACCCCAGGGAGGGCTTTGTTGCACCATTCGGGCTTTCCTTTTGCGAGGGTTGCCACGGCCGTGCGGAGGTCCTGTGGTGGGGTGTGGTGTGATGGGGTGGGTGTGGAGGGTGTCTTGTGAGGGGGCAGAGTGTCAGATCTAGCAGGTTTTTGACTCTCGGTTGGGCAACCAGGACGCCCCCAAGAAACACGAACACTGCGGGGGCTCAAAGCAACTTAGTCTTCCGACCCAAGCAAGGTCTGCCAAGGGTCAAGGGCTTCTGGACTGTCAAGATCTAGCAGGTTTTTGACTCTCGGTCGGCAACCAGGACGCCTCCAAGAAACACGAACACTGCATGTAAACCAAATGTCCAATGGCAATGTGGAACGCACACCCCGTGGGAAGCTGTCAAAATCTAGCAGGTTTTTGACTCTCAGTTGGGCAACCAGACGCCCCCAAGAAACACGAACACTGCGGAATTCACATCTGTCACTATAATAGAGGTCTGTCTAGCAGGTTTTTGACTCTCGGTTGGCAACCAGGACGCCCCCAAGAAACACGAACACTGCACTACTGCACAATTGAGTATAGTGGTATGATGTCAGACAATCTAGCAGGTTTTTGACTCTCGGTCGGCAACCAGGACGCCTCCAAGAAACACGAACACTGCAGGTGCACCAAATGTAACGTACACTCCAGGGGAAATCTAGCAGGTTTTTGACTCTCAGTTGGGCAACCAGACGCCCCCGAGAAACACGAACACTGCATGCAAACCAAAAGCAAAACTGCGGTAATCCAGTTCATCTAGCAGGTTTTTGACTCCCAGTCGGCAACCAGAACGCCTCCGAGAAACACGAACACTGCACAACAACCGCACTAGATGATGGCGTTCAACTCAGTCCGCTGTCAAGACAGTTGAAATCTAGCAGGTTTTTGACTCTCGGTCGGCAACCAGGACGCCTCCAAGAAACACGAACACTGCAGGTGCACCAAATGTAACGTACACTTCAGGGGAAATCTAGCAGGTTTTTGACTCTCGGTTGGGCAACCAGAACGCCCCCAAGAAACACGAACACTGCATCATGATTTGACTACACCAGGTTCTGAAAATCTAGCAGGTTTTTGACTCCCAGTTGGGCAACAAGACGCCCCCGAGAAACACGAACACTGCGGAGCATGCGGGAGGGGCTGTCAAAATCTAGCAGGTTTTTGACTCTCGGTCGGCAACCAGGACGCCTCCAAGAAACACGAACACTGCGGGGCTGCGGCTATCTATTTTGTATCACATGAAGATTACGGGAACTGTCTTTGAAACATCTAGCAGGTTTTTGACTCTCGGTTGGCAACCAGGACGCCCCCAAGAAACACGAACACTGCACAACAACACTACGAACATAACGTCTCTATCCCCAGGGTGGTGCATGATGTCAGACAATCTAGCAGGTTTTTGACTCCCAGTTGGGCAACCAGACGCCCCCAAGAAACACGAACACTGCGAAGAATGCGGGAGGGGCTGTCAAAATCTAGCAGGTTTTTGACTCTCGGTCGGCAACCAGGACGCCTCCAAGAAACACGAACACTGCAAAAGGCAACCACAGCGGCTCCTGCAACCCAGCGAGCTGGTGCCCCACAGACACCAGAGCACTCTTCCCCTGTCCCCCGAGCCACATACCGTCTTCAGCTTCAGATCCGACGTGGCATTGTCTGCCTTGGTGAGCGTCGACAGCAGGTGCGGCTGTGACGGTGATGGGATGAGGGGTGTACTGGCAGCACGCGGCAGTGGACACATGTCCTCCCCCGCCCCCCGCCACCCCACTTGCCCCCCACGGATACAACAAACCAGCACAACATACCCGAGCTGCGATGCACTCTGAGGGGAAGCTCTGCAGCACATCAGCCACATGGCGGGCCACGGAGCTGTCTTTTGCGAACTGATCCAGTGCCGATTCGCACGCCGACACAAGGGCTTGTGTGAGCTGCTCACACTCCCACGTGTCACCGGAGCACACGAGCCTGTGCACGGGGCTGCACTGCAGGGTGGACTCGATGGAGGCAGACCGATGCCGCGCACTGGACCCCACAAGCAGCTCGGTGAGGACCAACGAGAGCGACTGCATGTGCCCCTTGGAGCACGCAGTGGCGAACACAGGGAGGTCGGCACACAGCAGCGCCACCGCCGCATCCGCCGCCCCCTTGTCGACATCGCCACGGGACACCTCTGGGGCAGCCTCCATCTGCGCAGCCTTCCGCTTCTTGCCGTCCTTCCCCTTCAGCTTGGGGCTCCGAGACGACTTGCTCTCAACAGCTGCACGGACTGACTGCAACTGTGTAAGCATGAGCGTCAGCGCCTCGGTCGCCGTGGCCTTCAGAACCTTCTTGAGCTGCTTCGCCGTCTCCTTTGCCTTGTCGCTGTGGTCTGCGCCAGGGGTGCTCAGCACGGCGAGGTGCTTCTGCAGGCGGAGTGTCCGCTGGTGGAGAATCTTCAGCACAGTCGACAGCGCCGTGTGCGCGAGCTGCCGGCCCTCCCCGACGCTTGAGAAGCAAGAGCTGATGAGGTCGCGGGTGCAGCGCTTCGTCAGCTCGGCCATCCCGGGGAACACCAACACGGGCTGAGCCCCCGCCTCCGTGTCTGGGAGGAGCTGCAAGGCCTGCACCATACGCTGCGACCACACAAACACATCCCCTGTCAGGAAGAACGGCGCGCATGTGTCCAACACACTCTGCGCCGCATAGTAGCACTGCATCGCAGACAGCACCACACGCTGCTGCTCCAGCGAGCAGCTCGGCTGCTGCCCTTTGCTCGCCCCCGGCGCCGCCCCCTCCTCCTCCTCCTCATCATCCTCATCGTCGCTTTCGCTGAGAAGCACCGACTGGGCCCCCTGCATCAGCACCTTGGATACATACGCCATGACGCTGTCGATCCACCTCGCGACGGGAATTGCTGTCGCCTCCGTCACCGCCAGGCCACCCAGCACAGCACGGATCACATCGCAGCTGAGCTGCAGGCAGGCCGGGGTGCGGCTCGCCACCGGCAGCTGCTGGTCATACTGCTCCATCACATCTGTGAGCAGCACCGAAGGGTCGATAACCGCTGTGAAGCTGGAGGAGATCAGCCCTGCAAGGCCTGCCGGCAGAGGCACCACCTCGCCCTCCTCTGAGCCGGACAGCGAGCACACGCTGGTCATCACGGAGCCCAGCGCCTGCATCCTCCCATACACATCGAAGCAGGCACGGAGGAAGTCACTGGCTGTCGCGGAGGGCCAGGCCACCGCCAGCCGGATGTAAACCCCCAGCGACGGCTCCACCACCTTGTGGTACATCCGCAGCAGGCTGAGGGCGGCACGCAGCACCGCCTCTGCCGACTCCGCAGAGTTCACGGCAGATGCGCCTGACGCCACTGCCTTATCCAGCCAGGAAAGCAGACCAAAGCCATACCCCGAGTTGTAGAGAATGTCGATCTGCGAGCGGTACAGCCCGCTGTTGTAGAGCGCATCCAGGAGGCGTGCCGTGAGATCCAACGCATCCTGCCCCGACACAACAGCGGCAGCGGTGGGTGAGGGTGGGGTGGCCAGCACGATCTGCAGCACCTTGTGGAAGAACCGCAGGCTCGTGATGGACATCCCGTGGCACACCGCCTCCATATCTGCCGGGGTGTTGGCGCGGGCCCCGGCAGCCTTGGAGGGCTCGGCCTCTGCGGGTGCTGCGGCGGCTGCCGCGGCACCCGACTCACCGGGGGGGGCGAAGAAGGCGCGCACCGTGCCCAGGGGGTCGGATGCCTTGACGCTGTGCTCAAACGCCCTGAAAAGAGTGCCTATTCTGAACTCGCATCCCGCGGGGAGGTCGGCGCAGGCGCGCAGGCGCTGCAGCTCCACAAAGAGTGCGCTGAGGGTGCCGCGCTTCGACCCGCGCCCCGCCTCGCCGCCAGGAGGCGCCGCGTCACCATCCTGCCGCTTCGCATCCTTCCGCCGGCGCTTTGACTGCTGCCCCTGCTGCCCTTCGTCCGCCTGTCCCTCTGTGGCGGGTGGGGCTGCTCCCGTTTCGCCAGCCCCAGCGGTGATCTTCGCAACCTCCTCCGGCGTGATGGATGCGGGGAAGAACGCTGTCCATTCGTTCAGCGCAGGGAACAGGATGGCGCCCAGCTGCGCGTGGGAGCCCAGGTGGAGGAGGAGGAGCAGGTTGGACGGCTCGGCCGTGTCGTCGGAGGCTGCAAAGAACCTCTCGTACATCCCTTTGTTGTCCCCCGAGCGGAGGGCAGAGGTGGCGACGAGGAAAAACGCGGCGACGCTGTTGTAAAGGGGGAGGTGGTGCGGCTTCAGGCCTGCGAGGGCCGCTTCGCGCAGCGTGCACAGCAGGGAGGGGACGCGCCACACGTGGGAGCTGTATGAGGTGCTGAGCACCTCGAAGAACTCCTGCAGGCTGGTGGTGAGCATCGGGTCTGCCGTCTTCGCGGTGCGTGCCAGGCGGATGGCTGCCGCAGCCGCATCGAGGAGGCCGGTGTCGAGGGTGATGGCCGCAAGGTCCCACGCGCCGCCCACCCGGGCGCCCTCCTGGAGCTTTGCGGCGATGCTGCGCCACTCCGCGCCGCTGTTGCCTGCCAGCAGGCGTGTTGCCCAGTCGGCCCCCGGTGCCTTCACCTTGCCCGCCTTGATCACATCCTTACAGGCGAGTTGAATCTTCAGCATCCCTGCTGCGCGGTGTAGGGCGGCGGTCAGGACGAGGGTGGTGTGTGTGTGGCGGCCACGCACCCCCTCGCGTCTGTGGGGGTGTGGCAGCCCAGGCCACAACCCGCCTAGTGTACGCTGGGTGGGGGTGGTGTGGATTTCCGAGTGAAGTCACAACAAAAGACACCCGGGTATGCCCTTCAAGGTCCCGGGCACGACCTTAAACTGCCTGGGAAGGCTTCCCATACCATGACGGGCACTTGTGCCAGGGTATGAACAGCAGGGGGTGGTTCCCCTGGACCATGACCCCGACATCCATTTTTTGGACTAACCTCCGGCACCCGAGGCTGGACCCGAGCACTGATCCCTGAGAGAGGAACCGGGAGGTGACCCATTCAGTACAAGACTCGCTTGCCGGGGGGCGGCTACCACTAAAATCGTTATGAGATAAGTACGAAATACGAGATGTCAATTACAACACAACTGTGCAGAAAGAACAGCAAATGAGGGGGCAAAACAAATGGGGGTGGGTGGGGAGGGAGGGGGAGAGGTCGGCGATTCCACGGGGATGTCATCCCACACATCAGCCACTCTATACTCCGTTCGCCAGGGCGCCTCGGCATGAAATAGCGGTTCTAGACACTTGACACTGCAGGAGGGAAGGAGGGGGCTAGCAGCGAACCTGCTCCTGCTGTCACAAACCCGACGAGGGGTAACGAGGAAAAACACCATCCTTTCCGTTTGCTTCATTCACTCACCCCAGAGAAACATGAAGGGAGAAGAAACCTTTGTCGTGTGTGTGTCACAGCTTTTAAAAAAGCTGTAACAGCCCGTTGTTCGCTACGCTTCGTCGCTCGTAACTAGTAAAAAACTTTGTGTCTGCAAATCAGAAAGGGGAGAGAAGAACCAGCGGGTATTCGTCGATCGCGAGAACACCCCACACGCCTGCTGCGGGTGTGGTGTGTCCTGCATGATCTGCATAGCAAAGTTTCCTGCGTTGTTAGCACAACTCCAAAAAGAAACACGAGTGGGCCAACACGACAACAGTAGTGCACAGCGAGGGGGGTAAAGAGAACACCCAGCAAGTGCCATCGTCTGCTCGGGAATGACATCCGGACCCCCTCCCACCCCACCCCGTTGTTGGAAATCGTACTCCTTTCGCTTTATTATTATAAATTTATAGACACCCTGTCCAGCAACTGTGGGAGAATAGTTCTGGACTACTTTCTGTCTCAAGGCTGTGTTGAGGCCCTTGAAGGTGCTCTAAAAGCTTCAGTCGTACGATTTCCTTCGCGACCTCGCTACGCTTCGTCGCTCGTAACGTCGAGGTGGAAAAGGCAACCCTACACCATGGTGAAGTCCGCAGAGACGGGGGCGGGGTCACCGGGCGCTGCACAGCATAGCGTGGATGAGATCGCTCGCCTCCAGCCGCGCCCTGTTGAAGAGCTCCAAATCGGAGATGGTGAGGCTGTCTGCACCGCTCTGCCGCTTGAAGTACCCATTCCGCAACCACCCCACGGGGGCCTTCGCTCTGTGCCACTGTGTGTCAAACTGTGTCACTTTGCAGCCAGTTTGTGAGGCAGTTCACCATTTCTCACTTCTCTGCATTTCTGAGCGAAGGCCCCCCACACATCTATTTGGCAACGATGGCAGGCAGACCCACCCTAGACAAGCCTCCTCCCGTGCCGCATCACCCCTGCGACCCACGGTGCCCACCCACGTTGGGGGAACGCAGAACTACACAAAGGCCTCCTCTGCCCGCTCAGCACTCCGTGGCTCGCCCCTGCCAGAGCCAAAGAGTTCAGTGGGATGTGTGCGCAGGGATTACAGGGCTCCAGGACAGGCGGCAGGAACACAGGCGGTGGCGGATGCATCCCGAGCTCACGAGACGGCTCGCCGGACGACACTCCCGGCCACACAGGGCGCGACCGAAGACACTTCCCTGTGGGTGTTGATTCTTCCTCGAAGCGATTGCTTGCAGTCCACGAGGCAAGCTCAAGGAAACTTGCTGGGATCACAGAACGCAACACGGAGGCGTCAACCAGCCATGGGTAATTTGCTTTCAGCTCCGGTGGGATGTCATACATTACATGCGCCACAAACTTTGCCTTGGGGTAAACCAGCTGGAAAGCTTTGCGGCTCACCTCCAAATCAAGCAGCAGGCTTTCGATTTTCTTTAGCCCAAGCGCTTTTACGGATACACCAATCGGAATCGGGCGTTCCTCACCAGAAGGATTGATGATGTAATCGACACAGGGGTACTGACGCGGGCACATATACACTCCAGGCGGAACCCCTTTCCAGAGCACTGGCGGTTTCTGACCCAGGGTCTCGACCAGGTTCTTCACGCGGCCTGCCTTGAGCTTTTTCGCTAATTTCGTGCACTTCTCCTTCATCTGCCTTTTTCTTTTTTGACTATTCGTCAAGCTCATGCTGCGAGCCTTGGCATGAAATTGCAGTTCTTGGCACTCGACATTACAGGAGGGAAGGAGGAGGCCAGCAGCGATCCCGCTCATGCTGTTCCGAATCGCCAGCAGGCTGAAGAGGGCGCTCACCTTTTCAGACAGGTCAGATGAGTTCGCCAGCAGTTCGTCGGTCAGTCTCCCTCTGAGCACTTCTTTCATAAGTCGCACATTCGGGTGCGTGTCTTCTGACACACACTCTACACTTGGTGCCAGGTGTGGCAAAATTGCGAGAGGCAGTACGTCGAGGCGATACTTCGGATCGTTGTCGGAAGACACGACATGTACCATCCCCGCCAGAAAGGCACCCGCAAGCCCTTCGTACTGCCGCTCGAGACGCGCAATGCTTGACCCCGACGAATTCAAGAGGACGCACTCGATGACCCACACAGGCGGTTCGTCGTAGACATCGAAGCAGCTCTGCAGACCACCGAGGCTTGCTTTCGTAAGCTGCCTCATGTCATGAACAGTCAGCCGCGACACCGCCTCCCTGTCAATCGGCTTGGGGGGCGCATTTAGTATCCTATTCAGGGTCCTGGGAGTGCCGTAGCTCCGCCACTCCGCTTCTGTGAGCTGACCGCCCTTGGCCCCCATGTCTTCCAGCACACTCCCCACAAGGCACGCAGTGTAGTGGATCGCTCGGGGGTGCCCAAACCCCAGGTGCGCGAGCCAGTCCCTCATCCTTGGCGATTCGGGTTTTTCGTCCTGTGGCAGGAAGATGTCTTTTGTGGTTTGGTACCTCTCTTCAGTCGTCAGAACACCGAGGGTCACAGGAGCGATCCGACGGTTGCTGGCGGTTGCGAACATGTTGCCTGTGCAGAGGTGGCTGACGACAACGAAGACGGCGGGGAGGGCATCCATCGCATACCCGAAGGCTGCCACGGAAGCCTTGGGGGTGCCTTCGGCAGCCAATTGCTTGTTAAACTCGTCAACCAGAATGACAACACAGATGTCTTCGCATTGTTCTGGTGTAAGGGGGGTTTCTTCCTCGTCTCCAACGCAAATCGAGGGTGGCGAACGCTTTCTGTATGCCTCCCCAAACAGGCGCTGCAGAGCCGTCACGAAAGTGATTAAGTTACACGTGTGCGTCCAATGCAGCAGCTGAACCTGGCCCGCCACGTTGTACCACACCAACCGACAGTTTGCCATCGATTTGAAGGCACCGAACACCAACCGCCACCCAAGCGACCAATGTTCATCAGGCCGAATGGTGCACACCGACCACATCTGGTTGTTGAAGGTGAGCGGGCAGTAGATGGTCGTCTCAGGCAGACCTGAATCCTTCATCTCGACCGGCAACCGAGTCAGGAACAGGGACTTGCCGAACCCGGGGGCCTGTTGAACGGAAATGAGTGGGTTTTTCTCCTTTCCGTGAATACTGCCTGGACGGTATTCCTTCCTGCCCTTGATGCTTTCCGACACCGCCTGCACTGCGCCGTCCCTCCCGACGAAAACGTCGCCGCCCGCATCATTCTTCCTCCGTGCGGAGTTTGTAACCAGCACTTGATGGTCGGGATCGTACCTCCTCTCCTTACTGAGGGTATCCTCTTTGAAGATGCCCTTGATGTGGGTGACCAGCTCGTCGACTGTCAGTACTTCCTGTGAAGGGTTTGGATTGGAGGGAGTGGAGAGACCGGCAACGGGGGGAAGAGAACCCAGAATCATACCTGCGGACGGAGCATGTGGGTCTTCTGTTTCTCCTTTTCCAGCAGCCGACTGTTCGCGAAGCCCAACTGCTCCTTCAGTTCGGCGACGGCTACCATGACGTCAGCCTTCGTTAGTGGGTCCTGAATAAGGTGCTTCTTGAGGTGGTCGGGGAGCACCCCCTTGAATGTGACAGCACCGCCCTCCACGCTGCCGCCCGGTGCACCCCAGACGTCGGGGTTATGGCACATCTCTGTGAGCATCTCGATCGTCACACTCAGCGCCTCCACCTTCTGCTCAATCGCTTCTACCGCACGCACCGCATCTTCTTCATGACCGCCCATAGGAGGCAGCCCAGCTGAAGATCCTGCCAATACTGTCGGCTGCTGCCACACCCCTCCCCCGTGTATCAGATCTGCAGTAGATGTGTGAAAGACGTGACTCGGCCGAACGGTAGGCAAGCGGACTTCAACACAGAGAGGCGTAAGAAGCTAGAAACCTGGCTTAGGCGGCAGGCGTTAGGCTCTTCTGAACCCGACCCTATTGGACTCGAGAACAGGCAAAACAACTGTGAGTGGTGGGGAGATTCCGGTGCAACCCTGAAGGCCGTGATGTGGTATCGCGCATAAGATAGGTTGTCTGTGCGCCATATCCGGTAAAAACAAAAGCAACTCCGCAGCCAAAAGACAACTGGGCAAAAAGTCGGCGGTTCCACGGGATGTCCTCCCCACACATTCCCGCCACTCTATACTCCGTTCGCCTCCTGGCATTCATCGAGACTGCTGCATCCATTTTGTAGGTTCTTTCTCATCCACTAACCACCACTTGCAAGAGGGCTGCCACAAAGAAGGGGCGTAAAGGAAGACAGGGAATGGGGCATCGCATGTGCAGGGTACATGATGGCGGAACTGGTGAGCGTTCCTCGAAACAGATGGTGTGCGAATCAGGGGTGGCGGCAGGCAGTGGTCGTAGCAAAAAAGACTTTGATCCGTCCTTTGTTTTGTGCAAACAGTGCCTGCGTCGGACATGTGAACAGGATGCCAAACACTGTCACACGACTCATTTTTTGAACAATTTTTGGTCGTGGGACAAGCAGAGAGAGGGGGGTGATTTGTTTCCCGTGAATCGCAACAAAATAAGGCAGAAGGGATACACAGCTGCCGAAATTCGGAAGAAATCCACATTTTGTTGCGGTGATATTCTCGCGGCCGGCGAACACCCCACACTCCCCGCACTGATTTTCTCGTCTACCGCACTCTCTCTTTTGTTCCCTCTCTTTTCTCTCTCTTTTTTTTAATGAAGGAGGCGGCCAGACTGCTCTTGCTTGCACACTCACCTCCGAGGCGGGGCCAGAAATACCCTCGGTGTACGACAAATCCTGGATGCATGTTGGGGTGGGTGCAGACAGATTCACCCCCACACCTCGCCCTTGTTGCATTTCATCGAATGCGTGTGTATCGGTTAGTGGACCCTACCCCTTGAGGGTGATCATACTTCCTTACTTGCCCGTCGGTGGAGGGGAGGGCCCCGGCTATATTCATTTCGCTTTATGGTCGACACCCTGTCCAGAAGAACGGGGTATGTTTTATCCGACGGTGGTCGAGGGTGGTCGACGGTGGTGCGAGTGCTGGGCGACGCCAAAAAGGCGGCTTGTTTTAGGTCATACCTGGGACCCCCCGTGTATAAGTCCCCCCCCCTTACCCCCGTGTTTAAGTCCCCCCCTGGGGGTCTGGCAGGGGGGGGACTTAAACACAGGGGGACCTAAACACGGGGGTGGGCTGGTCTGGAGGGTCATCAGGTGGCCCCTAGGCCCTCCAGGTGCTGTCTGAGTCGAAAAGTGGGGTGCCAAAAGTCCATCCGGACCGGAATTACCCCCCTACGACAGCAGAGGAAGAGGTCTTCTTGGTCTCCACTGTGCCACCCCCGTGTTTAAGCCCCCCCTGTGTTTAGGTCCGCCCCCCCCGTGTTTAAGTCCCCCCCGGCCGAAAATCGCCTCCAGGGGGGGGACTTAAACACGGGGGGTCCCAGGTAACCGTTTAAAACACGGTTTTTAACAACACTGCCCCCTCCCCCGCCACCCCTCCTCTTCTTCAATTCAAAACAGGGAAAAGTGGGTTTCCCTGACAGACACTGGATGTTACAGTTGGCCCGTGGTGCCCCCGCCCTACTCCCCCCCCCCCCGCAACCCACCGGCCTACGCTGAGTAGGTGTCGTCGTCATCCTGCTGGTCTTGGTAACCTCCGTCGGAGTCTTCGTCAGCATAGAGCTCCTCCGACTCGCCCTCCTTCCGCTTGAGGTAGTTGTCCTGCACCCAGCACTGCACGGTGTTGAGGCAGCCGGGCCCGATGAGCATCACCGCAACCAGGAAGACGTGGGGGTGGCCCTTGAAGATGTCGCACAGCAGCACCACGGGGTACCGCAGGATGTACAGGAGGGAACACAGCAGCACCATGCAGAGGGCACGCGCCACAATCACGATCACCGTGAAGGCGAGGAGCTGCTTGAGCCACACCGTATAGTTGGGGTAGATGCCGGTGTGCTTCAGGGAGGTCCAATGGTAGTCCACAGCCTTCTTCTCCAGCAGCTGGAGGAAGGTGACTGCGCAGTAGACACCGAAAGTCGTGTCGAGGGTGTACGACGCGAGGTACCACCCGCACTCCTGATCGATCTCCGTCAGGTGCGCAAGGATGATGGTGTTCAGCATCCCGCAGAGGTGTGCTGCGCCACTGCTGACGCCCTGCTTGCTTGTGTCCATCAGCCAGATCCGCATCGTGCGCTTGGGTGTCTCACGGTGGCGCTTCCACAGCAGGACCAGCACCACCAGCACGAGGAGGGCGAGTTGCACAGCCCAGGCAAAGTTTGTGCCAGCGACGACACACGGCTCATCCTGTTCCTCCGGAGGGGGCGAAGGGGTTTCCGCCCGGTTGTCACGCGCCCTGAGTGCTGTGGTGACGGACACAATGGCGATCAGCAGCACGCACAGCGCCAGCGCCACAACCCACCACTTCACAAAGCAGAAACGCCCCTTGCGCTCCTGCCGTTCCACCCCGTCATCGTAGTCATCTTCGTCCGAATCCGCAGTGATCGAGGTAACAGGGGGCATTTGCCTCAAGTGGGCCTGCGGGCGGAGGGGCTGTTTCCCAGGGGGTGTCAAGAGAGCCTCGGGGAGGGAGTGTGGCAGAGGGGATGGGTCGTATGAACAGCACGCGCCCCACCGCCTGCACACCGCCTGTTGGGGGTGGCTCTGTGTAGTTGTCGGAGATCTACCTGCGGCAGTGTCGGTGTGTGGTGGAGGGGGAATATGATGGTCTCCCCTGAGGGCACAGACAGCCGTGTGCAGTGCGCAACGGAACAGGGGAGGGAGCGGGGGAAGAGCGTGGGCAAGGAGCAGCAGCGCACCTTATTTTTTTTTCGGAATCTCCTTTCTCGGAAAGCGGGAAGAGAGAGGGAAGGGTGGGGTCACCTATCCCCATCCCCCGGGGGGTGCTTTTATGTTCTACCGATACGGGGTGCCGCGTTACTTTCTTTTTCACTTATTCTACCCACCCACCCCACCCCGGGGGTTTTTTTTAATGTTCTACCGATACGGCACTGGCAGGTATGTCCCGCCGAATATTCAACTAGTTTCTAACACAAAACACAGGTTGGTGGCACGTGCAAACGATTGCACTGAATTGATAACAGTGAAATGGGGCGGATAATGGAAGGGGGTTGGACGGGGGGGGGGGGTAGCAACGGAGAGAAAAGGGTGGGGTAGAACAACCGCTTCACTCTTTATGCAGGTGTGGTCGGGCGGGGGGGGGGGGGGAGACGGGAGGGGGCTTCCGTAATGTGTGAGAGTGTGTGGAGGAGGCAGCTTCCTGCCCAAACCCAACAGGGGCACAGGCGGGATCCCTTTAACTACTCTTTTAACCCACCGATGGTGATGTGTGAGTGTGTGGATGCTGTCTGGGCATCACTCGGGGCGCACACATTAGGTTAAAAGGTGGGTGTGGGGTGTGGACGAAAAGAGAAACAAATGAAAGCCATTCCCGACACGGGGAGAGAGAGAGAGAAATAGCAGGAATATCAGCAGAATATGCCTTCAAAAGAGATGGGGCAGATTGCAGACGTCGGAAATCGCCCCTCCCCTCTGCTGATCATCATGTGCTTATACGCCACACACATACACCAGTTCGGTTACATTTGTCCACAAAAGAAAAGTGGTCTTACCCCTGATGCATCATACTCTTCTGGGCAGGCTCAAGCAACCTCAATAGAAACGAATGCAAGTATCGCTGCTAGGTCTAAGAGGGAGGGTGGCAGAAGAAGCGTTCAGATGGTTCCTTGGCTGTTCTGAAATTGAGAAAATGTGGGGGTGTGTGTGATCTAACAGAGAGACAAGAGAGAGACAGAGAAAGGGGGGATTCGCTCGAACGTGCAGGGGAGGCCTCTCGATGGTCACGATGCGAGGGCTACACTTGCAGTGTGCAGGGCGAAGTGCTCCATAAAGTATGGACTGGAAGCAAACGCTTGTTTGCATCCAGAAAAGCCAATACCATGAAGGGGCGATTAGGGGGTGGGGGAATCACATGCAAGGCATGAGCCTCCCGCTGTTTCACAGAAACAGCATCACCGAAGTTATCCCCGCCGCTTTCTGTACAGTGCAACAGAGCAGGTGGCAAGGGCTGTTGCGGTTACGTAGACTTGTCTGCCCCGATCGAGTAACAACTTCACTCCACTGGTAGTTCGTTCCTACTTATCGGTGGCTCTCGCCCCACGGGAGAGCTTCGTTCACGATGTTGTGGGGAGTGGATAAATCAGCTTGAAAAGACACAAATATGGCGCGACGTTGCCTGAGAGGGTGAGTGGACCCTACTGCACGGCAAATCAAAAGACGCAGGGGGACAGGCGTCAGACTCAGCTATCTAGTACATGGGCAGGGAAAGGAATCAGTCGAAAGGTCGGGACAGGAGTCTGGGCTGTGGTCACCGAAGGCACAGGGGGGAGGAGGGGGTCTCCACGAAACATCACACGGCACCTGCCACCTGCAGGCTAAAGTACAACCAGCTCCGCATAGCGCCATGTGCCTGCAGAAGACCAGCCATCGACTTGCACCTTCGGGTTGGTTGTGGGATATGCACCACGCACCGTCCCCAGCTGCCACGGGTCTGATCTGCTGCTGCGCACGCGCACCCTATCACGTGGGTGGAACTGGTGACGCCCCTGCGTCACCGATGACCCTGAATGTGCTGAATGCCGCCGGGTGCTGACGCGGCGTGGCGGCGACAGCGCACGCAGCAACTCAGCTGGACGCACTGCCTCCCGCCTCGGTGGTGACTGCGGCGACAAGGCAGTGCGCCGACGGGCCGGCGTCAGTGGAGGAGGAGGTGACAGCGGCGAGTCAGGCCTGCGACGCTCTCTGCGATCCTGGTGTGTGCTGCTCTGGTAGTGCGGCATGTGGTCGTCGTACATCAGTGGGTCGTGGCCAGGGCTGTACGCCTCTATCACCACCGATGTGTCGAACGACGCATCACTGTGGACGACGCGGACGTGCCCCGGAGACGGGGGGCGAGGGAAGGGCATCGATAGAATCCTGTCGAGAGGGCGTGATGCATCGTCGTCGTCGAAGCGCACCGTCTGCACCGGAGGCGGCGGTATGTTCACTCGTGGCGATGCGGCTGTGACAAAGGTGCGCTTCAGCCCTTCGATCGTCTTCTTCTGAGAACGGACCTTCGAACGCAAGGTGGACAGCACAGACTTGTTTTCAACCAGCTGGCTGCTAGCTTCCATCAGCGCAGCCTGGGCCACAGCCCGCTCTTCCTCGAGGGACGTCACCACGGCCAGCGGCACCACAGGGGGCGGTGCCATCAGGGCAGGGTGCATCAGCGGGTCGTGCAGCGGCGGTGGGACGACGTAGGCTGAGGCAGCGATGTCGAGCTGCGGGTACCCCATGTCCACGGCAGGCGATTGTGGAGGCGGTGCTGCGTATTGGGGGCTGCCTGGCTGGGGCGGCGGCGGCGGCGGGTGGGCCTGGCCCACGTTGCGCGTGACGGTCGTGTGGGTGTGGGCTGTGTGCGCAGGAGCATCCCACTCGGGGCCTGTCTGTGTCTTTGGAGACGAAGCTTCGAGCTTGGCGTACTGCCGCTCCAGTTCCAACTCACGCGACATCAGCTCCTTCTCCTTGCGCACCATCTGCCGCTCCATCTCCAGTTCCCGGTCTTGGATCTCGCGCTCCATCTCGCGGCGTTGGCGCTCCCGGTCCTCGCGCTCACGCTGCTCGCGGTCACGTTCGCGGTCCCACTCTCGTCGCTGACGGTCTTGCTCAGCCTTTTCCCGTTCATGTGCCTCTTTCTCCTTCTCCCGCTCAGCACGCTCACGCACCTTCTCCCGTTCCCACTGATCGCGCTCGAGTCTCTCCTGCTGCCGCTCGCTCTCACGCTCGCGATCCCGTTCCTCACGCATGCGCTGCCGTTCCCGCTCCCATTCCTCTTTTTCCTGGCGCTCACGCTCTGCGCGTTCGTTGTCTCTCCTGCGTTTCTCACGCTCCCACTCGCGGTCGCGGTCGTCGTCACGTGCACGGCGTGCTGCCTCGTCGCGCTCGCGGTCCTTCTCGATGCGGGCCCGCTCCTCCTCGAGCGCCGCAAGGCGCAGCAGCTCCTTCTGCTCCTTCTCCCTGCGGAGCACCTCTTGCTGCTCGTGCTCTCTACGTTCTGCCTCAGCACGCTCACGCTCCTTCTCGAGCCGCGCCCGCTCATCCTCAAGCACTGCAAGGCGACGCAATTCCTTCTGCTCCTTCTCCCTGCGGATCACCTCTTGCTGCTCGTGCTCCCTGCGCTCTGCCTCAGCACGCTCACGCTCCTTCTCGAGCCGCGCCCGCTCCTCCTCAAGCACTGCAAGGCGATGCAGCTCTTTCTGCTCCTTCTCTTTCCGCAGCTGCTCTTCCCTCTCACGCTCGCGGCGAGCTTCCTCCATCCGCTCCCGCTCACGGCGTGCCTCTTCTTCGAGGGCCGCAATCCTCTGCAGCTCTTTGTGCTCGTTGTCCTTCCGGAGCTGCTCTTCTCTCTCGCGCTCCTTCCGCACTTGATCAGCCTTCTCCCGCTCACGACGCAGCTCCTCCTCAACGCGATCACGCTCACGACGCAACGCCTCGTCACGCCCCCGCGTTGCTTGCTCGCGACGTGCACGTTCTTCGAGATCGCGTGCGTCAGCCTCACGTTTCAATCGATCACGGTGCTCTTGCGCTTCACGTTCACGCCGTGCGGCATCCTCTTGCTCCCGCCGCAGGCGGTCTTGAAGTTCCCGCTCTCGCCGTTCAAACTCACGCTCCATGTCAGCTTCACGGGCACGACGCGCAGTGTCCTCCTGGTGCAGCCGCAGCTTCTCCTCTCTGTCGCGCTTTTCCTGCTCCTCTTGCCGCCGAAGATCTTCGCGCTCGCGCTGTACAGTCGCAGCATCACGCTCCCGCTGCAGCATGTCTTGCATCTCACGCAGGGCGGTGGCCTCACGCTGCTTGCGTGTCGCCTCCTCCTCCTCCTTGCGCAGGCCCTCCTCCTTCAGGCGCTCCTCACGGCGCAGCGCTGCCTGTCGCTCCTCGTCACGTGCCTGGCGGCGCAGCTCCTCACGCTCCTTTTCGAGCTCCCGCAGCGCATCGTCACGTGCCCTCCGCAGCCGCTCGACCTCCTCGCGTTCCAGGCCTGTGTCTCTGCGGCTGATGGCAAGCACGTCAGACACATCCTCACCAGCGCTGCCACGGACGCGCTCACGCTCACGCTCCAAACGCAGGCGTTCTTCACGCGCTCGCTCGTAGTCGACACGGTCCTGCTCGGCCCTCCGGCGATCTTCATGCTCGCGATCCAAACGGTGTCGCTCTTCCCGTGCACGTTCGTCCTCTCTGGCACGCTCTGCGCGCAACAGGTCATCACGCCGCCTGTCGCGCTCCATCTCGAGTCGCTCGCGCTCCTCCCGTGCCTTCTCATAGGCGTTGGTGTCAGGGTGGCTGTACAGGCGGTCCTCTTCGTCCTTCGCCCTGGCAATCTTCTTCTCGCGGTCGCGTTGCTCATCCCGGCCCTGCTCCGCTCGGATTCGTGCCTCGCGCTCCCGCTGCAGCTCAGCCTCGATCTGGCGGCGGCTCTCACGTGCACGCTCGTACTCTTCACGGTCGAAGCCTCCACGCAGATGTGCCTCAGTCTCTTCAGCCTTTCGCAGCTTCTCCTCCTGGTCGCGCTCCGAGTCGCGGGCACGCTGCACGGAGAGGCGTGCGGCACGCTCCTCTTCAAGCTCCAGCTGCAGCTTCTTGCGATCTTCCTGCGCGCGCTCATACCGCGCCCTGTCGGGGCTGTCGAGCAGACTCTCCTCCTCTTCCCGCGCCTTCCGGAGGCGGCGCTCACGGGCACGCTCCTCTGTGAGTTCCTCTTCGGCTTGGATGCGGAGAGCGAGTTGGTTCTGCAGCTGCCGTTCGATACGCAGGCGATTCTCGCGTGCACGTTCGTATGCCTCGGTGTCGGTGCCTTGGCCTGCCGCCGCCTCCTCCGCCTTCGCACGTCGCAGCATCCGCTCCTGCTCGAGCAGCGCAACACGCTCGGTTTCAGCCCTGTTCACATCCGCCATCTTGCGCTGCACCTCCTTCTCCAACTGCTGACGCTCTGCGGTAGCACGCTTGAGTGAGTTTGTGTCGCTTGTCGCCACCAGACGATCTTCCGCATCAGCAGCGCGGCGCAATGCTGCCTCGTGTGTCTGCAACTCATTGCGATTGCGCTCAGCACGGTCCACCTCCTCACGCAGCCTGCGGAGCTCTGCCTCTGCCTGCTCCTTCTCGACCTGCGCACGGTCCTGATCCTGTGTGCTGCCCGTAGCACGCACACGATCCTCTTCCTCCTGTGCACGGCGCAGACGCTCTGTGCGGACGCGCAGCTCCTCCCGCTCCAACTCAGCACGGCGCTGCTCCTTGAGGTCGTGATCTGTGTAGCGTGCGCGCATCTTTTCAGCTTCCTGCTGGCGCTCCTCCTCCTCCTGTGCGTGCCTCCTGCTGCGCTCCACCGCCGCAAGACGATTCTGTTCCCGCTCGCGCTCCAGCTGGTCTTCCAAACGTTCGCGCTCCCTGCGTGCCTGGTCAGCTCTGTGTCGGTCGGGACTGTCTTGGAGCCGGGTCTCTGCCTCTTGTGCAGCGCGTAGTTGTGACTCCCGTTCGCGCAGGGCAGCGCGCTGCCGTTCGGACACCTCCAGTGCGTCGCGCTCACGTTGCAGGTCATCCTCGCGACGGCGGCGCTCGGCACGGGCACGTGTGTACTCCTCTTCAGAGGCGTGGAGCAGCCGGTCCTCCTCCTCCTTGGCACGGGACAGGCTCTCCTGCTTGGCTTGCAGCGCATCACGCTGCTGCTTCGCTGCACGCTGCGTCTGGCGCTCCTGCTCCAGTTTTTCCTCCTCAGCCCGGCGCTCGTCACGTGCACGCTCGAATGCTTCCTGACTCGCACTGAGGCGCATGCGGTCCTCGTTCTCCTGGGCACGACGGAGGCTCTCCTCGCGTGCCCGCAACGCAGCCCGGTCCTCCTCTTCCTGCTTCTTCTGCTCCTGAGCCAGACGTGCCTCAGATCCATGAAGTTGATCACGCGTGCGGTTGGATGTGAAGGTGCCCCCACTTTCATGCAGCCGCTGTTGAGTGTCCTCGAGGCGATACAGGCTGTCCCCCTCATGACCGCGCAGCGGCGCTTTGATTTCGGAACCACGCCGTGAATCGTCAAACCGACTGTGCTCCGATGCAAGCGTAGTGCCACCTCCTTCCAATCGCTGATCCGCACCCTTCGCATGGCTGCAACTATCCTCACGCCCTCGCAGTGACTGCCGAGCATCACCCCGCGGATCGTCGCGTCTCTCTCCAAAGGCAATCACACTCCCGCCTTCGTGCAGCCGCTGGTCGTCTTTGGGATGACGGAGGCTGTCCTCACGCCCACGCAAAGACACACTGCTCCCAGCTTCACGGAGCTCGTCGCGACCCCGGTTGGAGGCAAAAATACTGTCACTTTCGTGCAACCGCTGATGAGAATCCTCGTGTGTGCGCAATGAAGCACGATCTGCGCGCTGCTTCTGGCGCTCCTTCTCCAGCTTCTCTTCCTCAGCCCGGCGCTCATCACGTGCACGCTCGAATGCTTCCTCACTCGCACTGAGGCGCATGCGGTCCTCGTTTTCTTGGGCCCGACGGAGGCTCTCCTCGCGTGCGCGCAATGCAGCACGATCAGCACGCTGCGTCTGGCGCTCCTGCTCCAGTTTTTCCTCCTCAGCCCGGCGCTCGTCACGTGCACGCTCGTACGCTTCCTGACTCGCACTGAGGCGCATGCGGTCCTCGTTCTCCTGGGCACGACGGAGGCTCTCCTCACGTGCCCGCAACGCAGCCCGGTCCTCCTCTTCCTGCTTCTTCTGCTCCTGAGCCAGACGTGCCTCAGATCCATGAAGTTGATCACGCGTGCGGTTGGATGTGAAGGTGCCCCCACTTTCATGCAGCCGCTGTTGAGTGTCCTCGAGGCGATACAGGCTGTCCCCCTCATGACCGCGCAGCGGCGCTTTGATTTCGGAACCACGCCGTGAATCGTCAAACCGACTGTGCTCCGACCCAAGAGTACCCCCGCCTTCGTACAGACGTTCAACCTCCTCCGCACGGCGGAGGCTATCCTCGTGACCCCGCAGCGGCAGGCTCCCCGGCTGACGAGGCCCCTGGTCTGCGTAATGCGAAGTAGTGTAGGAACTGCCACTCTCATGCAGGCGCCCGTGGCGGTCCTCGCTGCGACGGAAGCTCTCCCCACCCACACGCAGTGGCGACTGCCCTTCAGCCTGCCGACGTGCCTCCCGCTCACGCACAAGGTCTTCCTCGAGGCGGCGCCGCTCGTCACGCGCACGATCGTACGCCTCCTGGTCGCCGCTGAGGCGATGCTCGGCCTCCCTTTCTTGCGCACGGCGCAGGCTCGCCTCACGTGTGTGCAGCGAAGCACGTCCCGTGTCGGTGTCGGGTTGGGTCCCCACACGGTGGTGCACCAGGGAACCTGAGCTCTCGCGGAGGCCCGTCCCAGCCTGCTGTGCTCGGCGCAGACTCTCCTCATGCGACTGCAGCGGCCCGCTGGCCACTCTCGTCTCTTCCGCTCGCCGGCGTGCCTCCCGCTCTTGCGCAAGCTCCTCCTCCAGGAGGCGCCGCTCGTCACGCGCACGCTCATACGCACCGATGTCCGCGGCAAGGAGGAGCTCGTCCTCACGCTCCTTGGCACGCCGGAGGAGGTCTTCGCGTGCCTGCAGCACCACCTCTGCTTGGCGCCGTGACTCACGCTCTCGCTGCAGCGCCTCCTCGACACGGCGGAGGTCCGCATGAGATGGTGCAGCAGCAGCCTCTTCAGCACCACGGTCGCTCGGTTGGGCGTCGCTTTCGTGTGAGTGCCTGAGGCTCTGCTGCTGTGCATGCAGGCCGTCAGGCCCTCCCGGCATCCCAAACAGGTGGTCCAGATGGCTCTCGATGTTGGTGGAGGGCTGGGGGGTGCCGCCTGCAGATTTCGAGTGGCGGCTGGCGTTCTCCTGCACCTGCAGTGTCAGCAGGTCTGCCTGGCGCTGCCCCTTCTCCAGGTCACGCTCCAGACGCCTCCGATCCTCACGCGCACGCTCATACTTCTCCGTGTCGTCGCCGTGCCGGAGGCGGTCCTCCCGCTCCTGCATCTCCCTCAGCATCTCGGCACCCTTCTCGAGGCGCTGCTGCCACTCACGCTGCTCTTCCAACTCTTGTTCCAGGCGGCGCCGCCCCGCCCGTGCACGCTCATAAGCCTCAGAGTCGGTGTGCCGCAGCTGCTCCTCCTCCTGGCGTGCCTGCCGCAGCAACTCGCCCTGCTCGCGCAGCAGCACCACCTCACGCTCCGCCTGCAGTGTGCTTGCCCGCTGGGACTCCAGATCGCGCTCCAGCTTGCGGCGCGTATCGCGCGCATCTTCGTAATCATCTCTGTCCCGCCCGTGACGCAGACGGTCCTCCGCCTCCTGAGCCTGCCTGAGGCGCTGCTCCGTCGCATCCAGCACCGCCTGCTCCCTCGCCATGCGCGACTCCGCTGCGCTCTGCGCCATGGCCTCCCCCTTGCTGACAAGCCCCGCATCCCCACCGCCGCCCAGGGTGCTCTGGCTGCCTGTGCGTGCCGACCCCTGTGCCGCCCTCAAGCCCTCCTCAGCACGCCGCCGCTCCCCACGCTCCCGCTCGAGCTCCTCCTCCAGCTGCCGCTCCCGCTCATTCCTGCTGTGCGGACGCCCCCCTCCATCCGACCCTTGGTGCCGCTGCGACTGGGAGCCATGCGCCTCCAACTGCGGCAGCGACGACGACGCAGCATGCGGCACAAGCCCCCCACCGCCCCCACCCTCCGCACGGTGCGGCGGCGTGCCACTCCCCTCCGCCTGCCGGGCCGGCTGCCGCCGGCTGCCCCCCCACACCGTCGACACCTCCGAATCATACAAGCTGGGCCTGAGGCTGCCGCCACCACCCTCGCCACCCTCCCCCCGCCTTCTGCGGGGCTTCGCCCCATACCCCTCGGGCTCTGCCACAGGACCGGGGTCGGGGCTGACGTCCCTCTTCTTCAAAGCACCCCGAGGCGGCCTCTCCGCATGCGACCGACTCGACTGGAAGGAGCACATATCCTGCCCGTCCTCCGTCCGCATCGACACACGCTTGGGCGGAGAGATCCTCCGGGCAGGGTGCGTTAGGCTGGGCCACTTCGCAAGCCCCCCCTCGGGCGACACACTCCGGTCGTCTTGCTGCAGGGGCATGAAGGCGCTGGTGTCACCCGACACGCTGCGAGGGGGTGGCAAAATATTCTCATACAGCTGAGCCTCGCCGGGCGACGTGATGACAAGCGGCACCAGGGCCCGGATGGGCGAGACGTGCTTCGGCTCCAGCGCGTCGGGGCGCGACGTGAGGAAGGGGGGTGACGGCGACGGCGACGGCCGCCGCAGGTCGAAGTTGCTCGGCGGCACCCTGCGGAGGGGGGAGAGGTTGGGGTCTTCGCGAGGGCCCGGGGGGGCCTCCAGCGACACCCACGTGTCCCCGTCGGTCCACATCACCCAGGACTCGCCGTCGCGCTTGAGGCATGCCTTGCCCACCACCTCGCCGGTGAGGCAGGGCCCCTCCTTGGTGTACAGCAGGGGGTGCTCCTGCCGCTGTGCGCTGTCGCACAGCACCACCATGGCGCGCTCGCCGATGACCTTCCAGGTGTTGCCTTCGGCATCGCGCCACAGCCCGTCCAGGGCTCCCAGGGGGAGGGACGCCCCTGCGACAGCCATCCCCCAGCCGTGCATCTACCGCACCTCCAGCGTGTGCATCGACGCGCTTTGCCTGGTGGGGTGGGGTGGGGTGGGGTGGGGTGAGACGGTGTGTGGGGGGAGCGTGGAGGGTGGATGTGCAGAGAGAACGAGCGCAATGAAAGGGGGCGGTGGCAGCTAACGGGCAGGGGTTGTGGGGAGGGAGGGGGGTCGGGGGACATGCAGCTTGGGGCTTTTATGCGGAGAAAATCTACTTGGTGTGTTGCCTCCGAGGTCGAGGTGTCTCCCGGGATGACCCCCTCTCCCCCCCCCCCCTCCCCATCTGGACAGCGTTTTGCTGACCACGATCGACACTGCATGCCTCTGGTGTGTACACTTGGTTTATTTTTTGCCGGGGCACATATGTTTTTTTCTTGCAGCAGGAATCATGCCATGTGCATATTCTTGCATCCTTCCCTTCGGGAACTGCAAAAGAAGATTTTAGATACTTTGTTATGCCAGACCATCCCCTCCAAGATAGGGGAAGGCCTGGTTTTGTTGGGCCCTGAACTGGTTGAGTGGGGGGGTTTCAGCCAGAAGCCACACAGCAGGCCCCAATGGCACTCATGGTGTTCATGCCAGCCCGATTCATGGTGATGGTTTCTTGTGTACGTGCTGAGCCACACCGCGTGTCAGGGTTTCTAAGGCCAACAGACAACACCCCTGGAGGCGTCACAGGAGGTGCAGGAGACGACCGCCAGGACATGCCTGCTGTGCTGCGAACAAAAAGAAACAATGCACCCCCCCGAGGAGAAAGAGCAACAGAAGATGTCACAATAGGGGGGTCCAACGCCTGGGTTTGCACACCGACACAGCGCGTGACGGGCCCGTCGACCACCACTCTGCAGAGCGGTACGGCGCTGTCGTCGGATTACCTGATGAAAAATCCAGGCGAGATGCAAGAGGATCTACGACAAAAGAAGGCAAAAAAAAACCGTGTGGGGATACTGATTGGTGACTGGGGGTGAGGGCGATGGGAGGCGGCACGGGCTTGGTGTCATAATGGTTGGTGCGCTCTGAGCGCATCCATCCACCCTCCACGCCAACAAACGCTCTCCGGGGAGGAGCGGCTTCGTTCAGGCCATCCGGGCCATGGATCCACAAAATACATGGGTCGTCAGTCACCCCACCCCACCCCACCCTTTCTCACTTTCGTAGCGAGAAACACAGAATCCCAGAGTGTGGCGCCTTGGGGGGGGGGGTCCTTCAGGGCTTAAAATTGTGCAACTCAAGCGCTTCCCCCCCGGCAAACCGCTGTGTGAATTCCCCCAGAAACGACGCAGAGGAAGCGGGGAAATGCATAGAGTCACGGTGGCTATACACAAAAATATCGAGAAAAGGGGGGTAGGTAGAAGGGGCGGGGAGGGTGTGAGGGGCAGGTGTGTGTGTGTGGGGGGGGAGGGGGGTTAAGACAAAGCCCCTTCACCCCCCCTGGTAAACGTGTCAGGGAGAAGTGCGGGGGTGGACGGGGGCAGAGGATGGATGGGGGTAGGGGGGTGGGGGGGGGGGATCAAAGGGGGCGGTCTTCTAAAGCAAAAAAAAAGATGCAGCGGCGGGGTGGGTGGGTGATTGGATTTAGTGTTTTCTTGGGTTTTGGGTTTGGGAAAGGGGGGGGGGGGGGGAGGTGTGCCATCCAATGTTTCCTGCCGATGTGGCTTTCTCTTTTGCATACGAAGACCACAAAAACACTCCATTTTGCCTGATCAAGGTGAGGTGGTATGCAGGGCACTGTTTCGCCCAATTGGATGACGAAACCCTTTCCTCAGAAGTGCAGAAGACATCATCGTTGATCTGGTGTTTTGCCCATTTATGTGTTGTTCTGGCAACACAGGAGAGGTAGAACGCCCTCAGCTTTGGCCCTCATTACTTCTTTTCTGAGATCCCCTTGCTACGGCAGTCCACCAATAGCTCTACCCCCTGGCACACAATGACAACCCCAATCTCTGGCGTATACCCATGGTGCCAAGGGGTCCGACGGAGCAGAATCCCGGGTTTCTCAAGTTGGGGGTGGGGGGAGTGGCTTCACTCGGTGCAGAAAAGCCAGCTCAAATCCCGCCCCCTTCACACATTCAGCGTCGTTCGGGTGTTCAAAAAAAAAATTGGCACGTTCTCCCTTTGTTTTTGACACACACCTCTCCGAGCCTCCTGCTCGATCTCTCCCACTAGACGCCCTTGCCCCCCCCCCCCTCCAACGGCCAGCAACCTCACACAAAAGAGCGCCTTTCTTTCCGAAAAGGAATCCGATAATTCTAAAGAACGGGAGCGGGTGGGTGCGAGGGGAGAGGCAGTGAAACCCCCCTGCCCCTACCCGTATTGGGCAGGCAACAGAGGGCTGGGGATGTGTGTTGTGTGTGCGGGTATTCCCGTGGGATACGCCCAGGGGAGGTCTACCCGCGTTAAGCATACGAGGGAGGGAGGGGGGAGGGGACTGGGGCGGGGGTCGACCCCTAGAGTCGGTAGATCTACAAGCTTTTGAAAGAACGGGGCAGAATGGGGGGTGGGGTTTCGTCGGGGGTAACGCTACTCCTGGAGCCCCCACCCGGTAGTGGCAGTACCCCCCAGGGGCACCCCCCAGTAGCAGTACCCCCCAGGGGCACCCCCCAGTAGCAGTACCCCCCAGGGGCACCCCCCAGTAGCAGTAGTGGGCGAGCGGTGGTGGCAGCACCAGACAGCACCGCCTTTATTCCCTTCCGCTACTCCTTCGCGGCCTCCACACTGTGCACGTTATCCCTCACGTGTGTGCAATTTAAACATCGCCAATCTGGCAGTTCACAGAGCGGGGTGCGAGCGGTGTGGAGCTGCCTTTGCTGCGCCCCATCAGGCGAGTGCCTGGTGAAGCTGTGGCATACAGCGAAGATGAAGACGGTGTGTTGTACGTCGAGCTAGGCACCTTGCGCAGGGGCGAGTTGCCTGCCTGCCTGGCGACACGCGCCGACGGGCGGCTCTGCCCAACCGACGCACGCCTTGCTGTGGTGCACGGGCTGTACGCCCGGGGGACGGGGCTGTTGCGCCCCACAGGCGACACGCCCCGGTTGGTTGCAGAGAGGCTAGGCTTCCTCCCTGTGCGCGCCGTGGGGCTCGGGCAGCTGAAGTTGCGCGACGCAGGGCTCGGGTAACGCATGCCCCTTTGGTTGGAGAGGGAACGCGTGAGCGCGCTGGGGCTCGGCGTCCGGTGCGCACCGGTGACGGTGCCCGACCCGCCTGTTGCGGAGGAGCGGGTCGTCCTGCGCTCCAGCTTGAAGATCAGCGACTTCAGCCCCATCACCTCGTCCTCCAGGTTCTTGTTCCTGTTGATGAGCTGCGTCATCTCGATGTTGACAATGCTGGCGGTGTTCGGGGGGCCCGATGCGGGGGGCGCGTCGGCACGCTTCGTCAGCTCCTCGATCTGCTGTTCCTTCTCCTCCAGCAGGCCCATCAGGTCGGCAGAGGCGATGCTGTTGGCGCTCTTCAGCTGTGCGATCTCATCGTGCTTCGAATCCAGCTCCCTCCGCATGCGGTCCATCGCCTCCTGCCTGCTGTGCAGCGTCAGCTGCAGGGTGTCGAGCTCGTTGCAGCGCTCGTCGAACTTCTCCTCAAGCTTCTTCTTCGCAACGATCGCATCCTCCTTAAACTGCTCCCACTGGATGCTCTTCTTGCCGACGTACACTTTGAGGTCAGCGATCTCCTTCACCTTGGCCTTGAGCTCCTCCGACTTGGCCTGCAGGGTGTCGGAGGAATCCTTCTGCGCTGCCTCGGCGACAGTCTTCATCTTCGCAAGGGACTCTGCCAGCTCGGTGTTCTTCTTCTCAAAGTTCTGGCGGGCCAGGCCGCTGAGGCCGAGCATTGTCTCCAGCTCATCCACACGCGCCTTCAGCGTGTCGAGGTCCTTCTCCTGCTCCTGCAGCTTGTCCTCGTTGTCGTGCTGAGGGGGGTGCTGCGGCACGGCCTGGAGAGCACGCTCCAGCTCATCGGCCGTCACCTTCAGCTTCTCCTCGACCTCTGCCTTGGCCTCGAGGATGGTCTTCTTCTCCTCCCCGAAGATGGTGATGATGTGGTCGAAGTTGCGCTTCCGCTCGTTGAACACCGCCTCGGTGCTGCGCAGGCGCTCCTCAGCAGTGCGCTTCTCCTCCAGCGTGTCCTCGAGGGCGACACGTGCCTCCTCGACGCCCTGCTTGTAGGCGACAATCTCCGCTTCGAGGCGCTGGATGGTGGTGCTCTCGTCCTCGTCCTGCAGGGCGCTCTGCTTCATCTCCGTGACCTGCACCTCCAGCTCTGTGGTGCGGTACTCCAGGAAGCACTTCTCCCCGCGCAGGGCAGCGAGCTCATCCTCGTGCGATGCCTCGCATGCGTCAAGCTCCTCCTCACGCAACTCCTCCTCCTCCTCGTCGTACATGTCGCACTCCATCTCGTCGTCGCAGCAGATGCCCTGCTCGAAGTCCTCGTCGCTGCCTATCCTCGGCACAGGCGACACAGACGACATTACGCTGTGCGGTCAAGTGTCGAACAACGCCACTCGCCTGGTGATAGTGGTGGTGGGTGGGAAGAAGGAGAAGAAGAGAATGGCATTCGCTGGCAGGCAGCGGTGAATTGCACGCCATCAAGCAACGGGGTTGATCGAAATGCCGACAAATCAGCCGGTGGGAAGGGGTGGGTTGGGGCATCCATTCCGTGTGTTTGTAACGATGCGTAGACACGCCATTACATGTGATGACTTGCAGCAGCAAGTATCTCGCGGTCTTCCTTCAGGCTGTCGTGTGCGTACTCGAGTGAGTCCCCATCTTGTTGAACTGCAGCAAGAACGATCTCACGATCACCCTTCAGGCTGTCGTCTGCGTACTGGAGTGAGTACCCATTTTGTTGAACTGCAGCAAGAACGATCTCACGATTACCCTTCAGGCTGTCGTGTGCGTACTCGAGTGAGTCCCCATCTTGTTGAACTGCAGCAAGAACGATCTCACGATCACCCTTCAGGCTGTCGTCTGCGTACCGGAGTGAGTACCCATTTTGTTGAACTGCAGCAAGAACGATCTCACGATCACCCTTCAGGCTGTCGTCTGCGTACCGGAGTGAGTCCCCATCTTGTTGAACTGTAGCAAGAACGATCTCACGATCACCCTTCAGGCTGTCGTGTGCGTACTCGAGTGAGTCCCCATCTTGTTGAACTGCAGCAAGAACGATCTCACGATCACCCTTCAGGCTGTCGTCTGCGTACTGGAGTGAGCACCCATCTTGTTGAACTGCAGCAAGAACGATCTCACGATCACCCTTCAGGCTGTCGTCTGCGTACCGGAGTGAGTCCCCATCTTGTTGAACTGTAGCAAGAACGATCTCACGATCACCCTTCAGGCTGTCGTCTGCGTACTGGAGTGAGCACCCATTTTGTTGAACTGCAGCAAGAACGATCTCACGATCACCCTTCAGGCTGTCGTCTGCGTACCGGAGTGAGCCCCCATCTTGTTGAACTGCAGCAAGAACGATCTCACGATCACCCTTCAGGCTGTCGTCTGCGGACTGGAGTGAGTACCCATTTTGTTGAACTGCAGCAAGAACGATCTCACGATCACCCTTCAGGCTGTCGTCTGCGGACTGGAGTGAGTCCCCATTTTGTTGAACTGCAGCAAGAACCATCTCGCGATCACCCTTCAGGCTGTCGTCTGCGTAGTTGAGTGAGTCCCCATTTTGTTGAACTGCAGCAAGAACCATCTCGCGATCACCCTTCAGGCTGTCGTCTGCGTACTTGAGTGAGTGCCCATTTTGTTGAACTGCAGCAAGAACGAACTCACGATCACCCTTCAGGCTGTCGTCTGCGTACTGGAGTGAGTACCCATTTTGTTGAACTGCAGCAAGAACGAACTCACGATCACCCTTCAGGCTGTCGTCTGCGTAGTTGAGTGAGTCCCCATTTTGTTGAACTGCAGCAAGAACCATCTCGCGATCACCCTTCAGGCTGTCGTCTACGTCGTTGAGTGAGTACCCATTTTGTTGAACTGCAGCAAGAACGATCTCACGATCACCCTTCAGGCTGTCGTCTGCGGACTGGAGTGAGTACCCATGTTGTTGAACTGCAGCAAGAACGATCTCACGATCACCCTTCAGGCTGTCGTCTGCGGACTGGAGTGAGCACCCATGTTGTTGAACTGCAGCAAGAACGATCTCGCGATCACCCTTCAGGCTGTCGTGTGCGTACTGGAGTGAGCCCCCATCTTGTTGAACTGCAGCAAGAACGATCTCACGATCACCCTTCAGGCTGTCGTCTGCGTACCGGAGTGAGTCCCCATGTTGTTGAACTGCAGCAAGAACGATCTCGCGATCACCGTTCAGGCTGTCGTCTGCGTAGTTGAGTGAGTACCCATCTTGTTGAACTGCAGCAAGAACGAACTCACGATCACCCTTCAGGCTGTCGTCTGCGTACTGGAGTGAGTGCCAATTTTGTTGAACTGCAGCAAGAACCATCTCGCGATCACCCTTCACGGTGGTGTGCGCATGTTCGAACCAGTCCTCCTCATACCCGTCGTCATCTTCGTCCGTCAACTCCCGAACGGCTTGAAGGACCTCATCGCGTGTCGTCACCCACAGCGGGACCTGCCACAGTTGCTTCTCCCCCTTGTGCACCGCATCGAGGTGACGGTCGGGACTGAGGGTGACGTGAACCACGCATCCGGCTTCGACACCTGCATGGCTGCACAGAGGCTCGTCGTCACACACCGCTTTGCCCCCCACCGACAGATGCACGTCCTCTTCCTCCACACCATCAGGGTAGCAGAACGCCTCGCGTGCTTCGAGCTTCAGCCTGTCGGGCTTCTCGTTCATCCCGATGTCGACAGCGTGCGTCACGCCTGTCGACGCATCCGTCAGGAACACGTCCATAACCACGCCTGTGAAAAGTTAGCACCGCCCTGCAGGGTGGTGTGGCTCTGTGTGTGTGTGTTGCAATCAATCAGGAGGCATGCGCCCGCTCAGCGTGGTGCATGGTCATAAAGACGATCCTCATCAGGTGCGCGTGTGTCTCGGGTCCAAACCTGGGCACTTTGGGACCACATAGGCCAGGAAAGGCCAAAATTTTCGATTTTTTTCGGAAAGTGTTCCTGTCAGCCAGGAACACCAACATGACTCTTTCTGCTTGCAAAGGCAGTCGTGTCCCACACCTGCAGGTTGTGTAGCGCAGTGCAGTCAAGCTTCCGTAGCTGAGCGACGGGTGTGTCTAGGCAGGCGTTGGTTCCCAACCCTTATAACGACATGTTTTATGTTCGGTCTTCGGTTTCATACATGGGAAGGGGGCTGAGAGAGACAGACAAAGACAGAGAGAGCTTGCCTTGAAGCTTGCGTGCGATCACTTCATGCGCGTGCGACGCAGAATAAGACCGCTTCATAACACCATGATGTTAGGGTAATTGCCAGACGACTTGTGACACACCGCAAGGATGCGCAAGCTATATTTGTCATCACCACCGTGACGACACAAGCCTGGCACTCTCTCTCTCTCCTCCCTGGCACTCTCTCTCTCTCCTTCACTCCCCCTCACACCCCCCATTCAGCACAAGACCGCGAAGGGGCCAGGATTACAGAGCAATACAACTACACAGGGGGCCTTCGCTCAGAAGTGCAGAAAGGTGGCAGGCAAACCTGGCGGGGGCCCGGATTCTCACGGTGTGGACCCTCGTGTGGACACTCTGCGATGCCAGCATGCTAGCCCAAACTGCAATAAGAAGAGTGCGAACAACAAAGCGAGCCGCCTCACAACACACTTTGGCTGTGAAGTGACACAGTTTGGCACACAGTGACACAGAGCGAAGTCCCCCACACAGACATGCCAAGCCGAGACGGATCATCTCCCCCTCTCCCCTCCTCTGAAACAAAGGCACCATGGCACACACCCGTCAGCAGTACCCACTGAGACTGAGACTCCCACTGTGGATCACTGCCGTCAGGGCGGGGTCAGCCGAGGAGGGCATCCCATTCTCCTCGCACTCTGCTGCGAGACTGAGAAGCTCCTGGTGCTGCTTCGCCAGAGCCTGCCGCAGGACGAGCTCATCGCTAGGGGAGAGCTGCTGCTGCTGCGGCCTGTCACTCCAGCGGGAGGCGCCAGACGAGGGGCACTCCGACACGCCCTGCAGGCGGGGCACACTGAGCGTCCCCACCGAGGAGGCAGACAGCGGCTGTGCAGGCTGTGGAGGCGCAGCCTGCCCGTCGAAGCTGCCAAAGCGCTCCGCGTCAGCCATCGCCTGGAACAGGATTGCGGAGTGCACCACCTCCGGCAGCTGCCTGTTGAGAAAGGTGCAGCACGCCGCGATGCAGTGGTACTGCTGCCAAGCCAGCGCGCAAAGCGCCTGCATGCGGACCTCCGTGTCGGTCCACGTGGCGTCCTCCTCGTCGGCAGGATCCAGCATGTCGTAGGATGGTGTGCGGGGCACAGGCGCCTCGGGGGCAAGGGGTGTGGTGCGCTCGACAGCCCCGAGTGTTGGGGGGTGATGCGCCGAGGGGTGGCGCGGGGTGCGCTGTGCCTCGGGCGGTGGCGTCGGCGCGACGAGCGGCGACGGCGGCGGCGGCAGCGCCTGGGGGGACGGGGAGGGCAGCGGGTGGAGGAGGATGTGGTCGACGCGCGTCTCGAGCTGCTCCACACGCAGCGCATCCTGCTGCTGCCGCACCCGGAGGGACTCCAGCTCCCCCTCGACACGCTCCCGCTCCGCCTCCCGCAGCTGGGCATCCAGCCGCTGCACCTCGAGATCCGCAGTCCGATTCCGGTGCAGCTCATCCACAAGCCGCGCCAGCTCCTCACGCTGCTGCTGCGCCTCCCGCTGCATCTGCAGCGTGGCATTCTGCGCGGCACTCAGCTTCCCCTCCTCCTCCTTCAGGCGGTCCAGCCGCCTGTGCACCTCCTCCCCCGCAGCAGCAGCGGCAGCAGCCTCCTCCCTGGCCGGCTGCCGCTGCTTCTGATCGCGCAGCTCCGCCTCCAGCTGCACCCTCGCCTGGCGGAGGCCCTCCAGCTCGCGCTGCTGCTCAGCGAGCGCATGCTCCGCATTCTCCCGCAGCCGCACGGCACGGTCCTCCTCCTGGCGCAGCCGCTGGTCGCGCTCTGCACGCGCCTGCGCAGCCTCTGCCTCCTCCTGCCGCTGCTGCCGCTGCAGGCGCTCCGCCTGCGCCCTGCGTTCCACCTCCTCCGCCTGGCGGCGCGCCTCGTCCCGCTGCTGGTCCCGCCGCACCGCCTCCACCTGCTGGCGCTCCTGCTCCAGGCGTGCCGCCTCGCTCCGTGTTGCGCCGCGTGCGCTGTTGAGTGCGGTCTTGATGAGGTCGGAGAAGCCCTCGCGGTGCCCCGCGTCGATCCCCTCCCGCCGCATCACCTCGTCCAGCTCGCACACCTCGCGCTCCTGCCTGTGGAGCTCATGCAGGGCGGCACGCTGCTCCAGGAGGAGATCTTCCATCTCTGCGTCCTGGTGGCGCTGCTCAGCTTCCTCTTTGCGCCGCAGCATCTCCGCGGTGAGCGGGGAGGGTGGCGTGTCAAAGATGGTGTCAGGGCTGATCGAGACCTCGTCGTGTGACGACACCGTGTTGTTCATCGTGTGGTTCCGCGAGGAGTGGTCCGGCTCGAGGACATCCAGGCGGGCCTCCGTGGCAGTTGTCGCGATGCTCTCCTGGCAGTCGCTGGGGTCCACATCGCTCCCACGCACAGAGCCCACCGCACCCACCAGCTGTTTGTTGTATTCGCAGTACGTCGTCAGCCATGTGTACAAAACTCGGGTGGGGTGTCTCGCTGGCAGCGCCGCAGGCGGCGGTGGCAGCAGTGTGGACACAGATGAGTATTTGAAGGGCAGGGGCTTGCTGGGGTCAGCCGCGATGATCCTGTCCAGCACCTCGTAGGGCGTTGACTGGCAGAAGTCGGAGGAGTCGGTCCACGGTTTCTCCGCGTCGGGGAGGACAAGCCCCACTGCCTTGCAGACAAGGATCAGCAGCTTCGTGATGAAGGCCGACTCAGCGTTGTTTTTCCTCCGGCGGTACCTCCCCAACGAGTGGATGTCCTTGTCGCCCAGCGTCGAACGCACCTGCAGTACGCTGTTGATGTACCTCCCGGTTGCGCTCTCGCTGCCCCCAGACGGAGGGCGGCGGTCGTACTTCTCGCTGTTGTTGAGGCTCTTCTTGGTAGTGCCGCGTGACGCCTCCGAGCGGTTGGCGTGCGACGAAGCAGTGGAGGCCCGCCTGGACTTCCCTGCAGGGGCGCTGCCGCTCTTCGCACTCGCCATCACGCTGCGCCCATACAGCAGGGCAGATGGCCGCCCAGGGGAGGGCCCACCCCTGCCTGTGATGTGGTGGGTATGTGTCAGTGCAGATCGTGTACTACTGGTGTGTTGAGAGAACCTTAGCGGTAAAATGTTGCAAGGCCGACAGGTCGAAGAGGGGTGGGTGGGTGGGTGGGTGGGGCGCGGGTTTTGGCAAAGGTCAGACAACGACGCCGTGAAGCTGTGTACAGCTTCCGTGGGTGGCAAACCACACCCTGACACCCTTGCCAAAGAGAAGCTGTGTTGCCTCAGCCCTACCTCGCTCTTCTTGCGAGCGGTGTGATGCGGTTCGAAGACAAAGCTGTTGGCTGGCGGCAAAAGCGCTGTCCCCGCTATCTGTTTGACACCGAACAGGATAGTCCCGCGGTGGAAGAAAAAACTCACACAGGCACCACGCTGGCAAGCGTGACGCAGGAAAAAAACAGCAGAGAACCAGACAGCCCTCACAGTGCCCTACCAGACACAGAACAGAACTTTAACACGGAACAGACACCGCAAATGCGGAGAGACCACGCGTGTGTTGCCAGAGGCCACCACACCTCCCTGCCTCGTGAGTCTCTGCAGTCAGGAATGTCCCGCCCGCCAGACTGAGACACAACACTGACTCATGTGAGAACCACAGGGTATGGGTCGTCGAACATCCACTGGAAAGGCCTCCGGTGGTACATGCAGCTCTCCGTCCCGCTGGTCTTCATCACCGACACCGCAGCAAAGATATACTGCTTGCCGTCGGAGAACTGCAGCTGGATGTGCGAGTCGTCAGCAGCATCCTCCCCTCCCACCAGACGCACCACGGTAGCCTCAGCGCCGAGATAATTCGCCATCCCTGGATACCAGAAACCGTTGTTCCTCTGCATGAACTCTACGTAATCCCGGTCATTAATGACATAGGCGGTGTCCCCCTCTGAGAAACGCGAATACTGCAGCGCACCGTTCGACGCATCGAGCAGAGCCACGGGGGGGTGCTGGCAGCCGCAGATGTAGGCCCTGCGGCACACCTCCGTTGAGCAGCGGCACGGCCGCCCCCCACAGGACACAGTCCCATCGCAGGGGTCGGTGTGCCGTATCTTGATCGCCTGCAGGTTCTCCCGCCACCCCAGCAGGGTGCCCCCCCCTGCCACAAGCGTGGTGTTGGATGAGCTGCGCAGCGCCACGTTCGCCGCGGAAAAGGTGAGGATCTCATCCGCGGTGATGTGATACCCCGGCACCGAGAAGAGGTGCACCTTCACCACGGGGGGGTAGTTCGTCAGGTCGACGCCACCAGGGCTGGGGATGATGGATGTCTTCAGCGCCTCAAACCCGCTGGCTTGCTGCGACGCTGTTTTCGTCGACGATATCATCGACCTGACAATATCCTCCGTCAGATCAAGCAGAGCACCCTCAAACAGCAGTGTGATGCTGTGCACAGCTCTCGAATGCTCCCTAGATGTCTGCATGAGGTGCCCATTCAGCTCTGCTCCAGGGATGAAGATGGGTGCAGACTCGCTCGCCCCACGGCTCCTCATGGCGATCTCAGATATGTCGTGGTAGTGCCCCTGCCTCTTCTCGACATCGGGCATCGCAACCACAGCAGCCTTCAGGAAAAACATATACTGCTTCCCATCGTTGTAGTAATATTCAGTCCCTCTCGCATAGCGTGACTCTGTCAGGTTGAAGAACCTCCTCCGGATGAGACGGCAGCCCCTGCTGGAGGTGTTGTTGGTGTACCTGCTGTGGGGGACGACGACGCCCGTGCACCAGGGGAGCTGGCAGCACGTTTCGATGCAGCTCTCCCGGAGGAGGTAGGGCCTGTCCTGAGCAGAGAGGCGGTGCGCTGCAAAGTCACCCGTAGCGTTGTACCCAACGTATTCCGTGCATTTTCTGTTGGGATCCACCAGCTTCGCGTCGTCAAAGGAGAGCCTCTTCGCAACCAAGCCTAGGTTCGGATCCTGCGAATCGGCAAACACCTCGAGGTGGTCGTACCACGTGGTGACGGTGATCTGCTTCTTCCGGAGCCCGAGCTTCCGGATGTTCGGCCCCCAGTTCACCACAACCTCGCCCTGTCCCCACCCCGGCTCCGGCTTCCTGGGGTCGTCTCTCCGCAGCACGTCGGCTGTGCCGCTGATATACCACTTCAGGCCGATGATGTTGCGCTCCCCGTCACGCTTGAAAAACACAGTCAGGCAGAACCACTCCAGGTCTGTGATGCCCCCGCCCCTGCTCCCCTCGGCGTAGAATGAGTTGAACCAGCCGTTGCGGAACGCCGCTGTCAGGTGGTGCCCCGCATGCCCCAGGCGGGACGCATCCACCCCGAGCTCCGCCACATCCTCCCGCGGCTCCCCTGTGATCTCGAAGATCCACGAGTCAGGCAGGGTCCCGTTGCTCACCCTCCCCCAGACGGCCAGCCTCGCGGGGTAAAACGGATCCGGCATTGCGGCATGCACATACGTCTCGGGGCACTGGTTCTCCCCGGGGTGCGGGTTGTTGTACGACGCCTGCTCCCTGTCGTAGGCCTCCCCGCCATACATATGGTCCACGCTCTGCCCTGCGCGGAAGCGAAGCGAGGCGTTCCCCTCCATCAGCTGCATCCCATCCGACTCCACGATGCAGCCCTCCGTACTGTTTTTGGTGAACCCTGTGGTGGTCTCCGGTGTCTCGGGCTGGTTGCAGAGGTATAGCCCTGCGCGCAGCGCCATGGCGATGTGCCACTCGAGTGGGATGATGCGGATGTACCTCGCCAGGATGGGGTCGGTGAACTCGTTGATAACATGCGACCCCCAGTCGCGGTTCCCCGAGAAGGTCCGGAAGTTGTCCACGCTGTAGAAGTCAACCCCGTTGGTGGAGTAGTTCACCATAAAGGTGGTGACCCACTCGGAGGTCTCCCGTGGGGGCCGTTCGTACCCCTGGGTGACGACCCCGCGGACCAGGGTGATGGTGGAGGAGGCGGAGACACGGAGTTGGTACCAATCGCCGATGACACCTCCATCCCGCGCACGCCATCCAGCGAGAGAGTCGAGTTTGCCCCTGTGGAGGCCCACTTCAGGCCCCGTGACAAGGGGTGGCGTATCTTGGATAGAGGATGCGGTGCGGAACAGCCCCTCGCTGTTGTCGACGTATGGAGCAGAGCAGTCCCCCATGTTGAAGTCGAAGGACTCGTGGAGGATGGGCTCCATCTGCGTGGAGATGGGCACGTCCTGCAGGGTGGCGGTGTCCCGCATGTTGCGCAGCCGGCTGACGCACGCCAGGTAGGGGACAGCGTTGGGGTCCAGGAGGAGCAACCCCTTCAGCTGAACCAGCTCTCCGATGGCGAAGCTCTTCACTGCAATCATGCTGAAGGCCTCCTCCCTGTTGATCTTGACGGAGTAGGCACCGACGCTATCGTCATCAACGATGGACCAACCCTCGTGGAAGAGCCAGGGAAGCGCCTCGGGCCTTTCGAAGAACAGCTTGACGTAGGTAGCCTGGGTGGTGTTAAACTCCACCAGGATGCTGTCCACCCCGAGCGAGGCATCCTTCTTGTCGAACAGAAAGACGTAGTCATCCCCGCAGACATTCCAGTCCGTGATGTTGGGCAGCGAGGGGCGGTCCACCGTCTGCGCATAGCTCACCAGGGTTCGCGTTGCGTGGTGGTCGGCACCCAGGCTCCCCCCGACAGGCTTCAGCAGCTTGATCTCCGTGAAGTCGGCGTCGGGGAACGGGTCTCCGAAGAACATGCTCTCGTGCCTCAGGGTGTCGAGAGCCCCGCTGCAGAGGACGTCCTTCTCGCTGCAGACATCCACCTGGTATTTGATGCGTGTCCCTGGGTTGTGTGGCAGCACGCAGGCATAGAGGGGCCCTGACGTCTTCGCAGCGAGGGTGAAGTTCACGCTGTTCCGCGACACGAAGATGTCGTCGTTCAGCCGGGAGATGCCCCACGTGTCATGCACAGAGCAGGCCTGTGCCTGAGAGTACTCCCGCTCCGTCTTGATGAAGTCCCCTGCAGCGGTGGAGTCGGCGTACATCTTTGCCTTTGCGTTGGGAAGGACGTCTAGGATAAACCGTAGCGTGTTAGCAGGGGTGACACCGGGTGTCTTCGTCATGTTGGTGTCGAACACACTGCTGTTGAAGTCTGGATACATCGTGCTGTCGAACTGCGGGAACGGTGTGGTGCTGAAGGCAAGCCTCATCTGTTTGTCGCACGGCAGCCCCCATGCAGTCAGACCGGACACCGGCACGGCGGTGCAGGCTATCTGGGACCAGTCGCCGTCGTTGGCCCGCTGATTGGCTTTCATCCGACGGTACACCGTTGGCTCTTTCTCGAAGGGGCTGACATCCAGCATGCTGCGCTTCCCCTCGTCGTAGTTGTATGAATTGTCTGCAAAATAGCCGAACCGTTCCGCTTCAGCTGCCGGCTGCCCCGACGCCACCGACAACTCCTGCGATTCCAGAGGAATAGGCCTGAGGGAGGTGGGCACCGTGAACACCTCAACCTCGTAGAGGCTCATCTTCAGCGCCAGTGGGTACACGATGTAGACGTACCTCCCTGCGAGGGCACAGTCGATATCCACCACGATGTGCTTCTTGTTGAATGTCCCTGCACCCGCCCCAAGGGAGGATGACGCGGCAGTGTCGTTGTTGAAGCGGTACTTCACACTGTTGCCCACCACGGAGTCTGCCCGGTACTTCTCAAAGTTGATGTAGTCGTTGAATGATGAGTTGACACACAGGCGGTTCGTCAGGTCGTACCCCCCCGATGCAGGGTTCGACGCCTCCGACTTGTATGCAGCAGCGTAGGGGCCGTTGTTGTCGTCCCCCACGAACACCTGGAAGATCTGGGTCAGGTCAGTCGTGGTGTAGTCCATGTAGAAGATGACCTTCCCTATTGCCTGCGACACTCCGAGATCCAGCTTGAAAAACGGAGAATGCAGCGCCTGGCGTGACGACTCCAGGCGGCACGCAGCAGTTGGATTCCGAACATCGTCAAGGCACTGCGAGTAGGGGTGGGGCGAAGCAGACGACGCCGTCCATGACGAGTTGCTCGCCACACCTGAGTAGCAGAAGTTGATCGTCGCGTTGCTCCCTAGCGAATCCGAAAACCTCTCCGACAGCACACGGTACTGCCTCACTACACGCCCTTCGGGCTCCACGCTGTCCGGGTTTGCGGCATCTGCAGCCCTCCTCCTCTCGCTGCCCTCCAGCCCCGAGTCCGCATAGATCGAACCGGTGGCACTCCCGCCGCTGCCTATCAACTCCACGAGGTAGTTGTTCCCCCTCGAAAAGCACGACCCGGGGTCGGCATCCGCACACCCCAGGGTGAAGTGCATGGAGGCCAGCACGGCAGGCCTCCGCAGCTGCAGCTCGACGAACTCCTCCACACCCACAGAAGACGTCTCCACATAGGCAGACGTGTCACCGTCCATCAGGATCTCCTTGGGCTGCACGCTGGAGTTCACATGCGACGTCATATAGAAGTCGACATCCTGGTGTGTCAGGTAGGCTCCGTCTGATGCCCTGCGCAGCTGCACCTCGGAGATGCGCAGAGGGTGCCGCTTGGTGTCAGCAACCAGTGGGGTGTAGGTGCTGTAGGGGTCGTACTTCCGTATCCGGATCTTCTGGACAGGTGTGCAGTGGTCCCCTTCAGCGCCCCCCGTGGTGATGACCACATCCTGCAGGATGAGGTAGGACGGGGAGGCGTCGAAGATCTCAAGGTAGAAACACTGTTTGGAGTGTGCGTCGACGCCCACAGCGCTGAGGTCGGACTCAGCCCAGCTGATCTGCTGTTGGGCTGCGTAGAAGTGTGAGAGGGTCTTCGACAGCACGATGGTGCCTGTGGCGACGTCGCGGAGGAGGATTCCGAGATACCCACGTATGCCTGGTGTTGTGACCGACCCCGTATCCCCCGAGAGCTTGAAGGACACCGAATGGACAGGCGTGCAGAACACTGGGGAGCGGATCCGGATCTCTTCTGTCGAATCCGTCGACGTGGTGAGGGATGTTGGGCGTAGCCCGGCAGAGTGCGGGATGTACTCATTGGAGGTTGTGTAGGACCCGAGCGTGACCCAGCCGAGGAATCCTGAGGAAGCGCTCCATGCATAGGTGCGTGCGATCTGGGGTGTTTCGTAAAGATCGATGGTCTGGTTGACTGCGATGGACAGCGCTGTTCCGGCCGTGCCCTCGCAGCGCTCCATCGCAGCAGGGCTTCCGTTGGGGATCTCGAGGCAGGCATCCTCGCCTGTGGCGTAGCGCACGACGTGCTTGACTGAGTCGTAGCGGAACAGCTGTGTGGTGTAGTAGCCGGTGGTTTCGCAGGCCGCAAGGTAGCAAGGTGCGGACAGCCCTGTGCAGGTCATGCACAGCGTCGAGTCGTAGATGCTGCGCATGAACCCCTTCTCTGTCATGTGGAACATCGCGCCCCAACTGGGCATCACACTGTACTTCCCCGAGATGTGGTGCCTGCAGGGCTTGCCGTACAGCAGATCGCCTGATGCAGGGGCGATACCGTTCGCGATATCTAAGCAGACCTTGTCGCTGGTCTCAACGCTGTACAGAGGCTGTGGCATATGGCGCGACTCGTCGTTGTACAGAGCAAACAGGGTTCCGTTGTACACCGTCTGGTTCGACTGTTCGTACAGAGTCGAGTTGCTGAGTGTGCAGGCGGAGTACAGCGTGCATGCAGAGGCTCCTCTGTGGTCAGGATTGGGCTCGGAAAGCGTCTCCTCTGCAGTCTTGTAAAGGAAATAGCCACACAGGGATGTGGTGGCGCAGCGCGCGCCACAGTCGTTCTTCGAGCGGTCCAGCCCACGCGCCGTGAGGATTGCATTCCGATCCTTGCAGAGGAACCCCGAACCCGGCTCTGCATAGAGCTCCACAACGTCCTCCCCACTGTGCGCCCAGCCCATCAGCCCCTCGATGTAGTTCACAGGCTCTGTCGCAGGGGACGCGGTGTCTGAGGAGTCTGAGAAGGACTCGAGGGTGCGCTGTTTGATCATCCGCTTCAACTTCGCATAGCGGATCTTATCGGGTATCTCCGACTCGCACCGGATATAGCCGTTGACCCAGATGCTCAGCTTGTTCCCATTCTTCGCAAAGAGCAGGTCGTAGCTGGGGAAGAATGGGTTCAGATTGGACGTGTCTCCGAACTGGGTGTACCCCTCCACGCCTTTGACAATCACAACAGGATCCGGCGTCACACACGCTGCATCGTAGTACACGAACTCCAGCACGCCGTTGGGAAACAGCCTGGCTTCCACCTGATGCGCCCTGTGAAAGATCGTCAGGAATCCAATCTCGCGCTTCGCCCGGTTCGTAAAGCTGGTCGCGCTGACATTGCTGTTCAGGTTTGAAAGCGTCAACGATACGGAGAAGTCCCTCGACGGCAGGTCCACGGCAAAATCCCCTGCCGCAGACGCCGGGAGCTCGATCGCGGAGGTGTCGTCCCGGATATGGACAGTGCCGCCTGAGAAGTGGCAGTTGCACTTAAACACCACTGGGAGATGGTTGAATGTCATGTGGTATCCTGGCGCCACTGCGGCATACGTCGACACTGTTGTGTTCGCCACAAAGTCTGAACACGACGTCTGATTCAGCGGCAGCCCCAGATCCGCAGGAAGGGCATGGCAGCTCTTCGACGCATTGGAATACTCAAAGAAGCTGCACCCATGGAACGACTCGCACACCGAGGCACAGGCTGCTGCATCTGTCGCATTGTGCGTCAGCAACACCTTATCTGTCGTGTTGTGGTCCACACACATCCCGGCGAAGAGCAGGCGAGGGGACACTCCTTGCCGGTAGCTGTCGCTCTGGCAGAAAGGCTCGCCAAGCCCCACCCCTCGCAGCGCGCTGATGGAGCTCGCAGCGTGGTTGTTGAAGCTGACATCCGTCACACCGTCCCTCATCACGACAGGGTCGAACTGAGGCATGTCGCTGTACCCTGTCTCAGCAGCTGCGGCAGAGAAGGGGCCTGCTGACGCCACCCCCGACAGCACCACAGCCACAGCCAGGCAGGCGAGAGGCGCGCCCCGCCCCCTCGAAGACAGACGCGGCTGTGCATCATACCCAGGTTTCCCGCAGCATCGGGTGCCCAGCATCTGATGCTGGGCACCCAGACCGCCCAAGCCCAAGCCCCAGCACAGGCAGAGGCTAACTGGCGCTTGCGGGGGGGGCAGAGGCGTGTATGTGTTGCACACCTCCCCTAACCCTCACTCCGATGCAGGAGCACCCTGAGTGGCTACGTGTGGTGGGGGTCAGACAGGCTGTGTGTGTGAAACCCCTGGCACCAGCGCTGGGGGGAGAGAGGGGTGGGTGGGCAGGGTGTGTTCATGCAGAGAAGGGGAGGGGCAAGGGAGGGGTGGGCGGTGGGGGTGGGGTTGGGTGGGGGGGGGGCACGTCCCAGCAGGTTTTTTTTCTTCACTGTTCCTTTTTTGTGTTTCTTTTGATGATCGGACTCAAAGCTGACCTCCCTCTCTCGCTTGGTTGTGTTTTGTTGGACACTTTAATTGCCACCTGCCAACTGCGTCACCAACCCACAGAGCGCAGAGGCGGAAGAAGAACTCGTATGTATGCTGCAGCACCACCCCACGAGGGACTGGGATGTGTGCCTTGCTGGGGCACCAGTTGTATTGTGATAATGATCAAGCGCTGCACACGGATGCAGCCGCTTCGCCCATCCTGACATGTGACGGACTTTGGAGAGAGAGAAAGGGCTCAAAAAAAACACAAAAGAAAAGGGAACCCTTCTTACTCCGACTTCTTCACCTGCCTCTTGGCGACGGTGCCCTCCTGTGATGTGGTGTGGTATAATGCAGTGGATGTCATGTCTGATGGGGAGGCAGCACACAGCAGCAGAGCAGACTACCCAGCCCAAAGCCTGCACCATGGGAAGAGAGGGGTGACATACGCGGAACGAGTTCTTGGCCTTACGCTCCACAGTCTTCAGGTACCTCATGCGGCCAGCGCCCGTCGTCCTGTTTGTGGGGTGGGTGTGTGTGGGTGTGAGAATTGCAGCAATGCGCACCCGCTCCTTATTCGGCTGACTCCTCCTCGACGAAGCAAAACAACTTCTCAAATCGTTCGTCATACCTCCTGCGGATGGCCTGCACGCTCCAGTGGTAACGGCGCATGCGGGGGTTCGGGAAGCTGCACGACGCGCAACGCAGAAGGCGCGTGTGGAAGCTGCGCTTCCCGCAGCGGCGGCACAGGGTGTGCGAGTGGTGCCCACTCCTCTCACCACGGGACGTAGTACCCTTAGTCATCTTGTGCCTGTATCACCTGCAGGGACGGGGTGTGAAGGTGGCGTGCGACATGAGAGTCATGATGCAACCCCCGCCTCAAAGCAGAGCAACAGGAAACACATGGCATCGACGCTGCATCACAAGGAGGGCGGAGACGGGCGGGGCAGGGTTGGGATGGGGCTGCGTGTGTGTGTGCTGCTAACCTCACGCCGACGAAGGGAGGGTTGCCTGCTTCGAGCGCTCCGGGCGTTTTGGGGCAGTTTTTATCAGCCAGAAACTGCTCTCATCACGCTGTACAACACGGAACACCGCCTCCCCCTGGCAGCAAAGCAGGCAGCACCCCCCCCCCTTCTTCCAACCGAGGGATAATGACTGAGAGAACCAGCAGCAACTCAAAAAAAACGAGACCCCTCTCCCCCCCCCCCCCATATACAGATACAAAAGATATTCCACAAGCGGAAGAGGCAATGCCGCGACACCACCACCGCCACCCACGCCCACATCTATGTAAATCGGCAAGCATGACAGGAGTCACACCAGCCTCTCCACCACCACCACCACCACATCACGCCCCATCCCACGGCTGCGGCGGCCTCCCTCTCCAGGGCCCAGGGATACGCTTCTGCTTCGCCTGGTGCACTGGGGTGTCACGCCTCTTCGGCTGGGAGAGATCATTCAGACGGAGAGGGTTATACGTAGCAGCGCAGAGCGACACAGGCCCCTCCCTCCGAGATGGGTTTGACGAGCTCCTCCGGAGAGGAGCGGGGGCGGTGCCGGCGGAAGCCCAGCTGTCGGACATGTTGAACAGCCCCTGTTGCGAACGCGCCTCAGCTCTCGCTGCATAAGATCCGTTGAGGCTGCGGTACCCCAACCCATCTGCGTGAGGCACAGCCTCCGCCACACTGCCACGCCCACCGGCGTAGCCTCCGCCACCCGCAACCCGCTTCCACCGCACGCCGTCTCCAAAGGTCATCCGCCTCGCGACATCGCCAACTTCGGAGGCGTCCCAATTGCCACCCTCCCAATCCTCGACGAAATGGGAGTACTCCCCGCCACCCCCCCTGCCGCGGAGTGCATCCAGGATGCCCAGTCCCCCGATGTGCTCCACCGGGTCCAGATCACCACCGCTGCCCCGCCTCGCCTCGCCCACCCCCGCCACCACCGTGGCCTCCTCCGCGAAAGAGACGTGTTGGCGCTCCGCAGAGGCGCCCCGCCTGGGGGCTGCCTCCATCATCGAGATGGCGGCGCTGAGGTTTGCATTCGCCTCCTCCAGCGAGGCGGAGGCGGCGCTGCCGCCGCGGGAGGGCGGCGCAGGGGGCGCCATGTCGGAGGGGAGCGACATGTCAGACGGGGTGGGGTAGAAAGCTGCCCCGGTGGCCTCCGGCAGCAGCCGGGCGCGGTTGGGCGAGATGCGCCGCTGCAGCGCCTGGGGTGGCGGGGCTGCCGCCGCCACCACCCCGCCATACCGGCGTCGGGGTGCCTGTTGTTGCTGCTGCTGCTGCTGCTGCTGCACAGCCCTCCCGGAGGAAGGGGTGCGCCGCACCACCACCGCATCCCGCTGCCGCTGCGCGGCAGCGGGGCGGCTGCCGCTGCCACCGCCACCACTGCCACTCCTCACTCTCCCCTTCGGGGGGCTCCGTGAGGAGGAGGGCCCCAGCAGGGTGGGTGCCTGCCGCCCCCGCTGCACCGCACGGGATGTTGCCGCCTGGCGGCTTGCCTCCCTTGCCTCCTGTGTAGGGTCGATGTAGTATGGATGGGCGTCTGACTCCCACCATGCCCCACCCTTTGGTGGGGTGCGGTGGGGCTCAGCGCGGTAGGGGGCAGCGTGTGCGGCAGTGCGGTGGGTGGTGGTGGTGGTGGTGGTGGTGTTGGCGGTGTGCTGTCTCCGAGGAGGTTCTGCGGCGGGGAGAACTCGTGGGGTGGTGGCTGTGAGGTGGGATGTGTCCCTCCCCCCTCCCGCGCGCCGCGTGGCGCTGCCGCTGCGGGTGGTGTTGCGGTCGGGCGATGGCGAGATGCGGAGCGGCGGGGTGGGGGAGGTGTGGCGGGGTGGCTGGCCCTGGCACCTGCTCCGCCTGTAGTGTGGGTGTGACTCCAGCGACCCGCACAGCGTGTCGGGCTGCATCATGGAGTGCCCCTGGTCTTCCGAACCTGAGAGATATTTATTGTATGTCGCGTTGAGCGGGTCGCCCTCCCTCACACGCCTCCGGTGGAAGCACACCGACAGGTAGTCCTCCAGCGACTCATGGTAGGCGATGTCCGTACCCCCGCGTGGCATCGTGGGGGAGATGAAGAGGAGAAGGAGGAGGAGGGGGCGACCCCCCCTGTCCTGCTACACCCAGAGGGGCACCCTTAACCCGACAACTGTGCTGCCCGACACCGGGGCACAGCCAGGCGCAGTGCGGGCATGTGCCTGGGGGTTGGGGGGAAGGGTTCTGAAGGGTGGTGGTGGTGGTGGTGGTGAGGGAGGAAGTGGGTGTCGGAAGGAGCAACTAGGAGTGTATGCATGATGTGTGTTGGAGAGTGGTGTGGAGGGGGGGGGGGGTGTGGGGTAGGGGGGGTAGGGGTGCATATTTTCGTTTCTTTTTCCTCGCATGGGGTGCGTCATGGCGAAACCACCCCCACCCTCTCCTTTCCCGTACACCCCTCCCATAACCCAAAAGGCTGTGCCACAGCCCCCTTTTGGTTGCAGCAGTCACGACGAATAAAACTCGCAAACACCGCAATACAAATTAGGGCAGCCAGCCGGATTCGCCACTGTGCTCTGCGACATTCTTCGACCTTGTCGGAACAGCTCGATTCTTTTTTCGCACGAAGGCAAAGAAGCGCTCGGTACTGTTTGACACCGTTTGTACAAACAATGAACGCAACTCGAAAGCTCTTCAGCGCGCCATCTTCTTGTCGGAGGATGGGATGCACAATGCATCAGGTGGGGGGGATCTCCCACACACAAAACCCCCTTGGGGTGTGTGTGTGTGTGTGTGTGTGGGCTGTTATGTTCATCAATTTCGTTACACTGTGTCTGTGTGTGTGTGCGATGCTTTCTCGGGTAATTACAACATGTATGTGTCACATGGATGTGGGGGGTTCGTTATTGTCCAGAACTCTCAGCGGACAAGCCCATCACAGTTGGGGGGGAGGGTGGCAGAAAATCAGGCAGCACCACTCGAGAGAGAGCGCAGCTCATGCGGGTCTACACAGCAACACTTCGGTGGGCATATCTGCGATGTCCAACGTTTGTGCCGGCACCCCACTGTTGGGCTGGAATGAATCACCAAACGCATGCATCGCACCACCAAGGTGTCGCACGGTGTGGAGACGGGACAATAACGAGCGGGAAAAACCAACAACACACCAGCCTTTAGCCGACACCACAGAAAGGAGCCTGATTAAGGGCAACCAGAGTGGGGGCGGCCATCTCAGGACCCAAGGGACCGAAAGAGACCAGGTATTGTATGCCAGAACAAAATAAGACAAAATCCCCATGCAATGGGTGCGGAGAGGGACTGGCAGTCAGGCTGACGCACGAAACGGTCAGAGATATGCCATGCACATTAGTGGGTCATGCAAGGCGTCTCACGTGGGGCAAATGTGCAGAGATCAGAACAAAGGCGTAACCGCTATCACAGCGCAGGTTGGGTGAGTGTGGGCGTGAATAGGTAATGTCAAAATGCATGCCTTGCTCGCACATGGAGAGGGGGTGGGGGGTGGGGGGGGCAGTCGGACCTTCCCTTCCCAGATGGAGTAACATGAAACCAGATGGCATGGTTAATGGAGGGAGGGATGGGAGGATCAGCCAAGTGACAGCGCACCTTCCGACACACTTTGGCGAGCCGTGTCCGAGGCACCCGGCGATTTGCCGACTGCTGTCAAGTGGGTGGTGATAGGGAGTAGCGGCAGGCTGTGTGTTGGTCTGCAAGTTTTGCACCCTACTGTCGTTTGGCGGTCAAGGCTCCACGCAATAACCCTGCAAAAAGGTGGCGATACAGGCCGGGAATACAAGAGGATTAGTTGAGTAGTGTGGGTGGATCTGGGATCCATAACGCGGGTATCGGGAGGGGTCGCATTGGTACCTCCAAAGGGTGGCGGAAGCGATGCCTCGATCAAGGCAAATGATAAGTGTGTTGTCCCCCCACGACCAACCATGATTGGCAGTGACCTTGAGTCAATCAGCTTTTCATTGAATTGCCAGGCAGCTAGCTTGGCAAGCACTACTTCCTCCCACTCCACAGTCGGACAGCCAACAGAGACAACCAGCATCGGGGAGGCTGAGAGGCACACAAACTACAGACAGCCACGCACGATGTACCGCATGGAACCACATCGAAGAGAAGGTTGTTCGGCGAAGAGACCAACCGCTGCCGCACAGGTCACCAGTACTTCATCTGAATGGATGTCTCGTAGCATTGCGAGCACCGACAGATGCGTGAACTGTTCCCCGTTTGGCGAGTCCTGTCTCCAGAGCGGCACCACGCAGAGAGACAACATCATTCTCCACAGAAAATAATCATCTCGCACAAAAAAAGTATGGCTGTTGAAAGCAAGATAGGTGGCCTTGAAAGCAGACAAACGGATCGCTGTGTTTCACAATTTTTCCAAAGCTTCAACACGGATCAATTTGGCCCATCCCCAACGACGGCCCGGCACAGCGAGACGTGCCGCTGCCGCTGCGGCAATGGTTCCTTTTCGTGTGGATTCGCGAACCGTCAACCCACCCATTCCAGAAGAGCACCAATCGCCTGGGGGATGCCCTGCGAATCTAAGGGCACGCCCAAGCCGACATGTGGTGACCTTCACACAATACAACCTCGGTTTTGGTCCTAATACAGAAGAAGGGGTTTTTGTTCGTACTCCTGATGGGAACGCACAGGGCATGGCTTAGACACGTTAGCCTTGTTTTGTGTAGTATAGGCCACACCAAGCGAACTGTGCTGCACTCCCATCCCCACTTCCGAGGGAGTGGGGCACACACGCACACACATGCCAGCGAGAAGATGCCCTTGGCTGAGACCGCGTCTCAGGCTTGCGCCGAATATTAACGAGAAGGCCCAGAAGAGAGGCATGCGCTGTGTTGGAAAAGAGCAGGTCCAAGAACTTGACCGGGGAGGGGTGGGTGAGGGGTGTCTGACAAGGGTAAGCATTGGCAATGGGCACTGGGCTGGCCGAGCCTGGTTTACATATGAAGAGGCTGGCCCGCCCCCTGAATGCCCTGCCGCTGCCGCTGAAGAAATAAATACACGTGACCGGGGCGGAAGGGGGAAGGAGGGGGATGAGGGGTGGGGCGGCACCAGGTGGGCACCGCCGGAATATCGAAACGAAAAACCACTGTAAGAAACTGCGCGGAATACATAAAATACACTCAAAGCACCTGCTGCCCAGAATCCGCACTGCTGAAGTGAGTGTAGGTTGATTTTTATCACGATTATTGCGTGGATTCACTTCGCTTTGGTGGGAGCCTGGGACAGAATGGTTGCCGTCAGTGGGAATTCAGGAGGGGAGAGAAGGGGGGGGGGGGTCAAAAAGACATGTGCGCAAGGGCGCTGCGTTGTGGCCATCGCCCTGCATGGAACATGGCATCTTTCTTCATTTCTTCGTTTTTTTTTCCATTTTCCATTTTCGTTATTTTTTTTGAAAGAAACGAAGGCCCCCCCACCCATGCATCTACTAAAAACAACCTGACACCGAAACCACCACCACCCTCCCGACCCTCCCCACACCCTGGCACACTCAACACCACACTGCCATTCGCCCTTCCTCTCTGCAGACCACTTCGCTTGAGAGCTTGCTGGGCGTAGGCACTGCCTTCATGCCAACCTGCCCATCACCTTGCGGATGATCACCTCACAGACAGAACGGTCCTGCCGGTGTGCTGCAAGCGCCACAGGGGACCAGTTGTCCCCGACAAAAGCGTTGTGGTCCGCACCGAGGTCCAGGAGGTACTCCACCACATGCGGGTGCCCGCCCTGCGCGGCGAGGAGGAGGGCCGTCCACCCCTCGCCGATGTTGGTGTCCACCTTGGCACCGAGCTCCACGAGCATCTCGCATGTGTTGCGGCGGCCGTTGCGGGCGGCGATCATCAGCCCTGTGCGGCCGTCATCCAGCTTGGCAGAGGGGTCCGCACCCTTGTCGATGATACGTTCGCAGATGTCACGCCGCGACGTCTTCAGCGCCAGCATGAGCGGGGTCCACCCTCCGTCGAGCGTTTTGTTAACGTTCGCCCCGGAGTCCAGCAGGATGTCGGTGGCCTCGCGCTGCCCTGCGTTGAGGCTCAGGCACAGCGGGGTCCACCCGTTGGGCAGTGCGGTGTCGACCTGCGCCCCGCGCTCCAGGAGCTGTGTGGTGAGGGTCTTCATCCCGTTGTTCGCAGCGAACATCAGGGGGGTCCAGCCGGAGTCGATCTGCGCGTTGGGCGACGCGCCCTGCTCCAGGAGGTAGAGGCAGACGTCGTCGTGGCAGGCCTTGGCGGCGAGGAGGAGGGGCGTCCACCCGTCGTTCACAAAGGCGTCAACAGTCGCACCCCGCTTGACGAGGAGCTGGCACAGCTCGACGCTGCCGCGGCGTGCGGCGAACATCAGGGGGGTCCATCCGTCTTTTGAGGCGTCTGGCTCAACACCTGCATCGAGGAGCTGCTCGGCCTTCTTCTTGACACCCCCTCGGGTTGCTGCGAGGAGTGCGTCGTCCGACAGGGGGTAGCCCTCGCGCTCCAGAGTCTCCCGCGCAAGGACACGCGCGCTCTTCACAACCTGGAGCTCATCGCCGGGGACGAAGATGACGTCCTCCTCACCGTCTTTAATGATGTCGCCCTCCAGCTCGCCGGAAGCCATCATCAGCTCGAAGTCGCGCACATCAGACACATCGACCTGCATGTTGTTCCGCGCAGTGGGGGACTGCGCAAGGCACTCGCGCATCACCTTATCCTTCAGGGATGCGACGGTGGACCCCTCAGTGACGCTGACGGTGATCCTCTTCGTCTTCGACACCTGCACCTCCACATCCATACAGAGTAGCGGTGCCATGGTGTCGGATGCCTTGCGGCAGGCGCGGCCTCCCTGGATGGTTGTGATGGTAGGATGGTGATGGGGGCGGGTTGGCAGGGGTCGTAAAGTGTATCAAGCGGTAGTGGGGTAGATGGGGTAGGTGGGGGAGAGACTTTTCGAATCGGATGCGACCACTGGTAACCCACACACACCCCCCTCCTTTCTGAGACAGATCGCAAAACGGGAAAAAGAAGCAACAACGGGAAAGGCAAAACCAGCCCCCCCCCCCCCCCTAGGGGGGGCTAAAACCGTAAAGATGCCCCAATTTTCAACATCACCCCAGAGAGGCCCCCATGGGCACCAAAAGGTCGGAAACACCCCATATCACCCCGGAAACTCGGTATCTGACCGGAATAGGCCCGAATTCGGCTCAGAAAGCATGTTTTTTGCGACTCTAATTTTGTGGCTCAGATGTGGTACCAGTGCCGAGCCAGTTTGCAGCATGCAAACCGACTTCAACCGAATCCTTCATCGATCAAGACCTGATTGAGGCCGTGGAGCGATTTAACATCGCCATCGGAGCACCCGGGGGCGACAAGCAGCACCACGGGAGCAGGGGAAAAAGTGCTCTGCACACAAGTTCACGGTGTGCCACCCCGCATTAGAGCACACGGAGAAGGAAGTGGTGGCAGCCTGGCGCGAAAGGGTGGGAAGGCCATCCTTGCAAGGTTCAGTGAGATGCAGGAGCGATGACATCTTCTTTCACGACCCTGAGGCCTCAGCTGCCCTGGATACTGTGCCCCTGACCACCGATAGGGTGGAGTGCTGTCATGGGGTCATATCCTGGTGATCATCGCGACAGATTGACGCCAACCCATTGCATTGGGCAGCTCACGGTATTCAGGCAGAACCTCCGCACACAACTGCAGCTCGGGATGGACCTCCTCTCTACCCACAACGAGATCCATTGGGCGCGGCAGCGGGCAACCCTCCTTTCGCATGCGGAGGCGTATGGTGAGGCATACGCTGTACGAAAGAAGGCGGAGCTTCAGGGCAAGTACTCTTTCCGTACGTATTCTTAATCTCAAATAAAAGGTGAACGGGGCGAAGACAATCAAGCCTGGCCCGAAGTGGCTCAAGCGCGACGACATTGATGCACTGGGAACACATGACTTCAAGCCCCCAGTGCCCGCAGAAAAGAGTTCCCGGCGGCGGTTGTTCGAGGGTCATTCAGGGGGCCGAAGCGGTACCACATCTGAGCCACCTGAAAAAAACCAGGAAAAATCACGTTTCTGGGCCTCTCTGGACCACAGAGGTCACCTAAACCCCCCAGAAACACGTTTCTAGGCCGGTCTGGGTCGGTTTCTAACCTTGGTTTCACACTTAGGGGTGCTCCCTGAAAAAGTGGGGTATCTTAACGTTTTTTTGGTTGAATTAGCCCCCCCTACCCCCCCCCTCCCCCCTCACCCTGATCCAACAAGGTACAGGCAAAAAATATACTCTACGGCGCATAACCCCCCCCCCCCTCCCGCCCCTTCCCCCCACCCCCCTGCAGCACTGCAATCCCTAACTCGGGTCAGTCTCCGAACCCTCTTCAGAGGCGAAGGTGCCAGAGTCGCGCTTTTTGAGAAGGTGCAGGGTGTCGTTGAGCCTTTCCTTCACCGTGCCGAGGTCGGGGAATATTACCATGAACTTCCTGTGCTTCTTGGAGGCTGGCCGGGTGTATTTGATCCGGCTCTTCTCCTCGTCAGACATGCCAGTGTCAAGCGGGAAGACAACCTGCGAAGGGTTCTTCAGGGGAACACGCACATTGTGCACGCCAGACCATGAGGAGATGAGAGGGTAGTCCGGGCGGTTGTCCCTCCACAGAATCAGCTCAAAGCAGACAGATCCCAGAGGCATAAACATGCACCAGGTCAAGGCTTGCCCGTGGCTCCCCATCAGGACGTCGGTGTGGGCTGCCGCCTGCAGCTGCTCCAGAACAGGGATGTCTTGGAATATGATGTCACGGACATCGAACCCCATTTCCCGTGCCGCAGCTTTGATCGCAGGGGCGTTCCCCACCTTTCTGTTGACATCACTCGACCCTCCATCTTTCAACTTGCTGTACCTTTCGATGAGACGCAGGATGTAACGCGGCTTGCCGACACCAAGCGCTCCGTGGGGGTACACCCGCAACGCAGCCAGGATTCTGCTGCGGAACTTCGCCAGGCGGCGTGGCTTCTTGATCTGATACCCCTTGAACTGCTGCCCGATCAGAACCCTCCCCGTGGCGCACACCCTCTCTGTCGCGGGGACGTCAGAGGTCTGCTGCACTGTGTTCTGCCAGGTATCCTCGTCCCCTCCTGTGAAGCCCGCAAAGAAGATGTGGTAGAGGTTCTTCACCTTCTTCCCAAACACGGGGTGCTTCGGGAGCAGGAACACCGACCCGCGCATGATCTCACGGGCCACCACCTCCCCTCTCTGGGAGACGCCCGTCAGGGTTTCTGTCGGAATGCGCTGCTCCTGCAGCATGTCCTCCACGTTGGCCACGGTGTCACGGATGATGTGGAACAGATTCGACTCAAGCGTCGGGACAATAAACAGCGTCGTCTCCGCCTTCTCAACAAGCCGCACCCCCCGTGGCAGAGACTTTGAGGAGCCCACCCGCCTCTGCAGCCGCATCGTGGTCCCCTCGGGACGGGTCTGGGGGAACCCGGTGCACAGCTCCACCGCTTCGTCATCCTTGTCACGGTCTGCGTTGAAAAGAAACACCTTCCCGCCTTCCACACACATTGATGCCGGCGGGCCCTTCACAGTATAATAGCATGACCCGAGGCGCTGCAGCGATGCTGTGGTGGGTCTCTCCGACGAGTCAATCTCGGCAGTCTCCAGCCGAGGCGCGTCCGTCTCCACCGGGCGGTGGCGTGGCTGCCGTGTGGTGGGCAAAACAGAAGATTGCAGCGACCCGACCCGGGTGCCAGCAGTTCTGTGCGGTGCCGCAGTGGGATGTCTCAGCTGGGCTCCTTCTTGCAGCACAGCGCGCCCGTAGTAAACAATGGCAAAGGCCACAAGGAATAGTGTAATGACCGCATTGCACGACACAAGGCGGTTCCGGCCCCGGCGCGCCCGCATGACAAGAAATGCGGGGAGGGAGGAGAGGAGGGGGGGGCCTGTGTGATGTTGGTGTGCGAATAGGCGTTGGCGAAGAAAACGGGGCAAGTGCTAAATTCAGGAAGACATTATTCTCTTCCTCACGCTTTACGGCAGATGCCCTATCCAGCAACTGTGGGATTATCAGTTCCGGGTAGCATTTTGGGTGGGGTCATGTGTGGACGCAATCACCAGTGGGGGTGGGAGTTGGGGGTGGGCTGTTGGGTTCGTATGTTCCATCATTCGAGCTCTGCTTCCCGTGTTTGCCCTGAAGGCCGAGTTGGACGTGGAATTTGCATCGATGAGGAACCTCCGGTTGGCATTCATTCTCAAGATATCGCAGTGGCATCAGCTGACAGCTGACGTATGTTCGGAGTGTTATTTTCGGATGGTTGCAATTCCGTGCATATCGAACAGGAGACAGGACACCAAGATGTTGTGCACAGAGGCAACATCTCGGAGTGGTGTGCTGTGTTCGGGTCTGCACGACACGGACGGTGAAATGGAAGATGAAAAATAAAACATGGAACAAGAAGATGGATGTAAATTGTAGAAGGCTACCGGAACGCATTGTCATCACAGGAAGTGACCAGCTGTTCTGGCAAGTTGAAACAAACATCTTGCACCACACAGCGAAAGGCCGCCAAGAGAATGCTGCAGCGGAACCTTTGCCGTAGAACTGAAAAGGGAAAACAATGACGGCACACGCGATAGTCACAAGCCACAGCAACCCACCATAACGCAGGACCATTATTGTGGGGCTGAATCAACATAAGCAATGGAGGCAAGGAGGTGCATCATAGCAGTGTGACAAGCACTGACACACCAACCTGCGTGACGCCCAGCATAGCTGAAAGCTGGGCAGGGTATGGGGCTGAGCAGGGGCAGTAGCATTTCGGTTCGGGATTGAATGTCATGTGACATGGTGCCCTGCAAAGGCAGCATGAAAGGGCACACGACTCTGCAGGTGCGTATCTCTGTGTGTGATTACGCACTCGGGGCGGGAGTGACGGGGCTGCACGTCAGGATGTCCAGGAACTGGGCGGTGAAGAGGGAGTCGACGTACTCGTCAGCACGGATCATCTTGTGGTCCTTGTCGAAGGTGTACACACCCATGTAGTTCTGCCCGTACGGCTTCCCGTTCGTCAGCGCCCCCTCACCGTGTGCAAGCATGATGACAGCGTTGTTCTTCTCGTCCTCCAGGATGCGGTCGTACGTGATCTGGTACGACGAGTACAGCACCGGGAAAATCTGGCGGTACGCAGCAACGTACTCAGCCCACGTGCGCTGCGGGGACCTCAGCGACCCAGGCTGCACCTGGTACTCGAAGTTGTCCACGTCCAGGTACTCCGCTGCCGCCGCGAGACGGGTCGGATCCACTGCGGCCGCCGACATCTCGGCAAGCCACGCCTTCATCGTCTGCACGTTCTTTGACTCCTTGTGGTCGTGGGCGAAGGCAGTGCCGACCACGAGGGCCACAACCAGCGTCTTCATCATCATATTGGCGGTTTGTGTAGGTGTTGGTAGGTCTGTAGGTCTGCTCATGGTGTGTGTGTCGCAATTCTTGAGCACACAAATATGCCAATTCGCTGGCTGAGCTGTGGCGGCGGTTTGGTCGGAACTGCAGGTTTTGCAAAGTGCCTGTTCCACGATCGGGGAGGGCTGATGGGGGAGGGGAGGGGCTTTGAGGGCGTCACCGCTATGTGTGCTCTGTGTGTGCATTTTTTTTGCAACATTGCATCTCGGGCAGGGTCGCGGCCTTCAGTTGAGCCACCTGGTCCTGGGGGACAGAGGGGAGCGAGGGAGGGAGGGGGGAAGAGGGCGGGGGTGTGTTGGTGAAAAGTCTCGCCCCCACCCCCGCCCCCCCCCCCCCTACCCCCCACCCAACACCCCCCTCTCTGTCCTGCCCCACATGCGCTCTTTTCGCAACTCCATGGTTGTGCGTGTGGTGTCATGCTTACGGCTGTGCCAGTTCCACAATTTTTTGCCCCCCCCCCCCCCTTCCCCCTCCTCCTCACTCACCCACCCACCCTTTTGGATACAGTGGTATGACCTGCCATCTTCTGCTTCCCTCGGCTGCTTTACTTTTGCATCGTCTGTCTTTTACTGGCTTTTGGTAGGACATACTGGACACCTTCTCCCTCCTCCCAACCCTGCTAGACCCCCAACTTCTCATCACCATGTTGCTGTTAGAAAGCAATCACGGTGTTTTCCCTGCGCCTCCTCCACACAACGTTGAATTTGGTGGTCGCAGTGGGGGGTGGGGGGTGGGGGTGAGCTGCCTCTGGAATTAGCTCATGCGATATGGCACAATATCTGCACACGCGTGCACTGGCAATCGCAGTTATTTCGTACATTTCGCACCCTACCCCACCCCGCGCCAAAGCTACCGCCCCACTGGGTCATCACAACCTTACAAATTCGAGAGTGGGCCCGGTGCCTGCCGTCCTGTCAGTCTGGCTGTTTAGTGGGCTGATTCCAAGGGCGTGTCAGGAGGGGCGTTGGCCCAGGGAGGGTGAGCCTTGCCCGTGCCCTAGTCATTCCATGGAGGTGGGGCGCCCGAGACACGCCTGCGCAGGACACACACCACCAGGTCTGGGTTTGGGTGGTTGTTATTGCCACGTCAATTTCAGGATCCGGGGTCGTGAAGTGGAAGAACGGCAAAAAAAACACACAAAAGTGGCCAGTCTTCAAGTTAGCTTCAAGTTGGCCATTCTTCACTCGTCAATGCAAGGCCTTAACGCAGAAGCGATGTAAAGCCGCACACCCGCGCACTCGTCCCTGGGAAATACCCGACGTTCGCATTCCACCAGCTCCCCACAGATCTGGTGGGCTTTTCGGAAGATATACATTCGCCACTTACAAAGAGGTCCTGACTCTCGGCGGTGATGTGCATCATGAGTGATTCGAGGTTTGGGCGGAGGGAACACTCCGGTGTGTTATTAGGGCCAGTAAAAAGAAAGGGGGGTTTTGTTGGAACGCTGTCCCCACTTTCACTTTCAGTTTCCCCCAGTCGGGGGGGTCTGCCACACCAGAGCATTTTATAGGGGGTCTAAAGTGAGGCCAATCCTCACATTTAAGGAAAAAAAAAAAGATTTCCGGGAAAAATCCGGGGGGGGTGGAAAACTGGTGGCGGCTGGGCAGCCTCGCAGATGAGAGTGGACTCATGCCCACAGACCGCGAGCAACTTACCCGACCGTTTTTCTGTCCAGTTTCTTTGTCAAACCCCGAGAAAACGCAGGCCGCGAAGGGACGGACGTTCACTACCGTGGCCTCCGGCGGCTGGGGGGCTCCGCCCCCCAGACCCCCCTGTGCCGTACGCCTGTCTTTTTTTTTTTTTTTTTTTTTTTTTTTTTGCGGCCTGTGTGGTTGTCTTCGTCGTTTTTCTTCTGCGACCGGACATCCCCTTCTGGAGACACCGATCTACACTATGAACCGCTAGCTGATGCTGGAGCTTTCGGGAGCCTCTGCGAGTGGGTGGCCACGTTTTCTTTGGTGGACGCATCCAAAAGGAAATAAAGAAATAAAGAACCCGAAAAGAGGTCGAGGCACCCGCTCCACACCAGCATCTTGGGGCTGGGGGTTCTCAGTTCACACAGGTGAGGATCACAGTCCTCTGTGAGGCGCTTATCCTGAAGACGTTCCAGTTCCCCAGTCGGTCTCCAGAAACTCGGGCCGCGTCTGGCGCTGTATCGCCTCGGCGGGGCTGTCGTCCCTTACAGTCTTCTCTGTACGAGGTCATCCACAGGCTGCACACCTGCCCCGCGGCTGTGTGGCAGTCTTCGCGGAGTGCAATGCGAAGGTCTGGCCTGACGTGGTGTGACTATTTAGACTCCAGGTGTCTCCACCCTTCCTGGTCTGGGGAGCCTCGGTACCCAAGCCGTTTTAGGTCATGCTCCGGACCACGGCCGTGCTAGACTCCTGGTGCAGGCACCCGTCATGGTCCGGGGACGGCCCCCCCAGGCAGTTTAACGTCTTACCCAGGACTGGGGAGAGGCAACTGAGGGGTGCCGTACGCCTGTCTTTAGTCACCCCAAACCCTTTGGGGTGACATCAGGGAATGGAATACAGACCACCCTCGGGAGGCAGGATCGTATGCCAGAGGAACAGATGCTCACTACCGTGGCCTCCGGCGGCTGGGGGGCTTCGCCCCCCAGACCCCCCTGTGCTGTATACCTATACCCAAACCCTTTGAGGTTACATCAGGGAATAGACTGCAGGCCACCCTCAGTAGCCTCAGGAGGACGCAGCAGCTCATGCAGAATCTGTACACGCAAGGAACAGCCCGGAACGCCCGGAAGAAGCAGATGTTCACTACCGTGGCCTCCGGCGGCTGGGGGGCTCCGCCCCCCAGACCCCCCTGTGGCATGTGCCTGTATTGTATCCAAGTCCTTGCGCGCCCGGGTCTGCGGAAATCGGCCCCGAAATCTATTTTTTGGACTAACCTCCGGCACCCGAGGCTGGACCCGATCACTGATCCCTGAGAGAGGAACCGGGAGGTGACCCATTCACCACAAGTCTCGCTTGCCGGGGGGTCCGTCAAAAAATCGGGGGACGCCTCACATTTAAGCCCAAATGAGCGTAGATTTCGCCCCTATAAAATGCCCTGTGCCACACCCACCTCAAAAAAAAACTAATGCAAACCTGGGTGAATCACACAGAGAGAAGGGGGGGGGGGGGCAAACGACAGTTGGCGTGCTTCTTCGAACAACACCGCACACCCCCCACCCACCCAAAGAGAAGTAGAAACAGCGGCGGCAACCGCAAGGGGAATCATCATGCAGAGATATGCATGACGGGTTGCCCCCCCACCACCACCACCCCATGTGCCCTCTCACCCACACGAAAAACAACTGTCTCGAAAAGAAATGATACACGATGTGGGTGATTTGTGCAGGAGATACCCCAGCGTTCACCATCTGAAGAAGGCCGTCCGGATAATATGCCGGAATGTTCAGAACGGGGGGGGGGGGGGTGGTGACAGAGAGGGAACAGGGGCTGTGCGTTGCTTGGTGGTTGCTGCGTGAGATGAGCAAGTCATTCCACAGCGCATAGATGGTGGGTCCAAGAGAAAGAGAAAGCGTGAGAGAGCGACGTAAACGCGCTCACTCCCCTGCCCTCTGATCAAGCCCCCGGGTGTAGGGTGCAGATCGCTGCTGGCAACGCGGAACCGAGAGGGATACACCTTCACAGCGCACATGGGGTTCAGGCACGAAAATTTCCCACCGAATGACCCTCTCCCTCCCCAATGGACTGCACCCGGGTTCCGGAAAAGATGCACAAACATAGTGGAAGACGACACATGCCCTTCCTGTGGGGGTATGGAAAAGTCGGTGAAAAAAAATGAAAAAAAATGAGAAAAAATCGGCCGAAATTTGCTGTTTTTCGCTAAAAAAAGAGTGTGGGGAGTTGGGTCCAGTTTAGCAAAGTGAGCATATTGTTCGAAAATTGAAAAATTGGGGACACCAAAAGTCCCCAAACGAGTCTTCGACTTGGCCAGCAGAGAGAATTTGTTTGGTGAAAAAATGCCCCAAAAATTGTCGGCCAAAAGTTACTGTTGAAGACGGCACAAGTTCTCTGCACAGGCTGGGTGGGCGCAACGCTGACGAACAACGACAAGCCGGAGGCTGCGACTGTGAAGAATACAACGAACGGCCCGGGTCCTCCTCTAGATGCCCAGGAACAATGTCCTTCCCACCGGTGTTACGCGGGGCGTTCCGGGGGTGGGATAGTGCTGCTGCACAGATGCCAGTGTGCCCGTTGAGGAGGGCCACTCCAGTCAGACCTGCTTGTTGCTTGTACATCACAAACAGCAGACCCAGAGTGGAGTGCCTCATCCCGGTCAACTCAAACACTGCTAGATTGACGAGGCCACCACCTCCTGGCACTGCCTGCACGACAGGGACGGGTGACCTGCAGGTCGTCGTGAGCAGGACCATGGCAGCCCACTCGAACACCTGTGCGGGGTACCGCAACTCATCTTGCTGCGGGTGTGCAGCGGGTGCGAGTGCGCCCCGGCCGGGGGTGGCACATACTCCTCCAGGTTTTGCTGACCTCCCAGAGCGATGGCTCAACAGCCACAGCCTTGCCCCGTCAGCCTGCCCACGCTCCGCCCCTGCCGACGGGGGGGGGGGGGCTCAATCCGCAGTTCCTCGCCGCATTCGCCGCCACGGACAGGAGAAATACGCACAGAGGAGGAGCAGGCAGCTCATTAAACGGCTGGTCCCCCGGTGTATCTGGATGCACCGCCCCTGCACATACGGACAGCAGGGGCTGGAAAAAGAGATCTGCATTTTTTTGACCTCCCCGCCATCTGGATTTCCAGATCAGCCGTGAAGCTGCATACAGTCATCATGCACTGCATCATATCAGACCCACGGGTTCATCAGCCCCTTAGATTCAGACCATGCATTGTCCAGAACTGCACCCTGTCCTTCAACACCAGTAGATCCACGGCTCATGGGCCCATGTGACGACAAAAACCTGATCGTAGCTCATAGCAAAGATGGGTAACACGATCAAGATCATCTGTTCCCAGATGGACGTCTCCTGTTTCCAGGTTTAGGGTTACCGCGAGTGGAGCGCAGATTTACCAAGGTGTATCAAGAGAGTATGCAGCACTGTCCCAGCAGTTCCTCCTCCTTGGTTCCGACCTCCCACAGTTCTTCGATGACAGGCACAACAGAGTAAGAAGCAACACAGCCAGATCCTTCGATCAGGCCCAGACCCAAGCAACAGAGCGGGGGGGGGGGGGGATGAAGTACCTCCTTCAAGAACGTCGCACCACTGGTGATCGCGGCGTCAGGGAAACCGGCCGTCCTGATGAGAAGACGGTCGCTGCGAAACGGCCACTACACAACCCGGGAACCGGGTCGCAATTGAAAACGGGGGGGGGTGCGGGGGGGGGGGGGGGAAGGAGCCTGCCACAAACCCGTGACGGTGTGTTTCAGGGGGGGTGCGGGGGGGACAGGGTCACAGTCATTGTCACCACGTGCACTTGACAGACGGTAATTCCAACTACAGATCAGAAACCGACTGAAGATAGCGGCCTGGTCTCGGTGACTGCACTCGGAAGACTCTCCCTCAGACGTGGGATGCGGGTCACAGAAGTCAGGGCGTGGAGGCAGGGCTGTGAACCCGTCAGTCATGAAAGAGGACAGAGCTCAGTGGGGCCGGGGATGGTGTGGATGCATCCATGCATGCATCCACGGCATCCATGGATGCCCGAAAAAGTCAAAAAATGGCTTATGGACTTGGGACAGGAAAATCGCCGGAACCCCCGAAAATCGACAAAAAAATGGCGAAAAGCCGATTTTTGGGCCCATTCACCCAGGAGCACGTTTCTAGGCCTCTGTGAAAAATCAATTTTTTTGGAATTTTTCGCGTTTTTGGCCAACTACTCGCCCAGCCAAATTCGATTTTTGGCTGGGAAATGCAGGGAAATGCACAAAATCAACGAATTAAGCCGTTTTAACCCCTTTCGTGGACTTTTTGGTTTCAGAAGGGTTTTAGGGGTGTCCATACTGGCCCTTGGCACATTTCCTGAAAATTCCATCCCCTGCAGGCAAACCGGGTATGGATGACTGCCTGCAGGCATGCACACATTCATCCACTGCAGGCAGGGCTTCGGAGCTCCAGGCTGTGTGTGGATGCATCCACAAAACTTGTGGATGCATGCGCTGCAGGCACGGGAAATACTGAGAGCGATGAAGAGGACGAATACGTGTGGGAGGGAGGAGGCGAGCACAAAAGGGCGTCCCCCGGACCCCCCGTCGCCCCCCGGAAAATTTTTTTCGACATGTCGAAATTTCGGCCTACCTGGCCCAGCTGGGCCCAGGCCTGGCTAACCAAAAATGGCTGAAAAAAAATTCGAAAATTTTCCGAAATTTTTCAGTGTGGCACCCCAGTGAGCCCCAGATTCTGTTGAGCCAGGCGAAAAAAAAATTTTTTTTTTGGCCAAAAAAAATTTTTTCCGACGGGGGCCTTCGCTACCAAGTGTGACTGAGTGAGAAAAAGTGAGCTCCAGCCCACTTCCCCTCACTGACTGACGAGCTGTGACGAGCAGTGACTGGTAGCGAGGGCCCCCGACATGTCGAAATTTCGGCCTACCTGGCCCAGCTGGGCCCAGGCCTGGCTAACCAAAAATGGCTGAAAAAAAATTCGAAAATTTTCCGAAATTTTTCAGTGTGGCACCCCAGTGAGCCCCAGATTCTGTTGAGCCAGGCGAAAAAAAAAATTTTTTTTTTGGCCAAAATTTTTTTTTTCGACATGTCGAAATTTCGGACCCCGGGTCACCAGGGCCGTATGGAAATTTAGCCACTGTGGCTAGCCGTAGTGGCTAAAAACAGTTAGGCGTATTTTTCGATTTTTTTCGAATTTTTCAAAAATTGGACAACTATTTTCCCCAGCCAAAAAACCTGGCTAAATTGGCTAATTTTGGCTAATTTTGCCTAAATTTCCATACCCCCTGTGTATAGGTTAGGTGTGGGGTGGGGGGGGGGGGGGGGTAGGGGGGGTCAAATGCCACCCTTTTACGTGGACAAACACGATTTTTCAAAAAACCGGCGCAGAGGCCCCAAAGCCCCCGTAAACCCTCCAAACCCCCCCAGATCGGTCCGGAAACCCATCGAACCCCACTTTTCCACCATTCCGGGCACCTCAGGTGCCCGAATTGGGGTACCTAAATTTTGTGCCACCGTTTGGTACCGTACAGTGCCACTGTGTGGAAGGTTGGAAAAGAAAATGCCCCAACACACCACATCTGAGGGTTGCAATGCATGTTGCTTGCCAACCACGTCATCCGGTGGGTGTCAGGCGCTATGTAGGTGGCATTAGCCAGGTCTTCGATGTGTTCTGGCTTGTATATATACCTCCCTGCCACCATGCACCGGGAGGCTGCCTGTAGGTACGGAACAGTCCAGATGGTCGTGTGATTCCTGTGCAGCAGTGCTCCACAACCGGGATGTGTTGACAACGACTGTTGCAACACGAGCTGTACATTCCGGGAACACATGAAGTGCGCTGTCGTGGTACCCATTGTGCCAGAATTGGTAGTTGCTGCGGTCTACTTTGCCTGGCCCAAGAGCACTGGTACTGAACGGTGCAATATGCGTGGCGAGGTGAATACAACGGAAGCGCGCAAAGTCAATACAGCTCTCGGATGGCGGGTGGTGGTGCCACTAGTGTGTGACGTTCACTCGAGGATACAACGCATCACAATGAATCAGCAACCGTGGACCGAGTACAATACGCTCTCTGTGGCTGGTGTGGGGGACAAAGGCAGTGCCTGTGCCGCAGGCAGGGAGGTATATATACAAGCCAGAACACATCGAAGACCTGGCTAATGCCACCTACATAGCGCCTGACACCCACCGGATGACGTGGTTGGCAAGCAACATGCATTGCAACCCTCAGATGTGGTGTGTTGGGGCATTTTCTTTTCCAACCTCCCACACAGTGGCACTGTACGGTACCAAACGGTGGCACAAAATTTAGGTACCCCAATTCGGGCACCTGAGGTGCCCGGAATGGTGGAAAAGTGGGGTTCGATGGGTTTCCGGACCGATCTGGGGGGGTTTGGAGGGTTTACGGGGGCTTTGGGGCCTCTGCGCCGGTTTTTTGAAAAATCGTGTTTGTCACCCCCATTTGACCCCCCCTAGGGGGGGGGGGCGGGTGGGCAGTTCAATGGGTGTGGGAAACAGAACGAAAGCCGTTTGTGTGGCGGTTGCTTACTTTTTCATCATTGTTGTTTCCTGGCATCGACGACCAGCGGCCCTGACGACCAGTCAGTGCCGTTGGCATCTCATGGCCAGAAAGCTTAGTCAAAACTGCCGATATTCGCTGGCAACCACGGGCGCAAGAAGCCGACAACCCTAACATATTCTTCGATTTCCAAACACGTGCTTTTGAGGCTGCGTTGATACCCTGTCGATGTCTTCACTGTGCCAACTCTCGCATCACAACCCTTTGCAAACACTGACCACGCGTGTCATGCACGTATGTATGTCGGTGTACCGTGTTCGACACGTGCATCTTCGTCTCCCTCCACCCTCCGACTCTTCAGCGAACAACGGAATCGTGTCATGTGTGTCGAACAACAGGCACGACACAAAAAAATACAACTCGGCTCGGTGAAACAGAGGGGGGCGCTTCGCTCAAGCGCAGAATAAAGTGAGCTTCCTCACAATTTACAGTGTGCCCGTCCCTGGCACAGTTCGAACACAGTGAATACCCCCCCCCATGAAGAATAATACCAGCCGCAGCGATTCAAGCGAATTCCTACCAAACCGAAAATACCCGGAAGATGGTATGCTCAAAGAGACTGTGGTCCTGAAGAAGGATACCGCGTTCCCCTTCTCCAACACCAACACCCCTTTCTGTTGGTGCAAGGATCAAACCTGCCTCTTCGTTCGGTTGCTTTTTGCTTTGGTGTGAAGCAGAATGCAAATACAGGGAGGCACATTGCTTCAATCCGTTCAACACGACCACGACGGCAGTAGAGGTCACACACGAGGCCATGGGGAACCACCTGCTGCTACAGAGGACAGCAGAAGGAGGCACCTCCCTAAATAAGCGATATCCCGACACCGACTATTTTGTGGGGCCCGGTGCCTTAGCTGCATTGTGGGATAGAGGAGAGGCATGTGGTGTCTGTTGCATACTTGTAGGGGGGTGGGGTGGGGATACGAATGGCGGTGCATCTGAGGCAGGGAGGGGGGTGGGGGGTGGGGGGGTCATCTCACCGACGAGGTATCTTCACAACTCAGCCAACTGTGTCATATCTTGGTTGTCCCGCAGGTTGGCTGCCTATCACTGTGCTTTCTTAAATAATGTTTTGTTCGCTAGTGTACAGATGTGTTTACGTGCTGAACTGCGTGTCCTCCACATTTTGTTTGTCAAGAGTTCCTGTTGCGGCACGCCCTGCCTGCTCATCGTCAACAGAGTCGAGCTTGTCGGGCTGCTTGGAGTTGCGGGACGACGGGGCGGTAGAGGGGTGCTGCTTGTGAAATGCCACAGTCTCGTCAAAGATTGAGGACTTCACATCTGCTGTGCACGTGAAGCTGCTGTCGTCGAAGTCGAACTGCTTCACGCCTGACACGTCTTCGTCTTCTTCGTCGTGCAGGTCTTCGAGGTCTGTGAGGAACGAATGCATTTGAACACACGCACGCATCACACAACACGAGAGGGTTTAAAGCCTCGACATCACATGCACCCTGCCACTCCACCTCCACCGGCACCTTGACGGTCACAACACAGCAGAATTGAACCAGGGTAAAACTGTCGACATACAGGGGTGATTCAGCGCCTCCGTCACGGTCACTCGCTTCTGCGGGTGGAAGATAAGCATCTTGTCCATAAGGTCGATGGCCTGTTGTGTGATGTGGTGTGGTGGCATGCAGAAGGATACCATCGGATAGCATCACACTCCCCGTCCTATATCCAACGCATACCTGTGGGTCCGCCTTCGGGAAGGTGGCCTTGAAGTCGAGGCGCTGTTTCTGCGACTTTTTTCTAATATAGCGCTGCGCGGCATCCGATCCGACGGTGGACAGCTCCGACTCCGGCGGTGTGCCGATGATGTCGATGATTTTGTCGAGCTGGTTGACACGGTCCTTCCCGGGGAAGAGGGGTTTAGAACCATGCATTTCGCACAGGATGCAGCCCACACCCCAGACATCAACAGCACCGTTGTAGAGGATGCTCTCCATCACAAGCTCGGGGGCACGGTACCACCGCATCGTCACGTAGTCTGTGAGGAACTGGTCGTCCTCCTTGGGCTCGTCACGCGCGAGACCGAAGTCGCAGATCTTCAGGTCACAGTTGATGTTGACCAAGATATTCGCAGGGGTGATATCACGGTGAATCACACCCGCCGCGTGGATGAACTTCAACGCACGCAGGATTTGGTAGAGGAAGTACTGGACGTGCGCGTTCGTCATCTTCTGACCGCTCTTGAACACGGTCTTCAAATCTGTCTCCATCAGGTCCATGATGATGAAGAACTCCTTGAAGTCCTTTGTCTGAGGGGTCAGGATATTGCGCAGCCCCACAACGTTGTCGTTGTTGAAATGTGCCAGCAGCTTGATCTCACGCAGAATCCGTTTTGCCAGGTTCATGTCGGTGAAGATCTCCTTGCTGACTTTCTTGACGGCGCACTTCACCGGCTCTTCCCCCTGGGCCTTCTTGTCGGTTGCGCGCAGAACCATCCCATAGCTGCCAGCGCCTATCACCTTGTCCAGGGTGTACCGACCGGGATCCAATTGGTCCAGGTCCCGCTGCACCGTCACGACAGACATCTTGACCACCCCCCTGAGCGGCTGTGTCCTGTGTACCTGTGGTATGTTGGATGCAATGCAGCGAGTCTATTTGGAGCAGCTCACGAAATAAACTCAGGTAAGCTCGCGCGAGAAGGCATCATTGACGGTGCACCACCACCATATCACCACATCACCCCATCATCGGCTTCACTGGGCCTGGTGCTCCTTTTGACACAACCGATACAACAGTATTGCTAATAATAACACAAGAGGACAGCACGAATGAAAATCTTTTGCAGCATCTCATCGACAACCAACTTTGAGAAAAATACGAGTCACACGAAGATCGAACGAAGATAGCGCAGTACATCGGCTCGATCTGCTCCAACGACATGTGAGGCTCGATGGTTTGGTGTCGGAGCAGTGGCGTGCACAACGTTGCCAGAAGGCGCTGTTACTCACGGAGTGGAGGCGCAGCTGGGTGGATCTGCACCTCACAGCGACACTGACGTGTTCGCTTTGAAGAAAGAAGAGAACAAATCATCTATGGGACGACCCCCCCCCTTCCCCCCTCCCGAAGAAACAGAGAGCTCGTGGCAAATAAGTATTTGTTGCGCACCGGCTCCACCGAGGGGGCCTGGGTGTCCGGGGCAACGAGAGGAGTGAACCACAGGCGTTGTCGCCCACGAGGAGAGTGTCGGAACTCACACGAACTGGAAGTGGCCCTTCCGTTCACCTCAGTTGAATTATGACAGGGTACCGCGGTAGCTGTGCACCCCGATACTTCCACCCCGATGGTTGGCGGATGACAGCACCACAACCATGCAATCGCATCGCCGCTGTTGAATCACCGTTTCCATCACAGCTTCATTTTTGCTGTGATTTTGGCTTCGCACGAGCGGGTTGGAGTAGGCTACCCCACCTCCCGCTACTTCACGCACATATATACGGCACCGTGGTGCGGCAAACACAACTCTTAACGGCTGTTTCTCCCGATTGAGAACGCGGCAGGAATGGGTCCCACCAAATGTTCACTCAGGACAAGAGACACGCGCAGCGGTTTCAGATATCGCCCACATGCAATACCGATCGGGGGAGCGGCAACCATTCCCTGAAGGAAGTTGTTACACATTTACGTCCCATCATCGGGCCGGGGTGGGATACGCACAGAAGACATCACATATAGAATGGGGGGCAGCCTTGGCAGGGTTATCTTGCCCCATTCGAAACATAATGGACACAGGCCCGATGAATGGATCCAGGAGTGGAGAGGGAATCAACGGAGCTTGTGGGCTTTCGCACGCAGAACAGCACAGAACGTCGGATATACGGTCCTCACCCCCCCCCCCTCCACCCGCTAGCTCTCAAGCAGGGTGCGCAGCAGGGGTTTCAGATACCACTCCGTCTTCTTCTTCGCACAACGGGGATCCTTCTTGTTGAAGTAATATGCTCTCCCATTCACGCTGCTCTTCTGCACCCAGATACCCGCCGCGAGGACCCGGGCAAACTCCTCCTCCACTTCCTCGTCCGTCACGACCTTCGTCCCTGCACCTGCCTCGCCGGCATCCTCTGCCAGCCCTGCCCCAGCAGCTGTGGGCACAATCGGCTTCTGTTTCGCAGAATTCCGCAGCGTGCGCTCCAGATCCCACGTGGTAGTCTGCGTCCTGTTGTTGACATAAAACTCCTGCCCGGACTTATCCCGCTTGGCTGTCCACTCCCCTGTTGCGAGCAGCCGCTTCGCCTCCAACGCCCAATCCGTCTCCTGCCCCGCCTGACGCGCCGCCACCGCCACGGCGGGCTCCGCGGGCACTGCCTCCAGCCCCTCCCTGATAGCACCCCTCTCGCCCGCCTCCAGGCCCTCCACCTCGCCACGCCCCACACCCTCCGCATCCTCGAGGGGGCGCAGCGCCGCTGCCAACGCCGCCTCTGCCAGGCCACGCTGTATCGCGGCACGCCGCTCGACCTCCTCACGCAGACGCGCCAGCTCTGCCTCCAGCTCCTCACGCGGGGGGCCCTCCCCGACAAGCATGGGAGGGGGTGTGCTGCTGACCTCGCGCAGCTGTGCCTGGGAGCGCGCCTTGTGTGGCGACATGCGTGGCGTGCCCATGGCGGAGCTGGATGCCCGCGAATGCCCCCGCTGCGGCGCGACACGGCGCGGCGTCAGGGGGGAGACGGACCGCGCGCTGCGGATCGTCCCGTTGGGCGAGGCGGAGCGCAGGGGCAGCTGCGGCACCGGGACACGTGGGGAGCGGTGCACAGAGGCAGGGGCAGGCGAGCGCTGTGCAGGCGGTGAACGCACCCTGGGCTCCTCTTGCTTCTTCGACACCAGAGTGCACTGCGATGCGAAGAGCACCGGCTGCATAAACGAGCCGGATTGCGACGACACGGGGGATGTGTGAACAGACTTTGCGGTTTGAACCCCTGAGAACTGCCGGGCGCACGCGCTGCTGTTCCAGCTGAAGCTGTAGTTCGGGAGCTGTTGCAGGGGCGACGCCGGCACAACAGCATCCGCCGCGCAGTCCTGTCGAGGGGGGAGATCTGCTGCGCTGTGGGCTACTGCGCTGCGGTGCAGCAGCATGTGGTAGCGGTTGCGCAGGTCATCCTCTTTCCGCCGGAATGCATCGCCTCCTGTTGGGGAGAAGCACGACACACGCCCGACACGCTGCCCATGCCTCACGAGCAGGCGGCCATGAATGTCGAGAAGACGGGCCTGCACAGACTGGATGTCCTGCAGTGCAGTGTTCCCAACTCGAGATCGCTCCATCATGTGGCACCACCACCACCTAGCGAGGATGTGTGTTGAGGGGGTTGAAAGGTTGAATCAGATGAACAGAGGCGGAGATTACTCTGCCAACAAAGGATTCGGCTAGCATGCGGGGAGGAAATGGGATGAGGGAGTGGGGCGGGATGGGGTCAACAGGCGTGCCTTCGTTACTTTGCTGCATTCTCCTCTGTCTGTGCGGAAATGTGTGTGTGAGTGTGTCTGCGTGCGTGTGGGATTTTCTTTAGGATTATGTTCTGGTGTGGCAATGCAACTTCCCCCCCCCCCCCATCCCTCTGTTGCCGTTCATCCCCACACGCCACCCCCCGCCCTTTTGGGTTCCTCTTTGGGAAATATAACAGCGGATGAAACCACGCTGGTTCAACTCGCGACAAAGGCTAATTTCATTTTTCCCGTTCCCCGTAAGGTTTGAAGCGACCCCCCTCTCTTTGGAGGGTCGGCAATACAGCTTTGCCCCCCACCCCTCCCCCCAAACCACACCCCCCCCCCCTCGCACATTCAACAGTTGTCTAAGTTCAGCAGCAGATGCCACGTTATTACACCACACACCTAAAGACCCTCATTTATGTTTCAATTCTTGACAACGTGCCGTGAGCGTGTCTCACATCTCTTTCACACGCGCGTTACCCTCCCTATATAACCCCCATGTGTCTCGTCGCGTTTCAAGCAATTCTTGGTTTGCGGATTTACATAGTTTTTTTGAACGATTTGAACGATTTTTGGCCGTGCTCGTAGCATTCCCCGTTGAGGGGGTCGCTATTTCGTGTTCTCCTGGCCGCACGGAGGCATTGCCTTACGTCGCCTCTTCCTCTTTTCCTTTGGTGGTGTGTTGGTCTGGCACAGAGGGCGGGACCGTGCTGATATGCACAGTGACGACTCTCCCTTTTGTTTTGTGCCCGCCTCCACCGAGATTCGGCTGATGCCTCTCAGACTGGGGGCGGGCGGTCGCCGACCCTTTTCTGTACGAGGTTTTCCACAGGCTGCACACCTGCCCCGCGGCTGTGTGGCAGTCTTCGCGGAGTGCAATGCGAAGGTCTGGCCTGACGTGGTGTGACTATTTAGACTCCAGGTGTCTCCACCCTTCCTGGTCTGGGGAGCCTCGGTACCCAAGCAGTTTTCGGTCATGCCCTGGACCACGGCCGTGCTAGACTCCTGGTGCAGGCACCCGTCATGGTCCGGGGACGGCCCCCCCAGGCAGTTTAACGTCTTACCCAGGACCTTGGTGCGAGGTGCCAGGAATTTTTTCTTACGATGACAGCATCAACACAACTCCTGGGCAAGAGATCAGGGTGAGGCACAGAGGCAATTGGCCCAACCAGACTGTCCTATCTCAAACTCGAACCCCCGCTAGGGGACGGATGGTGGTGTGTGAAAAAGCCAAAGGCGCAGAGCCACCTCCCTGATATCCTGCTGTGCAGCGTGCATTCGGACATAACAAGGCCACTGTGTGGGGGTGGGGGTGGAAGTGATTGTCGAGAGTGAAGGTAAGGCAGTTCTCCCAACACCCACCGTGTGTTGTGGGAGGGGCGGGGAGGGCGGGGGGTGTGGCAGGGCTAAACAGACACCAAACAACCAACCTAACATTGAACTATTTCTTTTCAACGGCTGGGGGGAGGGGGAGGAAACCCACTGAACCTAGCACAGCACCTTGTGAGAAGACAGGGCCCCCTGATCGCGCGCCACGCCACGTTGCATCGAAGCACGAGGAACACGGCGGTTCTGGGGAACTATCCAGACAGGAGGAGAAAGCCGGGGGTTCGCTAACAGTAATGCTGAGGAGCGCTGAGCACACAACAGTAAAACGTCCGGGATGCCGGGATACACACCCGATTCCCCGAGTCAAGGCACTCCCTTTCTGAACGGGCTGGTTCATCCAATTGAAAGGGATGGAAGGAATGCCTCGCAAAAAAGACTTGGAGTTGCGCTCTTTGTTTGTACGAGCGGTGTCTGCTCGTGCATGTGTGCGGATACCGAACGCTGCCACAAGTCTTTTTAGTGCGAAAAGCTGTTCTCCAAAAAAACAGTTGGGGTGGTTGCACTGGCCCAATATCCTTTTCCGCCGCCGTCATACCCATCCAGCCATTCCGAGGAGGTTTCTGGCGCACAGCAGTGAAACAGTGCGGCATTTTCTTTCTGGGCTGCGGATCCCACTCCGACCCAACGAACAAACCCAGGACCAACACCCTGCGAGAAAGACGAGTCACAAGACGCCTTTAAGATGTGATGCGGTGTGTCGAAGAGATAGAACAATCTATGCCTGCATATAAGGGCCCCAGGATTCATATTATGGGCCATCGGTGTCGGCTCCGCGATCCCCCCCTCCTCCACCAGCCCTTCCCTGTCGGAAGGGTGGGGTGCGGGGGGGTGAGAGACGGAGAGACGATGAGTCATGACCACCATTTGGGGTACCGATGGCGATGCATCGGGCAAGCAAGGCAACTATTTCACTGAACCGCCGTATTGGCATAAGACAGAAAGAGACAGGTGAGGGTGCCGGTGCAGTGGGGAGAGAGAGAGAGAGAGAGAGAGTGAGTGAGGGCACTTCTCGGTACGCAAGAAAGGTTATAGTCCCACTGGAGATCATACGGAGAGAAAGAAAGACAACTTTATTGAACGATTTTGAACGATTTTTGGCCGTGCTCGTAGCATTCCCCGTAGAGGGGGTCGCTATTTCGTGTTCTCCTGGCCGCACGGAGGCATTGCCTTACGTCGCCTCTTCCTCTTTTCCTTTGGTGGTGTGTTGGTCTGGCACAGAGGGCGGGACCGTGCTGATATGCACAGTGACGACTCTCCCTTTTGTTTTGTGCCCGCCTCCACCGAGATTCGGCTGATGCCTCTCAGACTGGGGGCGGGCGGTCGCCGACGCTGACGCGCCTGGCGGCCTGTGGTAAGTGACGTCACCACGGACTAGTCGCCCGGACGACTAGTCGGGATGACGGGTGAAATGACGACGGGTGAAACGACGGGTCCACCCGTCGAGTCGACGGGTGGCACCCGTCGGCACGACGGGTGAACCTGCTGAAACGACGGGTGTTCCAGCCATTTCCTGTTGATATGGGCCAATTTCCATTGAAAACTAGGGGAGTACCTTGCATGGCATCAGGTTATTTTTCACGCCGAGCCATCTTCCCTGCACAGACCCACCCCCCCATTACTTTCCATTTACAATTCCTTTGGTTCCCATTGGTGAAGGGGCTGCCCACCGGTGGACCGGGGTGAGCCATCCAGGTGGGCAGGGGGCCTGGGGGTGGGGCCTCAAAACAACTCCCTCCCACGACGTCACCCCGCTCTCGAGGACAAACAAATCACCTACGTACCTGAACTGCCAAACACCCCCCCCCCCTCACTTACGGGTGCGCGGATCTCATGTGCTCGTCGCGCTTTACAGTGGTTTTAAAGAGCTCGAAACAAACACAGCAACGCTTTTGTGTCAGCACGCGCGAATGGTGACTGAGGTAGTGCTGGCTCAGTCCCTTCGATTTTGTCCGTTTGCCGCACTCCTGGCATGTGACAGTGCAAGTCTGACACGGCGCGTTGTTTTGTGGCCGATGTGCAGCATCATAATGCGCAAACAGTGCTTCTCTCGTGTGGACAACTTTGGAGCACACAATGCAGATATGCTGCTGCACAGGCACTGTACCGGATGGCGTTGGTTCTGGCACTTCTGGCACATCCTCGCTGTTGCCCCAGGATTTGGACTTGCAGATGCATGCGAGCAGCGTTGCCTTTGGAGTGGTGTTTTCTGGGTCGCCCAGAAATTGTTGGCCCCATCGCCCCCTTTTTGTGACGTGAGATCCAAGGCCGAGGGACTCGAGTCTCCGCTGCAGTGCTGCCGTTGCTCCCTTCCAACAAGCGTTCCTCGCAGTGACACAGCAGCAAAGCTTTATCGCGCCGAACTTCAGGAGGGTCGGGGTGCTCGGTTGGTCCAGCAGGCCGCACCCCTTGCCTTTGGTCCTCTGCATTTCTCGCTCAGGTTTCCCTTTCGGTATTCAGCCTCTTCGCGCAGAGGGGTTTCCTTCTTCGCGACAGTTTTTCGCGAGAGCCCGAGTTGAGGGGGTTTCTCCCCGGCCTCCGCCACCTTCTGACGCAACGCTTTCGACATCTCCCCACACTTGCGGCCAGACAGCTGAGCATCGAACCTGTGCTCACGCAGGCCTTCTCCCACCAGGGCCAGGCGGATATCCTCCTCGACCGGCATGGTGCCTCCTGCAATGGAAGAGTGAGTGCAGCTTTGATAGTGGCTAGTTGATACCCAAATGTTGAAACCGTAGAGAAAAAGGCACAAGTGATCATTTACCAGGGTCAGAGGTCAGGGGCTTGGGGCTGTCAGTATTTCGCTGATGCATCATGTTTCTCTCCTCCTGGCTCGCTCAAAGGTCTGCACTGTGGAACACGGTCGGCGTGGAGTCGCCGATGGTGTCGGCGTTGGCATCCCCGCCATCACTGCCGTCTCCACCATCATCTTCGGTGCCCTCATCCCCACCATCTTCTTCATCATCATCATCGTCCCCCATCAGCAGCTTCCACTTGCTGCCATCACTTGCCGTCGTGTCCATTGCTGAACCTTGCTTGGTCAGCAACGGACACTTGACGGAAATGATGCCGTCCTCATCACGCGCCTCTGCCTTGACCTGCAGATTGAGCAGGCACTCTGGCGGGATGATGAGGACCGTGGAGTACTCGCCCTTCGGAAGATCATTAGTCTTCCGCAGGCGTGTCCACGAGAGCGTCACCTGGTGGCCGTTCTGGGAACAGCTGAGGAGCTGCGCAAACCCCACCTCCACTGCGAAGGCGTAGTACAGGTTGGCGCCCTCCTTCTTGCGAGCCCCCGAGAACTGGGGGTAGGCCACCTTGTTGGCCTTCGGTGGCCCGGTCTTCTGCTGGGTCTTCTGTGCCTGTTTCTTCTCCGCCTCGTACAGCTTCACCATAGCTGCAGCGGTACCGATAGGTGCCGCGGGGCAGGCGTCGGCCATCTCCTTGAGCCCTGTCGGGTGGTCCTTCCCGTTGCTCTTCCGGAGGCCCAACCCGACAAACTCGATGTCTGACCCGCTATTGACACGGGCAGCGTACATCGTGCGACCATCCTTCAGCGCGGTCGACTTGCTGATCACCCCACCCCCCAGCTTCTCATACTTTTTGTACAGGGCAAGACTGATGATGGGATCAGTCGACTTGATGGTAGTATCCGTCAGCTTGCCGAGAAGCTGCTTCAGGGTCATGTGGCTCAACCCATCAGCATCACGCTCGACAACGTACGTGTTGATCCAAGCACGTACAAACACCGTCATGTCCACAGCGCTGGCGAGGGCCTGCGCTGCAGTACGCTTTGCCGCTGGCATTGATTGGTGTGGCTCGTCTGGGTGGCCTGGGTGGTGATGATGGTATCTTGGGGTATCTTGGCCTGGGTGGTGATGAGGGTACGGTATCTTGGAGACTGCCTTGTGGGTTGTGCAAGGGTTGGGGGCTGGGGCGAAAATTTGCCTGGCAGAAAAGTGATCACCTTCATGAAGTAGGTTGCTCTGTCAAACTGACACAGTTTGTCAGAGTCAAGATCCCTCGAACAATGAAAATCCACGAGAACAGCCGTCGCACATGCACTTGAGGCCCCATCAAGTAGGAATTGTAAATGGAAAGTAATGGGGGGGTGGGTCTGTGCAGGGAAGATGGCTCGGCGTGAAAAATAACCTGATGCCATGCAAGGTACTCCCCTAGTTTTCAATGGAAATTGGCCCATATCAACAGGAAATGGCTGGAACACCCGTCGTTTCAGCAGGTTCACCCGTCGAGTCGACGGGTGCCACCCGTCGACTCGACGGGTGGGCCCGTCGAGTCGACGGGTGCCGCCTGTCGAGTTTTCACCCGTCGTCCCGACTAGTCGACCCCACCCGTCACTGCCCGACTAGTCCGTGGTGGTGGGGCTGGGATGGGGGGGGGGGGGGGTGCTGGGAGGTCGGGCCGAAGCCCTTGTTCTCTGATGATGTTATTTGGTTCACGCGTTCAGGTAGTCCTTCTCGCCGTGCTCCGTTACCCCTGCCTCGGCCAGGTAGCGCAGCGCCTCCTTGCAGTTGTGCAACAGCAGGTTGTGCACGTTTGTGGCTGTGAGGTGGTGTCGGGCCGACGCTGTCGCGGGGCAGCCGAAGAAGAGGTGCTTCAGTGAGACCCCAGGCGGGGGGTGGCCCGGCGCATGCTTCAGGCAGGGTTGGCAAGGTGGTTGTGCCGTGCCCGGGATGTCATGGTCGTAGACCAGGCGGTGGTGGTCGGCCCGGAGTCGGCGGATGGTGGTTTCCCCTAAGCGGGTGAGTCCCTCCATGCGGAGGTCGGGGCGTTGCAGTCGCGTCTCCCCGATTCCCGAACGGTACGCGTACACGCTGTCCGTGCGGGGCACCGTTGCGTCGTTGTAGATGTGTCGGCGGAGGACGACACGAGCCGACGCGAGGCTAACCGGTTCCATCTGCGGCCGGAAGGCACCGATTTGCGCCTGTTTGTCAGCGAGTTCGTTCCCTGCTACCCCAACGTGTGACGGGATGTAGCGGAGGTGGGTGGTGACATCGTGGGTTTGGGCGAGCTCGTTCAACCACCTCCAGATGTCCCATTCGGTGGATCCTCTCGCTCGCTGCGGGCCGCTCAGCAGCGCGTTCAGTGCGCTCTGCGAGTCTGTGAGGATGGCGATCGTTTCGCCTGGGGATACCAGGGTGCATAGGTGAGCGAGGGATTCTCTGATGGCCACCAGCTCCGCCTGGTAGCTGATGCAGCGGAGTCCTGCCGGCCAGGCGAGCTTTTTCCTGAGGCGGCCCTCCGGCATGCTGTACACCGCTGCTCCTGCGCCGCCCTGCTGTTGCCGCGATGTGGAGTTGGAGACTGACCCGTCGGTGTACACATGCCAGGCGCATGTCGGGAGGGCCTGGATGGTCTGCTCTGCCAGGTCCCGGAGGGTGTCTTTCGGGGTGGCGGCCTTTGGGGCGGTGAGCCCCGGCAGCGTCGCCAGGATGTGTACTCGTGGCAGCACCAGGTTCCATTCCCAGGGGGGGATGGGGTGTGCTGCATGCAGGGGGGCCAGCAGGGGGGTGCGCCCGTCGACCTTCGAGGATTTCACCAGACTCCGTGCCTGATGTAGCCAGCTGCCTCCCGTGTTCCCGGTGTTTAGTTGCGCCCGGTATCCTGGGGAGTGGGGCACGCGGCGGAAGCGTTCGTGGTCTGTGCACACCGCGACCTTGAAGTCGAGGTCGAGGTCTCGCAGGTGTGATTCCCAGAGGAGCTTTGCCGTGCTGGTGTTCTTCATACAGCCCGTGATGATCAGGGCTGCCATGCGGTGGACATCTCGCAGGCGTTTGAGGTTCTTCGTGGACAGGCCAGGGGTGTAGACGCTGGCGGCGTACATCAGGATGGGGTAGACATATGTCAGGTAGGCCTGGCGCAGCGTGTCTCCACTTGAGCCCCAGTCAGTGCCTGCCAACATACGCAGAATGCTCAGGCGTCGCATGCAGGTGGTCACGACGTGGTCGACGTGGTCTGTCATCGTGTGGCAGGCATCGATGTAGACCCCGAGGTACTTCGCTGTCGATTCGTGCTGGAGGGGGGTGCCGTCTGGGAGCTCCATGCGTCTGTGCTCGCTCAACGCTGCGGGCGTCGTTCCCATCAGCGTGTAGCAGCATTTACTGGGGGAGAGCTGCAGCCCGTGGAGTGGGATTTCGGCGGCGAGTGTGGATATGACGCCCTGTGCGGTGCTTAGGGCTTCAGTGTAGTTGTCCCCGACGACGAGTACTGCGATGTCATCTGCGAACACCGCTGGGTGGATGTTAGGGGAGGCGGTGATGGCTCGAGATACATCGTCCATCACGCAGTTGAAGAGCAGGGGCGAGAGCACTGTTCCCTGCGGGACCCCGTTGTTGAAGTCGTAGTAGTCGCTTCTTACCCCGTGCACCTGTGCGGCGGCTCGGCGGTTGCTGAGGTAGTTGTGTAGCCATCTGGTGAATTTCGGGGGGAAGCCCTTCCGTCTGACACTGTTGATGACTGCGTGCTTGCTGACCTTGTCGAAGGCTTTCTCGAGGTCGAAGTACAGGGTGACAGCTGCCTTTCCGGAGGAGAGGGCGTCCGTCGCTGTTTGGGTGATGTAGGCTAGTTGGTCGGTTGTCGATCTCAGCCGCTGGAACCCTGCCTGGTTCGCGCAGTGCCCCTCCACCTGTGGGTAGGCGTCGTCGAGCATGAGCTGCTCCATGCGCCTCTTCACCATTTTTTCTAGCACCTTGCACGCTGTGCTGGTGAGCGCGATTGGTCGGTACGAGGACGCTGCCGTTGCTGGCTTCCCCGGTTTCAGGATCGGGATGATGACTGCTCGTGTCCACGCGTCGGGGAGGATGCCGCTGTTCCACGACAGGTTGAGCACATGCAGGAGTCCCTGCCGTGCCTGGGGGCCCAGATGCATCAGCAGCTCGTTGTTGAGGTCGTCAGGCCCTGGGGATTTCCGCTCCTGCAGTTCGGATAGAGCCGCGTTCAGCTCCTCTTTGGAGAAGTCGTCTTCGGCAGCTGAGAGCTCGGGGGGTGTCTGGTCATTCGCATGCTGCGGGGTGTGTGCTGCTTGTGGCTGTTGGTCGCTTCCTTCGCTGATCTTGGCGTAGTGGCTGCAGAGGAGGTCCGCCTTAGCTTTGGGGTCGGTCACCGGGACCCCTCCGTCGACAAGTGGGAAGGCAGCCTGTTGGATTTTGCGGCCGTCGAGTTCTCGCACAAGCCGGAAGGTGGCGCCGAGGTCGCTGCTGGTGCTCGCGGCCTGGCACCTGGTTTCCCAGGTTGTGCGCTTTGCTTCGAGGACGGCGTTGGTGGCGTCGGTGGTCAGCTTGTCCAGCTTGTCGTAGTCGTCCTGGGACAGGTGTGCGGTCTGGGCGTGTCTGCGCGATTCCTCGTTCCGCGCCCGTATCGCACGTTTCACCTTGCTTGTGAACCACCGCTTGCGGGGGCGAGAGCTTCGCTTCGTCGGGATGTGTTTGGCTGCGACCGTGCGTACCAGTCCCAGCCACTTGTGGAAGGATTCCTTCGGGTCATTCCACTTCGTCACTTTGCGTGACAGCCGTTCCAGCTCCTCAGTGAATGCGGGCCAGTCTGCCGCTGCCCAGTTCCATAGTTGGCGGGCTTTAGCTGCCGGGTGTGTGGCTGCAGCTGGCGTTCGTGCAAAGGGGACGGTGTATTGTATGGCGAAGTGATCGGACTGCCACTGGTCTAGGGTATTCCAGGTGACCTCCCCCAGCTCGTAGTGGGCGAAGACAATGTCCGGCGAGGACTTGGAGTCGCGGCGCATGCGTGTGGGGTGGTCAGGGTCGTTGCACAGCGACATGCCGTTGAGGAGGGACCAGTGGTACAGGTCTGTTCCCTTGTCGTCGCAGCGCGCATGTTTATCCCAGGCACGGTTGTGGATGTTGAAGTCGCCGGCGATGATGGACTCCGGCGTGTGTGGTAGCAGGGATGTAGAGAAGTCGTCGCGGCGTGGGTCGTTGCTAGTGCCGACTCCCGAGGGGCGGTATACATTGGTGAAGGTGATAGCGCTTTCTGGCCCCGTGACGCGCACCGTGAGGGTCTCGGTCACACTGGCGTTTGGTGCGGTGGCAATAAGAGTCGCGTGTAGGTCCTCCCGCACTAGGGTTGCGATCCCGCCTCCGGAGGTGAGCGTCCCCTTACAGCGCTTCTGGGTGCGGCGTCGGAGAAAGACGGAGTAGCCCGGGAACTTGGGGTCCCCCCCCTGTGCTGCTCGGAGTTCCTGCAGATGCACTACGTCATACCGCTGGGTTGCGAGGTGGTGCTGGAGCTCCGCCCTTTTTGCCTCGGTGAGTCCGTTGCAGTTCCAGGTCAGGCACTTGAGGTGCTGCGCCGGGCCAGGGTTCTGCTCGATGTCACCCGCCCTGAGGAGGAGGTCACGCCCGGTCTCGTAGATGTGGCGCTGCAGGCCTGGAGATGGCGGGCCTCCCCGTCAGTTGAAGAGGACCTCTTCGCACTGACGTTTGTGCAACCGCTCCTTCGGGTGCTTTGTGCGCAGGGTTGCGGTCCGGGACGGAGAGAGTGCCCGGCTCTTCTTCTTGGGGGTTAGCCCCGTGTGGGTTCTGGCCGGGGAGGCGGACTTCGGGGGTGAGCCCTTGGTCCCCCGGTTTGGGGTGGTGGCGGCCGGCTCGGTCTTTCGGGAGGGGGAGCTGGTGCCCGGCTTGGTGGTCTTCTTCGGTTTTGACTGCGGATGTGCTGCCGCCTCCAGGTGCTGCAGGCGGGCCTGCATTGCCTGCAGGGCGGCCGCGAACTGTCTCTCCTGGTTCGCGGCCCGCTCCTCTGCAGCGGCTGCCCGCCGCTCTGCCTCGGCAGCACGCTGTTCCGCCTGCTCGAGGAGGGCTTGCACCCTGGCGAGGTTGGTGGCGGCGGCGGCGGCGGCGGCTGCTGCTGCGGCGGCGGCGGCGGGGTCGGTGGTAGTGGTGGTGGCGTGGGGGGGGCCGCTGTCCTTCATCTCAGCGTCGGTCGTGGCCCCCTTCTTCTTCGTCTTCTTCTTTGTCTTCTTACTCGCCAGCTCACTCCCCGGCACTCCTCCCTTCGGCTGCTCCGGTGCTGCGGGTGGTGGGGTCGGCTCCGGTGGGGGCTTGGTGCGCTTTGGCCTCCGCCGGCGGGGGAAGAGCCCCAAGTCCTCGGGTTCGCGGTACCGCCGCAACACCAGGTAGGTGTTGTTGTCGACGCAGTACGCGCTTGTTTATGAGTTTTGTTTTATTGGGGAGGGGGGGGGGGGGTGATCATTGCTCGTGATTTCTTCTTGCAGGCGTTTTGGTCGCAACTGTTCGATGTTGCTTCCAAAAAAAGAGATGGTCAAAAGAGAAACAATCGTATATTTGCCTGAGAAGGGCTGAATCCAAGAGAAAGCCACGTGACGTCTGCTCCAGCTCGCATTGGATGTATGGAGCAGTAGGAGCGGGGGTGGGGTACAGGCTATACGATGTCGAGTATCCGAGAGAGAGTGGCGCCTGCGCCTCCTCCTCCTCCTGTGTCACTTCCCTCACCCCACCAGAGCAGCTCCTCTCTCAAACAAGGGGAGTCTACCGGGCCGCGGGCCCGCGTAGTTAAGTAGACGACACCCTTGGGGTGCGAGTATTTTCGTTTCGGGGATATTCACACTATAAGCATACGAGAGAGAGAGAGAGAGAGAGAGAGAGAGAGAGAGAGAGAGAGAGAGAGAGAGAGAGAGAGAGAGAGAGAGAGAGAGAGAGAGAGAGAGAGAGAGAGAGAGAGAGAGAGAGAGAGAGGGATGGAGAGAGACAACTTGAGGATTTGTTGGCGGCTGTTTGCGTGAGGAGTCTGCCGCGTTGCCGTTACTCCCGAGCCCCCCCACCCCCCCACACCCCACCTTTCGTGGCTGTCGTGGCGCACAAAACAAAGTTCTTCACGTCACGATTCGCCATTGTGCCCAACCTCTCGCGTGCCGTTTGCTCTGGCGCTTGCGTTGGTTGGAGCTTCAAAGCAGCAATCCAGCGGGACAGTATCAGCACTCGAGAGGAGCACGTGGAGGATGTGATACACAACACAGCGCGGTAGTAGAGGCTGGGGGAGATTCTGGCTCGTCAGTTGACCTGTCGAAATCTCGTATGTGTCATTGTGAAGGACTATTCAAGTCACAACACAACCCACACACGTGCATCTTTTGTGGCAGTGCAGAAGCCCCCTGCTTGTTGATCACCACTGCACCTCACATTAAAACAAATAGAGACGCACGCATACACAAGACACTAATTTGGTTTAGGTTGCACGTAATTTATCGCTGCTTTTTTGTTGGTCATACAAAATATAGCAAAGGGGAATGGGGGCGGGGGCGGGGCGAGGGGGTGGGGGGTGGAGAAACATACTGTATGGGCCTCCGCTCTGTGGCGAACCGTGTGTGGGGTGTGCCCACACATGCCGTCAGCAGAACTGGCACAAAAAAAGATGATAGCAAAAAGCCCCCCCTCCCCGCGACAACAAGAGGACAAAAGCGGGAAGGGGGAAAGGGGAAAGGGGCTTCGCAACGTTCGAAATTTCACCCATCTCTTCTCCCCCCCCCTCTCTCCCACCCACCCCTTAGTTAGATGTCCCGCAATAACACACACTTCAGATGGCCCCGCTGATATTCCGAAGAATACAAATCATATCTCAGTCAGCCGGCGGACGCCAAGGCCGGAGGTAGGTAGAGTTGTCAAGCCCAGGGAAGTGCTTCCTTAAATCGAGGTCCCAGTTCGGCTTGTAGTCCCCCCAGTATCTCTTCTTCCCTTCCTCGGTCAGCATTGGGAGCATGAAGCAGCGCCGGCCTTCGACAATGGACCACCATTTAAACTTCTGTTTCTCCTTAGGGGTCAGCTCGGACTCTAAAGAGAGGATCATTCGAGAGAACTCCATGTTCCAGATCGTGTCAGCTTCCTCTTGGATCTCTGAATAGGTTGTGCTCATCATGGCAATGAGGAGGTTGAGAAGCAGGATGGTGACAAGGATCACATAGATCACCATCAGCAGATACGCGATCAGGGGATACGATGTCATCTCAGAGGTGATGTCAAGCGACACCTCCCCAAGGAGCACTTCGAAGGACTTCCGCATGTGCGCGACAAACAGATATCCGTCATCGCCTTTCCCTTCACTGTCGGTGTCGAGAACCAGGTAGAATGCCTGTGTGAAACCCAGCTGGAAGGTTAGGAAGATCGCGAGGAATTGGATCATGTCGTCCATCAACATCTTCCAGATCATGATGATAAAGGGGCCTGTCTGTTTGAACCCGAGCATCAGCCAGAGGATGTAGGACCACAGGAGCAGGGCTGCCAGTGCACCGCAAAGGTTTTCAATATCGCTTTTGAAGGCGCGGCAGACGTAGCTCAGCAGGGTGAACAGGCAGCAGGATGATGAGAGTACGTTCTCCAGGAGCATGCTCCCCTTCACCCCGAAGTAGCCGTTGAGGCCCCCTTCAGACATCTCGCCCAGCTCCCGGCTGCCCTTCCAGATGGCTCCGCTGAGGACGATGAAATCGGCAACCCGTTCTGTCAGATTCCACCACCCGTGGAATGTGAAGAAGGTGTTCGACTCGCATCTCACAAACGAGTCCAGCCGGGAGAAATTTGTGGCAGACTGCAGGAACACACCGGGGGTGTGCTCCTGGTCCCCCCAGATGTGTTCCGTGAAGCATCCGGTGGGTGGGCTCCGCTCTTTGAACCCTGCGACCATGAAGGCGATGACGTAGAACACAACCATCGCGATGCGCTTGATGAACACCCTCTTGACGTAGGAGTTCCACTTCTGGTGGAGGAAATTTCGGATGAGCGGGAGGGCGAGCAGCTTGAGGTGGTTGTTGTCGACAAGCAGCTGCAGGATGCCGGGCTTGCCGTCGCTGATGCCGCTGGGCTCGATCTCGTCGATGAAGACGGCTCGGAGGGAGTGCGGCCCGTAGTTCCATGTGACCTGCGTGTTGGATTCCAGCAGATAGGAGAACATTTCCATGTGTCCGCGCTCGGCAGCAAGCGTGAAAGGTGTCAGTCCATCTGTATTGTAGCAGCTGGTCAACCCGCACTCATAGAATGACGGCATCTCCTCCTTGCAGAGCTGCTCGAGGAATTCGTACATGTGAGGGAGGTTGTGCCACACGCACATGTGGAGGACCGTGTTGCCGTCGGTGTCCCGCACGTCCAGCATTTCACTCCGCTTCTTCCGCAGCCGTGTGGAGGCGAACATCAGCAGGTATTGAACCATGTCGGGCTGGTTGGTTGATATCGCAAACATCTGTGCAATGGGAAGACAGGGGGGCATGTCAGGGGAAGGGCAAGGCATGCCTCAGGCCGCGAGAGGGTGTGCAGCTTCAGATACATACCAACGGCCACTCGCCGAAGTAGCACCCACCTACTCTGTCTTTGAAGAACAGCCCTCGTGCAGGCTGCAGCAGCGCTGTGAGGTGATGGTGGTGGCAGCAGTAATGCCAGCAAGGGGAAGCTAACTCCGACACAGCCACCCACAACAGCACCTTGGGCCATACCATCAGGATAGTGATCGAGCAGCAGCCGCGTCATATCCAGATCACGGTTGACGATGGTGAAATGCAGTGCAAGCTCCCCTTTGAAGAAGTCAGTGGTGTACACATCCTGCGCAAGCTTGCCGTTTCTCGACAGCAGCCACCGGATCATCTGCTTCGACACAGGGGTGTTCAGCAGTGCACACACCAACAGGGGTGTGGCGCCGAAGTGGTCTCGCGCATGCATTGTCGTCTGATCCTCTGACACGACGTGTTTCAGCCTCCCGACATCACCTTCAACGATAGCCTGTGGCAGGGGAGTTGATTCGGAGCGCGGCGGTCTGGCTGGCAGGTTTGATTAGAAATTGACGGCGGGGAGGGGAGTAGAGAACAGAGCATTGCGCAACCCTTGAAACCCTTGAATACCTTGAACACAGCCTCTGTCTGCCATGCAGTCTGTTGTGAGTCCATCTCTTCCATGTCGGTATCCCGCAGCAGCCCGACGATCGACAGCAATGTGTTCGTCACCCGCGCTGCGGCACGCTGTGTGTGGTGCGGTGTGGGAGGAACAGAGAAGGGAACACGGCAAAAAACATTTTACATCACCGCATTGCATACCCTCCAGAAAGGGCCCTCCTCCTCCCCGCTGGAATCCTGGACAAACTGCTTCACCTTGTTGAGCCTTTCCCGAGCCGCCTCACGCTTGTTCCTCACGTCGTCAATGGTATGCTGATACTTGGCCCTCACAGACGCTGCAACGCTTTTGAGGGATGCAATCTGATCGTGCTCCACACCCATTGCCAGGAGGGTCTCGTCGAGACCGCTGAAGATCGACTCAACCTGATGGACCCTCTTCTGCAGCCGCTCGTTCTCCATGGCCCGCTCGATCCACGCGCTGAGCTGTGCCGGGCGGAGCATCTTAAACGAGAGCCGTGCGCGGTGCCCCCTGAAAATCTTCTGGATGTTGACAACAGCATCGGTCAGCCGCTCCAGCTCGTAGGTCGTCATGGTCGCAAAGTCATAAAACTCATTCTTCGCCAGCTCGTTGGGGTTCGGATACACCCTCTTCGAGGGAATCCGCGAAAACCCGGTGGGCACGCTGGGGCTCCGCAGCGAAGCCTCCGACAGAATCCGGCACTCCACCTTCCGCAGCACATACGAGTTCTGCCGCGCATACTCCGCCATCTGAGAATCCGCAACCCCCACGGTATCGCTACTCTCAGAAGACCAATACGTCGTCAGAGGGACGTGCCCCCCCCTGTTTGAAGAGACAGCGCTGTGGGCGTACCCCTCCACGCGGACAAACGAATACCCCTGCCGCTCGTACATGACACGGTTGGTCACCAGAGCATGGTCATGCAGGGTCGCATGGTACATCTGGTTGAGGGGGATCCGCCCATCGCCCGGCTGTTTGAACACCGCCCCTACAGTGCGCAGGAGGGTGAATCCATTGTCAGCTGCGTACTCCTCCGTGTCAGGTGTTGCGCTGAGGAGGTGGTCTTTCTGCACCGCGTTGTGCCACGCCTTGAGAAGCACCGAGGTCTGCCCGGACATCGACGCCGGACGGACACCCGGCGAAGGCACAGGTGTCAGCATGCTTCTCGCAGTTCCATTCGAACCTGCATCCGAAGGCCTGCGAGGAGGAGGCACTTTACCTCACCCCCCCCCCCCACACACCCGGCTTCCCCTTGCCGGCGATGACACTACGCTTTTCAACCTAAACTTACGGCGGAAGTGGTGGAGAGGGTGGGGCGAGAGAGAGAGAGGGGGATGTTTAGCGGTGACTCACACCTGCATACAAAGGGGGGGGGGGTTGAAGAGCCTTCGGTTCTAGGGAGGGGTAGGGGGTCGGGGGAGTAGCAGGGGAAGGTATCTAAACAAGTGGGGGGGGGGGGGAATGCGAAAATGGAAAGGAAACAGGATACAGTTCAGGCCGATATAATGCCTGGGTGTGGGGAGGGGGGTGGGTGGGATGGAAGTGGGGGAGTATTGCACGGGGGAAGGTGTATCCGCCCCTTGCTGTGTATCTCTGCGGGTTTGGTGGCGGTTGTGTTTGTGTGTGTTGAACACTTTTTAGGTGGGTTAACCCTGCACGGGTCCTGGCCCACCCCTGTGTGTGTGTGGTTATAAAGTTTTAAGGCGGTGTCGCCCTGCACGGGCAGTAGCACCTCCCCTTCAGTATCGCACTCCCGAAGGATTCCCCAACACGGCGTGACACCGGTTTCGACGCGTACTCTTCGTACCCCTCCCCCCGGCCGCGTCTCTTCAGCGAAGAACCGGGGATAATCGGACCAGGGCTAGCTAAACCCTGGTGGTGTCACGGGTGGGGTTGGAGAGGGAGAAAAGGAAGAAATGAAGTTGCGAAAAAGTCAAACACTGACACGTGAAATCAATAAAAAAGCGGTATATATCGCCCCCTTGCTGCGACAAAGACACTAAATAGTCAGGCCGCTCCAAGAGTCTTGAGGGCTTGTGTGTGTGTGTGTGGTGTGAGGGGGAGGAGGGGGGTGGGTGGGTGGACAAGGGGGACATGTCTCGCCGTGCACGGCTTGATCAATAGTGTGTACAAACACTACCACCCATAGCTCAACCCAGCATCATCAGGGCAGTCGACAAAGATAGAATCAGGGGGTTGGGTTGGGGTGGGGGTAGGGCGGATGTCGAGCGCGTGAGCTCCCAGCAGCAGAGGTGAGCATCGGGAGTTCGCTTTGGGTTGGGGGCCCGTGTGCTTCGCGACCTGTGCCAAAAAGAAATATCTTAACGTGAGTAATGCGACCACCGGTCTCCCCCTCCCCCCCCCCCCCACTCCGATCCATCCAGCAACGCAGACCACACAGCACATCCTCCCATTGCCGAGGCCTGCCCTGTCTGGGGGGTTTCGTTGCCGCAACCCTCTCTCTGCGTGCCGTGCTGCCTCACCCACCCCCTGCCCCACCCACTGCCTGTGCGGGCACCCGCTTCACCCCCCCCCCCCCCAGCCCCCACCACCCTCCCGACAGGCCTTGCCACCCGCCACCCGGCCTCACGCACACTGTGGGTCTTATTGTGTGGTGGTGTAGGAGAGACGTGGAGCAGCACAACATCTTCTCGATGTGAATTGTCATACCAACACACACACGTTAATCAGGTTTTGGTTAGTGTAGGGTGGGTTGGGGTGGATGGGGGATGGTGGTGGTGTGGTATGGTGGGGTGGGGTGTGTGGGTGGGGGGGTGGGGGGGCTGCATTTTGTTCCGGATTCTGTTTTTTTTCATCCCTTGGCATTTTTTTGGGAGAATTTCCGGGGAGAAGGGGGAAAACATTGCGATTTTAAAAAAAATCGTCTGCCACCCGCCTTCTCAGGTCTCTACCCCCGCACACACCACGCCCCGTTCAAATTTTTTGCTTGTGTGTGTCACAGTGTGTGGTCCTGGTCCCAATCGCAGATGTGGAGAGCTGAAATTATCAACAACAACCGTTCGCACTGTATTTTTCAAAGGAGATGTGTCGTCCGTTCGTCTTTTTTTGTGAAGGGGTGTGCATACATACACATACACAGACGCACAGCACACCCCATCCCGTGTTCAAACTCCACGACACATTTCTTCAGAACGCAGATACCCCCCCCCCTTTTTCTGTTTTCTGGGCACCACCCCATCCCGTCTTACCTTATTTGCTTTCCTGTATCGTCTAATTGAGGACTTTTAGTGCAATCGCCTGGGATTCCACTGACTTCTCCTCAGATAACCCCCCCCCCCAGACCCCCCCAAGAACGTTTCTGTTGGGTTCCATATTAGTTCCACTGTGCCCGTGATGGCTGCTTCGCGGAAGAAGAACTTCTATATGGTGTGTATGCGTGCAATCTCGAGAGCGAAACTTCGCACAGTGCACAAGATTCGTCCAATCCAGATCAGACAATAGTGTGGCGGCAGGTGGAGGGCTCCAGCCGGGCCTGCCTCCGGGTTTTCTCGGGCACGAATTCTTTCGCCATCAGCAGCTGATTGCGATCGTCTATTGTTTTGGCCGAGTTGACGGCTTCAGGCGTCATATTCATGTGTGGTCACTGAAGAATTGCTGACCAAATGCTCACCAAAACTATCTAACTTTCCTCCTTCTTCTGCTGCCCTTCGGTACTGAAGTAGGTCGCACCACCACGGTCAAAGGAGCGCACCCCTCCGAGCAAGGCGGACGAAGAGCCCGAACCCGAACCGTATGGCTGCTGCTGCTGCTGCTGCTGCTGTTGCTGTCCCTGCAGAGATAAGAAGATAACCAAATACAGCACATGTCCTGAAAATATCATCCGCCCACCCACAGCACCCCCTCCGCCTCGGAAGGGACAGTGCGGCCCTGCACTCTCACATGCCATGCAGGCGACATACCATCATCTGCGAGTGCTGCTGGGACCCCATCTTCTGCTGCTGCTGCTGCTGTTGCTGCTGCTGCAGGAGGCGCTGCTGCATCATCTGCTGGTGCATCTGCATCTGTGCCTGCTGGGGGTGCTGTTGCTGCTGGGCACGGTTCATGTTTGCCATCTGGAGCTGCTGGTGGTAACCAGGCTGCTGCATCTGACTGTGCCCGGCTTGCGACCCGAACTGGCGCCCGGCAGCACCCTGCTGTTGCTGTTGCTGCTGCTGCTGCTGCTGGAGCATTGCCTGGCGCTGCTGCACCAGCCTCTGCTGCTGCTGCAGTGCCAGCTGTGCGCCCGACTGCGACTGCGGCTGCATCATCCGCTGCTGCTGCTGCAGGTGCTCCTGCTGCTGCACCTGGCGGATGCGCATCAGCGTCGCCTCGTCGTATGCGGACCCTGGGCCCTGCCTCTGCTGCTGGGATCCGGGCTGCTTCTGCCCGCCCTCATACAGGCCGTACCCACCGGACAGCCCTGTGCGCACGTTAAGGAGCGGGGCTTCGTGCGACGACTGCCCTGTGTAGCCAGACTGCGGAGCCTGCTGCCCAGACATCTGACGCGGCGCCTGCTGCTGTGTGTACGACGATTGCGGGTAGGGCTGTGAGGACTGCGGAGCCTGGCCCGGGCGCTGCATGTAGCTCGACGAGGAGTAGGGCTGGGCCTGGCCGCCAGCGGCGAACTGCGCTTGGTGTGCCCGCGCCGCCTGCTGGGCGCGCAGGCGCTCCTGCTCCAGGCGCTCCCGCTCGACCTTCTCGCGCTCCTCCTGCAGCTTCCGCTCCTGCTCAGCACGCTCGCGCGCAAGCTTCTCACGCTCCTCCCGCTCAGCCGCCTCCTTGGCCTGCTGCTCGCTCTTCATGGACAGTGCCGTGATCTTTGCCTTCAGCATCTCAGTGTGCTCGTAGTCATCGGGGAGCGACACATACCACTTCTTCTCTGTGCAGATGAACTTCACCTGGTCGCCCTGCGGGGAGAACTCAATCGACTCGACAGTGCGCTTCTGCACGTCATCCCCGATGTGGATCAGCAAGAAGAGGCCTTCGGACTCCAGCACCACGCTGCACTCCTTGAGGTCCTCGTCGAAGATGGTGATCTTCGTCCCATCCGCGTTGATGATCGGCGCAGGCACCACCTTGGGCGGCGTCATCGGCAGCGGGTCTTCGAAATCCTCGATACCCCGGGTGCGGGCGTAGCGGTCACCGCCCTTGCCGCCCTTCCCACCCTTCCCCTTCCCAGAGTCTTTGCCGCCCTTCCCACCCTTGAAGGAGTCCCACCCACCGCCGAAGCTCGTCTGCTCCGCTCTGCGCGCTTCGTGCTCACGCTGCGCGGCACCCAGCAGCTCCATGATAGGCTTGGCATCATCATCGTTGGTGACGTTGTTGAACGCAGCAAACTTCTCCACCTTCGCCTCATCCCGCCTTTGTCGCTCGTTGTAGTCGTAGTCATACTTGCTCGGCGGAGGGTCTTCGTGGCCGCCTTTGCCTTTCCGGGAGACGCCGCGTCCAGAATCGAAAGCACCTCCCTTGTCCCCCTTGCCCCTGCCTCCCTTCGCGCCCTTCGCTGCCTTCTGCTCAACGAGAGTGGCCTTCTCCGGCAGCCCATCTGCAACCTTCTCAACCCGTGTCTTCGAGGGGCCCCCCACGGCACCCTCGCTCATGACAGCCTTCTTCTCGACCTTCACCTTCACCTTCGCCTTTACATCGCCATCCTCGCGGGCCATGGCGACGCCTGCTTGAGGCTGCGCCACCCACCTGCAGTGATTGGTGTGTGGGCATTTGGCGGTGTCAAGGTGCTTGTGATGTCGACACCTGCCCACAACACAATACCCTCCCCATTCGACGGGGACAGAAAGTGGGTCGGGAGGGAGCGGTGGGTGGGGACAGTGGGTGGGGTGACCTTAGCCCAGCAGAACACCATCAACTTGACAAACGCAACCATCCTCCCCACCTCTGACACCGTGTAAGTGGTGACGGACCCGGGAGGATGGGTGCTTGCCGAAACCCTCCCCGCCCCCTCCGGTGGTGGGGGTGGCGGGTGGGCGAACTTGACCCGTGGCAGACGCGCGGTGATGTGTTCGCACAGCGCGAACAATATTTACCCCCACCCCGGCCCCCCCACCCACCTGCCCTCATTGCCGCCTCTCTCCCACCTGCAGCTCTGGACAGAGTGCGGATAATTGGGCATTCACGTGGTGTTGTCAGAACAATACAGGATCAAAAACACCTTACGGCTTCCGGTTATCACCCCCATGCAGAGAGGGCCATAGGTAGGGCTGGGGGGTTCGGAACGGAATGGGTGCGCGGCACAGTGTAAACTGTGCGCTGGATAACGAACTTCACAAATGCCGCCGTTGCACGTGTAGCCTCCGAAATAGGGGTGTGGAAAATGTACCTTGCATCATTCAATTCCGAGCACCATCACTCAATAAGCAGCATCGATGTGGCGGTGAAATGCATATTGAGGCGTATGGTGGTCGCCGTAATCTGCATACCAGGAGTGCACCAAACATAAAGGCGCTGTCCAGGTCTGCCTATGTGCGTCTACACGAAAGTTGCATTTGGGAGATTCGCCATAAAAAATCTCGTCGCACCACCCCTGAAGAAAACGCAGCCACAGACGCCTTGACCTTGTGGCAAACTGTGGCGAGCTATCAAGCAAGGCGCTGTGCAGAAGCTTGCAGCGGATGCCGGGTATAGAAGAGATATGATATGGCACATCACCACACCGGAATGCATGAAGCCTCAAACCTCCCTGCGACTCACTAAAAGTCACTGTGCTGTGGGTGCTGTGGGTCAGCTGTGGGGGTGGGGGGGAATCACAGCCAGATGCCTTCTGACTTCGAAGGGTTGGCTCCCTCGGCTGGTATTGTGCGGAGCAGGGGGCGGTGCGCGACATCATGTTGGTGTGGTGTCGCACACAATGCCGCTCTCGGGTTGTGTCTCTCAGAAGGCTACCGCTCCGTTGCCAAGCTTAAGACTGCTTGGACTTGCCCTTTTCCCAATACTCCTTGTTGCTGATGCAGCAGTCCACCGTGAAACGGATGTCCGGCAGGTACTCCGACATGCATTCGAACAGGGGTACTACAATGTAGTTCATGAAGGCTGTTTGCCCCTTCGCGACTGTGGGGGCGTAGCGGTCCATGAATGGAGATATTGTGTACCCGAGAGACCGTTCCCTGTCGCCCTGCAGGTAGAACTCATCGGTGATGTGGTTGCACCAATTGATGTAGAGGTGGTGGGGGCGGGAGCAGTTGGAGATGTCTGCCAGTTTCATGACCATCGAGAGGCACAAGCGCACGTCTTCTTTCTTCGTCAGCATCGTGCTGTCAGTCACTTTGCGCTTGAATGAAGCGAGAATCTTCGCGTGCAGAATCATATCTGTCGCAAGGACCATCTCTGTGACTGTTTCTTTGATGTTCCTCTTCCGCTCGTCATCGATGTTCGCAAAGATGTCAAATTCTTTCATCTTCATCAATTCGAATGCGCTACTCACGTGGACATTCTCGAGAACCGACTTATCGTTGAACAGGATCGCAAGGTACGACTGAGCCTTCACATGGAAGTTGTTGTTGATTCCCGGGTGGTTGTAGTCGTGAATCGTAGCTGATATGATAGCCGCAAGCATGTCGTCGTCCGTCAGCTGTACACTGTTGACCAACCCGCCACGTGTGATGACGTAGTTAGTGACGTGGAGGACATCCGCAGCATGCATGGAATTGTGGTAGGGGTTTGGGTGGTACCCAGCCTCAATGACAGAGATCCAGTTGAGCAGTGTCTGTTCGTTTATGTTGCATTTCCGCAACAGGTTGTGCTGGTGGAACATGCAGTACGCCACAATGAACAGACTGCCGCCCCGGGGCTGGTCCGCCAGCCCTTCATGCAGGAAGGACCCTGTCATCATCTCCTGCAGCTTGAATACGTTGAAATCCCATTGGTCCAGCTTCTCGATCAGTCCGAAGATGGTACACAGGCGAGAATCATTATCGATAGAGGGAGGCACGTCCACAGACTTCACTCCTAAATTGCTCGTGACAGACATGGAAGCCGAGGATGCGAGTGCCCCCGAGTTCGAGAGATTCTGCATTGCGCCGGACTCTTTGCGGAGATTGGCCTTGAGCTCAATCGTCAAGTTGAAGTAGTCTTCAACAGGCATCAGCGGCACAGCCTCGCCATCTGGAAGGGTCTGGTTGGATGACTCCGGATCTTCTTCGCCTTTCGCAGGTTGGTCTTCCGTGCTGCCCTTCATGCCTCCCTCGTCACGTGAATAGACGATCTTACTCTTCAGCAGCTGCAACACAGGGACGTCAATTTCCCTGCAGAACACGCCATCGCCCAAAGGGTTGCGCACCATCCCCCCAATGACGTGCATCTCTTTACTGCGATCCGGAGGGGGCGCGACACGCTTGAGGTTGCGCTGCATCTTCTCATACTCCTGCTTGACCCCGGTGAGAGACTGCTTCATCTTGCGCAGCTCGAGCAAGGCGTTGTCCTGGGCCACGGCAGTTTGCTTCTCCGTATCAGCAGCTGCCTTCAACATCTTGTCGTGGTCTTTGGAGTTGCAGTACTTCATGAAGGACATCTGTGTGTGCGGTATGGCATGATGCAGGGCAGGCCTCAAAATTCAGGACCGTAACCTTTAGGCAACAGTGTGATCAGTTATCGGGTTCTGAGCCAGGGAACCCCGGGAGCCTGCCAGGCCCCTTAGCCATTGCAGGTCCAGAACACTTGGGGAGGGGCTGGGGCTGAACAGCATGGGCAGAATCCCTCATAGAGAGAGACTTGGCATACCAGTCCCGAGATGATCGACGAGTTGACATCTTTGCTGCGCCCCGTTTGGGACTGCTGCTTCGCAATGCAGAAGGTCCCGAGATTGGGCACCTCGAACATGCAGCGGTCTGCGTCACGCTTCATTGAGCAAGAATTTTTCAGGAACGTCTGTTGCAACGCTTCGTGAAACGTCGCCCACTCGGAGCATCCGGATATGACGGAACATTCACTCTGCAGGTCAAAACGGGAGGTCGGTGTGGGATGCAGGGGGGGCTGCTGATGCCCACCCACATGACACATCATCAAAACATTTCTACCGCCAGGGAAAAGTCTGCATACCTCAGGAAACTCCTGTTGGTAAGTATCCGCCTCCTCCGCAGAAATGACGAAGTTCACACCTACATTGCCTTCATCCTTAATGGTCGCAATGACAAACGCATTTGGATCCGTGGTTTTAGTGTACAGCTGCTGAACGCGCACCATATCGCGCAGTCAATCGGGGGGTGCCGGCGAGGCCTCAGTGCAGGACAACAGGAGCCCCGCACCCCCTCCTCCCCCCTCCCAAGACCGGCACAGCCCCCGGCCGATAGCCTGGCCACGCAAGGCTCGCAGAGGCTGGGAGGGGTTGGCTCACGAGCACGACCACATCAGCCAGCGTGACATCTGCAGGGCGTGGTGTGATCGTCCCGAAGTGATCGGAGAGGGAGGAAGGGCAATGCAGCTGGGGGCATGCAAGATGCGCGTGATGTGATAGTGCAGGGCGGGGGGAGGCAGGGGTGGGTGGAGGGGGAGTCGGCGTTGTGATTTTTTTGAACGTTCGGCCGTGCTCCTTTCTTTGCTGCAGCCGGGTTCCAAAGGGACAGCCCCGTCAGTCGTGGGCAGGGCCAGGGGGGCAGAAAGAAGGCGTTGCTTCTCTTCTGCTCGGAGGGAAGATCATTCCCAAATGGTCTGTGTGGGGTGCAAGCCAGAAGGAAGGAGAAGAGCCGAAATGGACTCGTCAACCGCAAGAATGTCAGATTCCCGCAGAAAGACCCACGTAAGACGTAAGAGAAAATCCAGACACAACAGCTCAAGAAATACAGTGGAACCCATCGCTCAGAAGTACAGAAAATGTGAGGGGCCGAACAACATAGGTGCCACTCTTCAGGGGTCTTCACTACGGGCAAAGTTCGGTGAACTTGCATGCACCCAAAAGCGCTCCATTGATGTTTGACACGTGGAGAGTGAACAATGGCTCAAGAGGTTTGCTCTTTGGCACCCCACCAAACTGCCCCCAGTTCTATTGATGCTGGATTCAATAAAAAATGCCTCCAAATTTTCAGGAGAATCCCGGCGTGTATCTATTGCAGTAGTGTTCACAAAATGGGGTAACTCGCTGAGGCTATTTGGGCCACACAGACAGACTCTACTTCAATGAAAGAATACTACACCAAAATAAAACGCGCCGCAAAGGCGCCAAAAACACAACATCCCAGAATCTATTTGTGTGTGGAGTTTGCCCAAAGCGGCAGCCTAAAGAAAGGCGGGAGGGAACCCTACCAACACCTTTCAGAGGCCTCCTCGTGGGGAGTTGGGGTGTGGTGTGGGTGGGTCCAGGCATGTGTGGTGGCGGGGTTAGACGGAACGGAACTTTCTGTTGAGAACGATACTGAGCCACGCCCCTCGAAAAAAAAGGGGGGGTGAAGGACAAGGAGGGCTGCTAGAGGAGGCTGGGCCCATCTACGGATACTCTGCGAGGTGGCATGGCTGGCGTGGGGTGGGGATGAAAAGCGGTGTGTTGTGCAAATCCGAAGTAGGGAGAAGCGCCGAGAGGAACAATTCTCCGCGAGGAACACACCCCTCTACAAAAATACGACAAGGTTTACCTTAGAGGGTGGGGGGGGGGGGGCGGGGGGGGGGGGGGGGTTCTGTCTGAAGAAGACGCCCCAAGCCCCATTCCACCGCCAGGAAACATCGAGAAAACGCAAAGAAAGCGAATATTTCCACAGGAAGTTAGCTGTGCTACGGAGAAGGCGTTGGTGCAGGCGTTTCAGGAGCTCCTGTGGGAGCCTGCGTGGATCCCGCAGCCGGATCTGGCGTGAAGGACTGCAGGGGAAACAACCTGTGGGGGGTGTGAGGGGGGGTTTTAAACAGGTTTCCGACAGGCCCGGTGCAGTGCCGTTGGTTTAACACAGCATTTTGGGATGCCCCCGATGCAACACATACCCTTCGCCGCACACAAGAGAGAGGTGGCGCGTTGTCTCTGTAATGTCGTGGCAGGCGCCCTGTGGTGTGTGGTGTGTGTTAGGCCGGAGCAAGGGCAGGCGCTGATTGTGTTCTGCGCTCCTGCAACACGCTCCGCGAAACCCAACAAACAAAAACGAGGATAGAACACGGCCATATTTCCTCGAGCAACAAGAAACCGTTTCACGTGCATACCGATGTCGAGGCCTGGCAGTCGATGTACTGAACAGCGCCGAGCTGTGAGCGAGAGGGGTGTGGTGTGGGTGGGCCCAGGCATGCGTAAATGATTAAGAGATCCGGAGAAACAACGCTGAAGAATACACAGCCAAGAATAAAGCAGGACAATTCAGGAACAAAAGAGCAACAGGGGCTAACAGGATACGGAGAGAGGGGGAGACGGAGAGACAGAGAGACAGAGAGAAGGGGTTGCGGCGCCAAATCATACCCAGGCAGGACAAGCGAAACGGTTGGAGTCGGTGGCGTGGTGATTCGTGAGGTGTGACCGTGTGTGGGTTTTGCAAATGTGCAACCTGGGGAGCTCGAAACAAGCGGGTGGGGGGGGGGGGGGGGCAGGGGCTATCTCGCCTGCCTCGTCAGTTGTTGCAATCTAATTCTGCCGTTTCCGTGTTTGCTTCTGGCCATTGTGACCAGTTGTTGGTCCACAGGTTGGCTTCTGAGGGGCTGTCCAGAGGGCGCGAGCGGCCTCAGCACCAGCTGTCCTTCAGATTCTAGCGTCTTTTGCTTTGCACCGCGGAGAGTAAAGGGGGCTTTGTGGTCGGTTCGACCTTCCACATCTAACCTGAAGAAAAACGAAGAAAACCAGGCGCGGGTGCTCTAAAGGAAAGGAGTGGGGTGGACACAGAAAAAGAGACTACGGTTGTTCGGGCATCTGGTGTGCGGCTCCTCTGAGCCAGCTCACGGGGGAAGAGCGGGGTTTCCGAACACACCAAATAAACAAGAAATATACAGACGCAGCCACACGACAACACAGCCGCCCACCGCGCCCCACTCCACGGCACGGAAGGGGGGGGCACTACTCTCTACCCCACACACACACACATGAATCCTCTGCACACAATGTAGCTTTGCGCACGTGAGTGATTTGTTTTGCACTTGTGTCAAGCACACCGAGCACCTACTCTTGATGTGGACCTCACACATGACACACACACGCTGCCTCCACCACACCCCCCTTTCCACCCAACGGCATCTACGATTGGCAGAGCAGTATCGCATGTCTGAACGTATCAAGGTCCAGCGCTGCGTGGTACGACAAGTAGTCCTCCGCAGCCACAGCATAGGTCAGCCCCAGGGCGAGCACGCAGGTTTTGAAGTGGTCCTTGTCCATCACCCCGTCCCTCTCGAAGGCCCTGAAGGCGTGCACAATGTCGTTCCCGCTGAGGCCTGCGTGCGTCGGGTGGGGCGCCGGAGGCGGAGGCACGACAGGCACAGACGCACCCATCACACCAGGGGGCGGCACTGCCCCTGTCTGCGGCGTCGCCGATACGGGCTTCATCCCCGCCGCTGGGGGCGGGGTGTCCTGCTCATAGGTGTACGACGCGTTGCTGCCATCCGCACACCCGTGCATCACATTGCGCACGTCACGCATCACGTGATGTGGCTCCACGCTGCCCGACGGAGTCGGGTGCTGGTGCGACACATGCGTCGGGTGTGTGGAGTATTCTGGGAGGGCCCCCTGCCCCACAGCAGGCACCGCCGCCTTGTTCGCCCCGTAGATCGACTCGTACATGTCGCCGAGGGTGGAGGCGCTGCGGGGGTTCGGGTCCTGCATGAGGTCGTCATCCGAGTCGTCCTGCAGGCCGGCGAAGGCGGGCTGCCCCCCGACCAACCCCATCAGGTTCTGAACATCGACATTCATCCCCTTGGCGTCGATGCCCAGGCCCTCCAGGAGCATCTGGTGTGCGGTGGGTGGTGCGCGCTCTGCAGCGGCTTCATCGGCCTTCGCCTTTGTCTGGGACTGCCTCTCGAGGAGGCAGATCTCAATCTTCTCCTCCAGGAGCTCGATCCCCTCGTGGTGGTGGCAGTCGAGCACGCTGTCTTTGAAAACATCCCTCTCGATGATGAGGCGCTCCACGTCTCCGACAGAGCGGGGCATCTTGAGGAAGAGGGAGGATATGGAGTTGATTGAATCCTCGAGCATCCCCATTGCATCCTTCAGGCGGCGGATCTCGTCGTCCTTCAGAGCAAGCGTGTCATCCTTCTGCTTGATCTGCGACTCAAGCGTCTCGAGGCTGGAAATCGTCTGGTTAAGCTCCCGCATTCTGTCGGCAACCCCTGAGGTGGACTGCACGGTGTGCAGCTCTGTGACAGCGCCCTGGAGCCGGGACTGCACCTCACCCAGGATGAGGGCAAACGACCTCCTCTCAGACAACAGCATGTCCAGCTGCTTCACCTTCTCGCTCAGCGAGAGCTTCTCCATATTGAGGATCTCGATGTGATAGCTGTTCTCCTTCAGCGCGGTGACCTGCGTCTCCACCTGCACCTGCAGCTCGTTCAACCTCCCCGTGAGCTCGGAGACTGTGGATTCCCCTTCGATGACCTGGGCGTGGAGGACGGTCTTCTCCTTTTCCTTCTCCTGGAGCTGCACCTGCTCCGCCTTCATCTTCGCGACGGCGTTCTGCTCCATCGAGGTGAGGCGGTCTTTATAAGTCGTGACGACGTGGTGCATCGCCTGCATGTCCCTGAGGAGGTCGTCCTTCGAAGCTTGAATCTCAGAGATTGCCACATCCCGGTCTGCGATCTCCTCATTTGCCTTGTTCAGCGAGGAGAGGAGGGTTGAGATGTTGCTCTGCATATCCACAACAGTCGCAGAGTTGTCCTGCTGCATCGACGACTGGTCGGTCTTCATCTTCTGGATGCGGGAGCGGAGCACGGTGTTCTGCTTCTGCAGCAGCGCGTTGTCCTGCTGGATCACATCAACAGTGCGCAGCCTCTCCAAGGACTCATGCAGCTGGGCGCTGAGGTGCAGATTATCCTCCTTCATCGACTTCAAGATAATCTGCGTCGAGCTATCAGCCTCCGCCATGGCGCGCTGCTCATGCACCGCAAGCTCCTCCTGCCTCCGTACAGGAGACATCACCTGCGCCCTGCGGAGGGCGTCCAGCTCTGCCCTCTGCTGGTCCATCACACCCTGCAGCTCGTTGAGGGAATCCTCTTTCCTCGACAGCTGCACCTGCAGCGACTGGATGTCCTCCGCAAGCTGGTTCTCACAGGAGGACCCCGGTGCATTCGTCAGAAGGCTTTTGATTTTCTGTGTCGCCGCTAGAAACTTCCCATGCCAATACTGCCCCTCCTGGCTCTCGGGCGGTGGGGCCTGGCTGGAACCCGAAGCAGAGAATCTCCTGGAAGGCGACACGTCCCGGAGGTGGATGTCGCTGGTGTTGTGTGAGAAGGAGGAGTCGTGCTGCGCGTTGCTGTTGGGTGTCTGCGGCGCGTCGAAGCGCATCTCCTCCACCAGCTTGACGTACATCGCGTGGAGGGAGGACATCTTCGGGTCGGACTTCGCGGCGCCCCGCAGCAGCTGCCCGAACTTCTCCCTGTAAACCCCTCCGACATGCTGCAGGTATTTTACCTTCTTCCGCAGATACTCATTCTCCTTCAGCAGGTCCGAATTGCTCGCCGACACGACAGACGGATGCCTCGGGTCGGCAGGCATCCCAGCCCCATGCATCACAGGCGGTGACACCGGCCCACCAGGCGTCATTGCCTGAGGCATTCTCCCGACGCAATGCCGAGAGGTGCCCTGCCACACACTAGGGGGAATCTGCGCGGAGAACCTCGGGAGAAGAGAAGAGAAGAGAAGCCAATTTCCTCTTCCCCTCGCTTCCCCACCCCCACCCCCTCCCCCCCCGCGCCGCGCCCTAACCCCTCCACTGTGTCCTGCGTGGCGATGGCAGGGTGATGCGTGATGCGTGGTGTGGGCAGTGGGTGACTTCCCACCGTGGGGTGAATTGGTGATGTGTCTGATGTTGGGGTGTTTTGGTGGGCTGAGGGGAGAGAGAGAATGCGTGTGTGTGTTGTGTGGAGATCGAGAGATCACCTCGACATGCCACCCACTGCTGTGAGGAGTGGGGACACCCCCCAGGTCTCAGTAGATGGGAGGGTGGTGTGGTGTGAGAGAGGGTGTGCCCCTGACCTGGTCAGCTCCTGAATAGGTCCATGCATTGAGAGGGCTCAGGATGGTGGTGGCGGTGGCGACATCGAGAGATGATACATCATGGAAAGAGTGGAAAAGCAGAGGAATGATTTGAAAAGAAGAAGGGGGTGAGAAAGGTTTCCCCTCCCCCCACCCCAAACCCCACGCTGCCGACCTCCCATTGGAGAGCGAGAGAAGAGAAGGTAGAAGGGGGGGGGGATACGGGGGGGGGGGGGGGAATGGATGGAATGGAGGGAAGTGAATGAGCCATTGCCACTATCCCTCCCCCCTCCTCCCCCCCCCCATACACAACGCAAAAGGGGAAGGCCAATGTTTTTACTCAAAATTCATTGCAAATTTTTGTTGCATACCGGTTTGTCGAGCCGGGTCATTTCGTCGTTTTTGGGGACGACGGTGACCACACGGGTCGAATCGCTGATGCTGAACTTCGCCTTCAGCTGCGCAGTCCCAGGGGGTGAGATTGCAACAGCTGGGATGGACAACAAAGAGCTCAGCACCACAGCGATGCCCCCGTTTGTCCCGTGCCCCACAAGGGTGAAGGTCGCATTGGCGTGCTCGGGTGTAAGCCTCAGCACCTTGAGGTATGCGACGAGGGGCAGGAGGTACTCATCCGCACCTTTGTCCCCATCGAGCGACAGCTTCGGCGAGGCGAGGCCCTGCACCCAGCGCGTCGTGAGCTCCTCCGAGAAGGAGTTGAGGAAGGGGACCACCGCAGACATCGCCGCCATCAGCACGCTGTCCCCCCACAGGTCGATGTCCCTCCCGAGGTCCTCCGCAACAAGGTTGCTCTTGAGGATGAGGAACACATCAGATGACTTCGTGGCGGCATCCGTCTCCTTCTTCACCGCCACAAAGTTGACGGGGATGGTGCCTGCGCCCCAATCCTCCTCTCCCGCATTGCCCATCAGCCATGTGTACCCCTGGGTGGCAAGCCTGTCGATATAGGCCCCCGCATTCCCCAAGTCGTCGAGATACGCCAGCTCGCAGAGGAACGCCATGTCGGTAATGGTGAGACTCCGGAATCGCATGGAGCAGACGGGGTAGGGCGATGGCACCGGGGACACACCGCCAGCTGCATGGCTGTACGACATGGAGGACTGCTTGAAATACGCAGCCCCTCCCAGCACCAGCGCTGTGCAGATGATGACAGACCAGACAAACCAGAGCAGCAGCGACAGGGATAGGGTTTGCTGCACTTTTCTTTTAGGGTTGAGGTAGCGCTTCTCCTTCTCGCAGCCGTAATACTCGAGGTAGTTCTCCCAGTGTGGGTAGGAGGCAGGGCGCTCCAGGGTTGAGTAGTCGAAGGGGGCCAGGAAGCAGGTGCAGGAGCACAGGGCAAACAGAACCCGCTTCCCGGGGATCGCGGTGTTTTTCTCAACGCCCTCATCCGCGATCTCCTTCACCGCCTGCTCCATCAGGAGCTCCACCCTGTCGCGGGGCAGCAGCGGCTCCCCGTCTTTGCCTGTGACAACCTCGGACTCCTCTGCAGCGGGCGCCTCCTTCTCCGACTTGGGGTCGGAAGATGTCACATCCAGGCCAGCCTCGATGCTCCTCCGCAGCTCTGCCAGGCTGACGAGAGGTGTGGGGCGCACCCGGTGGGGCACCAGCAGCATCTGGTTCGCCATCAGGCAGAAGACAAACATGAGAACCGCCGTATAATGGATAGACGCAGTCCCAACCACCCCCAGCACCGCGTAGGCAATGATGAGGCTCACCACACCGTAGGCTGTGACACGTCTATACTTCTGCAGACGCAGCACCTCGCGGAGGAGCAGGAAGATCATAACCATGACGAGAATGCTCACAACCCACCCCATGGTGACGGAGATCTCTGCGCGTGATGAGACCCAGAAGAGGACGGAGAGAGGGCCGAGGGTGATGAGGAGGTAGATGCAGTTGTTCCCAACTGTCGTCTGATCCAGTGCGAATTCGGACATCAGGACCCTGTCGGATTCAAAGGGTGTGTCGGTGTCGGAGGATTTCCAGAGGTAGTACGACCGGAATTTGCTGCGCACCCCGAGGCTCCATGCGTAGCACCACAGCGCAAAGTGGACCCCGCATGCGAACAGAAGGATGAACTCGAAGAAGAATCCCACAGCGGCGTAGATCGCATCGCCCCCCGCTGGGGCGCGGATCACAGCGTAGAGGAAGGGCACCACCGTCGACAGCGTGACGATGAACCCAAGGTACCACTCCCTGATGAAGGCTTTGGAGGTGGGCAGCCCGAACACCGTCAGGCAGAGGTACGGCGGGAGGACATGCCGCAGATGCGCGGGGATGGGGTTGGCGGGTTCAAACGTGAGGTCCCTCCCCTGGTCGATGAGGATCATGGGGGCGTCGCGGCGGGGGTCGATGCCGCGGTCCCGCCAGAGCTCTGCGTAGTCTATGTCGCCCAGGAGGACCGCGTCGTCCATAAAGCACCACTGGTGGATGGTCTTTTTCATGGAGGTGAGCAGGCTGGCGAGGAGCACCACAGCGGAGATGAGGAGACAGAGAGTCCCGAGGGCAGGCGCGTAGCCTGAGTTCTTCCCGAGGAATAGGCGCCACTCGAGGATGTACACTATGTGGATGCCGTAGAGGAAGGCCAGAAGAAAGGAGTACACCAGAAGCGTGCCGAAGTAGATTCTGAACCCGATGGAGACGGCGGTGTTCCGCGCGAGAGAGGTCAGCCAGTTTCCCTTTTTGTATTTGAGGAAGAATTGGGCGATCTTCGCGTTGCTCTCCAGCCAGAATTTGCGCGGCATCTTCGGGAGGACGGGGTGCTGCGGTGGGCTGGATGCGTTGTCCGGTGAATCCGGCGGGGCGAGCTGCTCCGGCGGTGGCGCTGGCGTCGGTGCCTCCTGCTGGGGCACCTCCGTCATGTCGCGGGCCTCAGAAGTGAAGGCGCCGTGCGTCCCATTCAGGTCAGGCGTGGAGGATGTGGTTCCGCACATCTCATCCACGAGGTCCTGCGACTCGCCTTCCTTGAGGTAGTTCGCGAGCTCCGTGAGCTCCAGCGCCTTGGGGTAGTGCTGCCGCAGCATGTCGTGGAGGGCGGCCCAGGTGGAGCGGAAGAAGTACTGCTGGTAGAGCTCCGTCGCCCTCTCCTCCCTGTCCGCCCCATCCCACGGCTCGAACCTTGCGAAGAACTTCCGGAGGAAGTTCTCGAGCTGCGTCCCCTCCAGCTTCTTCTGCTCCACAACGGCGTAGCGCTCCTCGATCACCCGGATGGTGCCGATCAGGTCTGCCAACCCCGGTGCCTCTGCATACTCCTGCTGCAGCTGTGTGCCGAGCGAGCCCTCCTGGTCGGCATAGCTGTCGCACAGCTCATACACCTCTCCAAGGCGCTCCGGCGCGGTTGACTCGAAGAAGACCTGCAGCGCAGGGACCAGCTCGTTGCGGGTTCGGGTGCGCCGGGCGACGTCGATTTTCCACTTGGGATCGCGGAGGCTTGCCAGCACGTTTTCAACAGCCTCCTCCTCGTCCATGCCCTGTGCAACGTAGTGGTTGATGAGCATCTCGGCAAAGAGCTCCTGGTTCTCCTCGTCGCTGAACATCAAGTCCTCGTCATTCGACATTGTGAATTCCGAACCGCGAGAAGCGGTTATGCTGTTTGGGGGCAGGAACAGGGGCGAGTACACAAGACTCGCACCCTGCCCGTGTGTGTCGATACTGCCCCCCACCTCGGACCGTCCCTGGTGAGGGGTGGAGGGGTGAGTGGCGTGAGCGGGTGTGGGCAGGGGGAAGGGGGGGGAGAGAATGTGAGAAATGGTTGAGAGAGGGGGGGGAGGGGGGAGGGGGGTGAAGACGGGGATAAGCCTGGCAGAAGAGACCCCCCAAACTCGGGAACTACTCGGGCACTTCTCCCCCGTCACCCCGCCCCCCCTCTCCACCCTCACCCACCCCCTCCCCCCTCTGCCTGCGTGTCATTCGCGCACCCTCAGGGCAATGGGATCGAAATCTAGCAACCGACCTGCGGTGTCAGCCAGGGTGCACAGGAGCGCTGTGTCCCCCACCACCCCAGTGAGCACCAGGGCCAGGTCTGCGGTGGTGGGTGCAGACACGGTGCCTTGCATGTCCACCAGGTCAAGTGAGTGCGCCTGCAGGGTGGGCGCCCCCTCCACACGGCACGAAACAGGCGAGAAGAGACTGTCGTTGTCTTCGTCTCCTGCCGTGCTAGGCCCTGCCGACACTCCCTGCAGGACACCGGGCACCACGAGGCGCTTCCCGAAGGCGCCCGACACAGCACGCAACGACACATCCACATGGGACTGCACGCGCTGCACCACAGGCAGGTCGTTCACAGGATCCAGCGTGACCGACAGGACCACATCGCCGCACCTCACTACGCCAAGCGCACCGTTTGCATCAGGAGGCACATCCACTGCCAGCAGCGTGGCGTTCGGCTTGTGCAGGACAGCAGGCGAACCCAGGGAAGCGCTTCCCTGGCAGGGGCTGTGGAGGTGTGCCAGCCACCGCGTGGCATCACGTGTGTCGTTGGAGAAGCGACGCACGGCACGCTCCACAGCACGACCTGCGTCGAGAGAGATGCGCACCGGCCGCCCGGAGGTGGCAGGGGAGGGGCCGCCGTCTTCAAACCCCACCGCCTCGGCGAGCAGTGTGGCGGACTGTGTGATCCCGGGGGGCGGCGGCTGCGGCTTGGCCCGCACCGCGCCATCAGGCGCAGGCGCGTGGGGCTGCGGCAGCAGGTGTTGCCGCAGGAGGAGCACCGCCACACCGCAGAGGCACAGCCATATGGCAGGCCAGAAGGCCCTCCGGCGGACAGCGTGTGGATCGCCCCGCATCCCACACCACCACCACCACCACCACCGCCGCCCTACCTGTCGGGTATGGTTTGCTGTGCAACACCCCCAACCCCCTCAGGCAGCAGAGGGCTGGCTGAGGCTGGCATCCTGCAGCCATCGCTTTGCGATGCTCCGTGCAGCAACCAGCTTGCCGTGGCTGGCACAGCAGGCGACCATCGCCCTGTGCAGGTCGGGGTTTCTGCGGTGGGGGCCGCGCGACCCCGCCAGGGCTGCATCGTAGGCAAGCTGCGCTGTCCTGTGCGCCTCCGGGCTGCGATCATCAGCCGCTGCGCGGATGAGCGCCACATAGCAGCCTGTGGGAGGCACACCACTCCTGCCGGCGAGACGCACCACCTTCGGCCAGACAGACCGCAGCAGCCGGAACCCGCCGCCAAGACTCGCCAGGATGTTGCACAGCCGCACCCACTCCCGGGGGTGCAGGGGCGTGCGGCTGCTGAAGGTCTGCTTCAGGCACCCCGCCACCACCGCATCAACGGCAGCTCCACCGCACCCCTCTGACAGCGCCTGCCGCAGCAGCGGCACCGCGAGGATGTGGGAGCGGTGCAGGCCTGCGGAGGCCGCCGCCTCCACCATCTCCACAGCGTGCGACAGCCCACGCGCGTGCCCCACGCGCAGGGCGAGGATGTGGTGGCTGTGCCACAGGATGTCGGGCGACACGGCCTCCGCAAACACCTCCGACACGACATCCGCATCCCCGCATGACCTGCAGGTGCCGAGGAGGAGCTGGTAGGCCTCCTCCACAGGCATGCGGTGCCCATCCTCGACGGCACAGCCCAGCAGGGACACGGCGCGCGAGAGGGGCAGGGTGTAGGCTGCGCAGGCGGAGGCAATGCGTTCTACAGCAAGCTGTGTGTCGACGGCGAGGGCGGGGCGGCGGCGGATAGACACGCCGACGTGATCCAGGAGCCTCTGCAGCTCAGGGGTGTTCCTCAGGCCCCTGCAGAGGGCGAGCGACGCTGTGAGTGTGATGCATCCGACCTCCCACCCGTCAGCATGGAGGCTCTGGAGCTCGGCGAACACCACGCCTGCATCGTTGGGCTCCGAGAGCTGCCTGCAGGCTTGGTAAAGCCGGTCCGACGCTGCCCCATCAGAGGCAAACCACTCTCGCCCCCGCTGGACTGGGGAGCTCCACGCGGCTCTGCGCGCCACCCTTCGTCGTCGTTCTTACTCCACCACCACCACCACCCCCTGAACCCTTCTGAACCCCCTCTGATGCGTTTTTTTTGGCTGCACTGCTGACCTCAATGTCCAAACCAGCCCTATGCCAAAAAAAAGTTGCGCGGCACAGCAGGCAGCGGAGTGAAGGCAGTGGGTGGGGGTGGGGTAGGGTAGGGTAGCAGGCCTGTCGCTAACTTTTCGATTTTGGAGATTTGGTGGGTTGACGCTCCTGTTTTGGGGGGGGATCAGGGGGGAAAACACTAGGGGTCAATTTTTCTCGCGCGCGCTTCGCGCGCGCTCGTGTTGTTGCCAAATTTTCCCATCGGTGGACCACTAGGTGGGCACGGTGTGAGGCGCTGGGTTCCTTCCGTGGTTCCTCTCCCGCTCGCGCCGTCGGGTGCCGGAGGAAACCAAAAAATGGCTTTCGGGACCATGATTTCGACGCTGCCCCCTGATATGTCACGGCCGTCAAAGCGCAAGGACTTGGTTACTAGACGGGCACGCGAGATGGGGGGTCTGGGGGGCAGAGCCCCCCAGCCGCCGGAGGCCACGGTAGTGAGCATCTGTTCATTGTGGGCGTACAGATTCTGTGTGAGTTGGCTGCGTCCTCCTGAGGCTACTGGAGTGGGTGGATTCCCTGACCCGGTGGGAATCGAATGACTTGAGTACGAGACATACGCCACAGGGGGGTCTGGGGGGCGGAGCCCCCCAGCCGCCGGAGGCCACGGTAGTGAGCATCTGTTCCTGCAAAACCATACTCTCTTCGACGTCGACCCAGTGAAAGTGGGTTGACGCTTGGTCGACGCTTGGTGAGCGTCGACCCAGTGTAACCGGGCCAACGCTAGGTTAGCGTCGACCCAGTGTAATAAATGGGTTGACGCTTGGTCCAGGCTTGAATGGCAACCCAGTTCCACTAGGTCGACGCTCCAAGCCTCGACCAAGCGTCAACCCAGTCCACTGGGTCGACGCTGGGTCGACGCTTTTTTATGGGGGGGGAAACCCAAAATCACTGGGTCGACGGTCGACGCTTAGCGACATGCCTGGTAGGGTAGGGTAGGGTAGGGGGGGGGGGCCCGCCCGATTCCAATCGTTTATTCGTTTCCTCCTCATCTCAGTTGGGTGGGGGGGGGGGGGGGACACAGCTCGGTTCGTCTTCTCCGTTGGGATGCAATAGCGAAGCGGTGCGAAGGGGTTTTGTATTTTTGTTGCTGCGTCACGACACATCCGCACTCACTGCACACGCAGGGGGGGCGGGGGGTGCCGGTGGCGACGCACGCGGAGACTTCCACGGGGAGGGGAGGGAGAAAGAGAGAGAGAGGTTTCACAAGGTAAACAGCTTTGCACCCATCCGCATTCCCCTCCCCCCCACTCATCCGTTGGCTGCGGCGTTGTTTAGTGCAAACTTCATCCAGGGGCGAGAGTAACACACGCGGGCAATCCCGACCACCATCACCACCTTCCTACCCCCCTCCTCACCGCCCCCCCCCCCCCCGTCCCTTCACATCCGATTTGGCCACACCCCACACGCACACACGGGGTACACGTCGAATCAAGCAATCGGGTTATGGTATATTTTTTGGGGGGGGGGGGGGGGGTTAGCTGTGCAGCGCAATCCGAAAACAAAAAAATGAAAGGAGGAACACGTGGAGGGGGGTGGGGACGCCGCCCCTGAAAAATCGGACAGGACCTTGCGGAGGAACTGCGCAAATCAGCCCTTTTTTTCAGGGGCACCAAAGAGGGGCCCTTTTTTCTTCTGTGGACACCACACACGGCGCGCCCCGATGGGAAGAGAGGGTGGGTTGGCGTGGATAGGAGGGCTGTGGCATGTGTAAGCGGGAGTGGTGCGTCACTCGGTAGGGGTTTCCTGAGGCGGGGCAGGAACGAAAGGTGTCTGCCGCAGCCGCCATCTCCCTCCCCTCCCTCGTTCTACACATCAACCGGACAAAAAACACACAAACGCATGACTCTTGGAGGAGTGCAGAGCACACCGAGCACACCACCTGCTCTTGGTGTCATCTGCACTGTCACACACACACGTGAATATTGAAGAAATCCGAAGTGCCGGGGAGGAGGGGGCAGGTTGGTAATCCACTTTTCAGAGAGAACAGCAGTCACGCCACCCTGTTTTATGGGGGGGTCCGCCACTGCCTCCAGCTGCGCTGCAGAGAGAACTCCGAAGCCCTGGAAGCCGTGGACACACACACGCCCCATCCCAGCTGTGTATAGTCGAACAGGGGGCGAGGATACCTATTCCTTGAGGGTGCCGAGGCTGCCCGCATTGTCCCTCGACACACGCGCGTGAATCTGTTCGTAGCAGGGCAGCAGAGCGTACCGGGCAGTATTGGCTGAGGTGACCGCTGCTGTTCGACACACACGATGTCTTGAAGCCCCATTCCCCTGCAGGCCTGAAGGCACGGAGTTCACTCTCTGTACCGGCCATGTAACGTTAGGGTTGACCTCACACCCCAACTGTCAGAGAAAAGAGTAACGAACACAGGGCAGTGGTGGCGGGTCGCAGCACAGAAATGCGCAAAATATGGACCGCGCTGTGGGGAGGCTCGGCATGCGGGGAGGGGACAGACCCGGGTGCGGAGCCCACACCACCCCTGCAGGCAGTGGGGATGGTCCAGCAACGCCCATGCAAGTCTGGAGATAGCACACCCGTCTGTGGTGGCCATGCATTGGGCGAACTGCTGGTTGGTGTCTGCAGCCTGTCACCACTGCACAACCACGCAGACCACTATGGTGTCAGTCGCGCTTAATAGGGCGTGGTAACCCGCCTTACACACCGCATCCACATTCACTTCCTTTCCGCCATCAGCACCCTCCTCAGCGAATGGAACATCACGGATAGACACGGTGTGCTGAGAGAAACCGAGAGCCGGCTGCGGACAATTTTTTCTGCACCCAACGCCCTGTCGTTTGCAGCAGTTGAGAATCGCAATCGAGCATCCGCTCTTTGACGCGACCCCCCCCCACTGGATACACAAAACACACCCACCGCCCACCCCACCCCCCTTACACCACCTCAACGCCTTTTCTGGTTCTTTCGTATTCTTCGTTCGACAACACCCGCCCTCCACGATGCTCAACCCTTTCCTCAGTCCCTTCCTTTCCGATTCAAAAGAAAGTCCCGAGCGTCTCCGACACAACGGCGTGGGTGGGGCACCGCTCAGCCTCTGCTGGGCGAGGCGCTGAGAAACCCCTGCCACTTCTCCGAGTGGTTCTTCCCAAGCTCCTTCGTGAGCCCGACGTGTGTTGTGAGGATAGTCTTGAAGTCGTATGCCTTTTCCCTTTGGAACCGTGCGAGCTCCTCGGTGAGCTCGTCGGAGATTTCCTTGGAGCGGGACTGCGCCTGTTCGAACTGCACCTTCAGCTTCTCCGCACGTTCCTTCGAGGCAGGGTCCTGCTTGAGAGACGCACGCTTGTGTTCCTCCTCGAGAATGTCCCGCGTGTTCTGAAGCTTCAGCAGACGCCGGATCGCACAGAGCACCGCACTGCACATCCCCTGGTAATACGTCACACTCTCCGCGACATGAATGCACATCTGGTAGGCGTGGTCCTCATGCATCTTCTCCATGCTGGTGAGCTGCTCCGCGAACCTGCCCATCTCCTGGGGGACACTCGCGTTGCTCCCGAGTGAGACACCCTTCGTCGCCTCCACCTCCTTTGCCTCGGTGTAAGCAGCACCCACGTCACGCAGGGTCTTGCCGGAGTTGAGGAAGGCGTGCATGAGGCGGTTCATGCGATCGCGCATGTCCCCCAGCAGCGACTCGAACTTCTCAAAGTACTGCATGGTGCTGTCCCACTTCTCCATTTCAGGCGTGGATGCGGTGGTCGCGAGGGCGCTCGTGACGCGCAGGGCAGCTGAGATGTTGACAATGTCTGCTGTTTCACGGGACGGCTCCTTCATCCGCTTGGCAAACTCATCGTCGCTGAGCTGCAGGAAGTCCATCAGCAGGTCGTGCCCCTGGAGCTTGGTGTGCGCCCCGACACGAACCAGAAACTTCCGCAGCGCGCGCATGCGGTAGGCCACCAGTGTGCTGGGGGCATTGCCTCCTGCCACCTTCTCCAGGGTGCCCTTGATGTTGTCCTTCTCGGGGATGGGCGGCACCAGGCACCCGGGGTTCTCCAGCACCAGCTGGTCCCGCAGCCAGAGGAAGTGGTTGTACCGCTTCACCGTCATCATCTTGTTCTGCTTATACTTCGGGAGAGATGTCTGCAGAGGGCCAAAAGAGAGAGATGTGGCAGAGAGCAGCATTGACAGGACAAAACCCATACCTTTGCATGGATGTGGTACACCCAGTGCCCCCCAAGGGCACCGCCCGACCGCTTCTCCGGGTCGGACACGCTGAACTCGAAGTCAGCCATGGTTATGCCGTGTGTGTGTGGGGGGGTCCCGGCTCACTCAGGTGGATGTGGCCTCCCTGTGTCTGTCAGGGACTGTGGGGTAGCGGTGGAGGGTGCGGGGTCCAATGGTTTGGCTGGAAGAAAGGCGGCAGCCTGGGCAGTGGTCTTCAGAAGAGCAAGTAGCCAGACAAGGGTGGAGGGCGGGGTGGGGGTTATATCATCGGGAGCTGCTCAGACGACTCCCTTCTGTGTGGGAGGGGGGTCACCCGCCAGCCTCGGCAAAGGCTGGCTGCCACCCACCACAGCGCTTTGGCCTCCCGAAAGGAAAGGCACGACATGGCTGGGACAAGCTCTACACGCCACTCAAGGCGCCGGAAAGGAGGATCAGTGTGAGGCACGTTAGTGCATCACTGATTCTGTGTGGCCTCCATAAGATGGTGGATGTACTCCGCACGCTTCTGCATGGACGACTCCTCCTTGGTGAACTTTGTGGAGGTTAGTGCCAGCTCGCGCCGCTTCTTCGCATCGTCACGCTTTCTGTCCCGCTCGTCGAGAAGCTCATCCATAGCTGCCAGCTTGGCATTTGCGGTGGTCCGGTTCTCCTGGACCTCTGGGAACATCTCAAAGTACTTCACGCTGCACTGAACAATTTTCTTCCCCGTCTCAAGGAAGCGCTCGACAACCTCCTCAGACAGATCATCTTCGTGCATCCTCCGGAACTGCATGATCTCATCATCAGGCACAAACGCTTCATCGCGCACAGTCCCAGGCTTTGTCGCCAGTCGATTCATATGCCCGAGAAGAACTGCCACACACGGCAGGCACAGGACACCCCTTCACATGCACCGGAGGACAACACTTCTTTGTGACAGCGCAACACAACGGGATCTCTCTAGCGGGGCACAGGAGGGTACAGGGGTACAGGGCAATGGGGCAGGGTGTGTGTGTGTGCTGCAGTGTTCCACCGGTGACAGAGGGGAAGAAGCTTTGAACAGGTTGTGGTGAGTGACAGAGAGAGAGGGGGGGGGGGGAAGGGGAACGGGGCGGGGTGGGGGGTGGGGGGGTCCGTCGGCGACCTTTTTTTAGAGCGCATGCCGCAGGCTGCGTGCCGCACCGTGGACCGTGAGGGTGCCATGGCAGCGGCGGCGCTGGGGAAACCAAACAAAAATAGGGGCAGCAACAGACAAAATAGCGTGTGGGAAGTGGAGTGGGGCTAGAAAGCGCAAGGCTGACTTTTTTCTCCCTCGGCGATTGCACGGCGTGCAACAAACTGAATGCAGTGTTAGGGTGACCAGAGCCACCCCATCGCCCCTTTCGGCAACGGAAGAGGCAAGCCTTTCTGATGTCGGGGGTGAGAGAAGAAATGTGTGCCAATCACGGCTCCTTCGAGAGGGTCGGGTGGTGGATTTTCCGCACGTCTGTGTTGAGCTTGACGAGGCCTGTGCCCCCTGCCTTGGCTGTCGCGTCGACAGAACCGCGTGCGCCGTCACCAAAGAGGTTTGTCCCAGTCGACGTGGGTGGTCTGAATGCGACAAAATCAGAGGGGTCACGGCGCACGTTCTTATGCGCCGCCAGTTCGGACTCCTCCAGCTGCTTGAAAGTGTCGCGCTTCTCTTCGAAGTGCTGGCGGAGGTCGCGCTGCACGTTGTACTGCAGCTTCGGCTCGCGCGACGGGCAGCCCTGCTTCTCCGCCGTGATCTTGCACACCATCTTGCTCTTCTCGTTCCCTCCGGTGTACTTCTTCAGCAGGTTCCCCCTCTGCACCTCCTTTCCTGCCCACCAAAGCTTTGCCTTGTCAGCGAGGTAGAAATCACGCTCCTTGAAAGCGGGATCGATCAGCTGAAGGAAATACCATGCGCGAAGGCGGTCATCGTCCTTCGTCTCCGAATCCTCCCGTGCCTTCCACAGCTTATCGATGGCGTCATCCCCTTGGCACTCTGCGAATGTGGCAATAGCCGCCTGCTGCACCTCGTCGACAAGCTCTGCCAGGGCATCACGTGCAAAGAACGCCTTCTCTGCAATGCGGTCGATGTGGAGCACGTGGCGCGCCCTCTCGTGGAACAGGTTCAGGCAGTTCTTCTGCTCCTCCGTCTTGCCGTCGAGGTGGTTGTACCCCTCCTCGTGCAGGAGGTTATAGAGTGCACTCGCCATGGCACGCACGCGCACCCGCCCGTTGTGGACGAACACAAGCTCCCCGATCAGAGCCTCCACCTCCATCCCTGTTGTGGCAGAGAACAGCCACTCGTCCCTATCGGACGTGCTCTTCATGTGGATCACCACCATTGTGTCGTGTAAGTGTAAATACGCCTCCCTCCCGGGTGCGAGACAGTGACCTGAAGCAGAACAACGGGGTGTGACTGGCTGCACTAAGACAGGGGATCCACCCAATGAAGAATCCCCGGGGGGTCCGCAAACCCGTAACGTAGAGGATAGTAGGTGGGCGGGTGGGTGGAGGAGGGGGGTCTTCGAGAGGGTGTCCATTGGCAATCACACACGCTATGCGATCAGCTCCGACTGTGAGGAAAGCGAGAATAAATAGAGGCTAGAAACATGGCACGGCAAAGGGAGGACATCGGGGGAATCATCAGAGATGCATCAGGCCATCCCCAACAAGAATGGGCACAGCGGCCCACCACCCCGTTCTTCCCACGACGGGCCTGCGGGATGGGGCAGAAACCCCACCCCACCGGACGCGAGATTGAAGGGAGAGTGGGTGTTGATTGACCCTTGTTTTGGCAGCGCTCGACATAGTTTCGCATCCCCTTCCCCGGGGGCGGGGGGATTCTTCTTGCGAGAGATAATCGGGATAATAAAAGAGTTGGCCGGGCGGTTCACCTGCCTACAGCCCATGCCACAACACACAGCAGTCACCTCCACCGCCCACATCACATCTTCGACGGAACTCTCTCTGTAAGTCGGGAGATCAGCCGGCATGCCGTCGCCTCTGCCGCCTCCAGGCAGCCATCCATGTTGCCCGAGGAGGCGAAGGCATCGCCTGTGATGAGGACCGGGCAGTCGCCCCCCTCATCCTGGGAGGGGAGTTCTCCGAAGCACGTGGCCGCCGCCGTGTTGCCTGCGGCACCCGGAAGGGCCTGCGACACATCCCAGTGGAAGAGGTGCGCCGACACGACGCGCACACCCTCCCCGAGCTTTGCAAGCGTGTCGCTGCGCAGCGCCTCCTCGATGCCAGCAGGGGAGAGCTCCTCCTCCGCAGCGCTGTCGGCAAACGGCACAGACGAATGCGCGACAACCCGAGCTGTGACACCGCCACCCACAGGGTAGCCCCGCTTCACGTTATCCCTGACGATGAACCGCACGGGGCCCTCCCGGAAGTAGTGAGCGGGCCACTGGTCACCCTGGCTGCTGGGCACCTCAACCTCGGCAACCCAGGTATACCGCTGTGAATACTTTGCCCCGGAGAAGCGAGCCGCAACCTCCTGCAGCAGGTTTGCGTGGCCCTCACCCTCCGCGAGGCCCTGCAGGTGGGGCACGGGGGCTGTGACCACGACTGCGTCGAACAGCCCCTGGGCAGCCTTGGGGAGGGGTGCTGCTGACTCGATCCGTGCGCCCTGGGCGGTGCGGGTGACGCACAGCACAGGGGTGTTGAGGCAGACGTCCACCTTGGGTGCGGAGGCGAGGTGCTCCACGACGCTCTGCAGGCCCAGCGGTGCGATGTAGTTCGGCGGGGCATCGGGGGTGCTGCGGTGCAGCCCCCTCACGCTTGCCTCTGCGTCGAAGTCAACCAGGAGTTTGCTCTCGATCAGCTCTGCGTAGACTGCGGGGTGTTGGTAGCCGCCCTGCCCGTCGCTGTGGCGGGTGATGTACTGCGCACCGACCTCTGCCCCGTGTGCGAGCTGCATGCGGCCTCCGAGGGTCGCGTTTCTCTCGAGGATTGACACGCCGGTGATGATGGAGGACCGGCTGAGCTGTCGAGCGACATGAGCGCCAGTCAACCCCCCTCCGACAATTAGGACGCGCATCGTTGCACCTGTGAGGGGGATGTCAGGCCGCGTGTGGCGCGTCTGTGGACTTGAGAGGTGTGGTGTGGCGTCAAATTCTAGGTGCTTCGGGGGTTTGGGGAAAACACCGGCGTTGCAATGGCGAAACAAAAAAGGTAGAAGTTTAAGCTGTGCTTTGCTGGAAAGCCATCCAAGCGACCCAGGGGTGGTGGGAGAGGGAGGGGGTGGGGTGATGCGGCCAAGTTGTTTGCGGTCTGTACCGAATCAACGTGTACAGTCATCCGGTCCCAGGGTGGGATGGTATTGAGGCAAAGCCTACTGCTGAGGCAAGCACAAACGGGGTAAAGCGAGGGCAGGGGAGAAAGCTAAGAGGGGCCAAGTGAGATGACGGTGGCGATGTGCCGGACATGCGTGCCAGCAGTCGTTCGAGTAGCGTGTCGCCCGCGTGCAGCAGACGGGCAGGTGTTGCGCATGGCAGTCACCCGCCCGTGCGGTGCAAGATGCAGGGCCAGTCTGTGATGCTGTATCGACTCGCCGTGTCGCTTCAGAAGGCCGTGCAGGTATAAAATCAAAATAAGGACTAATCACATAGAAAATCAAGAGTGCAGGAGGCTCCACACCAACCCCTTCGTGAGTTAGCCGGGGGCCGATGCGAAGCGTTCCGTTCCAAATTGTGTCCGACCACGTCACAAGCAACATCACTCACACTCCGTGTCAGAGGTGGGTGGTGAGAGGATTGCATGTGGACAGCAGGCGGTGGTTATCGTTGGTAGCAGTTCTCCTGCCGGTGTTGTAGGGACAAGGGTGATAGGATCACTGTCCTGCCTTCTTCGCCGCAGCGGCAGCCGCCATGATGTCGGCAACAGCACCCACGCACTTCTTGTAGCCAGGCACCTCGGCGATGCGCTGAAGGTAGGCTGTGATGTGCGGGTAGTCGGCGAGGACGTCCGTCCCGATTGCCTCCTTCATCACTGCCAGCTGGTCCACCTCCGTCACGAACATGAAGTCAGCCAGCGACAGCTCGTCACCTGCCACGTACTTCGTCTTCGACAGCAGTGTGTCGTACTTCGCCAGATCGGGGCGAATCTTCTCGATGCCTGCCTTGATCAGCGCAGCCTTCTCCTCCTCCTTCCCGAAGAAGAGCGGCAGCACCACCTCCACAGTGATCTTGCGTGCCTGTGCCAGGTTGCGCCCGATCATCATCGTCACACGCGCACGCTGCTCCGCAGTCTTCGGCACGATAGCGTGCCCCTCTGCCAGGTACTGCAGGATGGCCGCACCCTCCTCCAGCTTGAAGTCGCCCTCCTCGAACGACGGCACCTTCGCGTTGGGGAACTTCGCCACGAACTCCGGCTCCTTGTTCTTCCCGGTCATGATGTCGACGTGCTCCACCTCCACATCCAGCTTGGCGTAGTCGACGAACCACTGCACAGAGCGGCTGGGCTGCGAGACCGCGTGGCCGTACACCTTTCCGGGCATCTTGTCTGGTAGTGTGTGTGTGTCTTATGGGACCTGTAGGCGGGTTTGGGTGCAAAGAACACAGAGGAGGGCCATGCCGAAAGGGAAAGAAAAGCGGCCCACCGAGGGAGATCACCACCAACCGGCAGCAGAACCCCCACCCCCCTTCACACGCCACACCAGACTCCATCACCACCCGGTTTGGACACGAAAACACTCCACACAAGCCCCGCACCACACGTTCCTCCTCTCGTTGGTTATCACTGAGCGGATGCCGACGCGACCACACAGGTTATTACTCTATCATACACCACCCGCCCCCCCCCCCCCACTACGCACACTTCTTCTTCTTCTTCTTCTCCATGGTTATCTTGAGAACCGACTCCTCAATGGAAAGCTTTGGGGCCTCATCACAGCACGACGGGACGGTGAACTCAATAGCAGACCTCCCCTCCATCCCATGCCCACCCTCGGATACGAGACGCGCATCGGGCCCCTCGTCCGACGTCACACGCACATGCAGGCTCGCCTCCGCCTCCACACTATAATACCGCCCCACAGGGGCACCAGACACAGACGCAACATACGACCCCCCATGCTCCACCAAGCGGTAGGCAAGGGGGTGCGGGTCGGGTGAGCAGCCGTGGCTGGGCCTCTGTACCTCGATGGACAATCTCCCCGGCACGCCTGCCGCTTCCGCCTCCTGTGGAGGAAGCGCGGCACCTCCGAGCCCTGCCGCAGCAAGCAGGGCACTGCTCATGCCCGGGCCGGCGTGCTCCATCTGCAAGGCGCGTGCCGTCAGCTCGTCACGCTCCTCCTCCCACATCTGCTCCCGAGCCTCCATGGACTCCTGCAGGGTGACCAGGCGCCGCTCGCACATGGCGCGCCTCTCCTTCTCCTCCTGCAGCTCCGCCCGCAGTCGTGCCAGCTCGGCCTCTGGGGACTCCTGTGACATCCTGAAGACCCAACAAAGCCTGGAGGAGCCCACAGAGGGAGAAGCTGCAGAGGGGGTGTTTAGGTATAATAACAGGGTAATCAGACAAAAGAGTACGCAAAAAGAACCTGGGAGTAAATCTCCTCCATCAAGAGAGGGCACTGAGGGAAAGGGAAAGGTGTGTGTTGGGGGTGGGGGTGGATGAGGATTTCTGCACGGCTTATCTCCGCCCCACACCCCCCATGTGCCTGTTTGGGGGCCCTTCTCGCTCAGAAGTGCAGCAAAGTGAGCTGCCTCTCATAAGAGGGGGCGAACCGACACAGCTTGACACAGGCCGAAGGCCCCCGTTGGGTGGGGAGGGGGGCGGGGGAGGGTTCCCTCTCTCAAACGCCCCACTCCCACCCCCACCCTGGCAGTGGCAGTGGCAGGGGGGAAGGCACGGCAAGGAAGGCGATCGCACCTCCCCTCGTAAACTGCATATTGGGAGACGGAAAGGAACGTCAGCAGATGCTTGACTGCGCACACCGCCGACAGCGCGGAAGTGGATGCCGAGCAGCGCTGCACCACAGTGCGATAGGGGGGGGGGGGGGGGTGTCTGTGTGGTACTCACGGGGGGTATCGGCACACATTTATTTTTATCGGGCAATGTGCTCCAAGAACAATGAGATGGCCAACCCTTTGCTCTGCCTAACGCTTGCGCCGGCTCGAGCCTCAGGGGAACAGCACAGCTGCGGCACGCTGCCAAACACTCGAGAGGGAGAGAGAGAGAGGGGGTGAGAGAGAACTTGATTTGCAGGTGGTTGTTGTGTGAGGTGCCCATCACCTGCACTGCACTGCAGTGTATGTGTGAGTGATGTGTGACACACAAAACGAGTTCTGCTCGCAAACGCTTCTCTATTGAGAGAGAGAGAGAGGGGTGGCGGAGGGCGGGGTGAGGTCGGTGAGGCATTCTATAATACATTGACCACATAGGCACGCAGAGTCTCCACCACCTCAGCACCACACCCCTCAGACCCCAAGCAGGCCGCCTGTGCCGCAGTGAGTGGATAAATAAATAGACCGGCAGAGGGGGTCTTCAGAAATCGGGGAGATTCGGCAGTACCCTTCGGTGGGTTTCTAATAAAGTGCATAAAAAAACGCAGCAAGGCACAGCGCGCAACACCGCAGCTGGGGCTGAAGCTTGCGGGGCGTAAGACATCCATCATCCCGCACACCGACAAGCTGCTGTCAAGGGGGTAGCGGTGGAGTTTTCGCCATGAATCAAACTGTGTCAAAATGTGGCCAAAAAAACCCTGCCCTTCCGCACCGCAACACAGGGCGGGGGCTGAATGGAGTGGGGTGGGAGGAGGGGCACACTACCACTACAACAGCACAGGATGTATATAGAATATAGGTCGCACAGACGTGGATTACATCACCCCTCCCCTCTCCTCCTCCCCACCCCAATCATTCCCATCCCCCCGAGCCCCAACCCTCACACAGCACATTGCTAGCCGTCTGTTTGCTATGCCGGTTCGACCTCTGGGACTACACCCACAGTGCACATGCCGAACACATCGGACCCAGTGATGCCTCAGCCAACGCCAAGATATTTCAACTGCGAGCGCCTGTGCGTGCATACAATCCACGGCGCACTGCTGTTTTCACATGGGTTTTCCACCGGTTTTTCCGCCGTAATCTGGGACAGCAGATCGCAGCAAAACGAGAATGTGAGACACCAAATCTCCCACACACAGCACATCCTCCTGCCCAGCGAAGCTAGAGCTTGGACGCTGCTTTATAGAGGGAGTCGCGGTGTCGGGAATCGGGTGAGCTGTCATGGTAGAGCCCCATCGAGTAGTCCTCGCGGTGGACCCGGTGTGCGACTTCAATGCACGTGTGGAGGAGGTCGCGGTAGAGCCCTGGCCTGCGGTACATCGGGAGCTTGATCCAGTCGTCGAGGGGCATCCACTTTGCATCCGCAATCTCCAGCTCGCAGGGGCGGGGCTTTGGAAGCGGACCACCTGCAATGGCGTCGGGGTACTCATCAGGGTCAAGCTGCAGCACACTCACCATGTAGAAGTCGGTGTTTTCAAACAGGGCCATGTGGTGCTCACGGAAGCCTGCGAGGGCTCTAAACTGCGCACGGATCCCCGTCTCTTCAAACACCTCCCGCTCCGTCGCCTGCCAGATGTCCTCCCCACGGTCGACAAGCCCGCCGGGCAGCTTCCAGAAGTCACGCATGTTTGCGGTGACGCCTGTTTTTTCCCGAATGACCAGCACGTGGGTCCCGTTGGGGCAGATGACCAGCCCTCCCACGCCGACCTGGTGGTGAACCGCCTCCGGGAGCCTGCTGGACCCCTCAGGCAGCCAGTGGTTCAGCATCAGGTAGCTGCCGCGTGCGTGGTGGAGCGTCATGCCCAGCTCGATGGCGGGGCTGATGAAGCGGTGGAGATCCTCCGGGACCTTCAGCCACACGCCCTTCACACCTGCCCGGCGCCAGCCGTCGAGAGCCGCTTCCAGCTCGAAGCTGAAGGACTCGGCATCCACCTGCCGGCACTCCGCAGAGTCAAGCTCGATGGACACGCCGTTGTAGCGGTCCTTCTTCTGCTTGTCCTCCCCAAACAGCGCACGCGCGTCTGCTTCAGCGCGAGGCATCGTATACCCTCCACACGTCCTCTGGAACTGGCGTGCAATGAATCCCCAGAGATGCCTTCGCATTCTAGGGGAGAGATGCGGTAGTTGAGTGTTGAGAAGTGTGCGTGGTGAATGGTGAGGGTGTGGGGAGTGCAATTTCGCTGTCTAAAAAGATGTGCAATATGCAGGGCGGGGGGGGTGGGGGGGCGCTTCTGTCTTTTTTTTGTTGAAAACCGTCTTCAAAGAATGGGGCAGCAGCGGGTTGTCGAAAACTCCCTCTTCACCTCCACCCCGCCTGAGGGGCCCCATTCCTGTTGTTTTTTTTGCCTTTTCTTTCACCTCTCGCCACAATATGCTGAATAACCTCTTCTCTCTCTTCTCTCTCCTGAAGGAATCGCTGTGGTTATCAAACCGCTCATTGTCGTTGGTCTCCATCTGCTGCGGTGGGGAATAACGGCAGCTCGGGTCCTCTGTTGTATTTTCTTTCGTGTCTTCAGGCTGGATATCAGAATAGACGTACAGCCCCTGAGAGAAAGACACAAAATATAAGTGACAGCAAAGAAGGTAAGAAGGAACTACGCCGAGGAGAGCGCATGTCGAAAGGGGGGAAAAAAGACAACTCTTGCTTTGTTGACTGGAAATAAAAGAGGGGGGTAGTGAAGCACAATCCAGGAGGAAAAATGAAAAAGAAAAAAACGAGGAAACCGGAAGGCAAAATCAAAAAGGAGTGAGGGGGGGTGGGATTTTGCCGCGGCACAAAAAAAGCGATACTCTCGTTTTCAATCCGTCCTGGGGTTTACTCGTGTTTCACTTTGCGTTGTTCGGTGGCAGCAGCTTACTTCTTGCCCTTCTTGTCCCCGGCAACCTTCTCGGTGGTCTTGGTGACCTTGCCAAGCATGACAACACCGTTGCCCTCCATGATGGCGACACGGGACAGACCCTCGCAGTTCTTGAAGGTGTCGACAACCAGGGGCTGCACGGGGGCGAACACGACCTCAGCCATCTCGTTGGCCTTCAGGCAGTGGGGCTCCTCGGCCTTCTTCCCGCCGGTCTCCTTGCCCATCTTCCACACCAGCTGGGTCATGCGCACGGCGGAGCGGCCGGTACGCACGAAGCACACGGGGGTGTAGCCCACCTTCAGCTCACCGGGGTGGTCCAGCACCTGCACCTGCGCCGTGAAGGTGCCAGCCTCCTTCAGGGTGGCGTCCTTCTTGTACACCATCACGTCACCGGTGCGGGGCATGTTGTCCTTGTTCAGGCCCTTCACGTTCAGACCGACGTTGTCACCGGCCTTGGCGTCGTCGCAACGCTTGTGGTGCATCTCGCACGTGAACACCTTGCCGGTGCACGCGTTGGCGGCCGTGTGGGTGGGCAGGAACAGCACCTCCTCACCCGGCTTCACAATACCCTGCTCCACACGCCCGGTGATGACATCACCGACACCCTTGATCTGTGTGGGGTGGTGGTGGTGGTGGTGGTGGTGGTGGTGCGAGTGGTGGTAAGAGTACTTCGGCACAAGCAACATTCCATCACAGGACGATGAACACACAACAAACACAAAACCATCACAAGTCATACCTTGTACACGCCGGACACAGGCATGCGCATGGCGGCGTCGTTCTTGCGCTCAGGCATGCGCACCATGTCGTTCAGGGCAGTCACCAGGGTCTCGATGTGCAGGTTCGACTTGTCCTGCTCGATGACGACGTCCTGGCCCTTCCACCACGCCATCTTCTCGGACTTCTTCAGCAGGTTGTCACCCATCCAGCCCGAGATGGGCAGCACGGGCACCGACTTCTCGACGAAGTCCTTCTTCCACCCCGTCTTCATGAGCATGCTCTTCATCTCCTCCTTGATCTCGTTGAAGCGCTCCTCCTTGTACTGGGCGACGTCGCAGTCCATCTTGTTCACACCCACAACCAGCTGCTTCACACCCAGCAGGTTGATCAGACGCGCGTGCTGGCGGGTCTGCCCCTGGATCTCACCGGCCTTGTGGTTGCCACGCGCGATGGCGGACACGAAGTTACCGTCGGCGGGCACCATCAGCAGGGCCACGTCGGCCTGCGACGCACCGGTGATCATGTTCTTGATGAAGTCACGGTGGCCGGGGGCGTCAATCACGGTGTAGTGCCACTTCTCCGTGAAGAACTCCTTCGTCGTGCACGCGATGGTCACACCACGCTCACGCTCCTCCTTCTGACGGTCCATGTAGAACGCGAACGCGAAGGACTGCTTGCCCAGACGCTCGGCCTCCTGGCGCAGCTTCTCCATCTCACGCTCGGGGATCCCGCCCAGCTCGAAGAGCAGACGCCCGGTCGTCGTCGACTTCCCGGAGTCGACGTGACCGCAGATCACGATCGACATGTGCTGCTTGCCATCGGTGGCCATCTTGCTAGCTTGGGGTACTGATGCCTGCAGGGTGGTGTGTGTGCGGTGTGCCTCGGCGCCTACCAAACGACTGCATGCCAACATATTGCAAAACAAAAACAGGGAAGGGGGACGGGACTGCCTGCACCAGTATACACTCCAACACTACTCCGCGGGTACACTGCAGAACAAGCCTGCATCGAGACGCCTGCACTTTTTCACAGGCCCCTCCTCACCCCCCTCCACACGGGCCACCTCCATGACCAGGGGAACCCCAAACGACACTCTGAACACCTCCTCACTGGCCTCCGTGAACAGCAGCACGCAGGGGTCATCACACCCCCCCAAAGGCCCGGGCACACCGACACCTTCTTCCAGACACCCATCGATACCCTCCTCCGACGGGCTACACGACGAACCACCACCACCACCACCCTTGGGATGAACCTGGGACAACCCCAACAACCCCTCACCCTCCGGGGCCCCACCCCCCTCACACGGGGCCGACGAGGGTTGGCTCTGATGCGCCTCCCCAGTAACCTCCTCGCCCCCTTCCTCCTCCTCCTGTGCCGGCACCACCACGCTCGGCACCTCGCTGGGGGCCGCCACAGGCGCCGCCTCAACAGCGTTGGGCGATCCCTCTGGCCGGGGGGTGTAATACCCAGCAACACGCCGCACCTCCTCTGTCTGTGGAAACGAATAATAGGGCCCGAAATCCCGCAGCAGCAACGCCACCTTGTTGTAGAACAGGGGGAGGCGCCTGTCGCGGAAGAAGGCGGGTATTGTGTGGCGGAGGGGTGGGTACGTCAGCCCGGACAGAAGCAGTCCGGCAAGGGACTCCAGAACGCCGACGACCTTCAGGAGGTGTGCCTCCTTCGCCTTGGTATCGTAGGGGAGCTGCCAGATGGCGACAATGCATTCAACAATCCACCTCCGGAGAGTGCACATTACGCCGAGCATGAGCGAGGCTACCTCGGGGGTGGTGCGGAGCATGTTCGCTACATTGGAGGACCACGCCACACGTAGGGCCCGCCGTATGGGGGGCAGGCTCTGCTGCCTGAACCGCATCACGTTGCCCCCCGAGATCTCAGGCACCGCATCCGCCTCGCTGCAGACAAGCTTCATGAAAGCGGTGCGATCCGGCTTGCCACACCCCCGGTCTGGCACACCCAGGCCACCCCCACCGGGCCCACGAGGCATGTGCTCGCCCCAAAGGGGCTGCCCCCCATCCCTGCCAGCGGCGCGTAGCGGGGGAGGTAGGGCGTGGGAGGTGGTGGGGGAGGGGAGGAAGCAGGGTGTCTGGTATTGTTGGTTTCCCGCGGTGTGGGGTGACGGGGGAGGGGGAGAAAGCTCTCGGTGTTGCCGCTGCCTAGAGGCATTCCTTTCTTGATCCCTCTCTCTCTCTCCCCCCACGGGGGGGGGGGGGGCTTTTTGAAAGGCTTTTTCGCTGCGTCGGAGAGAGCGAAAGGTGGGGCGAGGGGGGGGGGGGGGGTGACAGAGAGGAGGGATGTGGCGCTGGAAAGCGACACACCACCCGTCCTGTTGTTTTGAATCTGCACCTAAAAATCCTTAAAATCAACCCTTGCAGCTTGATAAGGAGGCACGCTGTCCTTTGTTGCCCCAAAAAAGCAGTTCCCCACCATTTTTTTTGACGCTGAACAGGGATTCCGTTTTTGGGGGACGAAAAAGGCACATAAATAACGTCTCCAGTTGGGCCGCTAAACCTATCAAAAGAGAACACCATTCACAGCCTCTGGTGCAGGTCCAGCTCGAGAATGCAGAATGTGTTGAAGTCTATTGTGTCCGACGCCTTCAACCTGTGGCGCCTCAGAAGAGTCGCCAGAGCCTCCTCCGAGGGGGGCACGCCGCAGGGGTCCTGCGACTGGTACAGCGGTTTGAAGCTCTCCCACGTCAGGGGCACCCTGCCCCCGTTGGTGAGGGATGCATAGAGGCTTTGCAGGTCGTGCTCAGAGAGGGGGAAGGCGTCGATCGACACAACAGGCAGGGGCGGCTTGTCCGCAGGCACGATGCGAGAGAGGTTTTGGCTGGTGGCGGTGATGCTGTCGGCGGTGAAGGGTATCCGTTCCGTGTGCACAGGCGGGTCTTGCACAACTGCGACCTCCCGTGACATCTGGTTGACGGCCTGCCGTGCCTCGAGCAGAAATGCTTCTTCTCGCATCCGGTAGGTCTCATGCGCTGTCTTCCGCTCCGCCGCACTGCCGCCACGCTTCACAATCTCCAAGTATTCTTCCCGTGCCGAAGCCATGTCGTTGAAACACCCCGTCTCTCTCAGCTCCTGCTCAGTCAGGGGTCTCTGGTTCAGACCCCGCTTCCCCCACGTCTCGACATGGTCGATCTGATTTTTCACAACCGATTGCACAGTCGACATGTGGTGTCAAAGATGCCCCTGAAATGGGCAAATCAACGTCGAGTCACCTCCCCTCCAGTGTATGCCGCCGAGATGCTACACCTGCACCCCACCTCCCTGTGTGCACTCGCCAGGCTGAGCCGCTTTTGGGATGGCACCCTCAGAGAGGGGGAATGCAAACGACTGCAGAGGAGGGGGTGTTGTGGGGCCAGCTGGGGGTGGGGGGGTGCGTGGCATCAAGTTGACATCCACCCCCCCTCCCTCGCTCAACTATCAACAAGGTCGCCTCAGGGTTCGCTCCGGGGTGGGCAGGGGAAGGGGAAGGGGAGGTCACTCCATTCTTTTCGTTCGCAATTTCATCTGTTCTTCTTCCTCACAGGCTCTGGCTTCAGATATTGCGAGGGTGGGGGTGGGGGGGAGGGGGCAGCTGGCTGGTCGACACCGGCCTTTTTTGGCAACACGGTGTTTTTTTTTGCCGTTCGGGTGCTTTGCTGTGCGTGTTGGGAGTGCGCTCCATCCGGTTAAACTAGGTAAAACTGACCGCCATCTAGAGACAGAACACACAATTTCCTCATTCTTCATGCACGATCGCCTCCACATACCCACATGCAGGCACGCAAATGCATTGCATCCCTCCTTGCTGCCCCACCTGCAGCAGGAACAGAATTCGGCGGGGCACTGGACGCAGCATCGCTTCGGGGCTATATCACAGACGGCAGACAGGCCCAACACAGACACGCTGTGCCACACGCGATTCTCTCGCGTCTTTTGTTCAAATCGCGACAAGCAGGAAGAGCAGAAGAGTAAACCCCGTGGAGCCCGGGGAGGGAGAAGAGCGGAAGAGGGGTTTCCAAAGGAGAGCGCGGTGTAACCCCCCACACACACCACACACACACAACAGCCTCCCCCCCCCCCCACCACTCGGCCCCCTCAATGGAGACTCCCAAGAAGGATATCCCCTCCCCTGCAACCTCGCCCCCCCCCACCCCCACCCCTCCCCCCAACACCGCTCCTTGGGGTCTTCTTTCAGGCCGAAGAGAGGTACGTATATCCAGGACAAGCACAGAGGCAAGGTTGGCTGTGGTGGAGGCAGAGAGAGAGAGAGAGCAAAAGTGCATTTGCTGACCACAGGCGGGTGAGGAGGGGTGTGTTGTGTTGTGTGTTTGAGGCTGGTGTCATGTGAAGGCTTCGCTACTCCAGCAGCACTGCAGGGGAGTAGCCGGCGTCGTTTGTGGTGCCCCCGTTTTCGGTGTCGTGGGGTGTGCTGCCGGTGTCATTTGTCGGCATGTCGTCGAGGGGGACGTCGTCAGCAAGCACTGCAGCCTCATCCCCCTCGCGAAGAGCGGCGTCTGCCGTGTCCCGCTGCACACCGGATTCGGCTGCGATCAGCGGTGAGGCTGTACTGCCCTTTGCCCTTGCCGTGTCAGCTCTGCGGAGGGGGGGGTGGAGGTGAAGGGGAAGGTGGTAAGAAGGTAAGAAAGGAAGAGGATTGCCGGGCACTATTTCACTCTTTGGAGAATCACGCAACAAACACAGCCTCTCGCCAACAGGGAGAGAGAGAGAGGGATGACTCTGCCATACTTTGCCGGCGACCGCACCCTGTCCTCTGCTGCAGCCTCCTCCTTCTTGCGTGCCGCTGCCTCCAGCATTGCCTTGTGCACCACCTCCATGTGAGGGGGGAACTTGTGGTAGACCTGGGTCGCCACCCTGTAGGCCTGCAGGATGGACAGCACAGAGAGCAGCGCAACCAGGATGAGCCCGAGCGTGCAGCTCTCCTTCATGAGGAGCGTGAAGCAGGCGGCACACAGGTGCAGGGCGATGGTCGCACCCAGCACCAGCCGTGCGATGGCAGGGGGCAGCGGCTGGCCCTGCCGTGCGTAAGGCAGGCGCTCCTCCTCGGCAGTCTCAGTAGGGAAGGACAGCGAGTGGTATGCCGCAAAGGCGCTCACCATCCACGCCATGTTGCACGTGGTGTAGAAGAAGGTCAGCAGCGCGTTGGCAAACACGATCTGCACAGGGCACTGGTCTTCATACCACGACCCGTTCTCAGAGATGACGGAGGGGTCGCTGACGTAGGCGACCAGAATGCCGTACCCCAGCAGGCTCTGGCCTGCAGCCCAGCCCGCCCCTGCGGCAAGGCCTGCAGGGACCACGGTGAACTCCGACAGGTAGACCACCTCTTTGAAGCGGGCGCCGAATTTGCCTTCGATGTATTTGAAAGCACGGTAGTAGGCATAGCGCGCTGCCTCGATTACCAGGGCGCCGACCACCACATGCACAGCAGGGACGTCGCGCAGGGGGGGGATGGCGAGCCACACCAGCGCTGCGACGTGGCTGCCGATCATGAAGGCAAAGCAGGCGCTCACCGCAATCATGATGAGCTGCGGGTGGTTCCCGAGGTAGAGGAAGAGCACAGCGGCCAGGGGCGACCATGCGGTCAGGGCACACCCCACGATCCCGTACCACCGCATTGTGGCGGGTCCAGGAAATGAAAGGGTGTGTGTTCCCCACCCGCACACACACGACCCCCCGAATGCCTGGGTGTGGGTGTGGGTGTGGGGAGTGTGCTGATAGGTCAAAACAATCTGGTTTGTCTTCGTATGATGATAACACATCGTGCGGGGGGTTGTGGGGGAGGGGGCGACGCGCACCTGACTCTCTCGCCATGTTACTGTTTAGACACCCGTGTGTGGGAGGGGGCAGTGGGGTGTAGGATGTGTGCGCCGCTTGCCCACCCTCAAGTGTAAATCCCCCCCCCCACCCTCCCTCACCCCTCACCCCGCCGGGGGCATGCAAGTTACACGACATGATGGAAGTAGATACACACCCCCTCCCCCCATAAAGCTTTCTTTCATCCGCCCTGAAAAGAGGCGTTGAAAACTACAGCCATTTCGCCGCCACCACCACCCGCTGAAAACGTAACAAGCAAACGACACATGAGGTGAGTAGCGTCCTCTCCTGTCGCCCCACCTCCCACTGTCCGAGCCACACAAGACGGGGTGTAACCCTGAGGGTCCTGAAGGCTGAGATCCGCCTCGTAGTTGGGCTAGGGGAGAGAAGGGAAGGGGCGGAGGCGAAGGGGAGATGAAGGCAAGGCCAGAAGCAGATGCCGTTGAGAAATGCACGCGGCAGCGCGACAGCGCTGTTGGCACACGCATCCCGATGAAGGGGCTGTGACACCCCGATAAGGGTGTCGGAGGGGCTTGCCCTGCCTCTGCACTGCTGGGTGATTACACGTCACCTTTCCAATATGTCAGGATCATGTGGGTCATATGGGTGATACCATCAAGGATGTGCCTTGTCACCACTCCTCTGCACCGCGGTCGCCCCTTTCAGTTCGGCTTTCTGAGTGTGGCACTCGGCATGAGCTGAAAAAGTGCCTCCTGTGTTGCACGCACTACAATGTCAGGTTTTGCAACCGTACTGTTTCCTCACCTGCTGTGGGCGCTGTGGGGGGGTGGGAACCTCTCCAAGCAAGAAATGTCACGCCTGCAGCCCCTGCTACCCCCCTCTCCCCCTTCCCGAGAGATGGTCCGCACGCTCAGGGCGCTCGGCCCGAGGTCTGCATCAGAGCCAATGCTGCGAGTGTCCGGGTGCTGGAGGTGCGCCTGGCGAGGTCCTCTATGGGGCACAGGCGGAGAACGTAGTCGCTCTCCTGCAGCGGAAACTGCTCTGCAAACGCCGCTTTCTGCAGGGGGGTGGTAGTGGGGGAGATCATGATGAGGCAACCTCTGTTAGAAGGAATGCTTTCTCGGGCTGTTAGTCACATGGTGCCATTGCAGTTTTCGCTTTTTCTTTATCCGCACAGGATCTCTGCAGATCAACTCGGCATGTGCGCTTTGTTTTCTCTCGAGCATTGTTGTTTGTGGAGTCCGTATCTTTGTGCTCAGATCCCGGAGCAGAATGTAAAATGCTGCAAATGCTGGGGATGGACCACTGGGGCTCGTGCATCGGCAACCTAGAGTTGCCGTACGACAGGGCTGTGGAGTACTACACACATCCTTGCAACCCCTGACTCCACGCTGCATGATGTGCCATACCTGGTCCGCCAGCTGCACGGAGTAGAAACGTTGCGCCTGCGCCCCGACAGCCCCTGGGTAGAGGGCGCTCGGGCCATCCTTGCACACGAGGGGGCGGTGCTTCGAGGTCTGAAGGATCACACCCAGCTGCTCCAGGCTGTCGGAGTAGGGCACCTCGAAGCTGGTGGTCGACACGCCAAAGGGAATCTCCTCGTGGGACTCGGAGGCGATGGCGGGCAGCGGCCCTGACACGGTGATGGTGTGCAGTACATCGTCCACCTTCACAAGGATCAGGAGTGCCGCGTGCTGGTTGTCACACAGCGTGATACTCTCGCGCACGGTAGCGCCCTCTTCGCTTGCGATGGTGACGCTCAGCCGGACGCTGTTCAGCCTGCCCACAACTGTCGTGGCATTCTGAACCTCGACCGCCTTCACAGCGGCCCACTCCGGCACGCTCAGCCGGTTCCCCCATTCGATGAGAGGCTTGAACCTGGATATGCTCTGGAGCAGGGCAGGGTCGCTCTGGCACTCATTCGCCACCGTGAGCGCCACCACGGCGTTTCCCACCTTCACCTCCGCCATGCCTGCCTCTTGCGAGGGGTGGAGGGGAGAGGGCAGCCTGCAGGAGGGTGTGGTGTGTCGCAGCCTTTGGCTAGGAGGGGGAGGGTAGTGAAGTAGAAAGTGTTGCTGTACCATGTGGGCAGTAGTAGGCTTTGTTGGCGTGTATAAACACTCTGTGGTTCACACGATCAGACGTCAAGGTATACAGGGCGAGGGGGTGTATGCACAACCAGTGTCATCATAGAGGGCAGGTTGTGGCACCTATGTACGTAATCTGCCCTCCACCGTGGTGTGCCTTGGCTTTTCAGTAGGTTGCACCGAGCGGATTCTATTGACCCTAACTTCCGAAGTTCCATCTCACTGGACAAGGTTTAAAATTGTTGCATGGATCAACTGGAACCCTGATGAAACATCCACTGTACACACACGCGAACATTCTTTGCTGCAGTGTATACTGGTGCCCAGCACACCAACACACTACTCTTCCCAGGCACCCGACTGCCCACGCCCTGAGCGATGTCACCGTGGGTCTGTGCCATTGGGCCCGGTGACGTTCCGTGCGCAGATACCTCTCCCTGTGTACTCTGCGTCGAACTCAACGAGCGAGCCCGGTGTCAGGTGGTCTCCCGACACAAGGTCTGACGAACGCACCAGCACTGTCTCCCCCGTGTCGCACGTGATGGATCCATTCCGTGCAAATCTATTCCAAATCCGGACGATCCCTTTTCGGTGGAAAGCCGATCGAGGCGTAGTGGAATGGGCCCAGCGAGCCATCCCCACAGTGTGTGTGTGCTGACCGCTTTCAGGGTTTGTGGACCACCATGGGTGGTCTGCCTGTGGTTGGGGAGGTCCGTGTACTGCGGATGGCAGGCGGGGGTGATCCAGTGGGCAGGGTCTGCGCGTGGTGTGTCGACAAGAGGGGGCTTCGGGAGGGAGGTGAAGGGGTGTGGAGCAGTCTGCAGAGAGAGCGCTGCGTCAATCATTTGCCCTCTTCTCATCTCAGATGCAACCGCACAGTTGCCTCCAAACAGAAGCAGGGGTCAGGTCCTGCTGTGTTGCGAGGCGAGAGAAAAAAGCTGTTGCAAAATATCAGGAAGCACAGAAGGTAGGGAAACAGGGTTGCGAGACACAGCACACACAGAGACAGAAGCCGCCTCCCGCAGAGGCTGTGTGCAACACCTGACCCTGAGGCAACCTTCCCCAGAGACTCCTATGTGCTGAGACGGTGCAGCTTGGTGAAAGTGACACAACAAGTACTGCAAGAGTCGGCACGACTCCAGGTCCACTGTACGCAGGCAGCTGAGGGAGCACACCTTGAGAGAGCTGTCGTTAGAGCACGACACCAGGCGGTGCTCGTCCTTGAAGGTGTGGCCCTTCAAAAACTCCAGTCACAAATCTGCTCAAGCTAGAGCGCAGGAGCCCCTGACACGGACACATGAACCAACAAAACAGAAGCAGGGCACAGCTCGGCCCATGGGTATGACGACGCATGGGCATGGCGCCCTATGGGCCAGAGGTAGCCAAGTCTTGCAGGGCAGGGCTGGCGTAGAAGGCGTTTTGTGCATTCGCACTCACCGCAGCAAGCACCACCTCACGGTCTGCCTGCAGCTCTGCACTGGCGAAAGGGAGCAGCACAGGGGCACTGCGTGCATCGTCATCCTCGCCATCCTCGTTATCCTCGTGGCAGAAAGCGGCAAGTGCTGCCTGCCTGTCCGCGCGCACATTGTCTCCCGCGCAGACGAAGTTGCACGGGTCGGCACGGATGGCAGCAAGTGCCACGTCCAGGTCGTCACGCAGCGCAGTGGCCATGTTGACGAACAGGGAGGGCCTCCGCGGAATAGCTGCCAACGCAATGTCCTTGTCCTGGCGCAGTGCGCCAGGGAGGTCAAAGTAGGTGTCAGGAAAATCGACGATTGCATTCACGACGAACTCTTTGTCCCCTCGCAGCGCCTCGCTGAGATCACCGAACTTCACTATCTGCCTAAAAAACGCTGCCATGACAACCTCTTTGTCCTCCTGTAGCGCCTTGCTCAGTTGGTGAAAGTCTCCAAGCTTGCCACAAGTAAGTGCATCCACGACGACCTGCTTGTCCTGCTGCAGTGCCTCGCTGAGATCACCAAACCTCACTGACGTCTTATAAAGTGCCATCGCGACAACCCCTTTGTCCTCCTGCAACGCCGCGCTCAGTTGGTGAAAGTCTTTCAGCTTGTCCTGATCAAGTGCCTTCATGACAACCTGCTCGTCCTGTTGCAGTGCCTCGCTGAGATCACTGAACCTCATTGGAATCCTTCCGATTGCCTTCATGACGATCTCTTTGTCCTCCTGCAACACCGCGCTCAGTTGGTGAAAGTCCCACAGGTTGCCCCAAGCAATTGCCTTCAGAACGACTTTCTTGTCCCCTCGCAGCGCCTCGCTGAGATCACCGAACATCACTGGCATCTTACGAAGTGCCTTCATGACGACCTTTTTATCCTGCTGCAATGCCGCGCTCAGTTGTTGAAAGTCTTTCAGCTTGTTGCAAGCAAGTGCCTTCATGGCGATCTCTTTGTCCCCTCGCAGCGCCTCGCTGAGATCACTGAACCTCACCGACATCTTTCGAAGTGATTTCATGACGACCTCTTTATCCTGCTGCAACGTCGCGCTCAGTTGGCGGAAGTCTTTCAGCTTGCCACAGGCAAGTGCCTTCATGACAACCTCTTTATCTCCAAGCAGTGCCTCGCTGAGATCGTTGAACCCGGCCGTCTTCTTACGAAGTGCTTTCATGACGACCTCTTTATCCTGCTGCAACGTCGAGCTCAATTGGCGGAAGTCTTTCAGCTTGATACAATCAAGCGCCCTCATGACGACAGCTTTCTCCCCTCGCAGCGCCTCGCTCAGTTCGTGAAAGTACTTCAGCTTGCCCCGATCAAGTGCCGCCATGGCGACCTCCTTGTCACCTCGCAGCGCTTCGCTGAGATCGTCGAACTTCACGATTTTTTGGTCAAGCGCCAATATGACGACCTCTTTGTCCTCCTGCAGCGCCTTGCTCAGTTGGTGAAAATCTTCCAGTACGTCCCAGCTGAGTGCCTCCATGGCGAACACCTTGTCTCCTCGCAGCGCCTCCCCGAGGTCACCGAACTTCGCTAGGCCCTGAATAAGCACCATCATAGCAACCTCTTTGTCCTGCAACGTCGCGCTCAGGTGAAAGTCGTTGATCCTGGGACAATGGAATGCCTTCATTACGACCCCTTTGTCATGCGACGTCCTGCGCGGCTGATCAAGGTCAGCCAGTTGGACCCGATTTAGTAGATTCAGGACGACATCTTTGTCCTGCTGCAACGTCGGGCTCAGGTGAACGCCCTTGATACCGGGACAAAGGAGTGCCCGCATTACCACCACTTTGTCCTCCTGCAACGTCGGGCTCAGTAGGTAAAAGTCATCCAGGTTGCCCGTATCAAGTAGTTTTATGACGACGTCTTTGTCCTGCTGCAACGTCGGGCTCAGTTGGTGAAGGTGAAGCCTGACACAACCAAGTGCCTTCATGACGACCTCTTTGTCCCCTCGCAGCGCCTCGCATATATCACGGATGTCCATCGCAACGTGACCAAGCGACGCCATGACGACCTCTTTGTCCTCCTGCAGCACCTTGCTCAGTTGGCGAAAGTCCTCCAGCTTGCCCCGATTTAGTGCCTTCATGACGATCTCTTTGTCCTGTTGCAATGCCTTGCCCACATCTGACCACATTGCACTATTCTCTAGTGATTCAAGCACAAACGCCTTGTCGTTGAGCCACACAGCACTGTTGGCACAGTATGGCACAGCAACAACCGCAACGCTGCGTTGCCCCTGCAGGGCTTTGTCCTCGACGTGGTGCCACATTGTTGCGTCCTGCTGCAACGCCGCGATGACGACGTCTGCGTCTGAACGCAGTGCGGCACTGGCAAGCATAAAGGCTTTGGGGTTGCACCTCACGAACTGAAGCATCACCTCTTTGTCGCAGTGCAGTGAGGGATGCACCCAGTGTGGCAGAATGACGGTACGCGCCCCCTCCGACTCATCTCCGTCATCACCACCCTGCTTCTCGAGGGTGCAGGCCAGCATCGCCAGGACGCACTCCCGCCGCTGCTGTGCCCACACTGGAATGTCGTCCATCTTCGCATCACCGCTGCGCAGCTGCGCCACAAACCCCTCGACACCACGCACCACCCCCACCCGGCACCCGCCCGAGAAGGCGTCGATGTTGCTGACGCGCTCCACCCCATCACACCTCACGCGCTGACCGCCCACGCTCAACTCCACGTCCTCCCCGAAGCCGAAGGCCTCGCCGCACTGCCGCTTCATCGCAGACATCGTCGCGTCGGCATCGATCTCCAGAGGCTCCTCACGCCCTGACAGCGTGTCGATGGCGTGCACCTCCATCCCACACAAACACAGGTGTGCCTTGGTCTGCCAGAGGGTGTGTGCGCCAAGAGTACAGATAAAGCAAGTGCAGCGTGTGGTGAGAGCTGCCATGTGCAATATGTTGTCACGAAACTACGGCTGGTGGGGAGGGTGGGGGGGCGGGAATCGCGAGGTGTGACGGTGGTGTCGGCGGCGGTGGCGGTCTTTTCACAGATAACTCTCGCTGCCGCTGGATAGCGGAAGCGGTGGCGTTTGCACCGAGCAGAGAAGCACGGAGCGCGGGAGGGGGCGTGCAAAACAGGGGCAACGGGGGCAGGACAACAGGGGCGAAAGACAGAGGGCCACACACACACACACACACACACACACCCCTCCCCCCCTCCCTCCTGGCACATCTGGCCCAGGGAGGAAGGATCCGTTGCCGTCCGTTGCCGTGGGGCACAAGAATATTTTTTCCCTTCCGCAAAAAAACAAAACAACGCAACACAACGCTTCGCTGTCTTCACCCCTCCCCCCCCCCCTCCATTTTTGAGAAATGTCACCTCTTTGAAAACCCCCATGAATCTATCGGGATCACCCACACAGCAACGATACACAACACCACCACCCCCCCCCCTCCCTTTCACACCCGCTTCTTCCGCCTCCCAGGCTCAGGGCGGAAACCTGGCGCCGGCGGCAGCATTGTACTCTCCGTCTCCGGGTCCTCAACAGGAACCTCCCACTGTCTCCGCCCGTCGTCATGCCTGTAGAATACCTCCCCCTTCGGCGACATCACCTTTGTCCATCCCTGGGGTATCTTGTCCTCCACGATGAGATGCGGCTCTGGGCCATACCTCTCCGCCAGGAGCTCAAACATGTGATCCTCCTTGCCTTTATACTGTATCAACATGGAGGTCACCTGGTCCAGCCTCTCCGGGTTGTAATACCGATAATACGCAATAAGCCTCTGCCGGAACTGCGGTGCCACAACAGGCTTCACCCCCTCGTGAACCCTACCGGGCAGCGTGGTGTGCAGCAGATCCAACCCGTTGTGCTCCCCCAGGAGCCACGGGGGCAACGGGAGTGGGTGTGTGGGCCCCTTGGCCCCAGCTGAGGTGTCCTGCCGCGATGACACCCGCGACACCTGCGACAGATGGGAGGGAATCCGGCTCAGATTGGACGCCTTCCGGGAGCAGTACGAACCCCGCTGCGAGCTGCGCAGGGCATAGGACCCGGAGCGGAGGAGGGATTTCCCTGTTGAGGCGAGCAGGCCTGAAGCACTCCCCCCAGACCCGACAGATTCTGCGAGATCCACATGCGAATAGAGCGAGGCGGGGCGGCTCGACTCCGTCTCCTCCCCGGCACGATACCCATCCTGGTGGATGCCATCGCAGAAGCAGACGCCATGCGGGAGGAAGTCCTGATGGGAGTACTCAAGGAGCGGGACAATCCTCTCTGCGAAAGGAGCGTCATCCTCCTCCACGCCGCTCCGCATCCCACGGAGAATGTCCAGAAAGGAAGGGTTCCGCCTGGCCCGCTTGCTATCCCCAGGGGCGGTGCCTCCCATGGCCCTGAGGAAGCAGTTTGTCGCCAAACCCGACTTGAGGAGCATCACATCCTCCTGCAGGGACAGCATGCTGATGGCAATCGCGCGCCCCTTCCCGGGGTACATCGGGGTGGCCTCCTCCGGGGGAACAGGGGCAACCATGGGGGTGCCCCAAGGGGGTAGCTCGATCTTCCACGGGAGGGCCATTGCGGAGCCTCCGTAGTAGAAATCGGAGAACATGACAAAGGAGCAGCCCATGTCGATGACGCGCTGCGCAGCTCTGCCCAGGTCTTGGCATGTGATGCACTGCTCCCCGAGGTCAGATGTGTAGAAGGATATGTTTTCGATCCCCGCGCAGTCGGGGTAGTCCTCGGGGAGAGGCACGTTTGGGCCATACGCGCTGACATAGAGAAAGACAGACTCCCCCTCCGTCAGCCCCACCGCGACGTCATCGAGGGCACGGAGGATATCCCTCCGGGTTACCCCCCCGGCCCGCACCAGAGAGGGCGACTCCCTGTTGAACTCCACATCCGGCTCGTCCGTCAGGATGATCTGCTGGAGATAACCCTTCCTCTGGAGGAACTCGCTCATCACGAAGAGGCGTTGGGAACCGCCTTCGATGTAGAGGCGATCGTCAGACACATATGTCACGCTTATCAGCACCGCGCGTGACGCCTCGATGACTGGGTCCTTCAGGGAGAGTGGGTCGGAGTTCTCCCTTAGGTAGAGCTCTGCAGAGGTCGGGACGGATCTCGAGTTGCCTGCGACCCTCCTGCTGGGTGGGCTCAGGAGATGTGGGAGGGCGAGCCTTTCGGAGACTGCTGCGGAGGGCCTGCGGCGTATGGAGGGGCCCACCAGGGCCTCGATGTCCAGCACGTTGCCCCGGGACTTCCGCATCCGCTTCACCGCGGCGTGGACCTCCTCGATGGTGGTGATGCGGGCCCCGTTGATTGTGAGCACCTCGCACGGCACGATGCCTGACTTTGCTGCGGCTGACCCCGGAACCACCTCCGCCACACGCACAAACGCAGCCTCCGCGTCGGAAACAGACTCGCCTTCTGAAGGGTCTGGCGGGAGAAACCCGATCCCCAGATGGTCATCCGGGGTGTCCAACACAATGCGGAACACCCTCCGCACTGTGCTCCGCCCCCGCTGCATGCTCTGCTTCATACTGCTTGGTGGCTGCGCAGAGGAGGGTGCGGCGAGCGCCTCGCTGGCAACATCGCTTTTATGGAACATCAGGCTTTCCGCCCTGCCGTGGCGGGTTCGCGGGACCTCCAACGCGCCCTTTTCATAGGCGTCGAGTTTTTCGAGGATGTGCCTTGCGCGTGGCTTCTGCGTTGGGAGGCTGGAGGAGACCTTGTTGTCCTCCAAAGGGAGGTCGCTTTGCACCTTCTCGAGGCTTCGCCGCATGGTGTTGACTGCGTGGAATACAGCGCGGAAGCTGTCTGGCTGGTTGTCGCGGTGCTTTTTAAACTCGAGGAGCCAGTCGGCGGTTGTGTCATCCCCGACGAACAGGGCACGCCCTTTGCGCGCGTCGTACTCAACCCTGACGAGGGCGTCGAGGGGCATGACCTTCACCACCTTCCCGCTGTAATTCAGCATCCAGAGGAAGGCGGATGTCAGGATCACCGCGCGCCTCCCCTCCCTCCCACTGGCATGCGGCTTCACAGCATGGAAGCATGCGTAGGCATCGATACCCCCAGTCCCCTGGCGGAGCATGGAGCGCGGCACATTGACAGGCTCCATGGCGTGGCTGGTCCCACTGTTGGTGAGGCTCGTTTGGGGTGTGCGGCTGTGGCGATCACATGCATGACATGTTTCTACTGCTCGCCTGAAGGGAGGGGGGTGATGGCTGTGGTGACTCTGCAATGTGTCGACGGGGTAATACGGAGGGCGGTGGTGGGGTGGGGTGGGGTGGGGTATGGGGAGGGGAGGGGGGGTGGACCGGTGTCTGAACAAGAGGGTACATCGGGTGCCTGCCGGCAGAGGGGATCGGCCCCATGCACCACCCAGGGACGAGGTGCTGCTTCCGCCCCCCCAGGGGGGGGGCGGGAGACCTGTCGTTGGCGGCAGTGGGGCGGCATCTCCCAATACCAAAGGAATCGTAAGTACGAACACCTCGATAGAAGCTTCCAGCCTCCTCAACACACGAGAAGGCAGAACACGCAAGCACACACACAAAAGGGGAGGGGAGGGGGGAGAAGGGAAGGATGGAAGAAGGGGAAATGGTTGTAAAGAGAGTGCCGACACAACATGACAACATGAAGCGGGCTGGGTAGGAGGCAATATATGGATGGCGAGCCCGCATGAGGGGGGCCCACGTCGATTTGGCCCCGCAGAAAAATATTCCTGTTCCTGTTTTGCCGAAGCAGTTTCTTAAATTTGTGGCAAAGACGCATGCGCTGACTGGCCCTGAGAGCTTCAGCCTGCGCTGACCGACATTGGTAGTAAAGCAAGTCCGTCTGCAACACAAATTCCTCGATATGACGTGACGAGGGGAAATGTAAAAAATCAAGGCGGGCCGCGAGCATTACAGCACGGACGCCGAGCCACCTGCATTGGTGGGATGCTGGGGATGATGCGGGGAATCATCATCAGGAACTGGCAACAGGAACACGTGATACCTGCGGACCTGGTCGCACAAAAAATAATGGTATGCCATGGCATGGCAGGCATGTCAGCCGCATGCAATGGCAATGGTGGTGAAGTAGGAAGCTTTTGTGGGATACGCGCCTGTGCGTGTGTCCGGGTGTCCAGTCCATACGTGCGCTGCCAGGAGTCTTTTCTTTTTCTCACCATACCCTGAGACAGGCTATCGCAAAAAAAAAAAGAAACGCGGGAATCACGCAGGCGTGTATCTATTTCACGGAATGAAAATAGGAATTTGGGGGAAAAATATTTTTTTGCACTATTTTTTTGCACTTTTTTCCTTTGGATTTTATAGTGACCCTACTTGGTATTGGCCGAAAATTTTTATGTTCCCGGTCTTGGATGTGCTCAAACAGTCAAAAGAACACATTTTCCGGATGCAAAAAAAATTTGCACCTGGGGGTGGAGAGGGGGGTCGGAGGGCGGTGGTGTGAGAGGCTTGCTCTCGAGCTCAAACCAACAGATGTTCACTACCGTGGCCTCCGGCGGCTGGGGGGCGGAACCCCCCAGACCCCCCCATGCGACATGTGCTATCTGTCAGTTGTGTTGTACTTGAGCGTATGCGACTATGGAGCCAGGCCAACAGACGTTCGCTACCGTGGCCTCCGGCGGCTGGGGGGCTCCGCCCCCCAGACCCCCCTGTGGCTTGTGCCTGGTCTTGGAGCCAAGCTTGCGCGTACGGGGCTGGGCATATCGGTTCACACCTCGCGGGAGGCTGGGCCGAGCCTAATCTCTCAGAGACGAACACCTTGCGAATGCGATCGGGTTTGCGGGCTTGCGGCTATGACATCTCGAAAGGGTCGTCGGGGCCCGTGATATGTTTCGGGTTCACTTGGTGGGCATCCGTGGCGAGGAACCACGTGTATGTGTGCGAGGAAGCAAGGAGATACCACACCGGAGCCACACAGCACCAGGTCGACCTGGATCTGGTCGAGCTCAGGGGGAAGGAAGCACAGTCACCAAAGTGAGTCACCACCGCCGGCCTCAACCACCAAACTGCAACGCAGAGGTTCCGCTATTCTCACAAGGAAGGCGCCCTGGGATGTACAGTGATTTGTGTGCAGCATCAAGAGGCACTGACCGCCTTGAACAGAGAGGTAGTGTACAGGTGGCGAGCAGTGGGAGGGCGTGCTGTGTCCTTCCACTTCCCCATCTACCTCCATTCGTTCACCGTTGTTGATAGCGATTTTTTCGCCATTTTTTCGAATCGTATGCATCGGTGAGGCCGAGTGAATCAAAATAGCGCAAAACTCACACCAAAATCTGTGTCTGAGGCACAGAAATCGTGCAAAAAAGCACCCAAAAAAAGTGCAAAAAAACCAAAATAGGATTTCGAAAATCGGCCAAAATACCCCCAAAATAGAGCCACACCTGGAATCACGGCATGACGCACCAGAAAAGAACAGCCTTTGCGTCTTGGTTTGACGCACACACACGTAGCACATTAGCACATGGCGCACACAGGGTGGGTGCACACGAGGAAAATCACGCAACATAGTGCAAACACAAACCGCAACACCGTGTGGGAGGGCACCCTCCCGCTTCGGGGGAAAAGGGGGGCAAACCAAAAGCGGGGCAGAAAAAACCCCGCCGGCTGGCGCGGCCTTCCCTCTGCCCCCTCGCAGAAGGACGCCCTTGCTCCTCAAGGGTAAAGGGGAAAAGAACAACGCGTGGGAGAGAGCGGAGAGGCAGGGAGTTTCGTTATCGCTAGAGAGACAGCAGATCCACACCTCGGGGGTGTGGGGCCGCTGTCTGTCGAGAAGAAGCGATCCCGAGGGAATCGGGTGGAAACTCTCTCTCTGCTCTGGGATCTGCGGCACACACGCAAGACAGCTGCACCTCATAAACAGGATGCAATCTGTTTGTTCAGCCACAACGGTTATGCGTTGAGCAGAAACGATGAAGTTATGGTAGGCTTCTGCAGGTAGATTAGTGCCTAACGGAGCCCTGGGACCCGCATACGGGGTGTAACAGCAAAGGAGCCGTGTTGTGATAAATCAGGGGATAAGATAGGTCTGGTTTTCCGGTTTTCAAAACCAGGGTTTCCCGGTTCCCGGTTTTCTGAAAAAAAAAAAGGCCGGTCTCATTTTTGGCGTTTTTTTTGTAACTTTGGGACAGTAAAACAGTCAGAAAAAACGCCAGAAAAAAATAGAAAGTGACCCCATCGTGATCCGCACGGAGCTCAAATAGTCCAAAGAAGGCAGAGAAGCGGAGAAGAAAAAATGGACCTAGCGGGTGGCCCGGTGGGGCCCGGTGGGTGGTGATGCCCTCGTCATGCAGGTCTCTTCTGTTTTGAAGTTTCGAGATCCTCCATTGTGTGATGGTCCCGCAGAACTGGCACAGAACCGTCCTCCGTAGGGATCACACCGAGCCTTCACATGTCAGGTGTCTGACTGGTGGCACCCACGACACACCCACACCCCCACGCGCCTGCAGGCATACTGTAAGAAGATATGTCAAAGCGGAGAGCGCATCAGGCCCAGCTGGGCGCGTTTGGCTTTGCATCGCAGAGGGCGGTGCGGGGGACGGTGCAGGAGGTGGGCGGGCCGCAGTATCACACTGGGTATGACCAGTGGAAGGCGGGCAAGTACCCCGGGCAAGACCGATATGCCAACTTGCACGCCTTCCTCTGCAACCAGTGCTCGATCCGCGGCTTCAGCAACCACCAAGCCGCCTCAAACAGGCACATTGTCGCGCTGTGCAAGGCATTCGATGCTCTTGCTCGCGCGGACGACGAGGTGGCACCTCATATGAGGAAGCCCCTGAGTAGCCTCGTCAAACTGGCAAAGACAAAGGCAGACGAAATGCCGTTGGTGGAGAGCGAGGCCGTGCCGGCGCCTGCCCCGACACAGCAGGCCCCAGCCCTCGTCGCAGATCTTGCGATTGCACGGCAAGTTGAGGTCGAGATGGCAGCTGATGATAATGCGGAGAGATCAGCTGAAGCTCTGGAGGCCGCGATCGCCAATGAGCGCCAACGCGCGAGGGGCTACACCACCACCCCCGTGCGCAACTCCAACGACTGCCTGTACCCTTCCCTCCACAAGCACGAGGTCTACGCCTACGTGGAGGCAAAGTTGATGGCGCAGTACGCGGGGCCCGTCGGCTTGGATGCGCCTGCCGAGCCCTTCCCCCGCGCCAGCGAGATGGTGCATGTCCCGGAGGACATCCAGGGGGACAGCCGGGTGATGGGAATGCTGCGCGAATCCCACGCGTGGGCAAAACCCACACCCGAGGGGCTGGCGTGCCGCGCTTGCTTTGACGCAAGCAAGCGCGGTGTCTTCGTCGGGCGGTGCCTGCCATGGAATGAGGTGAAGAGCCGCTTCACCTCCCGCGCGAAGGAGCACACCGAGGCAACGAGACAGAAGCACACCGAGAAGTGGGCACAGTGGCTGGCAAGAGAAGACTCGGTGCGCCGACATGGGACTGCAGGAGAGATCCGCTCCACAGCTCACCAGAGGGCCTGGGTCAACTCTAAGGTGAAGCAGCTTCAGAACACCGAGATGCTCTGCCGCCTGCTGCACGACGTACAGTACTGTTGCAGCAACAACGAAGCCCTCACGACGACCCTCGCATCCCTCCGCGTGCGTGACAGCTACACTTCCCCAGAAGTAAAGTCTTTCAATGCTACATACCACAACCTCACCTCGAACACAATCTACGACGAAGTAGTGGGTCTGATGGCAAGCCACGCCATGGCGGAAGTGAAGCACAAGATTGAAAGATCCCCGTTCGTATCCATCATCACGGACGAGACGCAGGATGTGACACGCCAATCGCAATTTTGCATCCTGATCCGGGTCATCGACCCAACCACCTTTGATACCAACGAACTGTTCTGGCGCATGACTCCGCTGAACACATCACAGACTGCGACAAACATCACAGATTTCTTGATTCAACAACTCGACGACCTTGGCGACGGTTTCTGGAACAAGATGCTTGCGTTTGCGTCGGATTCGTGCAACACCATGGGCGGGAGTCGTAAGGGTGTTCAGTTGCAGGTGAAGGTACGGAAATCACCGTACTCCTTCTGGGCGGCTTGTCGGGCGCATGCACTCAATCTTGTTGCGATGCACACTGCCAAGGACCACCCTGTCATCCGCGCAAGCTACGACCTTGTCTCCAGCACGTTTGCCTTGCTGTACAGGGGTGCTGGGAATGGCACAGGCAAACTCCGGTGCTTTCGGGAATGCATGTCCGCTTTGGAGAGGATCGATGGCTTCGGGTTCTGGCGTGAGCGCGACTTGTGCAGTGTTGGAGACACCCGCTGGTGTTCGCATGAGCGTTGTGCGCAGAGTCTGACTGACTGCCTCAAAGGGGTGGTCATGTGTATCAACAAGCTGGATCATGAGAAGGCAGTTGCCCTGCGTGCGGTGTACCAGGAGAGCAGCACCCTCGTCGGGTTATTCCTGATGCGGGAGGTGATGCACTGTCTTGGCGCCTTCTCGCGGTGCATACAGCATGCAAGCCTGTGTTTCGGTGATCTCCCTCGCATCGCGACACACTATGCATGCAAGATCGGAAAGCTGTTAGAACGACCCGACCTGTCTCCGACCTACGCATCCTGCTGGATACTGATCAATGACGCCCGGCCTTCTTGCCCTCCCATCACGGAGGAGTTCGTGGCACAGTATCACGAGCAGTACGCAAAGCCCTACCTCCGTACCCTGAAGGAGGAGATCGAGGGGCTGATGGATGACTTCGGGGTGCTTGCAGCATTCTCTGTGTATGATCCCTGGTGCCCCGACTTCGACAACGCAGCAGCAGCGGCACAGAAGCTCAAAGCACTTTGCGATCATTTCTGCGAGCCCAAGGTGATGACATTTGAGGATGCCGACGGGGTGCAGAAGGAGACGGAACCGAGTGCACCGTACTTCCCGGCCGAAGAGCGGGGTCTGCTGGAGTTGGAGCTGGCCAACGTGCGAATGAAGCTGAAGGAGACCGCACAAACACAGGAGGATACCCGCAGCCGCAGATTCAGCACTCTCATCAAAGCATTCTTGAAGAATCAGCTGAACCGTCTCGCCTTCCCGCACACCTCGCGTCTCCTGCAGATTGTGCTGACCATCCCCTTGTCGACAAGTAGTGCTGAGCGGATGTTCTCCAAGCTCCGCATCATCAAGAACAGGCTCAGCAACCGTATGGGCGACGCCAAGCTGCAGAACACGCTGGCCATCTGTATGGAGGGTAGTGTCACTCCGGACGGGATTCCGGAAGCGGCGCTCCGTCAGTACGTGGACGCATTCACATCGGAAGAACGAAAGCTCAGCTACTGTCCCTTCGGGGAGCTGCGGGCGGCACAGCAACACGCCACTGCTGTTCGGCAGAGCCTGGCACAACCATGGTGGGTGTGATCCTGAGTCGGTTGGTGCCGGGGCTCGTGCGCCCCCCCCCCCTCCCCGCCGGCTCACTCCGCCGCCCCCCCCGCCCCCGTCCTCCTCCCTTCCTCTCTGCTTCCCCCTCCCCTGACCTCTTGCCCCGCCCCTTAGAGCATTGTTGTTTGTGTTGTGCATGTCTTTGTGCTAAGAGTTCGTAGAAGAAAAAGTAGAACCTGCTGCGCTTGCCCCACCAAGCAGCCTCAGTACGACAGGACGCGCGCAGGCACCGGGCCTCTCAGATTCTGGGAGGGTTTGCGCGGGTCGCGCGCGCCGAAGGCGCGCGCGAAAAATTTTCAAAACCAGAAAAACCGGGAAACGGCGCCAGAAAAAAAGTCTATCTTATACCCTGGATAAATGAACACAAAAAACAAAAAGGGGGAAGGGCATGGGGTTGTTGCTGTTGCCATCTATCCGCCGGGCACAATTCCACCGATTTTGATGGGAACTGGCCCGTGTAGGATGGGGCAAAACACAGCAAAAAAGAAATGGGGGTTCAGGTGTTTCAAAAACGGGAGGGCACCTCACTCTTGCGCCAAAACTATGCCAGTACGACAAAATGGCACCCAAAGAGGCTCATTTTGCCTTGCACACAGAGCGAGGAGGCCAAAGGTAAAAATACAAGCGTTCGTTCCTGAAATAAGAGAGAGGGTGTGTGTTGTGGCGATAACTCTACCGGTGATTTCTGCCGCAAAAAAAGTATGCGCAGCGTTAAAATGTCACCGGACTGCACTGCACCACCAACAACACCACCAAGACAAGGCACCTCCCCTCCCCTCTCGGCTCGCCTCTTCAACACAGAGAGATGTGAGATGTGACAGAGAGGTGGAGGTGGCCTCCTCCCAGGGAACCCTCTCTGGGTCTACGCAGTCCACGGGTTGTCGAACGTGGTGCACACTTCGGCCACAAGGGCATGCTCCTCAGCGGTGGGCTCGCGCCCCGTCAGCTTGTTGTTGTTGATCATCAGTTTGAACATCACCTTCTGCCCGGGCTGTGCGAAGTGGAAGGGGCCTGTGAACTGGTTGCTGTGTGCCTGGAAGATCCACACCCTCGTCCCCGCAAAGTTCGGCAGGTCACCGCTGAAGCTGTTGCGCGACACATCGATGTGGTACGCCACAGGCAGGTTTGTGATGTCGAGCGGGCCGCTCAGGTCGTTGAAGTGGAACTGCGCCACCTGCAGCTTCGGGTAGAGGGGGACCCCTCCTGTGAAGCGGTTGTTGTTCAGCGCCAGACGAAGCACGTTCGGGTGCGACGGCGGCAGCGGCCCCGACAGCTGGTTGTCCCACGCGAGGAAGTTGAGGATGCTCAGCGGCAGCGTGGACACCTGCCCAGTCAGCTGGTTCTGGCTGACGTCGATGTGGCGCAGGGAATCCTGGAACCGGGGCAGCTCGCCCGACAGCCTTGAGCCGCGTGCGCGCACCGTCATCAGCCTGTCGAGGTTCAGCACCGCCTCAGGGAAGGTCCCGTTGATCTGCGTCAGGGAGAAGTCGACCTCCAGCAAAGAGGTCGGGAGGCCGGCGAAGCCCGTCACAGCGGTCCCCTGGACGTAGAGGCGGAGCAGCTTGGTCATGACAGACAGATCAGGCAGCACCGCGGGGCGCAGAGTGGTCTCGTAGTCGAGCATAATCACCGTCACACTCCCCTCCGAATCGCAGTCGATGCCCTCCCAGTCGACACACGGCTCGTCGCTGGTCCACGTGACATCCTGCCGCCCGTGCCTGCGTGCATAAATGCCTCCTTCATTGCACGAAGTGCCTCACGCTGCGTCGCAGGGGCAGGCGCGTCTGTCTCGGGCGCGGGCGTCGGTGGGGCAGATGTGGGGGGTGCGGACGTGGGAGGTGCGGGTGTGGGAGGCGCGTCCGTCTCAGGCGCGGGCGTCGGCGGGGAAGCCGTCGGGGGTGCAGACGTAGGGGGTGCGGATGTGGGAGGCGCATCGGTCTCGGGCGCAGGCGTCGGCGGGGAAACCGTGGGAGGTGCAGATGTCGGAGGCGCGTCCGTCTTGGGAGCGGGCGTAGCCGGGGCAGGGGTCTCGGCAAACCACATCACACGCAGGTCTGCGATTTTGTTGTGGTCGCCACAGCGCAGCGTGCGCCACACGCCGGGTGCCCCGCTGCGCACCGGGAACCTGCAGTGCATCGACCCCATGTGGTCGTCGTCATTCCAGAACCAGTGCCTGTTGAAAGCACACCTGTCCCCGTGGTCGTCCTCCCAACCCTCCACCACCACCTTGAACTCCGTCGCGTCCGAGACCCGCATCCCTGTGTCCGACCCCCCGGTGGAGCAGCGGTCCTCGTACTTCAGCCAACCGATGCACTTCGTGGTGCAGGTCAGGCAGCTGGACTTGTGGGAAAACCCACCGTTCGTCAGCACCGTCACAAACCCGGTGAATTCATCTGCGCCAGGCTCACCGCTGTGCCAGTCAGCCACTGCTGTGTACTTGGTCACCTGCACCTGGAAACGCGCCTGTGCGGATGCCACGTCCACCGCAGCGAGCAGGCTCACTGCAAGCACTGCGAACACGCCTCGCATGGTTGGATGTATGTTGTATGTGATATCACTGCGGGCGGGCGGTGTGTGATGTATGTGTGATACGTGATGTGGCACGGGGGTGGGGTGGAGGGGGTATTGAAAGAGAAGTAGAAGGAATTCACACAAGTTCGCACAAGTTGAACCCCCTTCCACTCATTATGCAGATTGGGTCCGAGATCCGGTGCTATGTCCGGCCTGCTACACTGCGAGGCAATGTAGGCTGTGATGGCGCGCATAACTTGACGCCAAGGCACCCATGTGGGGAAGTGTATGCGTAATCAGCATGGGGCGGAGGGGGTGGGCATCGCTGTTTCGGATATTTGTCATGGCAGACGTGAGAGGCGTGGGGCATGAACCGAAGGGGCTAGGGGGTTCGCGCCACGTTTCGTTGAGCATTCTGCGCATAATTTTATGAATTTTCTGGGGAGTAGGTCACCCTCTGCCGCATGTTCTCGGATGGGCAGGGGTGGCTGGTCAAATAACCAGCAACAGTCTTGCTCTAGGCTAGTGGAAGCAAGAAACACAACGCACCATACGGGAGACACATCAAGGGCGGCGGTTGAGCTGGCAGGGATACATTGGCCATATGGCCTCTGCCAATGCTGCGCAACGGCGCACAACCCACACGACTGAACCACACGAGGAATGAAACAGACAATGGCAAAGTGTGGATCACCACTCCCACGAACACAATCACAGATAGCACGTCAAACACACACATCAATACACTGCAACATACTCGAGATGCACCTATGTCAGCGGCACGCGCTCTTCAGGCTTTCAACAGCCTCACCCCTGTGTGCTGGAGATGGTGGTAGTATCACAAATGGCCTGCAGACGACTGAAACGCTTTCATTCATGTTTCCTGGAGACAGAAGAAAGGATGCGGTGTGCGTGTTTGAGGTGGTGTAGACGTCATCTGCGTGCTGCGCCTCGCGTGCCATCGGGTTGCGGATTTGCATTCGCCAAAAAGACCTGTGGTTGTTGCGTGTCGGGTGTTGTCAAATGCCCCCTACCCCCCCTACAAGAAGGGGGAAACCAACGGGTCAGGATGCCCAGCTCATTCACCCAGCTTCCAGCGGAACCGAACTGTAAAAGCGACAGCTTAAGCCTGCGGCATCGGCATCGGCATCGGCATCCCCACCGACAACCCCACACCCTCAGAGGGCAGTCCCCTCCACTCCCTTCCACTCCCACTGCGCCTTGCAGGGGGAGCGCTGCTGCCTGCGCACCGAGCTCACACTGGCGCCACGGGGGGGGCTGCCTGAAGAACAGAAGGCCACACAGGGCCCGCTCCTCGCCTTCTTCCTGTCCCGAGCCTCCTCCTGCACTGCCCCCTGGAGTGCAGCCTCAGCCTCAGCCTGCCTCTTCAAATTGTTGACGCGGTTTTCAAGGCCTGCCGTCCTCTGCCGTGCCTGCTTCAGGGCCAGCTCAAGGTGGTGGCGCTCGCCAGCACTCTGGTAGGCAACAGCCTCCTGGGCACGGCGCTCGTGAAATTCGGTGATCATCCCAAGCGCCACGATGTCGCGCGGGGTGCAGGCTGCGCCCTGCTTAAGGAGCGGCATCATCGCCTTCGCCTGCCCCGGGTTGTTTCTGATCATGTTCAGCAGCTGCGGCCCGATCCCCACCCCTGCCTGCGATACCTCATGGTGCTGCCGGTGTTCCGTGGGTGTCGCCGTGTGTTGCGGCTGCGGCGTGCTGCGTGCAGTGTCAATGACATCCCCAGTAGCCTGCATGTGCTCCTGCACCACCTCCAGCACCCCACCGCCCAAAGCGATCCCTGTCATCCGGAGTGCCTGGCGTGCCCCAGCGGGCGTGGCGTACACCACCTCGCAGCCGGAGTGACTGCGCACCACCTGTTCCACATCGCCTGCTGTGCGCAGCAGCCGTGTGAGTCCCTCTGTGGGCAGCGCGTCGGGGATGTTGCGGACAACAACTGTGCACGCCATGATGCTCGACATTATACCAAGGGGATATGAGAGGAGAAGGTCAGAAGGCAGGCGGCAATGGAGGGGCGACTGCAAATTAGATATCGGTCGAACGGCGGCGGCGGGCGGCGGCTGCGGCGGCGGCGGCGTCACTGGCGTTCGGTCTGTTGAGAGGGGTGTGTGGAATGTGAATGTATCCTGCAGCAAATCCTTCCTATATTCCAATATTGTCGAGAGGAGATTGGCCTTTTTCAGACTATAATCCTGTGTATGCCTGCCGGATGTGTGGTGTGTTTGTCGCAGGGAGGGCTGGGGGCGGGGGCGGGGGGTGGGGGGCTGGGGTGGCTGCAGCAACACGATGAACGGTAAAGAGAGTCGACGAGGGGGGGGGGGTGGAGCAGCCGATACGATATGCTGGGTCTTCTCACTCACTGGATTTGTCTTCCGTTTCATTTTTTTCGATCTGTTGTATTTTTTGGCGCAGGGGGTGGTGAGGGGGGGGGGGGGGGTAGGGGCCGTCTTAACCCTTTGGTACCTAACGACACACATGTGTGTCGAAAAGTCCAATTTTTTTCGCACCGGGCAACCAGAAGCGTTCTACTACGAATTTTTGACCGATTTTTTTATGGTGAACTCAGATGTCGCAGAACGTTGCAAAGAAGCGAGAGAAAAATTACGACGCGGTCTCCCGACTACATTGGTTGCGAGGAGGAAAAATGCGATTTTTCGGAAAATCCTGAAAATCGCGTTTTTTCGGATTTGGGGTTCCATTTTCTGTATGGCCAGTAATAGGGACTGTACTCCACCTTTTTCCCCGATTTTTTTTTATGGTGAATTGTTTTTGCCTCGAAAAAGCGCGTTTTCGCCATGTTTCGAAAATCCGGGGGGGTGCAAAAAACTAGGCTGCGTAACACAGCCTGGAGAGGGTGGCCCAATTTACATAAGTCGCCCCACTATCGCCAGAAAAAAAAATTTCGGGGAAAAAAATATTCTCGGAAACGGCCAGAGCAGCGCGTTTCACGATAACATTTTTTTTCGAAAAAAGTCCAAAAATGAATTTTTTTCCCGCCGAGAAAATTTGTTGGGTCCACCTATTTCCAGGTTTTTGGTGGTTTTTGGCCACCCGGGGGACCTGCGTCTGTGGCCACAGAAATGGCCTCGAAACACCCCCAGGCACCCAAAAAACGTGTTTCTGGAAAGATATGCCCCAAAACTGCCCGAAAGTCACATCTGGGTCTGGTGACCCGACCCCACAGACCCTGTATTTTACACCTTTTTCACCGGAATATTGGGTCAGCAGGCAAAAGTCGATTTTTTTGGGATTTTTCAGAAACTCTGGGCATCGTGGAATGCTCTGTCCTCGTTCTGCCCGAAAAACGCATTTTTCAGACATTTTTCTCAGATCTGGGGGTCTGGTTTTTTTTTAGGAGAGGGGGCCCGGTGCCTGCGCGCGTCCTGTCGTACTGTGGCTGCTTGGTGGGGCTAGCGCAGCAGGTTCTACTTTTGCTTCTACGGGCTCTTAGCACTGTAACATGAACTACACAAACAACAAAGCTCTAGGGCAAACAAACCGCGCACTGGCCGGGGTTGAGCTGCGTGGGGCTCCGTGCTGGCGGCATGAACAAGGGGCTGTAGGCAAATCTACCATTCACAAGGGGCAGCCCGCTGGTGAGGGGAAAAGGGGGCGAGGTAAAGGGGGGGGGGGCAGGGGGGGAGAGGCGAAAGCGACTGACAGCGAGGGCGTGGACCGACTCCGCTAGCGCATTCACCGGAAGAAAGGGGAAGGGGGCACGGGGGTGGGGAACGGGAGGGGGGGGGGGAGGGGCGAAAGGAAAGAGGGGGGTAGGGGGGGGGGGGGGGGGGAGCCGACCTACGGCTATCTCGCTCCCCTGGCGGCCCTACTCCCCTGGCTCTGGGACCCCTGGGAACTCCGCTGCGAAGACCCCCGCGCCCCTGGCCGGCTCGCCCGCGCCCGCTTGCCTGCCCGCGCCCTCAGACGACAACAGACCACGTTGTACGCCTCCGCCTGTGAGGCCTTGTCATCCCCCAACTCGGCCCACCAAGCCTGAATGGCCCGGAGCGCCGCCTCCTGCTCCTCCTGCGGTCGGTGCACGTCGGGGCAGAACTGCTCCTCCCACTCCCCCACCGTCGTGGCCCCGTCGTCCTCATCCATCTCCTGACCACGCTGCGGCGATGCCGACTCCCGCTTCCGCTTCGGCTGCGACGACATCGAGGTGGCTGGTGCTTGCGCAGGGTTGGAGCCTTCCTCGGTGGCGGTCGGGTCGGAGCGGCCGGTGGCCGGGGCGCCGGTGGGTGCAGGAGGGGGATCACCTTCTCGTCGAGGGGGATCACCCTGGTCCTGCGGCTGCGGGACCCTCGCAGGCGGCTCCTCCGCGTCCCGAGGCCCCAGATCCATACAGGTCTCCCCCTGCTCCACGCATTCCCCACACGCCCTGCAATCGCAACCGAAACAACGCCAGTGTTCGACTGCGGTATCCACCGCCTCTGCACAGCGGGCACAGTAAAAGCGGCGGCGCGACGGCTGGGACGGCACCTGGCACATGGGGAGGCCCTGCTCCCCCCCTGGACAGCCAGTCCGCCCCAACACCGGCGAGGGGGCGAGGGCAGACACTGCCTCCGCCAGAGGTGGGGGCACCAAAAGGGGGGTGTAGTGCTTTCCCTGATGCTTGACTCCAAGCACTCCGACGAAAGGCTTCACCCGGGGGCGGTGGACCGTGGGGGGCGCTTGATCAGATAGGACCACCACAGCCCACCCCGACCCCAGCGCAAGTCCATGTACTGCTACCTGGTCCGCCCAAGAAGCCTCGTCCCGGCTACCCTCGACTCGCATGGCCGCAGCCCAGGACTCGCTGTTCGGCTCGGCCCGAGCACAAAGGCCTGGGTCACGTAGCACCGCCTGGACGGCTAGCCTCCGCATGCCCGCCGCCGAGCCTCCCATAATGAAAGCCGCCGCATCGAAGAAGCAGTCGCCTGGTGTGAAACGGAACCCCGTGCACTCCTGCATCCCCAAAGACCGTTGCAGCCTGGACAGACCGTCCCCTCCCCCTGGGGCCCGGCCCTCCAGCAAAGCCTTTGTCAGTGCGGTGCTCGCCGGGGGCGGAGGAGGGGGCTCCGCTTGCCCCGGCGGATGAGGGGCCACCCCTTGGTCCTCGCGTGGCAGAGGTAGTGGCGTGCAGACGCACCTGGTGTCGTCTTCGCCCAGCTCACAGCAGGTCGGGCACACCATCCTCGAGCAGTGACCACACTCCCCATGGTGCACGGCCGTGGTGAAGAGCGACGCAGGGGTCTGGTTCGGATATGTGGTTGGGTCCCAAACCGGCGAAAAATATTTTGGGTGGTCATTGTGAGTGGCCTGCCGTGAAAAAAAAATATTTTCTTTCTCAAAAAAAAGTTGATTCTCGGATCGTTCTGAAACAACGCAGTTCACCATAAAAAGAAATTCTGATTTTGGTGGAGTGGAAAAATCCTTACTGGGGAAGGTGGCCAAAATCCCGGATTTTGGTGAATTAAGTCGCCCCCCCACCGGGCTGTAAGGGTTAAGGTACCAAAAAACGTCAAAATAACGACATTTTTCGACATAGGCAATTTTCGGCCAGAAACACCCCAAAAATGCTGAAAAAGTGGCCAGACCACCCCAAAAACCGTCCCTGGGTGTGGGACACCCACTTTGGTGGCCCGGAACGGGTCTGAAATGCAATGCTGAAAAATTTGTAGTGGTTTGGTACCGAACCCCTCCCCGGCTGAGTCTCCCGATCACCCTGCCACCTGTATCATCAAAATCCCACGTCATGTACCACGTTCCGCCGCCTCTGATGAGGCATCTGAGCACTATCGAGCCAAAAAGGCGACGTTTCAGCGGGTGTTCTGTCAGGTTTCGACCGATACTATTTAAATAGTATCAACAAAGACCGGGATGGGTCCGCGCATGCAAGGGCGTCACTCGGGGGGGGCTTTCTGACGTGCCCCCGTCGAATGCGTAGGGGTCATCATGGTCCACTTCTGGACAAGGATGAGGTGTGCGGCCACGGCGAAGCTGTCGCGATCCCCGCGACAAATGGTTTCTGTGAGTCATCACGTGGGACCCTGTCGTACCAAATGGCAGCAGCTGTGCGAGGGTGCAGCAGAACGGGCCACACACGGCGGCATCGAACATGCAGTCCGCAGCAAGGATCAGGTCGAATGGGCCGTGTGTGCGTTGTATGTTGGTGGTGTCTTCAGGCATGCCCCACGCAAGCAGCCCGCTCACACCCTCCCCGCGTGCTTGGCATGCAGGTTGCGTGACACGGCCTGCTGCCACTGCACCTGCGCAGCTGTGTCCGTAAGGTCGTTGCAGCGCCGCACCACAAGGGCGACCAGGCTCGGGTCCCACCCCGCAACCCAGCTCCAGCACGCGCTTCCCGCAGATGCGGCCGGGGCGGCGGCGCAGGGCCAGCAGGTAGGAGCGAGCACCACTGCACACCCCCTGATCTAACAGTCACCGCGCAGCACAGATCGCGCAGTTCAAGCAACAAGGCACTCACCGGTGTGCCAGTGACCCATTCTGCTGAAGAATTGAACATGATCAGGCATGTTCAGGAAGAAGGCTACCCCATCTGCCTCTGCAGCGAAGGATGTCCAAAGGGGTTTGGAAGAGGCCGAATTCCGAACGAAGCCAGATTGAATGCCTGCTGCAGAAGTGTATCCGCTTGCAGCAGAACACAACAGCGGAGAAACTACTGAGAAGGCACTCCATCCCAAGCTTGTCACGTTCCTGCACTCCCAATTTGAACCGAAGGCAGCAGTGCCCACTCAGGAAACGAAACGGCGGAATGTTGCGAGCAAGTAGGGCGGGACGGGGTCGGGAGGGGTTTTCAAATGAGGGGGCCGGAACCAAACCACTACATTTTTTTGAGCATGGTCACGGATTGGCTCAGAAGTGGCCAAACACCCCCAAAAACCACCCAGACCGCCCCCAAATACTCCCAGGGGCCGGGGTTTCAAGTTTACAGTCATTTTGTGCGTGTTCCTCGCCTATGTGAAAAATGCCGTTATTTTTACCCCTTACAGGGGGGGGTCAAATAAACGTACTTAGTACTACTATTCGGCGAACGCGCGGGCCTAAATCGACCTCGCCAGAAAATTAATAAATAGTTTGCGAGCGAATAGACGTACTAAGTACGTCTATTCAACTTTTCCTAAAAACGCTGTTTGCAGGGGCTCTGCGGGGCTGTTTGGTCCACCAGGGGCGCGCTGGTCACTGCTGTCGTCCGTCTCTCACTTCTTCTGCCTTCCGGTCGAGTATCCGCTCTGTTCTCGTCCTACCACTCGCCCCTCATTTGGTTTCGTACCGTTTTGATTTGTATTGCCCCCCCCCCCCCTGGTTGACATTCTTGTTGAGTTAGTGAAAGCATACACAGTTCATCAGAGCTGTCAGCTTCACTGTCGGTGGTTGGTTGGTGCGTTGATGCTTAAAAAAAAGATGTGAAAAAGACAAGCCACAACCAGCACGCCCCAACTTACTTCTTCTTCAAGTTCTTGGGCTTGCTGGGGCAAGTCTGCATGTTGTGCCCAGGCTTCCTACACCCTTTGCAGAGCCTGCGGTGTTTGTTGGGAGTCTGGGTGGTCGGGGACGCTGCGCGCTTCTTTTCGGAGGACTGGGAGGACTGGGAAGGCTGTGTCTGTGTGAGAGAGTTCACACGAACCGGCTTCGCCCATGCCAAGATGCTTGACTGTTGGGTTGGCTGAGACACAACTTTCTTTTGGGTGGACTGCTTCTCTGTGCTCTCTTTTGCCTTCCCGTCCAACCCAGGTTCAAGGTCCGCACCACCAGCCTCAGGGTATGTTTCTGTGCTTGGTGCGAAGGTGAGGTCCGGACAAAGGGAGCTCTTCACGAACCCGTCCTCCTCACCCGACACCTTCAGCACGTACCCCATATCCCGCAAGCGCTCGGCTACCAGCGTGCCCTGGCCCGGGCCAGTTGGTTGAAGGAAGGCCGGGGAGCGCATGGCGGTGGCCCATCCTCGAATATCTTGAACAGGAGGCATTCCATCAGCAGGAGGCACATGAAAGCATCGGACGTCATCATTATGTCGGACACCAGCCGAAGCTATTGGCTCTGTTGGTGGATGGTGAAATCTGGGCAGTTGGATTGCGGGTTTGCGGGCGTGTGTTGATCAGTGCTGCACAACAGGAGAGAATGTCAAACAACGTCAGGGAAGGGGGCTGCGGGGGGTGGGGGGTGGGCTCAGCTGGTCCTCGAAGGCTACATCTATGGTGAGGTGTGTCTGGGGCCATCCGTCCACATCTTCTCGTTGGTGGTAGGGACTGCGGACGCCGTAGATGAGGAGTCGTTTAATGCGCGCCGCTCTTCAGCAGTGATTTTGACGCCTCTGGACCCCAGGAGTTTGCGGGTTTCCGGGTTTGCGGTCTTCAGCAGTGGTTCTGATGCCTCTGGACCGCAGGAGTTTGCGGGTTCGCTGGTTTCCCGTCCGTATGTGTCTGAGGGGGGATGCCCCGATTCCCTTCGTCACGACATATCTTTGAGCGTAGGTCACTTCCCCCCTCTACGGACCCCGTGCACCCTGGTTCCCCTAAGTGGCACCAATAGACCCCGTTGTCCCCATTCCTTGCCCCAAAGTTTGCAGATTTGTGTGTCTCCAAAAAGAAAATCTCAAAAAAAACGAAAAATTTCCCCCAAAAAAAGGGTGAAAAGTAAGTACTACTATTCAACGGCCCAACGTGCCCCAGAGCCCCAAAAAAATAAGTACTACTATTCGGCTAAGTACTACTATTCAACTAAGTACGTTTATTTGACCCCCCCCTGTAACCCTTTAAGCACCAACCACCCCGTACGGGGTGGGATAATATTCCTTGGGCACCTATGGGGTCGGATCGTGGAATTTTTCACCGATTTTTTTATGGTGAAATCTTTCAGAGCAGCGGAATCAAATGCGACCAGTTTCGGCGAGAAAGATGGAGCAGAACTTTTTTTTTTTTTTTTTTTTTTTTAGGAGAGGGGGCCCGGTGCCTGCGCGCGTCCTGTCGTACTGTGGCTGCTTGGTGGGGCTAGCGCAGCAGGTTCTACTTTTGCTTCTACGGGCTCTTAGCACTGTAACATGAACTACACAAACAACAAAGCTCTAGGGCAAACAAACCGCGCACTGGCCGGGGTTCGTGGCACAGGAGACCCGAGTTCAATTCTCGGTGGCCGCTCATACTTTTTTTACCACTTTTTGTGTGCAGTAACCTACACAAAAATATTGCAAGAACCAAAACAATACCCTGTTACTTTTGCAGCAAAGAGTTACCCCGTGTGGGACTCGAACCCACAGCCTTTGGATTAGAAGTCCAACGCGCTATCCATTGCGCCAACGGGGCACCTTCCTAGCATATGGCTATATAAAGAGTTGTGCACTGATGTATACACATATTTGTTCTGTGTGTAAGTTCCTCTGCAACAAAAAAGTGTATGCCTCCACCTGGGATTGAACCAGGGACCTTCAGATCTTCAGTCTGACGCTCTCCCAACTGAGCTAAAGAGGCTACATTACTGAGTTAACAGAAGGATGACACGTGGGCAACAAGGGTGTCAGTGTAAATAAAGAGAGGCAACTGAGGGGATCGAACCCTCGACCCTTGGTTTACAAGACCAATGCTCTACCACTGAGCTAAATCGCCTTCATAAGGGGAAAACAGGAAAAAGAATGGAGAATGAGGGGTTCGAACCCTCGGCCTCCCGTATGCGGAACGGGCGCTCTTCCACTGAGCTAATTCCCCTTGCTTTATAAGCAGGAAAAGGTTCTGTATTGTGTATATATGTTACAGCCCACTGGGCTATTTCTTGGGTACGAAAAAGAGTCTACTCGCGGCGGGGATCGAACCCGCAACCTCCGGCGCCGGGAACCGACGCGCTTCCATTGCGCCACGCGAGCTGACATGAAGAAACATAGGAACCAGCTCTCGTGGCCTAGTGGCTAAGGCACAGGTCTTATGAGCCTGGGATCGCGGGTTCAAACCCCGCCGGGAGCAACTTGTTATCCCTTTTGAGTACTGCTGTGCAGAATAATCCATTGTAGCGGACGTATCCAAGTGGTTAAGGAGGTGCACTCGAAATGCATTGGGCCCTGCCCGCGTAGGTTCAAATCCTGCCGTCCGCGTTTTTTATGTACTACACAAGAATAATATCTGTGATTTACGTAAATTGCATGCATTCTGTGTGTGTACCAGTGTATGCATAAAAAAAGTGGAGATTGAGGGTATCGATCCCTCTACCTCTCGCATGCTGAGCGAGCGCTCTACCATTTGAGCTAAACCCCCTACAATAGAAGAATGAACTGTCGCAATACCAGTCTATACACACGTACAGAGGAAACACAAACAAACACTGTACACAAGAGAAAAGTCAAAGAAAAGAAGGCACTAGAGGGGATCGAACCCTCGACCTCTCGCTTACTGGGCGAGCGCTCTAACCACTGAGCTATAGCGCCTACGTACTTACACAGGCTAAAAAAAGATGCGAGGTGCCAGGATCGAACTGACGACCTTAGGATTATGGGACCTACGCGCTCCCGACTGCGCCAACCTCGCTCTGGTAATACGTTGGACTCCCTAACCTGCGCTGTGCTTCTGTGCAGCCAACCACTACAGAGAGACTGCACCTATCCCAGGAGAGGGCCGATGGAACCTGCTGTCAGTGTAAGGGCTTAGTGGTCTAGTGGCATGATTCTCGCTTCGGGTGCGAGAGGTCCAGGGTTCGATTCCCTGCTGAGCCCTCTCTTTTTATCTTATATATACATTAGCACACACAAAACATTTATGCAAGGCAAAAAGCAGGCACCCGCCGTGGGGGTCGAACCCACGACCATTGGATTAAAGGTCCAACGCTCTACCGCTGAGCTAGGCGGGCCACTACTGCCAGCTAGCCCTGCAGGGCCTTGGGGAGATAGGCCATAACAGTTCTTGTCCTGCACTCGTTGTAATACTTTGATGCTCATATACAGATCCTCGGTAGTATAGAGGTCAGTATTTCCGCCTGTCACGCGGAAGACCCGGGTTCAATTCCCGGCCGGGGAACAGTTTTTTTAGTCCATCTTTTGTATATAATAATAAACACACACAAGCAAATGTTTTTGTTGTTTAGGATTTTACTTACAAAAAAAGAGCACCTCCCGCGGGGCTCGAACCCGCGACCACAAGGTTAAGGGCCTTGCGCTCTACCGACTGAGCTAGCTGCAGTTTTAGGTTTGAAGGAGAATTTGGTCAAAAATCGGTTTTTGGTCACTTTTTCCACTATATTTTCCTGTTTTTGGCACCACCATCAGTTCGCCAGTATTCATCGAACAGAGGTACAACCGGCCTCGACCGCTTCCTCGCTTGAATACAAATGCCAGTGGCACGTGTTCGACTGCCGTTTGTAATGCGTGTCTCCCTCGGCCTTGCCAAGAACGATGCACCCTGAGAAGGACCGTTCCAAGACAGGCAATACCACCTCCACAGGAGAGTGTCGACGGCGCCCAGCCAGCACCCAGAAACAGTAGTGTGCAACTGAGCCCTGCACAAATTATGGGTACTTGAGACTGATGTGGAGGAATTCGAGGGCTGGACACAAGACCGCTCAATTCCCGTCCACCCCTCACACCCCGGCCCTTCTTGCATTTCCGCAGGTCGGTGCTCATGTGACCTGCAATTGGGAACGGGCACCCCGGGGCTCCACTTCACCATTTTGATCGATTTTTTTGCTGTCTCGGAATCTTCCGTGCTGATTCTGTCACATATTGCCTGCGGTTGCGCCAAGCTCGATACCATCCAGCATTTTTCAGGGAATATCAGACGGCTCCCCGATTTCCAGGGGAATTTGGGCATTTTTGAGGACGCGCACAAAGGATTTTGCCTAGGGGGGGGGGGGGCGAGGATTTGGCCCCAGCAGGGTGTGCCGGATGACACGCCTGCTGTGCAGCGCATTGTGATGCAATATCTACTCTCCGCGGCGATGCGCTCTATGAAGCCATGTCCTGGGGGTTTGGGAAGTTACTGGCGGTGATGCCAAAGACACCACGGGCCCTGCATAGTGCAGTGGGATGTGAAGGGGTGAAAGTAAATGCAAAAAAAAAAGATAAGGCGTTGTTTGTGCGCCAAACCCGGAAAAAAATACGTTCGGCAGTGGACACGGCATAAGCTGCGGCACTGCGTCCAGGGCAATAGGTCAGAACTGCCACAGGACACAGCCCGGCAGCTACGCCCATGCCTCGGCTTACCCGATGCTTGTATCATCTCATTGCATGCGCCTTGGTTAAATATACCATTTTGCTGTTTCATTGCTTAGGTAGTGTTTGCTATATTGCGCAGGCGCCTATCAATGGGGAGGGGCAGTGAAAGGGACAGTGTGAAAGGGGAGGAGAGAAGAGGGGGAGGACACTGTTGCATCCACCCCACCGTGAACTTCTTGATATCTCGTTCCAAATATTCACCCAGCATTCCACAACACGGGTGGTAGTTGAAATCCACACGACGCGCTGTCCGTTGACTCGCCTCTCCCCCGAGCGGTAATGCGATCGAGTTTCGACTGGTCAGAGAGTATCCAGACATGTCGATTCCAGCTGGTCGGCTCGACAACTGATCAGCGCGCGTGAACACTTGGGCGAGGGAGGAGGGTGCGTTGTCTGAAGAAACATTGCAAAGAGGGTGTGAGGCAGCCTCCCCAACGCCACAAATCAGTCTGACAGTTCAAGCTACAACATGCGTAGAGTGGCGGGGAGCGAACGAGGAGGATCAACGGTGAAGGTCTACTCCATCAACAGGCAACAGTTGGAGAGTGGGGAAGGGGGCATTTGCATAAAACCATGCAACAGCCTTCTGAAAGGCTGGAGAGCGGGGTGGGGATGGCGGGCGGTGGAGAGCTTTCTTTGAAAATGGAGAGAACGAGTGGGTTTTTTGTGATTGTTTTGAGGGGAAATAGAAGGCTTGTTGGTTTGCCTCGGAGGGACCGTCCCACCGGAGCTGCCCAGTGGCTACCCCAGTGCACGGGGGGGGGGGGGGGGAGAGAAAAGACACCTCCAGGCTAGCAGTCAGACAGAAGACTGTGCACCCATCGCACTCATTGACACTGATGTGTGTGCCTGCACCGGAAACTCCTAGAATGATGCATGCTCCTGGAAACAAGGAACACAACAGCACGCGTATAATTTTGAAAATGCCCGGCCATATCTGTGGCTTGAGCAGCTGTGGACAGCCATGCAACGGGAGGGAAATGACAACAATGAGTTGCCCCCTCGTTGACAATGAGATGTTCCGGGGCATGTGCAAGCACACATCACGGCGCTAAAGGAAACTAAAAATAAACCATTGCCAAAGCAAACAGCTCCAAGGTCGAGCGATGCGGCAGCTCAGACCTGGCTGGCACCTCAAACTGCGCTGGGCACACCGAGCAGAACCCCGGAGCTGCGAAACCGCACACGGTGGACTCCAGCGGCCCTAGCGGGAGTCTGGGAGCGGGAGTCTGAGCGGGTGTCAAAGACTCCCGCTAGCGGGAGTCTATACTCCCGCTAGGGGGAGTCTGACTCCCCCTAGCGGGAGTCTTTTCACCTATTTTCATCCATTTTTCCCATGATATAGTTACAGTCTACTGGCGTGGGGGGTAAAATCATGGTGGAAGAGGGATGGGGAGGGGCTTGTTTTGCTTCTGTCAGTTTCCCCGGACTCTGGACTACCTACCTATCCTCCTGGTAGCGGCTACACCTGCGGAGGTGAGCGGTTAGAATTTGAGGTGTCAAAGTGCGGCCATCGCCTGTCGTAGTTGTGTTACACCTTGGGCAAGACAAGCCATCCTGCAGGCCTCATCTTCTTCGTCAGAACTGTCATCCCCCTCCTGCTGTGCGCGTTGGTCAAGCGTGCTCAAAGTCGCCTCGGATGACACGAATGGTGTGAAAGTCGCCCCCAGCGGGATTGGCATTTTGCACAAGCAGAGCGATAATTTGCGGTGTCCTTCGGGGAACCGGAACAGGAAGTAGGGCGCGCTGATGGGTTCAACGAAGTCCTGTGTGTTGCAGTGCACAAACCCCTTCTGCAGCTGTGTCAACTGTGTGCAAAGAACATACACAGCCAATCTATGAGCGTGTCGGGTGTGCAGACACGGACACAGGATGACTTCTCTATACCCGAGGATCCCGTCCTGCGACAGGTGCGCAACCTTCCAAGGCATGCCCGATGCGCGCCGCTTCTCTTCTGCCATCGCAAGATCTCTCTCGTAAGTTGCGGAGCTGGCGATTGTAACGGCATCTTTCTTGCGATGTCCGTTCTCTGCTTCTTCAAATTCGTCGTTGTTCTGCAGAGGCACTGCATCTTCTGGAGCCCACCAATGATGGAGACTGTGTACGTAGGCATTGCGCGTTGATCCCTTTTCGGCATGCTCCATCAACCAGTGAAATATATGCCCTGAGATCCGAGCACGCAAGAAGGGAATCCGGGCTGACTCATCCTTGCATCCCCAGAAGCGCCAGGGGATGTCTGCATACCGGAAATGCATGAGGTCTGCAAGGGAGACAAAGAGGTAGCGGAACAAGCCCTTGTAGGTGGTGTCCTGTGACATGGCAAGCACGACCTTCCGGAACTGAGCACCTGTCCCATTCTGCGACACATTCAGTGCAAGGTTTGTACAGGTCTTGTCGAATATTTTTTTGTTGTCTCATCCAGTACCCTGATCAGCCGCATGGCGAGCCCCTTGCAGTCATGGAGTGCTGGGGTGACGTAGCGGGCATTGGGAAGCACACCTGCCAAGAGGGAGGGGTAGCCAGCCTCTTTCATCTCAGAGAGAGTCAGGTGCGGGTATCGATGCACCTGTTGATACCAGCGTTCTTCTGGGATGTCGCACAGTGAGCATCGGTGCCCTCGCCCCCCGCATCGCCTCATTGTTGCCCACTGCTGATCTATACTCCCGCTAGCGGGAGTTGGACTCCCCCTAGTTGAGACTCCCGAAAAGGGTTAAACCCGGTAGTGGTACCCTACCCCCGCTGGAGTCCACCGTGCAAGGCCGGATCAGCCCACGGGTGGGTTTGAGGAAGAAATCTGGGGGGGCAAATTTTGCTGCGACTTCCGGTTTCACCCGGCCGAACTCCAGCATCTATCCAGACCCACGGTGCCAAGCCGTTCGCCCGTGTCGCGATCATTCGCGGCTTCAGGCTGCCCCCGACGACACGTTTGTATCCTGCACCTTGCCATACTTCGCCTCCACCTTGTATATGACGGAGAGCGCCCTCCTTCCGCATCGTTGCGACTTCCCTGACAGCGAACTTATCCATGTCAGGGAAGACATGGCGATGATTGCGTTGGCCACCTGGGTGCTGTGCTGGTGGAGCTCCTTGCTCAACACCGTTGCTAGGAGCCTTCTAATGGATCCCAGTGTCAGCACACTGCCCCCTTTTTTAACAGGGAAGGCCGTGCAAAAATCATGCACAATGTTCGTCGCCTCCGCAGCCTCGGGACTCTCTGCGCTCTTCTTCTTCTTAATCGACTTTGCCGCCGGCTTCGCTGCCGGCTTCGTTGTCGTCTTCCCCATTTTTGTGAATCAGGTCTGCGAGCTGGGATGGGTGGAAACGTCCGTTTCGTTTGGTGTGGCTGTACTTCAGTGACGAGTGCCACATTGCATAGGTATCATGGGAAAAATGAGTGAAAATAGGTGAAAAGACTCCCGCTAGGGGGAGTCAGACTCCCCCTAGCGGGAGTATAGACTCCCGCTAGCGGGAGTCTATACTCCCGCTAGCGGGAGTTGGACTCCCCCTAGTTGAGACTCCCGAAAAGGGTTACCCTACCCCCGCTGGAGTCCACCGTGCAATGGAAAAGCAGAGGGGGGGCTGGATCAGACCCCCGTGCACACAGGACAGCACGGCACCCCGATTCAGAAAAAATCGGCACCCACACTCTGAATAATAATAAATAAAAGGCAACCTTGAAGAGGCAGCAAACAGCAGCAGACGTCACACACCCTTGAGTTAGCCTGGAGCGTGTGCCTGATCTGAGCCACTGCTGCAGACACTGGACACCACGACGCCACACGAGCGGGCAACTCAGAGCGTGCCTAGAAGGTGCTGTAGCTCTTCTGCTGCGAGCCGAAGGGAGCCTTCGTCTGCTTGGGGATCCCTGTCGCCGCGAAGATATCCGGGGCAGCAAAGAAGCGCAGCAGCAGCGAGGAGGTCAGCACCAGCAGCGATGACCCGACCATCGCCACCCCGCCCACCACAGGCGGCAGCTGATCGTGGACGAGAGGGAAGGTGAGCCCCGCAGCCACAGGCAGGGCCAGCAGGTTGTAGCCGAAGGCCCACACGAAGTTCAGCTGGATGCGGCGGAGGGTGACGCGCGAGAGCTCCAGCAGGGTGGCGACATCAGCCAGGTCGCTCTTCGTCAGCACAGCGTCTGCAGAGTCGATGGCGACCGACGTGCCGGACCCCAAGGCAATGCCGACATCGGCAGCGGCCAGGGCAGGGGCGTCGTTGATGCCGTCGCCGACGAAGCAAACAGCGCCAGTTTCCAGCTGCACACGCTTCACGACGTCCGCCTTGTCGCTCGGAAGCACCTCGGCAAACACATCGCTCTCGGGGATCCCGACGCGCTGTGCCACCTTGTATGCAGCCTTGCGGTTGTCTCCCGTCACCATCAGGACGCGGTGCCCCGTCATCTGGAGGTACCGCACTGCGGCATGCGCCTCAGGCTTCGCAACGTCCTTGATGGCGAAGCCCCACAGCACCTCGCGGTCGACAGCCGTGAGGACCACCGTGGTGCCTTCGGCGTTCCACCGCTCCACAGCCCGCGCAGCTGCCTGGTTGGGCTCGCAGCGCGACATGACCCAGCTGCTCTGGCCGGCGATGACACGACGCCCATCGATCAGGCACTCCACCCCACTGCCAGGGATGGTAGTGTGCTGCGACGACGGCGGCTCCGGCTGTGCCACGGCACGGTTGGTCATCTGCTTCTGCTTTGTGGCGCAGAACCCGATCACCGCCTTCGCAACAGGGTGCTGAGACGACGACTCGACAGCAGAGATCCACGGCAGCGAATCTGCTGCGGAGAGCCCCGCCCGGCTGCCCCCGAAGAACTCCGCATTCTCCACCGTGACGTTCCCCGTGGTGATGGTGCCCGTCTTGTCGAACAGCACTGCCTTCACCGAGGCGGCACTCTCGATTGTCTCGCCGCCCTTGATAAAAATCCCGAGCTTTGCACCCACACCCGTCGAGACCATCACGGCGGTCGGCGTGGCCAGCCCCATCGCACAGGGGCAGGCCACCACCAGCGTTGCCAGCAGGAAGTTCATCGCGAAGCCGAAGGGGCTCTTCTCGCCACGCCACTCCGCAGGGTAGAGGCCCAGCACCCCCAGCGTGAGCCATGTGATGAAGGACACAGCACACACCAGCAGCACCAGGGGGACAAAGCGCCCTGCAATCACATCAGCCACCTTCTGGATGGGCGCCTTCGACGCCTGCGCGTCGTTGATGAGTCGGATGATCTGCGACAGCGTCGAGTCGGACCCAACGTGGGTCGCCACAACATAAGCCATCCCATCGACACACCCGGTGCCACCCGCCACTGCATCCTTCACGACCTTCGTCACGGGCAGGCTCTCGCCTGTCAGCATGCTCTGGTCCACCTCGATGGCACCCTCCAGCACCACCCCGTCAACAGGCACCTGCGAGCCTGCCGTCACCTTGACGATGTCGCCCTTCTGGATCTGCTCGGCATCAATCTCATGCGGCTCGGTGAACCCACCCGAGGGCAGCGCCTCGACCAGCAGGGCATGGGTGGGGCGCAGCTCCAAGAGTGAGCGGAGCTCGTCAGCGGTGCGCCCCTTTGCGACAGCTTCGAAGTACTTCCCGAGGAGCATGAAGCCGACCAGGACAGAGGCGGCATCGGCAGAAGCGGTGCCCAGCTTGAAGAAGACGTAGAGCCACCCCGAGAGATAGGCTGTGCCGACACCCAGCGCGACAAGCACGTCCATGGTGTAGGTGCCGTGGCTGGCAGCCTGCCAGCCGCGGTAGAAGAATCCCTTGCCAAAAATGAAGACGGCGGGCGTTGCCGTGACGAGCTGCAGCACAACCCCAAAGGTGATGTGTTTGTAGACGGCGTAGTCCATCAGCCCCATCATGGTGCTGGAGTAGGGCCCGACCACCATCATCAGCATCGAGGGGGCAGCCAGCAGCAGCGACATCAGGGCGGAGCGGTACAGCACCTGCTTCTCCTCCTCACGGGAGAGCGTCTTGTGCAGGTCGTCCTGCGAGTCCTCCGTGATGATCGTGGTGGGGTACCCCAGGTCGGTCAGTTCCTTCCCGAGCACCTCTGCGGACATAGTAGATAAATGCGAGACACGCGCCGTCTCGGTGGAGAGTGCGACGCTGGCCGACTGGACACCAGGTATGTCTAACAGGTGATCCTCGATCCGGCTGACGCAACTGGCGCACGTCATCCCGCGGACAATAAAGTTGGTTTGAATATACTCGCGCGAGTTGTTCCGCCTCAGCCCCGGGTCAGCAGCCTCCTCCTGGATGTTGATGACGTGGCTCTGCAGAGCAGGCGAAGGCTTCGGGCTCCCCCCAGGGCTGGCCTGCCGTGCAGCCTTCGTCTCTGCTGTGCGGGCAGCCCACTCCGGTGCGAGAGCCGCCTCCAGGCGGCTGTCCCAATTGGACACATACACCTCCACGACAGTGGGCACGGTGGTGGCATGGTCCACAGCGTGGATGTCCTTCAGGGTTGCCTTGAACTTCCCGCCCTGCAGCTCGTTGATGATGCCGATGATGTGCTCCACCTTGTCCACAGGGATATTGTTGATCACCCGGTTCTCGAAGTCGAAGTCGAGCTCCATGGGCTTGCAGTTCTTCTTGATGGCTGCGACGCAGCTCTTGCAGCTGATCCCCTCCACATGCACGGAGGCGACACGCCCCTTCACCCGCTTCAGCTGCGGGGGCAGGTTGATGTCACGCAGCACACCCTCCACCTTCTCGCGGTATGCCTCCACCTTGAGCGCGTTCGCCTTCGGGGGCAGCACGCCGTTGCTCAAGAGGATGCCCACCTCTTTGCGCTCCACCGACACGTAGAAGTCGGTGCCTGGGACAAGGCCCAGCTTGCTGCGGAGGTTCTTCACGATCTTGCTGGAGCAGCTGGTGCACTTCATCGTCGGGATGTGGAACAGGAGGCACGTGTGGTTGTTCCCCTTCGACGCGGGGCCCTGCTCCGCAGGGGCCTGGGGCTCCTCCTGCAGGCGCAGCTTTGCCAGGGGGAGGCTCAGGGAGGCTGCGTGCTGGAGGGCGTCCTGCGAGGAGAGGTACACCTGCGGCTCCTTCTTCGCCTCGACGTCCTTCGGCAGGGCGGGCAGCAGCACGCGGGTGTGCGATGCGGAGCGCACGCCGGTCACACCCTCGACGAGGGGGCTTCCTCCGTTGGCGTAGGTCACGACGCGAGTCTTGCGTGGGATGTGGAAGGCGTTGAACGGCTTCAGGCGCTCAAGTACCATCGGGACAGAGCACAGCCCACCCTCCACGCCCAGCACACCAGGCTTCACAGCAATCGGCACCAGCGGGCGCAGCGCCTCGCAGTAGGCAGCGATGCTGCCGGAGCAGTCGTCAGGCACAGCGAAGAGGTGCATCTGCACGCAGGAGCAGGGCTTGGAGGTGACGTCGAAGTTGTGTGAGTCCTCGGGCTGTGCCGGCGGGGCGATGCTGGCGGGGGAGCAGTTGCACCCGTGCACGCAGCGGCAGCGCGGCCAGACGGATCCCAGAAGGCCCGCCTTCAGCTTCTCCATGTTCACCGGGCCGACATCCACACCCACCTCCACAGGAGAGAGAGGTGTGTCCTCGTCAGCATTCTTGTTGCCTCCGCAACATCCTCCCCCGGCCATTGTGTTGTGTCTCTGGGAGGCAAAGGTGGCGGAGGTGCAGCTGATGTGACGGAAACCCGGCCCCTGGTTCTCTCCGGGTGCGAGAGGGCAAAACGTACGCTGACTGGGGTGGGGGTGGTGTGGGGTGCGGGGGTGCCGCAGCTCGCTCCTTTGTCTGCAAAACAAAATTTAGTCTTCTGTTCGGGGTCTGGACTTTCTGGACGACGTCTAAAGAAACTTGGGAGTTACCGAATTGTTGAAAAATGGCTACAGGAAAAGGCACCGAGTCATGCCCCCCGTTGGTCGATACGGAACAGCCAGGCGACACAACAGACAGCACACCAGGGCAAGCGGAATACATTATTATGATCTACGTGGCCGTGAACACCGCCACACTCCTTGCATTTTGCGCCGCCACTGCGACGCATCTACGACAACTGCGAAAGCTGGATGCTCACGCGCGCAAGCTCTTTATCCTTATCGGAAAGATCACCCAGCAGCTGCTCATTCAAGCGCGACTCAGCATGCAGACGCTCCACAGTCGCCTTGTGGCTCAACTGCATGGCATCCATGCGCGAGTGGTGATCGCCACGCTCCTTCTCGAAGGTCTGCAGCATCGAATCATGGTGCTCCGACAGGCGGCTCAGCTCTCCATCGAGGCAGTGGTTCTTCTCTTGCAGCGCAGTGATGTCCTCCCGTAGCTGGCGCTGCACATCTTCCATGGCATCTTGCAGCTTCTCGTGCTCCGAGGCGCTGTGCACCTGCAGGACGGTCTGCCGCTTCTTCAGCTTGTGGTTCTCGCTCTCGAGGCGGTGCTTCTCATGCACTGCCTTCTCCTGCACCATGTGCAGCTCGTCATGCTCGCGCATGTGCCCCTCAACCTGGTTGAGCATCGCATCGCGCTCCGACTCCGCCTCCGCCAGCTGCCCCTGCAGCTGCTGCACTGCATGCTCCCGCAGCTGTACTGTCTCCTCCAGCTCGTTGAGGCGCGCCTCCGACACCTCGTGTGTAGTGCGCAGCTTTGCAAATTCGGGCTGCAGGGTGGCGTAGGACGACGCGTCGACGGCGAGAGGCCTCACATCCTCGACGTAGTCATGCAGGTGGTGCCTGAAGGCCTCCCGTGCGCGTGTAGGGCTGTTGGAAGGGCTTGCCGCCTCGGCAGGGAACAGGCCGTCGTAGAGCTGCTTTGGGAAGGGGCGCTGCAAGGTCTGCGAAACGTCGTGCAGCAAATCGCGCACATTGTCCCGAGCCTCGGAGTAGGCACGTGACACCACAGCCTGCTCCCTCGCCAGGCGCTGCAGGGTGGTGTGCTGTGCTGCGTCGCACTGCGCTGCACGTTCCACCAGCCCGCTGGACAGGCGCGACACATCCGCCAGCACCTGCTGGTGCAGCGTCAGGAAGCTCTTCCGCACCTCGCCGTGTATGCGCTGGGCAGAGGCGACGGCGGGCAGCAGGCGTGCCGCCGTGCGGTGCACCTGCCTGTGCCTGCCGTCCCTCTCGATCACCGCTGCGCCGAGCCGCCCCACCACCTGCTTCACGGTGCGGTGGAACTCGCCGCCGAGCTCGTGGGATCGGGCCAGCTCCTTCACAACGGAGGCAACGTATTTCTGGTGCATCCGCATCTGGCCCTCCTGCGCTGCGGCCTGCCTGTGGCGCCTCTGCTGCAGCATGGAGGGCGTGATGCGTGGCGGCCCCCCGCTCTGCATCAGCAGCTCCGCCTCCAGGTAGGACTCGTCGTCCCCCTCGTCCGTCACATCGAGGGAGGGGTCGGCACCCATCCGGCAGGCCATGTCGAAGGACTCGTTCGTATCCACCACCCCACCCAGCAGGCCGACACGCTGCTGCTGCACGGGCGCGTTGTCACAGGCAGCCTTCAACCCCCGCACCGACAGCCACACATCATGCAGGTCCAGCCCCGATGAGTCCGTGCCGGAGGGTGACGCAGCCCCACCACCTGTGGCACGCTGCACATCGACTAGGGTGTCCGCTAGGCCCTCGGCGGCGATGCAGCTCATGAGGCCTGATAGCTCTGAGAGGACAGACGCTACGAGGCCGCGGTAGGCAGCCATCACACGCAGGTCAAGGGCCCGCTGCTTCCGGCGCAGGTCCGCCTCCAGCCTGAGGGTCGCCATGTGGTAGGACATCGGCACGCCAGCCTCCTCCGGATGCCCCCGCAGGGCAGCACCTGCATCAGCGGGGTGCGGGTGGTGTGGGCTCTCGGACTGCAGGCTGCGGCTGGAGGCACGCACCACCTCGCCCTTCAGCACAGCCACCGCGCTCTCCGCAACCTGCCGCCTCTGTTGATCCGCCTCCAGGGCACGCGTCAGCATCACATTCTCATTCTTCAGCTCCACCGCCTTCAGCTGCAGCTGCTCGCGCTCGGCGCGCAGGCGCTCCTCCTTCTGCTGCAGAGAGGCAAGGGCCGCTTCGGCACGCTCGACCCTCCGCTCCGCCTCCTTCAGCACGGCGTGCTCCTTCTGCTCGACGTAGTTCTTCGTCTCCGCCATGACGCTGTTCTCCAGGTCGTGCAGCTTCTGGATGTGCTCCGCCTTGCTGATGTAGTGCTCTGCAGCAGGGGCGGTAGGCCCCGCCGCCACCTCCCCCACCGCGAGGGTGCGCTGCTGCGAGATCCGCGACAGGTTCATCGTCTGCATGTCCTGCGTGTCGCGCGCGCGGAGCAACACGCTTGTGGTCTCATCGAGACGCTTTGTCAGCATGTCTGCCAGCCGGGCGTGCGCCTCCTTCGTCTCTGCCTGATCACGCGCCTTCTGATGCTCCTGCTGGAAGCTAGACAGCGTCTGCTCTGCGAGGCTCTTCTCTGTGGACAGGTTGCCCACCTTCTCCCGGGCCTGCGCCAAGGCACGCTTGAGGTCTGCATGCACCTCCTGCAGGCGGGGCAGCAGGAAATGCATGCCCCGCTCCGCCTCCTGCTGCAGGGAGGCCATGTGCGGCATGGGGTCTGGCGTCAGGCGCGCATCGCGGGGGCCCTGCTGAAACACCACCTGCAGGGACTGCAGGTGTGTGCAGACGTGCTGCACCATCCCGGTGCATAGGGTGAACACCGCATCCAGCGACCGGGATGTCTTGACGTGTGTGGAGCTGGAGGAGCCGACCTTCAGACCGCGGAGGTGGTCGACGAAGAGCTTCAGCAGCACCTCGACCTGCGCAACGAGGCTGCCCGTCACAGCCTCGCCCTGCCTGAGGCGGTCACGCTCGGCACGCTCCGCCTTTGCCGCCTCTGATGCGAAGCTCTGCACAAAGGTGGCGTCGCGCAGTGGCAGCGCGTCCTCCAGGAGCTTGCTGTCGTGCGGCGCCCCCTCCAGGTTGGCCATGAAGGGCTGCAGGGAGTGCATCAGAGAGTGCAGCCCCGCCTGCGGGGCCTGCTGATCCAGCCTCGGCTGTGAGGACAGCGCTGCGTAGACCATCTTCCTGAAGCTGTGCATCTGCTGCTGCAGGTGTTTGAAAGCCTCGTCCTGCTTCCGGATCCGCTCGGCCTGCACCTCCCTCTGCTGGACGTGGTGCCGCTCGGTTTGCTGCAGGCGTTCACACTTCTCTGCCAGATCACGGGTCTGCTGCTGTGCTGCATTCAAACGCTGGGCAAGGGCTTCGCCTTCTGCCACCGCCTGCCTGTGCTGTTCGGCAATCCCTGATGATTTGTGCAGCAAGTCCTGTATGGTCTTCTCTTGGTTGGATCGCAATGCGTCGTAGACACGCTCGGAGACAAGCCCGCTGATGTGCCGCGCCGACTCCTTCTCCTTCGCCATCTGCAGCAGTACATGGTCGTCCGGAAGGCGGAGGAACACCTCGCGCATCTCTGCCCCAAACGCCTCCAGCCTGTCCTTCAGGTAGCGCGGCATCCCCTCGCCAGCATGGTGGACACTCTCATTCAATAACACCGACGCGCCGTTCAGCTGCATCGTGCCAGACACCCCAGCATGAATATGCGGAGGCTGTGTGTTGCTGCAGCCGCCCTGCACTGGGTGTGGGTGTTGCGAGGGAGGGTGTGGAGATGGGGTGATTGCAGTGGTGGTGTGAAGGGAGGTGGGGTTGGGTGGGGGGGGGTGTAGGGGGTTTCTCGTTTTGGGGCAAACTCTGCGTTTCTCAGACACACAGCTGCCGCGCACACGGGGAGAGAATGCCAGGAAAAGCCTCCCTCACTTCACCTCACTCGCTTCTTTCCCTCCTCCCTCCACCTTCTCTCGGCTGGGACACCGCCTGAACCGCGCATTTTTGAATTGAATCAGCCAGCCGACGGCTTGGCAACGGTGCGGCTCTTCCCCCTCGTTCTTGGAGCTCCTGCTTCACCCTGCTGCGACGCAACCTCCGAGCCCCCTGTCCCAGGCACCTTCGATATCGAACCCTTCGAGCCCTTCGAGGAACCGCCACCCACACCACCCTGCTTCTGACGGAGACATATCCGCAGCGCCTCCCGCAGGGAGACCCCCCTGACGGGCGACACCTTGAGCACGTCGGAGGTGTCCAGCACACTGCGGTTGCCCACCGCACGCTTGTGCAGCCCCTGCAGGATCTGCGTGAACTTCAGGCCCTTGGAGGCAATGTGGTGTCGGAGGCGCATCGCCTGGTCCTTCTGCCTGCCCCCTGCAGCTGCGTAGCACCGCATCAGGGATGTGTGCACACGCAGGGTGTCAGCGGTGGGGATGGCTGCAAACCACAGCGCCTCACAAACCGAAACCTTGTCGCACAGCGCGAGGCCCGGATCGCTCAGCACCACCCCTGAGAAGGAGACGTAGGTGCGTTCGGTAGGCTGGAGCTTTGCCTGGCACATCGCTTTGAAGATCTCAGCGGCACGGCGCGAGTCCCCAGAGGGCTGCATGGCACGCAGCAGAGCATTGTGCACAGGCACGTCGTGGCCCAACCCAGCCTGCCCTATCAGGGCGAAAATCTCCTCTGTCGACTGCGCCACAACACACCCTGCCGAGCTGCCGCTGGGACCGCCAGGGCTGGGAGAGGCCCTGCCAGTCGAAAACACCAGCCGCATCAGGGTGGTGTAGTGCCGGGCCGTGAGGGTCTCCGGAGCCCCCGGGACCTCCTTTAGAAACCTGAGCCCTTCGGGGTAAGACTGGGAGCTGTCGACAAACCCATCGAGCACAGCCGCGCGGTCGGCAGACGCCATCCGCCCTTTGCACTGCCTGTAGAGGCTCCACCGGGCCTCGGGGGAGTCTGTCGAAGCAATAAGAGCCTTCACAGTGCTGGGGCAGGTCAGGATGCCAAACCCACGCGTCTTCATCTCGCGTGTGAGTGACTTCACAGCGGAGTGCCAGCCTGCCCTCCCCAACACGGTGAGCACGATGCAGTAGGTATCGCGATCGGGGTGGACCCCGTGCCCCTTCATCTCGTTGAAGAGACGCCACACAGGCCGGTCCGACCACTCGATGCTGAGGATGCGCAGCGCGCTGTTGTAGGTCAGCACGCTAACCTCCTGCCCTGAGAAGCGGAGGCTTTCGATGATCTTTGTCACCGCCTCATAGGTCCGCCCCCCTTCTGCATCGCGCAGCGCAAGGTAGAGGTACCGAGCACACACAGCGTCGGTGTTGGTTGGAGACCCGTCGATGGAGGGTGAGTGTGGGCGGTTCCACCCGGGGAGGGGCACGTCGGCAAAGCAGCGGCGCTGCAGGAGACGCCTGGGTGGCAGGCAGGCGCCAGGGCTGCAATGATTAGGACATGTGTTGAGGCACAGCCTTGCAGAGGGCACCACCCCACCGCCCCAGATGAGGCGCATCGCCTGGGGGCTTTGAAAGCGGACAACAGAGGGATGCAGAGAGGGTGAGGAAGTGCAGCTTTGGATGATGGCAAGCAGGGCAAAAGCAAAAGTGTCATGGAGGAGGGGGGGTGGGGTGGGGTGGGGTGGGGTGTATCAGACGTATGACGTGCCGTGTGGTGGTGGTGGGGGAGGGAGGGTACACTGTGGTGTTGCGTTGCCGCTGCTGCTCTGCGTTATTTAATGTCATCCCCCCCCCCCCTTCCCACTCACGAACTTCCGGCCCCTCCGACTCCCCTACCCTCTGCCCCAGCACGCGATTTCGCCGATTTTTAAAAATTGTTACGTGCGTGTGTCCGCTCCCCCCTATAGGACCATGCATGGAAAAAAAACGACACAACTCACCGCACCAGCCCCTCAGTTGAACCGGGGATTGAGGAGCTGCCTTGAGCACCTTGCCGATGGTTTTGGTAGGATATCCTCACATGTGCACACACACATACTCTCCCCCTCTCTTACTTAGGCTGCCGGAGGAAGTGGGGAAGGAGAAGGGGTGGCGTTCCCCATCCGAAGAAGCGTTATCCCCTTCCAGCTCTCTCCCCATTCGCACCTCCTGCTGCTGTCATCTGATATTTCGCCGTTTCTTTTGGTGTTTGGCAATACCGGGCACTGCGAGAGCTAAGCTGCTGCACACAGGGCCCGATGCCTCACCGTTTTTTTTTTGCATATTTTTTTCCGGAGGTCTCCAATTGTGTTGCCGCTCGCAACCACCTCTACCCCCACCCACACCGGGTCTCAACCCCCGACAAAACAGCAACACCGACATCACGCACGCAATTTCATTCACCCCTCTCCCCTCACAGCAGACAACCAAATGCGCTTGTGGTTCGGATGCTGCGTCTCTCTCCGCCACACACCCTCGCATGAATATCGTTTGGTTTCGTTTCGCCGACCTGCCCTGACGTGAGACGCCCGGGCGGTGGCATGAACAATATTTGCTTAGAGGCGTTGTGCCTACTCGCGTATGCGAAATAAGTCATGGAGAGGGGAGGGAGGGGAGATTGGGTTTGTTTTACCGCAGTGAAAACCACCACCGTATCGCGCTGCGGATGCGATCTCCGCCGGCGGGTTTTTCAGGAAGGAGGTGTGGGGTGGGGTGGGTGTTTTAGCGGAAAACAACGGAGAAACGAATACGTCCTCCGTCTAGCACGTTTCTTGGCTTTTTTCTGAGACACACTCAGTGCGGGAGGAAAGTATCGCTTGTCAGGACTGACAGCAAAAAAAATCGTTTGTTTCAACACAGCCTGACGTACGACACAGATTTTATCACAGCCACCAGGCGTGCCGCGGAGGTTTTTCTTATAGGTTTGCTACTAAACTTGCCGTATCTGGTTTCGTTCAATGGCCCCTGCCGATGACCCGATACATTTGTGCCTCAGGAGAAAAATAATGGGGGGGGGAGGGGGAGGGGGGGGCATATTCGGACATACCCTTGCTGCCAAGAAGAAGGCGCAGTTTGCGCCTAAAAAATGAACCATCTCCAGGGGGGGAAGGGGGCGGGGGGGAGGCACCAGCTTTGGTGCCTAAAACATATACCGTATACGTAAATATTTTGGAACGTAAATATTATGGAACGTAATTATTATGGAACGTAAATATTATGGAACGCTGGTGGGTTGGCGTTCCAGATTTTTTTCGTTCCATAATATTTACAGGGCTTTCTGCGACTCGGGGACTTGGACCAGGTGATCGGACGGCATACAGAGTCCCTGACGGGACCTACTCGTGCACTTTTCGTGCGATTCCTGAGGCAAACCATCCTCACCACCGAGTCCCCAACTGGCCCTGTAAATATTTTGGAACGTAAATATTATGGAACGGACCGGGCAAAAATGGGCCCGTTCCATAATATTTACGTATACGGTATCAAAAAGGGGGAGGGTGGGGCAGCAGATACAAAGCTGCGCCAAGAGATATACTGAGAATCCTGTTCGAGCCCTGCCGAGGGGGCGCTGTTTTTGCACTCTCATCTACCGTACAGGGGGTAGGGGTGGCGGGGAAATGTGTGTGGGGTGAGAAGCGCAACGGGCGAACGGGCCGCAGACAAAAAAGAACAGCAAACAGTTATAGTGCCGCGAAGGGGCAACTTGCCTGCAGTGCCCGAGGGTGCCCACAACAAGCTCACCAAACTAAAGGATCAAGGAGATCGGTTATGCCCCCCCGGGGGTGAGGAGGGGTGATGTGGTGGGTTACGAGTTTTCAGCAGGTGGGTGTCAACATTTTGGGTGCTGACAACCTACCAGCCTGTACGACGTACGAGACGACCAGGGCAGTGATGCACACAAGCACAAAATTTTGCTTCAACACCACAGCAAGAGACTACACTGCCACACAAGCCATGCGTATTGGCAATATTGTAATCAACAGTGCGGCCCGGGGAGCTTCGCTATCCGCAAAGTTTTCAGAGAAGGCAATGCTCGGCGATGCCCCCTTTAAATAGGAGGAAATGCATACGAACACCGCTCTCGGTCCCGTAGCGAAGGCTCCCCGCCTGACTGTGGCTTCCGGGAGAGAGGGAAGCAGAACATCTGATGTGTGCAACATCCCCGTAACTCACCCACCACCCCCCCACCCCACCCGACCTTTTGCCGTGCGGTGCAAGAGTAAAGGGCTAGAGACGGGCTGGCCTGTGCGGCAAAATAAAAAGCAATCGAACAGGGGATAGACGAAATACACAGAAGGGGATGGTGGTGGTGGTGGGGGGGGGGGGGGCTATGTCAGCAGGGGTAGAAACAGCAACAACAACAAAAGCCTCCGGGGGACGGGCTGTTCAGAGTCAGTCCAGAGTCATATGGCATGATTCTGGCCACTTCGTATCTCTGGGATGTCGCGAGGTGTCCAGGGCAGGACTTGGGTTGGATTTAACTTAAGCTCAAGTCCCACCACTGGACGAGTCTTATGGGAAGCTCAGATCGAGCATCCCGAGAGAAAGTCTGTTGTGAGAATGACGCAAGATAACCAACCCTCCCATCGAGCACCGGAAATAACACCGCATCTCTTCCTCAACCTCGGCACTGTCATATGCATAGAAGAATCGTGCCTCAGAACCACTCTCGGACACCACAACCTCCCTTTCAGGCCATCCGTTGGATCCATTGGCATAGGTATGGCCTTTCCTCTGACATACCGCGCAACAAGACATCGATAGGTTAGTGTGAGTTTTCTGCTGCGCAGGATAACAAAGGACGGGGAGATCACGGTGGCAGTGGTGAGAAGACATATTGGGGGCAGGCGTTGAGAGGCCCAACCCCAGAATGGAGGGCAGAGCGGAGGGCTAATGCGGGGGTGGTGCTGTGGAGAACATAAGGTGTAGAGAGAGAGAGAGAGTTCCCCTCACTCATTGCAGGTAGTATCCGGGATCTAACACTGCTTGTGAATGTGTGGGAAACAGAAAGGACTTTCTTCCGAAAATAACATAATGCGGCAATGGGATTAGTTCGTGCGGAGGATCAATTGTGGATAAAAAATGAAAAGGTAAGCTGATGACACTGTAACTAGAACTAGAATCAGAACGGAATTTTTATAAGAAAAATCGGGTGTTTTGACCGCCAGAACAAAAATAATGTCACGCTACTAAACTAATGCGTTGTCATGAGTCAGAAGAGAGTGGAAACACAATGGAGAATCGACACTTCCCTAAACGCCACAGGGGTGATGGGTGCAGGTGCGCAGGAGAGCCAACCCAGATCCCCACACACTGAGGCCTGAGAGGCAGCGAAGGTCCAACGAGGGCCCCGCCACATATCGGGAAAAGGCAATGCCACTCAATACGGGCTCAGCGACCCGCTGTTGGGACGGTGCCTCGGCAACAATGGGGAACATATGGCGAATGAACAAGCCGGAGAGAGGGATTTCGCAGAAAAGGGTACGGGCAGGTTGCTGGCGTTCAGCACCCCACTTCTGTTGCGATATGGTTTTTGGTAAGGATGTGATGCAACGTCCCGTAAATGCGGATCACAACTGTGTGAATCTTGCTTATTCACCCGGCAGTCCTGAATGTCCCCTCCTGCAGGTCACCCGGCACATGCACACTCCTGGACAGATTTGAGGTTCTACGCAGCTTGTTTTCTTTTGCAGAATGGGGTTAATTCGTGGTTCGTTCCTAGCACACTACCGATGGCGCAAGAAGGTTAGGGGTGCGCGGACGTTTCAGTTCAACGGGCAAAAAAAAGCGATGAAAAAGCAGCCAAAAAAAAGCCAGAAGAAAATAAGTGCATTGCGAAACTTCACCACGGAGGATAACATACATTCAGAGGCATTTTTTCATGCCAAATTACATATTTTTTCGTGAGTTGCATTCGTGGATCTCCCACGCGATACAACATACCCACACCCCTACTTCAACACCACCACTGGAATGTGTGCGCCTTTCTGTTTCTTCCTGGCTTCACACAACCACGATCTATGCGAGCTGGGCGCATAGACCCCGCTCTCTCCTTCAACTCCCGCCTCAGTTAATCCCACCGGGAGTCATCGGGGTCATAGGCGTCCTGCCAGCACCATCGTTGGCCTTCGGCACCTTCTCGGGGCAGGAGGCGAGAGCCTCCTTCTCCGTCACGAGCTGGTCAGACGGAGGGGGCTGGAGCTGTGCGACGTAGTCCAGCTTCTTCGAGTCTGAGCGGTAGTACACGACGATATCCCAGCTCGAGAGCACCTCGCATTCCTGGTAGCGGCCCTCCTCCCACTCGATGCACATCACACCGCTCTTAGGGTTCCGCTTGTTGGTGTTGAGCCACAGCTGGTCCTTCTGCCCGTTGTTGTGGAACAGCTCCGCGTCAATCCCAAGCGTCTCGATGAAGACGTTGAAGGATTTGTCCTGCACCTTGATGAGGGTGCCCTTGTGCTTCTCCTTGTACTGCGTCTTCCCGTCCTCCTTGAACATGTTGTAGCGGCTCTGCAGGTAGAGGCAGTAGAACAGGACAAGCGACTTGTCACCCGCTTTCCGTGCCTCCTCCTTCCGCTCATTGCAGCGCACCGCAATCTCCGACACGTCGGCCTCGGGGAGCAGGAGGTATCCGCTGCGGATGTCCTTCGGGGTGATGGTGATCTCGTCCTCGCTCAGCCCCTCGCGCAGCTTCATCTTGTACAGCTTCTCAATCTCAAGCGCACACTTCAGCACACGGTGCACGACAAGATCGGCGTAACGACGGATGGGACTGGTGAAGTGAGTGTACAACTCCAGGTTCAGCGCAAAATGGCTCAACGAGTGGTCCTGTAAGAGAGAGCGAAGCAATGAGAAGAAGAAGAAGGGTTGTGTGAGTAAAGTGAGACTGAAAGAAGCGCGACAACAATGTCTGTTGGCACTGCAATTCTGAGCAGCTGGTGCGACGCCTGTCCATACCTTGCTCTCGCTGGTGCATGCGTACTTGGCAAGCATCATGCAACGAATGCCCATCGCCTTGATGGAGGAGAACTGCGGGTGTGGGTGTGAGTGAGTTGAGACGAACAACACCTCTGCTGTGCAGAGTAAACCGCAAACCTGTGCGCCATCGCAACACGGCGACAACACACCACACTAACACCACAAGAAGCCCCCCAATGTACAACAGAACTCAACATACCTCCGGGTGGTCCGAGAGCTTCTCGAGGGAGTCTGCCATCGCCTTGCCACTCCCGACACTCATCTTCAGCTTCTTCGCCGACAAGGCCTGGATGAGGGGCTCGAAGCGCTTGGGGTCAGGCGCACCGTGGTAACGTGCGAGCGCCACCTCCGGGCAGTACTCGATGCACTTCTCCGTCACACGCGCGTTTGCCATAACCATGAACTCCTCAACAAGCCAGTTCGCCTCCGCGGTTTCGTGCAGGTGCCTGTGTCGAAGATTGACGGTGAATATGGGGTGTTAGGTCCTTCTTGTGGCACACACGGTACGCAGGACAGTTCAGTCAAGCGTCAAAATCACAGCACAAAATCAGACAACCGACAGCCCCAGGGGGGGCAGGCATCTGCTCCCACTGCCATCCGATCGCGACAGAAAGGCCCTTGGGACCGTCATAAAGAGCAAAAGCATGGGCAGTGCTGATGGGAGGAACAAAACATACCAGCCCTTCGGGGCCATGCTGCTGTCGCCGTGCTCGAAGTCAAACCACATCCGCCCCTGGTTCAGAGACAGCGCGCCACGTTCGTGACGCTTCCGCCTGATGTTCTTGGCGATGCCCCACAGTCCGGTGACACCCTCCTTGATCTTGTTGATGGCCCAGGGATGCTTGGAGTTCGGCATGTGCGTCAGGTCCAGGCAGTCGGGTGTGAAGGTGCCGTCAATAATCGACTGTGTGTGTATGGTGTGTCGTGTCAGATTGAAGAGCCACAACTTGCACGTGCACGCACGTGCAAGGCTGCCACAACAAACAAAAATCCCAACCAGTTGCAGGGTTTGGCAGCAAGTTGACACCGATTTTTTTCACGCGCCCGGTGTAATGCCGACGTGACTGTCCAAAGCCGGGGCCCTTCCATCCACACTGCGTCATACCTGCGCATTCTCATAGGCCAGCTTGCACTGGTTCCGGATAACCGTCTGCCCCATCCACTCGTTCACAATGTTGCCCTGCCCGTCCATCGTCCACTCCACCGTGAACGCAAGCTTGTCACCAAGGGTGTTGAGCGAGCAGTGCTCCTCGCAGAGCTTCCTTGGAAGCATAGGAATGACACGCTGCACCATGTACACACTGGTAGCGCTGTGTGTGGGTGGGGTGTAGGGGTGTCTGGCGGTGACGGCATGGCAAAAAAAAGGTTCATGCGAAGACGCCACACACTTCTCCGCATCCCACCCCGCCATTCCCCCAAAGGAGGGAAAACATACCGCTTCTTGGCCTCTTCGTCAAGGGCAGAGCCGAAGGGGACGAAGGTGCACACATCTGCGATGTGCACGCCAACCTTCCAATGGCCCCCCCCGAGGGGCTCGCACGACAGAGCGTCGTCAAGATCCCGCGCCGTTGCAGGGTCGATGGAGGTGACGAAGCGCTCGTGCTTTGCGCCGATACGCATGTCGCGGCGGCCCTCCTTGAGGAGCTGCTCCTCGGAGGGGATGGGCACCACGTCAGGGATCACCTTCAGGCACTCTGCGCTGAACTCGTCAGTGTAGTCTGTGCCGTGGTCGATCAGGATCGCTCGTGTCTCAGACTCCACCTGGTACGCCGCACCCAGCACGCGGGTCATGGCGGCACGGGGGAACATGAAGTTCTCCTCCCAAGGCTGCATCTCGAGGTACACCAGGAACTCCTCCGGGTTCTCCTTGATCTTCTCATTGCAGAAGAGCTTCAGCGGCACGTCGATGTGCGGGTACTTCTCGTCGTACGGCGCAAACCTGACGAAGGACTTCATGCGGCCATCGGCGGTCTTCGAGGGACCCAGAGCCTTGCAGACGTGCTTCTTGCTGTGGCCCTCCTTCCAGATGTGCACAATGCGACCCGTCACAAGCTTCTCGCTTCCGGCAAACGTCGGGGCGGGTGCGTTCTCCAGCGGGTCCTCCTCCGTCTTCTTGGGGTTGAGGATGTGCAGGGCGCGGCAAATGGGACGCTGGTCGGGAAGCTTCGACCGCTCGTTCTTCGGGAGCTGCATGTCCTGCTCCCTGGAGCGGATGTTGACAGAGTTCACCTCAAAGGGCTTCGGGGGCTCCAGCCTGCCGCTCATGTCAGGCTTGTTAGTGCGCTCCTTCCATTCGGAGGGGTCGAGAGGCTCGACGATCACGATGTCGTCGTTGAATGCCCTGTTCCGGTTCTCCTTCCCTTCGATGAGGATGTCGCAGTCCTCGCCCCACACCTTTTGATTCCGCACGAAGCATATCGCACTGCCGTACTTCTTCACAGCACACGTCCCCCGGACGTACTTCCCGCTCATCACACCGGCGATAGCCTCTTCTCTGCTGATGTACGGCGCGAAGTTCTGCCGACCCCCGCGCTGAGCAGGCGTCGAAGGCGTTGATGAGGAGCTGGGAGAAGGGTGGCCGTAGGCAGGGGTGCTGGGGGAGCCCATCGGGGACCCCCTCCCACCCGGAGGGCCGCGCCCCGCGTAGTTATGGCCGATGCGCATGCGGGCGGCATCTGCGGAGGAGGGGAACTCGCTGGCAGGGTCGGAGAACTGCTGCTGCGGCGTCCGCTGCTGGAATTGCTGCTGCTGCTGCTGCTGCTGCTGGGGCTGGGGCTGCTGCTGCTGCTGGTCCCGGTTCTGCTTTGCCTTCAGGATTTCCTGCACAGTCAGCTTCTTCGGCTGCGCTGCTCCCGCTTCCTGCTCCTGATTGCGCTTCGACTTCAGGATGCTTGCTGCTGTCACCCTCTTCTCCTGCGAAAGCCCCTGCGAGGACGATGCCGGCGGCGCCGTGATGGTCGCACCACCCGAGGGCCGCATCTGCGCCTTGCTAGAGGCTGCAGGGGCTGCGGAGCTCGCACCCCCGCGTGCCCACTCGTTGCCACCCTGAGGCCGCACCGCGGTCATCGTGGCCTTCACCGGAGCTCGCCTCGGCGGCTCGGCTCTCACCGGCGCGCTCTCAGGGCGCATCACTATCTCCTCACTGCTATCGCTGTCGCTCATACTGCCCCTCTCTACGACCAAGGGCCGGGTGTCCTACTGAGGGGGTTCGGTGTGGTGGCTGAGATGCGTAGACTGCCGAAGGCACCTCATGCTTGCCTGAGAGCAGGGGGGGGGGCACAGGGCTGCCATTTGTTAAAGTTGGGGGCGTGGCGTCGAACCGCAGCGGGATGGGGGGGATAGGGTGTGGATGAGCGACAGCTCTCTCGGGGGGGGGGGGGGCACCCCCTTGCACCTCCACCGTGCCCCCTGGGCACACACAGGCGAATCATCCTTTGTTTTTTGGAGAAGGCGGAGGGTTGCAACCGGGAGTGCCTCCTTGGCGCTGTCTCTCCCTCGCACTTTTGCGTACAACACAACTCAGTGGTTCTCCCTGTGAGCACATTCGGGAGCAGCAAGCCAGGGCTGCCTTGGCCCTGCCCACCCTGGCGGCTCCATTCGGAAGGGAAGCCACTTCATAGAGTCGAGGCAAGGAGCGGACCCCACACTCTAACCCAAGCAGTGCCTCTGATGTGGCCTGTCGTGTGGGATGACAAGTGGGTCATGATACGCAGTGCAGGCCTGCCCACTCTAAACGTGGCCATATGCCCAGACACTCACCACTCACTTCGCTTGAAAGTTCGTTCAGACGTGTCGCCTGCTTGAGGTTCCATGCAGGTCTGTTGCTTGAGGTGTCGTGCTCGCCACCTCCAGGTCAGCGAGAGGGCATATCTGCCTTGATGTGACACGGTAAAATGCCACATTACCTAAGGTGGTGTCCAATCCAAACTTGTGTTGCAACCGTGACCCCCGACCACACAATAACAGGTTGGCAACAGCAAAAAAATACACAGCGGTCTAAAAAAAATGAGGTGTTAATAGAAAAACGAGGGTCTAGTGAATGCTGAAAGGCGTGCACCGGACCCTTCCCCACCCACCCTCGCAGTTAAATGAGAAAGATACCAGAAAGGGGGTGAAAGGAAACAGGAGCTGCTTGTTCAATAATGGTCTATGACGACAGGGCTTCCTGTCCCAGAGCTGCTTGCGACAGCATGCCAGCTGGGGCCAGACCGCTGTGTATCGCCAGAGAATCCACACCCGACCCACCCACTCACCCACCCCCCCCCCCTCCGCCTAATCCCCTCCCGAGGCCACTTCATCTTCTCCAGACAGGTCAGCCTCCACCCACCCCCTTTGATTCAATAAGTGCCGACCCGATAGTGTCGCCAGTCGCGCGGGAGGTCTGGTCGGGGAGGGTGTGTGTGTGTGTGGGGAAACTTTGAACAAGGTTGGGGGCGTATCCCAACCAAAGAAACCCTTTTTGAGACTCTGTGAGAAGAGGTGTGTGGTAAGGTACAACATGCCAGCAAGACAGCCGATACGAATTGGTATTCTGTTGAGGTGTGACGATGGCCCCGGGAAAGGCCATTCACACCCCGCGATACGCTGGGTATCCGTGAGGGAGAATCCCGCAGCCCGTGGGTTGGCTGTGCCGGGATAGGTTCAAGCTTCAGGCTACTAAGGCAGGAGAACACCATCATTTCCTGCAATGTACTCAGCCCCATGCGACCTCCCTGCCGCACAGAGGCCCGACAGGAGGTGTGGAGCCGGCAGCCTTAGCAGAGAGTCACCTGGTGGCCCGCCTTGCATAGCGACACCGCAGGGTAGACGAGCCCTCCGACATTTTTGAACGCATGCGAGAAAGTTTTCTGGTTCACCGCAAACGTGATAACGCCTTCGTCGAGATCCAGAAGCTGTGGATAGGGGCGATGGGGTGTTGGCTCAGACGTGCAGAAAGGTGAGAGCAGGCGACCCGCCTCGCAATAGCGACCGGCTGTGAAGTGACGCCCCTCTAGTTCTGGTCCCCCGTTCGAATCCGACATGGGCTCTCACAGGGGTGGTGTAAAGAAGAGTGAGCTGAAATACAAAAGTGCCATCCTTCTGGCAAAATATTCGGCATACCACTCTGACACAGTCGCCTGCTGATGTCGACTCACCGTAGGCATAGCACTGCGTGCCATCCCAGCAGAAACCGTTGTCCTGGAAACACCACGAGTCGCTGATGTTTCCCAGATGCGTCGACACAGCACCCTTGTTGACAGTCACACCCACCATGATGGTCGACGAGGTGTACTCTGCGTAGTCCGCAACGCCGAGCCGTACACCCCAGACCCACTTCCCCCTGGACAGGCCAGTGGGACAGTACAGCGTGCACCAGCCGGGGGTCACGAGAGTTGCCGTCTTCCTGCCTTCGCTGAAGGAAAACTTCTCCGTGACAGAGCAGTCAGCCCACACAAGGCTTTCGAGGGGCTGGAAGTCGTCTGACGGCGGCCTGCGGGTGTTTATGTGTCGTCGCAGCTCGCACAAGTCATCCCGCGTCTGTTCCCCGTCGCGGGCCACGCGGGTGCGCAGGAGCTCCAGTTCTTCGGTCTGCTCATCGAGCTTGCACCGCATGGCACGCACCTGCTCCTTCAGCGAATCCATCTCGCGTTGCGAGGCAATACCTCTGTCCTCAGATACCTCTTTGCGCTGCCGCTCCTTCTGCAGCTCAACTGCGAGGAGCCGCACGTGTTTCGCAGCCTCTGTCACCTCATGCTGGTGTACATCGCCCGGCTGCAGCACCGTTGCGCACCCGACAAACTGAAACTCGCATTGGACAGGCCGGTTGCGGCACGATGCTTGATGCCGCCCGATATCAGTGTAAGCCCCCTGCCACCCGCAGCCTGTGTATTTGCACAGCACCTTGAGGTCGCCGATTTGTCGCCTCGCCCTGTGATCCGTCCGCACCTGGAACCCCTCGTAGCGGCACATGGGGCACAGGTTCGAGGCTGCCAGGCACCGCTCCACACACTCCAAGCAGAACAGGTGCCCGCACTCCTGGGTGACCCTCGGGTCAACCGCGACCTCCTTACATATCCCGCAGTAAAGATCGCCCGGCACCTCTGTGAGGAACTCGAAGTTCGCAAGCGGGTCGCTCTCCATGTTGCCCGCCCCCGGAAGGGGGTCGTGGGCCTGCCACAGGTGGTGCTAGTGGTGGTGACAGGCCGCGCCCAACACTGACAGGACAGGGAAACACTTACACAGACAAACCCTCACAGGATTGACCGGGTGTGCCGGGGGGTGCCGCAAGAATGGAAGGGGTGGGGGCGGGCGGAGGGTGGTGGTGTGCCTGATGGCGATGCCGACTGCAGCTACTCACACATAGGGTGTATATGATAATGCTAACGCACAGCCCTGCTGACGGCACACGATCCCATACTAGGGTGGACCATGGTGCTCCTACACAGCGGGAAGAAAGGCTAAAGGAAAGGGATGCACGAGGGAGACGTGTAGGTATACAAGAAGTCTTCGGATTTCGTTGTTCTGCTCTTATCAGCCACCGTGTGACAAATAAGAGCGTCAGCGACGCGGAGGCATCGGGTGCCGATGCGGCTTCGCCTGCCGCTGTGGCGGGACGCCGTACAGCTGTGCCGGCGCCTCGGGGTCATACAGACCCCCCTGCGGCACACTGTGCCTGTCAGGGGGGCCTTCTGCTGCGCGGTGTGTCTTTCGGGCCTGCCTCCTGTGCCTCTGGCGCTCGCTCTCTGTATCGGAGTCGCTGTCGTGGCCATCAGTGTCCTTCGAGGAGAAGCACAGCATGCCTGCCGCACAGACAAGCATCACCCATGCGGTGAAGATAAACGACAGATAGAGTGCGGCAGCAGCGCCCGAATGCTGTGTGGCCTGGAAGCAGGCGCACAGGAGGATGGCAGTCGCCAGCACCGCAAACACCGACATGCCGCAGATGCGTGACCTGCCCCGTTTCACGCAGGCCGCCCAGCACGCGATGCTCACCACCATCAGCAAGAACAGCACGGCAGCAACGATGAGAAGGGGTGACACAGCGAGAGGCTGCAGGGCGCCACTGCCAAGGGGACCTGGGGCGGCGGTGGCGTTGGTCATCGGGGCGGAGGTGCCCGCCGTGCACACACCCCACCAGTGCGCCGATGTCGCGAGCTGCGCTGTGCACTCCTCGTCTGTCATCTGGCGGCACTGCGGCAAGGCACCCAGGGCAACCATATCCCTGCTCTGCACACACGCCGCCAGGCAGAGCTGGGAAAAGCCGTCCAACCAGAACTGCCTGGGGCAGGCAGTGGCTGCCGTGTAGGGCACCTCCGCACAGGAGCCATTGGAGAAGGTTACAGGGACGGTGAGCAGGGCGGCGCAGTCCTCCGCCGAGCGAGGCGTGTCTTTCCAGAGCGTCACACAGGCGCCGTTGTCTGCATGCGTGTCGATAGGGCAATGGAACCCGCGCTGCGACACCAGGCACCGCCCGCCACGCCACACTGAGGTGACCCCAAGGAGGTGTGTACATTCAGAATCTGTGCGCGTCCGGCACTCCGTCGGGCTGAGGCGGACGAACCAATCCATCGAAACAACCCCCTCAGCGAGGGCCAGGGCTTCGCACATGCCAGACATTCATACAAGAACTGGGTGACGGTTGTGGGGAATGTCTGCACTGACCAACACACCCAGCCCCCACCCCATTCACACACAAAGAAAATCAGCGGCGGGTGGGGAGGGGAGGGGGGGGGTGACCCAGCCTACATTTTTTTGGAGCCATTTGTTTGGCTTTGCACGGCGTTTCTACTTACATTGACACTTGGTTCCTCGCTCGGCACGGGTCTACGGGAGCTTTTTTCCGTGGAGAGTGGGGGGGCCTGGGGAGGCAGGCGGAGAGCAACGGATAAAAATACAGCAGAGGGGGCGGGAAGGGGGAGGGGGGGGCGTCTATCTGATATCCAAAGGCAGGGGAGATCAGTTACCCGTTTTTTTGTGCAGCCCACACACCCGCGCCCCTTTACCCCGAGCCTGCCTGGGGGAAATATCGAAGAGAAAGAGCCAAGAAGAAGACAGGGGGATAGAAGGGGGGGATGGGGGTGGGGAGAGAGAGATGGAGGCAGACAAGCAACTATATATGCCAGTTCCACCTCCCCTCCCCGATTTTTGATCTAACCTGCAACACTCCAGCGAGTAGCACTTCTTTGCTTTCAGGGGAGAGTCCCCACACCCCCCCCCCCCAACCGCCGCGAGGGTAAACGCGTATGGGTGCCGCGATACCAACAGTGCCTGAGGCAAAAAATAGAGGGAGGATCTGGCCCTTTCCCTACATGGGGTGGTCTACGGGCATGGCGATGTGGGACAGCTGGGAGGCATGCACGCTGCTGTGCGCCACATGCGACTGCTGCGAGATTTGCGACGCGTGCGCCACCGGGAGGGGCGGCGACATCGGGGGCTGCGCGTGGATGGAGGGAGGGGGTGCTCTTGCGCCGCGGCTCTGCGCGGGCGACAGGTGCTCGCCGCCAGCCTTTGCCAGGTCCTCGTCGAGGTTCCAGCTCACGCGGTTCTTCGACTCGTTGTAGTAATACGTCCGCTGCAGCGCTTCGTCGAACCGCTTCACCCACTCGCCTGAGGCAAGCGCCTCGGCTGCCCCTGTCGATGCAGGTGGGGGTGGCGAGGCAGGCGGCAGCTCTTCCGGAGGCGGAGCAGCGCCCTCATCGAGGTAGTAGCTCCGCAGCATGCCCATGGACTGCTTGTTGAGGTCGACTATCTGATCCGCACGCTGCTTGTGCTCCTCGATGGCAGAGAGGACCGCCCGCATGTCCTCCGACGCGTCGCTCACCTTCTTCGACAGCTTCGATTCGAACCTCTCGATCACCTCCTCGTCGAGCTTCTTCACAATGGCCTGCTGCTGTTCGATGCCTTGCATCATGCGGTTCGGCGACACAAGCAGCGATGGGTCGACAAGAGGTGCCCCATCCGCACGGGGGTGGTCGTTGACTATCTCCCGCACCTGGTGCTGCAGTCTGTCGGTGGGGGTGGGTGGGTGGGTGAGTTAGGGCTGGGGATGTGGGTCTCTTGAAATTGGGAGAGAGGGAGAGAACCATGGGTTATCAGACGCCTCCTGATGTGTGTGGCAGAAGGTGTAGTGGAGGGTCACGCAGGGGCAGAGGGACTGTGATGCTGCCTGCCTCCACGCATTGCGAGTGGCTCTTTAACATCGGCTGGG